>JAYESD010000006.1:183211410-183811410 GCA_036927565.1 Tuctoria greenei
CTACCATAGGATTCCCATCAATTTGACATAAGCATGCAAGTTCGCAAACAAAACATTTAATTTAAAATAGGATCAATATGCTTCAAGGACACTTGCCTTGCTCCGGCGGATGGGGTTGCTCAAGCGCTTCAAAGTCTTGGTTTTGGAAATCCTCGTATGCGGCCTCTTGAGCACGTTCCTCTACGCGTGATCATACATACAAGAAAACATATACAATCAACATGATGCACACACATTAATCAACATGCGATGATATGCATGCATGCAAAGTTTAATTATTAATTAACTACAGTTGTTTAATAATTAGATGCAACTAGTTCATACGTGTTCATATGAGTTTACGGGGGTTTTAGGGTGGATTAATGCTGCTGAAAATAAAATTATGGTGCAACTAAAATCAATTTACGCCTATTAGATTCAATATGATCGCTAAAATTCGCATCGAGAACATGGCCTACCATAGATGTGATGGCTTCGATGATCGCGGGATGGGGACAATGCGTAGACGAAGTAGATACGTCCTCCGGCGGCACGACGACGGCGGCGCGATGTCGACGACGATCTCCGGCGAACGGTGGCGCCCTCCTCTTTTTCTTCCTCTTCTTCCCCTTCTTTTTCTCCTTTTTTTTCTTCCTGGACGCAGCTCTCTGGTCCCTGGTGTTTTTCTCTGTTCCGGCGGCTGCGTCTGGCGGCTGGGAAAAACCCTACGAGACCGTAGGTTTATATAGACGGGGGCGGGGCAACTCGGTACAGGAGGCGGGGCGCGACGGGGCTCGGGGGCGGGGCCTGGCGCTGGAATCGGGAGCGGTTAGCGCGGGGGGGGGGGGGGGGGGGGGGGGGGGGGGGGGGGGGGGGGGGCGGTCATGGGAGGGCGAGCCGAGCGGGAGTGCCGTACGCGGGAGCCGGACCGGGGCGGGAGCGTCGGGGCCAGCGGGGAGGGGCGCGCGCGCCCTTGGGCGTTGGGCGCGGAGCGGGGCCGGCGCGGGCGCTCGGTCGGCTGGGCCGCTGGCCTGGCCGCCGGGTTGGCCCTTTTTTTTCTTTTTTTTTTCTTCTTTTTTTTTTATTTAGTATTATTATTATTTTAATAATTTATATTTATTTATTTTACCTTTTTTTATACTTTTTTTTATTATATAACTTATTATATATATATCTTATATATATTATTCATGTTATATATTTATTATTCATTATTATTATAATATATATTATTAATATTAATATTTTATTTATTTCATATATTGTTATATATATTATTTATATAGATTTATATATATTTTATTATTATTATTTTTATACTTATTCCCTATTACGAGTTTTAGGCTATAATTATTATTTTCTTTTCTTCTTTTGCTACACATATTTGTATATGCATGTTTTATTATTTTTCTTTTATTCTACTAGTGTTTAATGCATGATCATGTATGCAATGTATGATGCGAAAATTTAGGGTGTTACAAATCTACCCCCCTTAAAGTGAATCTCGCCCTCGAGATTCGATAGCGTGGAAAAAAGGTGAGGGAATTCTGCTTTCAAGTCTTCTTCACGTTCCATGTAGCTTCGGTTTCCGTATGGTGGTTCCATTGCACTTTGCACCAACAGATCCTCTTATTTCTTGTGATCCAAAACAATGAGGTTGGCGGAGAAGTCTACCCCCATTATTCTAAGGCTTATTTTTGGACATACTATATTTTTCCTCATCTCTCCTCCAGGAGACTTAACCAATAGAGTAACCTTCATATGAGAGATAGACAAACTATACTTGGCAACATACTTCGATGCAATGAATCAATGCGATGCTCCAGAATCAAATAACATAGTCGCGGGGTTGGAGTTAGCAAGAAACATACCAATGACCACGTCATCCGCTTGTTGAGCATCCTCCGTAGAGACTTGGTTCACGTTGCCACGAGCAAAATTCTGCTGTCCACGGCTTCCTTGTGGCTGTCCTCCATTAGGTCTTGGGTTTTGCCTCGGTGCATTGTTTCCTTGACCAAGGCCTGACTTAGGACATTGATTCACAAAGTGTCCAGCTTCTCCACAAGTATAGCACCTCTTAACTCCACCAGAATTATTGGGACGAGCTTGGTTTTGAGCATTGGTTCCAGGAAAATCAGCACGAGGCGCATAAGGCATTGCTTGCATAACAGGGCGCTGCTGCACAAACTGAGTTGGGTGTGGTGCATAACCAGGCGCTGAGCAGGAATAGAGGAGCTGTAATAGGGTGCATTGGGTGGTGCAAGGCGAGGTCGCACATTACTTCCTTGTTGTTGTCCTTGATATGGCGCCTTCCTCTTGATTTCTTGCTCCATCTCACGGATCTTGTTCTCAACCACAATAGCCTTATCAACAAGCTTTTGGAAGTTTGGATAATCAGTATTGAGCAACTGAACTTGAATTTCATTGTTGAGACTCCTCATAAACAAATACTGCTTCCTATTATCAGTTTGATGTCTTCTGGAGCATATCTTGATAATTGAGTGAATTTGTTAAGATACTCACTCACGCTCATCCTTCCTTGCCTGAGATTTTCAAAATCTTGTCCTTCTCAGTATCATAACTCCTTCAGGTACATAGTGGGAACGAAAACTCTATTTAAACTCAGCCCAAGTGATTGCCTCCTGATTATCATGAGCGTTGCAAAGAGCTTCCCACCAGTTAGCGGCTGCTCCAACTAGTTGATGTGATGCAAAGAGAACCTTCTCCCTATCAGTGCACTGGACAATAGCAAGTTTCTTCTCAACGGACTTCACCCAATCATCAGCTTCCATTGGGTCTGCAGCTTGAGCAAAGGTCGGCGGTCTAGTCCTCATAAACTCTCCCAATCGGTTATGAGGAGGTGGGGGTGGCGGTGGAGGCATGTGGGGCTGATTGTTGATGTTATTGCCAGCCTGCAGCTGTCCCATAGTTTGTATCATGGTCTGCATGAGCTGGTTTTGCATGGACAATAGCTGCTCAATATTGATGGCTCCATGAGCAGGTCCTTGTCCGTTGTTGTTCTGAGGTACTCCATTGTTCTCCTCCTCATCATTGGCATCCCTCTGGTTGCGAGTCCTCACCATCTAGAGAAAAGCAATAGGTAAGAATTTAAGAACGTCCCCAACTAAATGCATCAAGGGATATGAAGCTAACTAAGGCCCCCTTTGGCACAGCTTCCAGCTTCTGATTCTCGATGAGAATTTGAGGAGCTGTGCCAAACGGGTGATTTCAACACCTGATTCTCGTGTGAATCGGAGAGAATCAATTCTCTTTTTGTGTAGGGGGTGAGAATCCGAAAAAACATGCTTCCCCCAGACTCAAAACAGCTTCTCAGCAAACCGGAAATAGGAAGCCCCCCTCAACTTCGTAGGAAATTACCCGCACTGCCATCCAATAAAACCCCCAAAGCGGCCGCACCCCGTACCCTTTCGTCCTCGCTCGGTTCGATCTGCAGAGGGCGACTCCATGGCGTTTCAGACGGCGCGTGCTAGGGTTTGCTAGCGGAGGCCCGCCAATGCTCTAGGGAGTCCCGTCGGCAACCATCCTTCGCTGCCTACACCGTCTTCCGCGCCTCCTTCTCCGATTCCCTGCCGCAGCCCCTCCAACCGGTGGTAAAAATCTTCTCCCGTGTCTCAGATTTGCCGCCGCCGGTTCGTGGCTCCAGTAGACGTCGCCGGCTGAGCTTTTATCTTCATCCTCGTCTCAGGAATACGGCGTCCTCGGTCTCTCCAATCTCCGCCGGCTGAATCCTCCGCTGATTGCCTTCTCTCTTGGCCGGATCTTGCATCCAGGTATGATTTTTTTAATTCCTGTACCGCTGGAACTAGGGCCATCCTTGTGGCATGCGGAGTTGGAATACTAGTATATAATACTAGTCTCTACTAGCATACTAGTGTATAATACTAGTATAGGGCATGCCTATAAGTGGGCTGAAAAACTTGTGCATCCTTATGGGTTGAAATCGTTCTAACAGTTTTGATTTGATCAGTGTTTCAGGAACAACAATCTCTAATTGTTGATCTCACTGCATCTCGGCTGTGAAGGTAATATTGCTACTGTTGCACAAAGTGAATGATTGCTGAAATTTTGTTACTATTGCATCTTGTGGATGCTTGAATTATTGCACCTTGTGGAAGCTTGAATTATTGTTGAAATTATGTACAATCAGGAGTGCATGATATGTTGCTGTTATGTGCAATCAGGAGTGAATTTGTCTATGTGTTTATGTCGCTGTTTTAGCATTAGCAAATTGCATCAGTGCTAGATGGAACTTTGGATTATAGTCCTGTATTAGTGTTGAATGCCATTATGAGCTACAGATGGTAGTTATGATGTGGAATGTCATTTTTTTTTGTGAACAGCAAGATGGGAGATAAAAGTGATAGTGCCGATTGGAATGAGGAGAACACTAGGATAGTTTGTGAATTATTTGCAGAACAAGTTCTATCACACAATCGTTCTGGCACCCACCTGAACAGGGCCGGGTATCAAAATGTGATAGATAAATTTAAAGAGAGGACAGGGTTGACTTATACAAAAATGCAGCTAAAGAATAAGTGGGATAAGTTGAGAAAAGATTATAGCCATTGGAGAAGGTTGGAGAAGGAAACTGGTATAGGGTGGGACCCTGTAAAAAAAACATACCAAGCACCTAATGACTGGTGGAAGAAGGCAAACAAGGTAACTAATAATTATGTTGTAAATATGTGTTATGTTCTTATGTTATATGTCTGACATTTTATTTTTCTTATGTACTGCAGCAATACAAAGGCATTGCCAAGTTTAAAGACGGACCACTTGCCCATGAAGAACAAATGACGATCATGTTTGAGGATATTAGGAACACCGGAGATGATCATTGGGCACCTTCTAGTGGTGTTGCACCTGAGTCAGTAGATGTTGAAAATGCAAATGATGATAATGACCACGATGAAGATTATGTAGCCAGTGATGATTGTGCTGAGGTCACACCTTCTATTGTGAAAGCAAAGCGGCATGCTCGTGTTGCCCAAAAGGAGAAGGGTAAGAAACCGAAAAACTCGGGTGGACAGTGGCTGCAAGACCAAGTTAGCAAACTTGTATCTTGTAGTGAGAAAACCACAGCATCGTGTGAATCCTTGGCAAATAAGGAGGATACTTCTGGGTGTTCAATAAAAGATTGCATGACTTTGGTTAAAGAGTGTGGTGCTACTCCAGGAACACAAGAGCACCTAATGGCATGCAATCTTTTTGTGAAGAGGGCTGAGCGGGAGATTTTTATGACATTGGAGACGCCAGCTGAAAGATTTCAATATCTTAAAATGAAGCATCAATGGGTTACAAGAAATGATGTTTCAAAGTAGTGTGTTACACCTGCTTGTGGCATGGTGTTTTGTATCTTTTTTTCTTAATATTATGTACTTTTGGTTTGAACTTTTTTATCAATATGTACTCTTTTGTTGAACCATAATATTCATGTACTTTGGTTTCGCCTTTTCTGTTACTATGTACTCATGTTGAATGATACTATTCATATACTTTTTGTTTAAACCATATTACTGATATGTGCTACTTTTATTTTTATATTATGTTCATGTCTTTTTTTATTTTGTAAGATACAGATGTCATCGTCTGAAAGTGATAGAGATGAGAGTGATATGGATGCAAGTGACTCAGATGATGATTTGAGAGTAATGCAAATAATTAAAGAGAACCAAATCAATATCGCTACCGCTACATCTTTGTTGGCGTGGTATTATGCATCATATCTTGATAAGAATGAGCCAAGGACTACATCATTTTCTGGTTTGGCTTGGGTAATGGAAGCATTGAGCACACCCGGTGAGTCATACAATATTTTCAGAATGGAACCTTCATTATTTTATAAGTTGCATGATGAGTTAGTGAATGAATATGGTCTCATTTCAACTGTTCATATGAGTTCTATGGAATCACTTGGATTATTTCTTGTCATATGCGGTCATTGTTGGTCCAACTCAGCCGTCATGAAGGATTTTAAACATTCTAGTGAGACAATTAGTAGAAAGTTCAGTGAAGTCTTAAAATGTGTGGTAGCAATGTCTTCAAAATACATACAGCCCAAAGATCCTAATTTCCGCACCGTGCATAGTAGGATTACAAATGATCAAAGGATGTGGCCTCACTTCAAGGATTGCATTGGTGCTATAGATGGGACTCATCTTAATGCAACTCCACCAAGGGATGAGTATATTAGATACATTGGAAGAACTGGTAAACCTACCCAAAATGTTATGGTTGTTGTTGACTTTGATATGCGCTTCATATACGCATCTATTGGACAACCTGGTTTCATGCATGATACTTCTGTGTTATACCATGCAATTGAAGCCGATGAAGATATCTTCCCACATCCTCCACTTGGTATGCTTCAGTAATATGTTCTCTTTGTTTTTTTAACTTGTTCTTGATTAATAGTTGACTTTCTTAATATGTTACAGGAAAATATTATCTTGTGGCTGTTGGGTATCCAAATAGAGATGGCTACTTAGCACCATACAAAGGTCAGAGATACCATGTTCTAGGTTGGAGAAGTGGTCCTACACCTCATGGTCAGCAAGAAAAATTTAACTATCTGCACGCAAGTCTGCGAAATGTTATCGAGCGTACTTTTGGTATATGGAAGATGAAATGGAGAATTCTACTGAAAATGCCAACCTATCCAATGGACAAGCAAAAAATGATTGTTGCAGCTACAATGTGTCTACACAACTTCATCCGTGAGAACAATGCATTCGACGAAGATTTTCATAGATGTGACCGAGATCCTGATTATGTGCCTATTATTCCTACAAGATATAGGCGACATGTCCCTCATAATGCATCAGACACAACCACCGCAGCCTCTAGTTCACGGAATATGGATAGGTTCCGTGATGATCTAGCGAGTGCAATTTCCCATTAAATTTGCTGTTACGATATGATCTGAAATGTTATCTAATGCCCTTTATAGTTCAGCTATTTTTTGTTTCATGTTACGGATAATAGTATTTGGTTCATAATGCTATTTTTATTTGGTTCATAGTTACAAATAAAATAGTATCCATGCACTGTAACAAATAATGATATTGACACGTTGCGACAAAAATACAATTTTGATACATTACAACATGCGAAAAAAATATCTAGTATGTTCATAAACTTTATAATATTTCTGTATATGTGTTTCTTCAAAAAAAAAACCATGCTAAGGGTACCATAGTCATTTCATACAAACACTTCTTCTTCATAAATCAAGAATTAGTTGTCCTGCCAAACGATTTTATACAACAAATTCTGATTCATCTGAAGAATCGAGAGAATCAGCTTCCTCGGAGAATCAGAAGTGAATCAGGAGAATCAGAAGCTGGAAGCTGTGCCAAAGGGGGCCTAACTAGCTATACTAGCCTAGGTGGACATGGCAATGCTAAAGCATCCCAAAATCCTCTATTAAGCACACAAGCAAACAGCACACCAAGCAAAACACATCGATTCCTGAGTGCTCCTATGTACTCTAAAGTGTCCATTCTATCTAGGCTTGCGTCCTACGGTCAACGCGGCTCTGATACCAATTTGTGACACCCGGTTCCGAATATGAACCAAGCGTAACACATATGTGTGCCCAGGAAGTTCATCACACATATACGGTTGCATCACAAATGATATATAGAATTTAACCATGTCTTAAATAATAAATAAGTACTTTATTACAATAATCCAATAGTTCACGAATGATAAAACTCTAAATAATGCAGCGGAAAATAAACTAAGCAGTACGACTCCAATCCACAGGCAATTGACGGCGGTACGCAACCTAGTACTCCACGTGATCCTCAGGGTACTCCCAATTGTCTCCAGTAGCTGTTGGGGGGGATTGCAAGGGTGAGTACATGTCGTACTCAGCAAGTGTGGAAAGTATGACATGTGGCTTATTCAAATGACGAACGTAATAATGGCTAAGTGCTGAAAGGTACAGTAAAACATTTGAAAAGCATTATACTATGTCTATGTGAAACAATCCCATCATAACCATCATATTAACAAAATATAAACCATATCCAATTATTGCCAACATCACCATTATCCATGTCCAATTACCATAACTCAATTTCATATCCATGACCATAATCCATAAACCATAACCATTACCAAACCATAACCATAAACCAATCATAACCATTAACCAACCATAACCATCCCAAATCCCAATTCCAACTCTAATCATGTAGGTCATCCAGGCGCTCATAACCGGGAGCACGGCTATCATGATAGTTTTTAACACTCTGCAGAGGTTCTACCACTTTACCCACATGTTCGTGATTTCATCACCTTTCGATGACTAAGAAACCTCCATTATGCCATCTCACACTTTCGTAGGTGTGTGGCCAAGAGATCACAAAATAGCCTTTCAAAAGGGACTACTAGTATGTACGGGCCCACTAAGGTTTCACCGGCAGGCTTGAATCTCTATTCTCCCACCCACGGGCCTCCTCGTGTGCCATGCGGATCCAAGGGCAGTCCTCCTCGACTCCCATTCCCCGTGCCATCCAATGGTCCATACAATACTAGCAGCGCTCCTAATTATTCAGCTACGCCGCACCCATACTTGGCCTTGTGGTGGTACTATTGACCTGGCATATTCTCGCATGAACTGGTCCTTAGATCTAAAGCAAGCAAACCACCATAACAACCAACCCATCCACATAACCATGCTTGCTTAGATCACCCATCGTATTGACCAGTTCACATTAACCAGAATACCATTGATGCATAATTAAATGTGTAGTGTTGTTTGCCATCCCAATTAATTAAGCGAAGCAAAAAGGTAAAAACCCTTCCCGACTCTCTACCATAAATTCCAGGTGACAAGGGTGGTCAAACAAAACTAGTAAACTTCCTACCATAGGATTCCCATCAATTTGACATAAGCATGCAAGTTCACAAACAAAACATTTAATTTAAAATAGGATCAATATGCTTCAAGGACACTTGCCTTGCCCCGGCGGATGGGGTTGCTCAAGCGCTTCAAAGTCTTGGTTTTGGAAATCCTCGTATGCGGCCTCTTGAGCACGTTCCTCTACGCGTGATCATACATACAAGAAAACATATACAATCAACATGATGCACACACATTAATCAACGTGCGATGATATGCATGCATGCAAAGTTTAATTATTAATTAACTACAGTTGTTTAATAATTAGATGCAACTAGTTCATACGTGTTCATATGAGTTTACGGGGGTTTTAGGGTGGATTAATGCTGCTGAAAATAAAATTATGGTGAAACTAAAATCAATTTACGCCTATTAGATTCAATATGATCGCTAAAATTCGCATCGGGAACATGGCCTACCGTAGATGCGATGGCTTCGATGATCGCGGGATGGGGACAATGCGTAGACGAAGTAGATGCGTCCTCCGGCGGCACGGCGATGGCGGCGCGATGTCGACGACGATCTCCGGCGAATGGTGGCGCCCTCCTCTTTTTCTTCCTCTTCTTCCCCTTCTTTTTCTCCTTTTTTTTTCTTCCCTGGGCGCAGCTCTCTGGTCCCTGGCATTTTTCTCAGTTCCGGCGGCTGCGTCTGGCGGCAGGGAAAAACCCTACGAGACCGTAGGTTTAAATAGACGGGGGCGGGGCGACTCGGTACAGGAGGTGGGGCGCGACGGGACTCGGGGGTGGGCCCGGCGCTGGAATCGGGAGCGGTTAGCGCGGGGGGGGGGGGGGGGGGGGGGGGGGGTCGCGGGAGGGCGAGCCGAGCGGGAGCGCCGTACGCGGGAGCCGGACCGGGGGCGGGAGCGTCGAGGCCAGTGGGGAGGGGCGGTGCGCGCCCTCGGGCGTTGGGCGCAGAGCGTGGCCGGCGCGGGCGCTCGGTCGGCTGGGCCGCTGGCCTGGCCGCCGGGTTGGCCCTTTTTTTCTTTTTTTTTCTTCTTTTTTTATTTAGTATTATTATTATTTTATAATTTATATTTATTTATTTTACCTTTTTTTATAATTTTTATTATATAACTTATTATATATATTTTATATATATATATATTATTCATGTTATATATTTATTATTCATTATTATTATAATGTATATTATTAATATTAATATTTTATTTATTTTCATATATTGTTATATATATTATTTATATAGATTTATATATATTTGATTATTATTATTTTTATACTTATTCCCTATTACAAGTTTTAGGCTATAATTATTATTTTCTTTTTCTTCTTTTGCTACACATATTTGTATATGCATGTTTTATTATTTTTCTTTTATTCTACTAGTGTTTAATGCATGATCATGTATGCAATGTATGATGCGAAAATTTAGGGTGTTACATGAGCTCTTGGTTTGATTCCCTAACACACTCCTGTGATTTTTATTGTAATCTTTTGAGTGTGTTCTCGGTGGAGTTGTCATTGTAATCTAGGGGAGCCCTCAACGATTGAGAAGGCCCCTTAAATTCGGTTATTCACCCCTTTGTGATAAGTGGAAGTGGATGGTCCTTCGTGTCGATCCGACGAGGGTAGGGTTGGAGAAGACCCGGTCCTTTTGTGGACTCCTTAAGGTGGATGTAGGTTGCCTCTGTGCGAGCCAAACCACAAGATAAACTCTTGTGTCTCGTTTTTGTGCTCATCGTTCTTATTCTTCAATATAATCTAGGGTTTCAATCATAATTGCTTACTTCACGTTGAATCATTAAAAATAAGATTTAATTGTGATATAACTTGGTATACAACCTTGAAATCCTTCATTTGATTGTATATTTCCGCTGCATACATTGAAGAATCATTCTAATCGATTAAACTTAACCAACCAAGTCCGTACACATCAGACTAGTCCGCACTTTACCAAACTAGTCCGATATCTCTGGTTTTGAACTGGTTATTAAGTGTTGCAGGTTCCAACAATTATCAAAAAGGCCTATTCACCCCCCCCCCTCTAGGCCACATTCAGCCATATAGGATGCCTCCTAAGGAATTAGCAGAGCTTAAGAAGCAGATTCAAGAGCAACTAGAGAAATGTTTTATTCGCCCTAGTTCTTCACCTTGGGGAGCGCCCGTTCTTTTCGTGGACAACAAGAATGGGTCGCAAAGGATGTGTGTGGATTACCGAGCTCTCAACGAGGTAACAGTCAAGAACAAGTACACCTTGCCCCGTATAGAAGACTTGTTTGATCAGATGAAGGGTGCTAGTGTCTTTTCTAAGATTGATTTGAGGTCAGGATATTTTCAAATGAAGATAAGACCGTCGGACATACCTAAGACAGCTTTCAGGACACGTTATGGATCTTATGAGTACATCATGATGTCCTTTGGATTGACAAATGCGCCTGCCTACTTTATGTACCTCATGATAAAGGTCTTCATAGAGTACTTGGACAAGTTTGTAGTGGTTTTCATTGATGACATTATGATCTACTCGAAGGATGAGAATGAACACGAGGAACACTTGAGGCTCACATTGCGGAAATTGAGGGAGCATCAATTGTATGCCAAGTTCAACAAATGTCAGTTTTGGTTGAAAAAGTATCATTTTTGGGTCATATCATTTCAGGAGGAGGAGTTTCAGTTGACCCCGGAAAGGTGAGGGACGTGTTGAAGTGGGAACCACCACAAAAGATAAAGAAGATTCAGAGTTTTCTTGGGATGGTTGGATATTACCGTAGGTTCATCAAGGACTTTTCCAAGATAGCCAAGCCAATGAAGGAATTGCTAATGAAGGGAAAGGTTTTTCGATGGACTGAAGCGTGTCAAAACAGTTTTGGGGAGCTAAAGAAGAGGTTAACTACAGCCCCAGTTTTGGTTTTGCCGGATGTAAGCAAGAGTTTCAACATATATTGTGATGCATCGAGACAAGGACTTGGATGTGTGGTCATGCAAGAAGGTAAAAAGTCGTCTATGCATCAATACAATTGAAGAAACATGAGCAGAATTACCCAACGCATGATTTGGAACTTGCAGCGGTGGTACATGCATTGAAAATTTGGAGACACTACATCCTTGGACATAGGTGTGAAATTTATATGGATCACAACAGTCTTAAGTATATTTTCACACAAACGGATCTGAATTTGAGGCAACGAAGATGGTTGGAGCTCATCAAGGATTATGAGTTCGGAATCAATTATCATCTAGGAAAGGCTAATGTAGTTGTTGATGCCTTGAGTAGGAAAGGAGTAAGTCATCAACTCACAGTCCGAGAGCTGCCATCTGAGTTATGTAAGGAGTTTGAATGGTTGAATCTCAGAATTGTGAATGAGATGGGGATGATGGAGTTAAATCCGACTTTGGAGCAAGAAATTCGAGAGGGTCAAACAAATGATGAGGAAATTCAGGAGATCAAGGAAAGGACCCAAGAGGGGAGAGAATTCAGATTAGATGAGGACGAACATGGTACTCTATGGCTTGGAAAAAAGGATTGGCGTGCCTAATGTGAAGCATATTCGGGATACAATACTAAAGGAGGCACATGACTCGCCATACTTGATTCACCCTGGTTGTACGAAGATGTACAAGGACTTGAAGACATGCTATTGGTGGGCTAGCATGAAAAAGGACATAGCCAAATACGTAGCCTTATGTGATGTGTGCCAACGAGTCAGGGCGGAACACCAAAAGCCAGGAGTATTATTGCAGCCATTGAAGATCCTAGAATGGAAGTGGGAAGAGATCTGTATGGACTTCATAGTTGGTTTACCGCGTACACAGTCCGGTTATGACTCAATTTAGGTAATTGTGGATCGGTTAACCAAGTCAGCTCACTTTATTCCCATCAAGACCACCTTCAATGGAGAGAAATTAGCGGAACTGTATATGGGAAGGATAGTGTGTTTGCATGGAGTTCCAAAGAAGATAGTGTCAGATAGAGGTTCTTAATTTACCTCTAGGTTTTGGCAGAAATTGATGAAGCATTGGGAACAAGGTTGAATTTCAGTTCAGCATATCACCCTCAAACGAATGGACAAACCGAGAGGACCAATCAGATTTTGGAGGACACGTTAAGAGCTTGTGCTTTGAAGCATGGGAAAAGTTGGGACAAAAGCTTGTCATATGCTGAATTTTCATACAACAATAGTTACCAAGCAAGTTTGAAGATGTCACCATATGAGGCACAATATGGAAGGAAGTGTAGGACACCTTTATTCTGGAATGAGACAGGAGAAACTCAAGTATTTGGTCCGGATGTGTTACAAGAAGCTGAAAAACAAGTTCGAATTATTTGTGAAAACTTGAGGGCTGCTCAATCAAGGCAAAAAGGTTGTGCGGACAATAAGAGAAGGAAACTAGCCTTTGAAATAGGAGATTTTGTTTACCTCAAGGTGTCACCAATGAGAGGTCATAATAGGTTTAACATAAGAGACAAGCTAGCACCTCGATACATTGGGCCATTCAAGATTTCGGATAAAATAGGGGAGGCAACATATAAGTTGGAGATGCCGACTCACTTAGCAGATGTTCATGATGTGTTTCATGTTTCCCAGCTCAAGAAGTGCTTGAGAGTACCAGAAGAACAAGTGTCAATGGAAGAATTGGAACTAGAGGCAGGTTTGACTTATGTCGAGCAACCAATCAAAATCTTGGAAACCAAGGAGAGAGTCACAAGGAACAAGATTATTAGATGGTGTAAACTGCAATGGAAGCATCATACAGAATCAGAGGCAACATGGGAGCTAGAAGATGATCTCAAGAAGGAATTTCCCTATCTTTTCTCTTCCGCGTCAGATCTCGAGGGCAAGATTCATTTTAAGGGGGGTAGGTTTGTAACACCCTCATTTTTCATGCATCATGACCTGCATCCATCATCAAATATGTTTAACATTGAACAACATAAAAAGAAACAAGTTTAAAATGAATTTAGATACAAAACCGCACTTAAGAATTCTGGGAAGCGCGGACTAGTCCGACTTTGGTGTGGACTAGTCTGATTTCTCCCTAACTTCGAATGGACTTGTCTACTTTGCTGCGGACTAGTCTGTTTTTCCCTCTGAACATTTTTGGACTTGTGCGGCCCTGTACGGACTAGTCCGGGTTCCAAGAATCCTTGAAAATTTGCTAAGTCCCTGGACTTGTCCGGACTAGTCCGATATTCCAGCGGACTTGTCCGTTTTTACATCTGACTAAAGTCTGACTTGTCCGATTTTTTGGCCATACTTGTCTATTTTCCCCTCTGTATAAGTTCGGACTAATCTGATGTCCAGTCCTGACTTGTCTGGTTTCTCTCTGTCCAACTTCGTACTAGTCCGGTCCTTTTCGGACTTGTCCGATAAATTGTGGCTCCGAGTTGATCTTTTGTTTCACGACTTGTTTCTTGGGTTTTATGTTAAGTGGGCCTAGGGACGTCGTGCCTAACTCTTTTAGAGCCCATGTGGGACTCTAAAGCGACCCCTACTCATCTCAAACTCGAAATTCACCTAACCCTAACCTCCACCTCTATATAAACAACCCCACCCCTTGGCTTGACATCTATTTGCCACATTTCCACCACACCAAAACCCTAGCTCGTCATTAGCTGCCACCAAGGAGGGAGAAGGAGGTCCCAAGCAAGAAGAAGAAGAGGAGGAAACAAAAGAGGATCAAGATCTCCATCAACTTTGCGTTCTTCGTCAACAACTCAACATCAAGTTCTTCATCAACCGTAGATCGTCAAGACCCAAGTGTTGCCTCCAAAATACTTGATTCATTGGAGTTCTAAACACCTGGTATACCTTCTACTTCCTTTTCCTTACGTGAATTCAACCCCGTTTCTCCAAATTCACGTCGATCTAGAAAACCCTAATCTGATGTTCTCGCGCGGTGCGGACTTGTCCGTTCCCTAGGGAACTAGTCTGATTTTCCTGGTTAATTTCTGTTGAACTAATTCTAAATTAGATCGAATCAAATCCAAACCTGTATAAACTTGTTAAAATCTATTATAACTAGTTAGTGATCATTAAAAGCAACTCATTAACATGTTCGACCTTGCATTTGCATTAATCATGCATATCATGTCATATTGAGTAATATATGTGCATCTATTGATTGTAATTCTTGTCTTGTATGTTTATTGTGCGGATTAGACAGATTTGCGCTAGAGAGTGCCGCGGAGGATCTCCAGCACCAAGAATTTGAAGTCTTTGATCCTAACCAATCCCAAGAGCAAGGCAAGTGTCCTTGAAGCATATTGATCCTATTTTAAAATAAATGTTTTGTTTACAAAACTGCATGTTGTGTCAATTTATGGGAATCCTATGATAGGAAGTTTACTAGATTTGTTTGACCACCCTTGTCACCTGAAATTCATGGTAGAGAAGCGGGATGGGCTTTTTACCCTTTTTGCTTCGCTTAATTAATGGATATGGAAAAACAACTATGCTACTTAACTTACTTATGCACTTATGAGATTATGATTAACATGAACTGGTTAATATGATATGGTAATGGGTGATCTAAGCAAGCATGGTAAGTGGATGGGTTGGATGTTATGGTGGTTTCACTTGCTTTAGATCTAAGGACCGGTTCGTGAAGCGATCATCCAGGATTTACAGTACCACCACGAGGCCAAGTATGGGGGCGGCGTAGCTAATTAATTAGGCTTTGCGAGTGCTATTTGGACCATTAAGGATGCTCGGGGAAGGGGTAGTCAGATTGGGTTTGTTAATGATTGGTGGGACTACCTGTAACACCCTCAATTTTTGCATCATGCATTGCATACATGTTCATGCATTGAACATTAGTAGAATAAAGGAAAAACAATAAAAGATAAAACATACATATACAAAATATGTGTAGCAAAATAAGAAAAAGGAAATAATAATATAAAACATGTATTAGGGAACAAATATAAAAATAGTAATAATATATATAGGAAAAAAATATATGAGACCTAAAGAAAAATGAAAGAAAAAGAAAATTTATTCCAGAAACTTCCGGAAGTTTCTGGGGGAAGCTTTGCTTCACCCCGGAACATACTGGGCAAATAGTGCCCAACCGGCACCAAGCCGGCCAGGCCGCCGGAGCCGGCCCATCCCGCACGTCCTAGCGCGCGCCGGGCGCGCCGCGTTTCGGCCGAGACCGAGCCGATATCTGGAGCTCGTACCTCCCCACCTATATAAACGATCGAGGCTCTATAGTTTTTGTCGACAGAAATCGCCGCAGCCCCAAAACCCTAGCCGCCAAAAGCCCTAGCGCCGGTAGAAAAAAAAAAAGAAAAGACCAGAGGCGCTGGCAGGAGAAGAAAAAAAGGAGAAGAAGAAGGAGAGGAGGGTGCCGTCATCCGCCGGAGATCACCGTCGTCGTCGTCGTCGTGCCGCTGGAGGACCGCTGTGCCGTCCACTTCGTCTACGCGTCATTTTCATTCTGCGATCTTTGAAGCCGTCGCATCTACGGTAGGACACGTTTTTCCAAAGCAAATTTTAGCGATGTATTAGATCTAATAGATGTAATTTGATAGTAGTCGCACAATATTTTTAATTTCAGCAGCATTAGTTCTCGCTAAAACCCCCACAAACTCACATAAACACGTATGAACTAGTTACATCTAATCAATAAACAACCATATTTAATTAATAATTGAACTTTGCATGCATGCATGTCATTGCATGTTGATTAATATGTGTGCATCATGTTGATTTGTATGTACTTTCTTGTATGTGTGATCACGATGAGAAGGAAGTGCTCAAGAGATCATGTACGAGGATCCAGAACCAAGACTTTGAAGCACTTAAGCAACCCTATCCGTCGGAGCAAGGCAAGTGTCCTTGAAGCATATTGATCATGTTTTTAAATAAATGTTTTGTTTGCAAAATTGCATGCTTGTGTCAAATTGATGGGAATCCTATGATAGGAAGTTACTAGCCTTGTTAAACCACCCTTGTCACCTAGAATTTATGGTAGAGAGTCGGGATGGGCTTTTTACCTTTTTGCATCGCTTAATCAATTGGGATGGGAAGACAACTATACCAATTAACTTAATTATGCATTTACGAGATTATGATTAACATGAACTTGTTGATATGATATGGTAATGGGTGATCTAAGCAAGCCTGGTATGTGGATGGGTTGGATGATATGGTGCTTTGCTTGCTTTAGATCTAGGGACCGGTTCATGCAAGAATAAGCCAGGACTACAGTGCCACCACGAGGCCAAGTATGGGTGCGACATAGCTGATTAATTAGGGCTTTGCTAGTACTGTTTGGACCATTAAGGATGCTCGGGGAAAGGGTAGTCGGATTGGGTTTGTTGATGATTGGTGGGACTACCTTGGGATCCGAATAGCTCAAGAGGGGCCCTTGGTTGAAGATGTGCTCTGTAGGAGACATCGCCAACGGTGAAACCTTAGTGGGGTCTAAATAGGCTAGTAATCGCTTTGTAAAGGCTATTTTGTGATCTTTTGTCCACATACCAATGGAAGTGTGTAATGTGACCGACGGGTTAGGGGCATAAGGGAGGTTCTTAGTCACCAAAAGGTGATAAAATCAAAAACATGTGGGTAAAGTGGTACACACTCTACAGAGTCTAATAAAACTATCATGATAGCTGTGCTCCCAAGTATGAGCACCTGGACAACTTCCATGATTAGAGGGAAACTGGTATTGGGATGGTTTTTGGGAAGGTTATGGTTTGGTACTGGTTACGGGATGGTATTATGGTTTATGGCAATGGTTATGGTTATTTGTAATGGTGAAATATGGTATAATGTTGATGGATATGGATTATGGACTTATACTATAATAATCATTGTGGGAAATGATGGGTTTACTTCACATTCATAATACATATTGCTTTTCAAATGTTTTAATGTACTTTTCAGCACTTAGCCATTATTATATTCTTCATTTGTATCAGCTACATGTCATACTTTTCACACTTGCTGAGTACGACATGTACTCACCCTTGCAATCCCCCCACCAACAGTTGCAGGTCAGGACTGGGAGTATTATGTTAATAATGCGGAGTTCTAGGTCATGTCTACCGTTAGCTTTGCCTGTGGAGTTGCATGTTGTTGTGCTATACCCTATTGCTTATGCTGCCTAGCTATTTAGTTTGCTTAATTAGTTTATTTCCGCTTCATTAGTTGATCTCGTCATTAATAATCATTAGAGTTTGCATTCGAGAATATTCAGAATTCGTAATAAAAGTTGTTAATTAATCTTATTCTATGGTAATTTTCTGTATATCCTTTTGTGAATGCACTCGTGTATGTGTGTTGAACGTCCTGGCACACATATGCGTCACTTGGTTCATTTTTAGAACCGGGTGTCACACTACCCTCGGATCCGAATGGCTCAAGAGGGGGCCCTTGGTTGAAGATGTGCTCAGTTGGAGGCATCGCCACCGGTGAAACCTCAATGGGTTCTAAATAGGCTAGTAATCCCTTTGTAAAGGCTATTTTGTGATCTCTTGGCCATAGACCAATGGAAGTGTAATGGGCATAAGGGAGGTTCTTTAGTCGTTGACGGGTGATGAAATCACAAACACGTGTGTAAAGTGGTACAAACTCTGCAGAGTATTATAACAATCATGATAGCCGTGCTTCCGGTTATGAGCAACCTGGACCCTCACATGATTATAAAGGTTTTGGGATTTGGAATGGTTTGGTTATGGTTTGGTATTGGTTATGGTTATGGATTGAATTGTGATAAATGGTCATGGTGAATGACGATGGTAAGAATATAGAATATGGATGGATAATAATTTATGAATATGGATTATTATGTTTACTTGGGATATGATGGGATAAATTTCACATAGACATAGTATAATGCTTTTTACTTATTTCCAATGTACATTTCAGCACATAGCCATTATTATATTCATCATTTGAATAAGCTACATGTCATACTTTCCATACTTGTTGTGTACGACATGTACTCACTCTTGCAATTCCCCCACCAATAGTTGCAGGTCAGGATTGGGAGTATAACGATGATAATGCGGAGTTCTAGGCCGTGTCTACCGTCAGCTTTGCCTGTGGAGTGTTGGAGCTGCGCTATCCGTTTTGCTTAGTTTGCTTCATTAGATTATTTCCGATGCGTTAGTTGAACTTTTCATTAATATTCATTAGAGAATTCAAGGATATTATGAATTGTGTAATAAAATTTGGTTAATAAATCTTGTTCTGTGGTAATTTTCTGTATATCCTTTTGTGATTGCACTCGTGTATGTGTGTTGAACATCCAGGGCACACATATGTCTTCACTTGGTTCATTTTCGGAATCGGGTGTCATAGGCTCCCCCTAGCTTGAAGAGGTCATGGTTGACCAATTCACGCGCTTTTGGTGGCGGGAATTGACCCTTCTCCAAGCTATAAATAGGATCCTTCACCCCTCACTTCAACACACACCACTTGAGTATTCATCCATTGTATTCACTACTCTCCAAAGGTTTAGAGGAGTATAGGCTGTAGAGAACATAGTCTCTAGTCCATAGTCCAAGTAGGAGAGGAGTAGAAGGAGTCCCTTCCCAATTGGGAAAGGTATGTCTCCCATATTCCTATTTGTATTTGTGACTTTATTCTTAATAAAGATGTTTTCTTTAGTCTTCCATTGTTCATATACTTGGCTGAAGCATTTCTTGTTTGATTGTGGATTCCATGTATGTGATAGGAATAGTATTTATGATTGTGATATACCATTCTCACTACATTATTATAAACACTATAAACCTCAACTATAGTCTAATTAGCTATGATATGACTACGTTAATATGAATAACTTATGCTATGAATTAACATTGGTTCAACGATGATTTAGTTCATTGCCTTAGGATGGCTTGTGCCTAGGCTCTTAAGGTAATTACTTAATATGCTAGCATGGTGCTAGGATAGAGAGTAGCGTTGAATGTCTCGTAGACCCACGGATTGAAGAGGTAGGTAGTAGGTGGTGACAGCACTATCTGTCCTTTGTAATCCTCCATGTTCGGCTATGTCACAAGATCTTGGCGGGAGTCACCTAGTGTCACTAGGGGTAAACCCATGGCCAATGTGTTAATCCATTTAGCATGAGAATTCATAATTAATATAATCAATAGTAACTAACTTAGGCTATGTATATGTACATTAGAAGCATAGTACGAGTATATACCTAACTCTTAGCCTAGTCCCTGTATTACCTCATTTATCCACTTAGGATAGAATGCTCTTGTGTGTGTCACACTACCTCAATTACCCTTTATCCATCCTTGCTAGAACCCTACATCGGCCAACCTAGCCTTTCCACTTGATGATTGCTTTACTTCCATCTAGCCTTCATTTGGGAAAATATAAATGACACCCTTTGGCAATACTTTTTAAAGGGGAAATGCTACATCGATGGTTTCCGCACGCTTGCGGACGTTCATCTGAGCTTTAAAACCTACCAACAAGCATTTCTGGCACCACTACTAGGGATGAATTGTTATTAGTGCGTAGGAAATATCAACAAGCATTTCTGGCGCTGTTGCCGGGGAAGGCAGCCGAAGTATTGCATGATTGAGTGAATAGGATAGGACCCTGGTAGGTTTTAGTAGTATGACCCTTCTTTGTTTTCGCATTTTATGTGGAAACAAGGTAGTGTATGTCTTGTGTACGCTTGCTGGAAAACTTTGTTGAAGATCCCGAATACCTTCTGAGAGATTGAACTTATGTCGTTACTCCTCAGAAGATTCAAGCAGCAAAGCAAGCCAACACAACTTCACCAATAACCGAAACACTAATGGCCCAGAAGACCCTTCGTGAGTTTTCGGCTCCCTCTGCTAAAAATGTACCTGTTTGTCCCACTATTAACACGGGAGACGTAAACTTCAAAATCAAGACTGGCCTGATCACTATGGTGCAAGCCAACCCATTTTTTGGAAGGCTAACTTGGATGCAAGTGCTCACCTGCAACAGTACCATGAGATCTGCAGCACTTTTAAGATTACGGACGTCTACCCTGATGCTGTCTGTCTTAGGCTGTTCCCATTCTCTCTTCTTGGGAGAGCGAAACAGTGGTTCTACATGAACTGAAGTGTTGTAGATACTTGGGAGACGTGTTATACGGCATTCCTCACCAAGTTTTTCCCGTTGGGCAAGACCAATACCCTATGTGGAAGAACTTCCAGCTTTCAGTAAGATGCCAAGAAATCTATTTCCAAGGCTTGGGAATGGCTTCAAGAGTACATCCTAGCCTGCCTCCACCATGGGATGGATGACTGGCTCATAATCTAAAACTTCTACAACGGGCTGATCCCTTCCGCCCGTGACCATGTTGATGCTGCTGCTGGAGTTGCCTTCTTCTCATTGACGGTGCCCAAAGCCAAAAATTCGATTGAGAAGATGGTGTCAAACATGGGTTGGAGCGACGAGTGTCTCCATACCCACCATTGAGGGATGCACACCTTGAAGGAGGTGGACATGATCGCTGCCAAATTGGACCTCCTTATGAAGATGATTGATGGACAAGGCAATGGTGAGGTATGTGGCAATGCCTATGCCTTAGACTCTCACATCACTTGTGAAGTATATGGCAACATGGGCCATTTGGGCAATGATTGCACAGAAACCCGTGAGGATGCCCTATACCTAGCCAACAATAGAAACAACAATGGCTATCGTCCAGGAGGTCAAGGGTGGGGCCAACCACATCCATTCTTTCAAGGAGGGTACAACAACAATGGCAACAATGGAAATCCGTCCAACTTGAGAGAATTTGCCATTGGCCGGCTGAAGATCAATGAGGCTATATCCAAGAAGTTGTCGGCCAATGACAAGACCCTAGAGAGAATAAATGCCAAGATTGAAGGATCATCTTTAGCCTTCAAGAATCAATCGAGTTTCAACAAGATGTTGGAAACTCAGTTGGCTCAATTGGCAGCTTCTGTTCCTCCAATGGAGAATGGCAAGATGCTAGGACAGCCCGAACCTCCCGTGGAAAGTGCAAACATGATTTATTTACGAGGAGGCAATTGGCTGAAGAACCATGGATGTCCTACAATCTCATGCTCACTTGGGGCGCACCACTTTGACAAGGCCCTTTGTGACCTTGGAGCAAGTGTGAGCATGATGCCAAAGGTGGTTTTTGACCAGCTGAACTTAACAGAACTCACTCCAACACCAATGCAGCTCCAACTGGCTCATTCCTCAGTCTATTATCCGACGGGTGTCGCTGGAGATGTCCCGGTGAAAATCCAGAACAACTTCAAACCCGTCGATTTCGTGGTGCTCGACACGGAGGTCGAAAAGGATACGCTGCTCATTCTTGGGCGACCATTCCTAGGCACCGCAAAGGCGCACATAGATGTGAGATCTGGAGAAATCCACTTCCATTTCAATGGCAAGGAGGAGAAGTTTAACTTCCGCCTAATATTGGAGCAATGCTCCATGATCCGTATCAAGTATGGGCTGAACGTTAAACACATTCAAGAGGTCAAAATCACACCTCCAAAGGTGGACCCGCTCATTGCATTTATGAGGAATTTGATCTATGCGGAAAACCCATCTTATCGTCCACGCTAACACCCAAAGAAGACGGAGAAGTTTGGACCTCCCCAAAGGCCCAAGTCCACCAAGCTGCCAAAGAAGGAATGGCAGAAGAAGGAAGACAAGCCGTCCGAGCCCATCCCTCCGGGCCCAGATGTCAAGAAATGATGAAGGAGGAATGCCTACCTCATCGGACGGTGGTGAGACCTAGCCAATAGGTTAAATTGGTAGTTATCCTTTTCTTTGTTTTTTCTCTTCTCTTTATTTGATTTTTTCCCACGTAGTTTGATTTTCCCCACTGCATATTTGGTTTTCTTAGTAAGTTGAGAATATTATATTCTCAACTATCATTTTTATTTCTTTATTTTTCACAAAAAGAAAATTGTTGGGTTTTGAAAAAGGAATTTTTATTTCGAAAACAATTTTTCTGAGTTGCAAAAGTGGTATTTCACCAACGGGCTTATTCCATAGCCATTGGGGATCCACCTGCCAAAAGGGGGAACGGGGGCCCACCTATCAGGTCGGTCGACCCCCCTGTTCGGCCGACCAGGGGAAAGAGCCATTTTGGCTCTCTCTCTCTCCTCCAATGGCTACATTTGGTTCCTTAGTGACCGTTGAGGATTGCACACTATAAAAGGTGGTCGTGAGGAGCTCTTCTCCTCACACTTCACCTCATTTCATACCTCCCCAAAGTCACTCTTGCTCAAATTGTTTTTCTTGCTTTTCATTGAAACACTCTTGCTCAAAATCCAACTAAAAAAGATATGCTTTTGTTTGCTTTTGCAATTTGCTCTCAAGTTCTTCAAGGGAATATTCGTCGGGGTTTTGTTTTCACTAACATCACCTCTTTCGAGTTTTTGACTTGTTGTGTTCTTGCTTGTTGTGGCCATGAAAGGAATGAAGAGGTTGTTTGCAAAGAGATAAAAAGTTGCAAGCTCAAGCCATGGTTGAGACTCAAGTGCACGCCCCTTTTCCGTTGCTACACCAAGTTCATGGAGGAGTGTAGGAAAGGACACTCCCATGGGTGGGACGAGCAACCCTCACCAACTTCTTCAAGACGATGACCTTGACATCCAAAGCGAAGTTGAAGATCAAGCATGCAAGCTCCTCCAAGATCGTGAGTTTTCTCATACGAAAGCTTATGATCCGGATTTGATCTAAAATATAGGTATGGATTCCAAATTCTTTTCCATTTGCCATGCATTAGGATGGGAAAATTTTGCTCACATAGAGGAGAAAGGTTCACGCCTTCTCTCCATACAATTCCTTTGCACACTCAAGATAGGATTTGATGGTATTACTTTTCGATTATTTCAAAAAGAATACAACATCCTATGGAAAGAATTAAGTGAAATCCTAGGCTTCCATAAACGTTGTTTGCTAGATTTAGACACTTTTCCTAAGTTTAACAAACAATGTTTTTGGCAAGATTTAACTGGTGAGGTCAGATATAGTGCACCTAGGAATAGCCACTTGCACAACCCTACTTTACGCTTGATGCATAGATGGGTGACTATGACTATGTTCCCTAGAGGAGATGTAAGGATAGTGCGTGATGATGAGCTGAAAATTTTATTTGCTATGATTAAAAAGATAAAAGTTGCTCCAGTTATTGCCATGATGACACAATGGTTAGATTACATCCCAAGGGTAGGGCCAATTGAATGCACTTCATTGATTATCCATATTGCTACTAGGGTAGGAGCACTAGAATATTCTTCATTTGAGTATATATAGAATGAAAGAGAATTAATTAATGAAGATTATTTAGTGCAAGGACATACCCTTAAGCATGATCAAGATGGCTCTTTGGTATTTTATTATCCCGGCTTTGTCAATGAAATTCGGTTACCTAACCCGGATTATCATTTGTACAAATGTCGGAGGCTAACAATTGACCTTCTTTCCATCGAGTAAGCCGGAAGAAGTAATGTCTCAAGCAGGGTAACTAGAAGCCGCACAAGGAGAGCGGCCATGCCCCCGACAACCTCCACGGTCCACGAGTATGAAGAGGAAGAGAACCCAACGGGTGATGCACACGGATGGACTCAACCTCCTTCGTATGAGACCGAAGGTCCGTCTTGGCATGGATGGCCAGGTGCTCCATGGGAAACACCCCTATCCACTTCAAGCTCTAGCATCTTGCCTCCAACATCTATGAGAAGATCTCATTCCACTTCGGCTAGAAGTCATCGTGACTATAGCCAGGGAATGACGGACCTCTCTAGACGTATGGAGGAGCTTGAAGTAAGGATGGGTGACATCTACAACACCCTCCAAGGGCATGTCTAAGGTACCCAAGATTGGCAACAACACATGGACGCTCACTTCAACAACTTCAACTTCATGCTACAACAACAACAAGCCGATCTCGCGGCATACTTTCTTCATAAAGGGTTCAACCCTCGACACGGAGGTGAGTGAAGAACAAGCTTGGGGGAGGACCCCCAGTTGAGATAAATTGTATCAATCCCTTGCATATTTGTTTTCCACTTACCCATCATCCACCTTGCATTTAAAAAATATAAAATAAATATATAGGATAGGTTTTATTTTCAAATAAAAATAAAAGATATGCGGTAAGAATTACTTGGAATTCACATAGATGAAATGATGAATAGTTGCTCTGTTTTAATTTTCCTGAGTCCCTAGTTTACAACTTAGTACTCTCCAACATATTGCTCTCATTGGCTAAAGTTGCTTTTGCGTTGATTTGGAAATTGTGGGTACCAAAAGCTTAATCCATTCTACTTTGTTGTGAGATACGATATAGTGATAAGGCTGCTATTCCTAGTTTGATAGTAAAACTTAAATTTCCAGAGAAATTCTAAAAAATATTTTAGTTATCCTCATTTGATTGGAAATACCCACCAAAGTCATATGATACATTATATTGATAGACCTTATGCATATGTTATTTGTCTTCACATTGAGCTTCTTCAAACTAGTATGGACCTATGTGAGATTTCATTCATTACTTTTTGAATTCAAGACTTCACTTGCACATGCTATACTTCTACACTAGAAGTAAGCAAATTTCCATCATACCACCATTCCACAATAAAAAGAGAAACTTCATATCATTCATGCTTAGTACTCTCTCCAAAATTCATAAAAAGGGAGTAGAAGACATGGGTACAAGAAAAAGAAAAAGAAAATGCATCCTTACATCATAAGCATGAGAAAAAAAGGGAAAAAAAAAAGAAAAAGTAGCCATGTTTCATCCCTGAAAAATAAGAGAGTCCACTCAAAAAGTAGTCATCTCAAGATCCACATCCACTCCATTCCATCACACATGCACAAGTCTTGAATCAAATTGTTTTGAATTGATTTCTCCTAAGGCTTACTCTTTTGACTTAGAAATATTATGTGTTGCAAATATGCCTACTATATTCCCTACAAAGCTCCAAATACAAGCCTTATGTAGAGGTAGGATGAATTTAGGAAAAATGCCTTGGTGAGGATTTATTTTCACTACACAAAAAGGAGAGACTTGAGAGAATCAAATTGAGGCACTTAAAATCTAAATTGAACTCTCTGGAATTTGAGTGGAACGTGATTTCGAGGGTATATGTGCTCCTTTTGCTGTTCTATCTTTCAACCAGCCATGAATAGGAGATGGCATAAGTCTTATAATGACCTAAGATGGGTGAAGTACCGTGCCAATTTTTGCAATACTAGGTAGAGTATTTTGTTGTGCACATGGTAATTTTGAAAAATAGAATATAATAGCAACTCCAGATCATCAACCTAAAGTCTTGACATTGCTCGGGGCGAGTAAAGGATAAGCTTGGGGGAGTTTGTTGACGGTTGTTATACACCAATTTCACCCGGCAATATAACTCAATTATGTGAAGGAATTGTCATTTCTTGCACACATCAACTTTCTATATAACCTATTTTCACTTTTCCTTGGAGAAAGTAGTGCATGCAGGGATTCTATGAAGAAATGAAGTAAAAAAAGGGATGGATCCTATAAAATATCATTCCAGCCAATCAAGCAACAACACGTGGCACCACATAGATCAAATGACCCACAAGCAGAAGTATCCGATGCCATCCAACGTTGTAGCACCTATGTAAAGGAATGGGACCCACCTGGCAGAGACCTGGAGGAAGCACAACCCCAACGGGGCCAAGACCAGGTCGGCCGATGAGGTCTTGGCGCCAAACGTGGTCAAACGACATGTGTTGGCTCCTCCTGGCTTGAAGGGGTCATGAGTGGCTGATTCGCGCGCTTTTGGTGGCGAGAACCGACCCTTCTCCAAGCTATAAATAAGACCCCTTACCCCTCACTTCAACACACACCACATGAGTATTCATCCATTGTATTCACTACTCTCCATAGGTTTAGAGGAGTATAGGCTGTAGAGAGGAGAGTCTCTAGTCCATAGTTCAAGTAGGAGAGGAGTAGAAGGAGTCTCTTTCCAATTGGGAAAGGTATGTCTCCTATATTCCTATTTTTATTTGTGTCTTTATTCTTAATAAAGATGTTATATTTAGTCTTCCATTGTTCATATACTTGGATGAAGTGTTTCTTGTTTGATTGTGGATTCCATGTATGTGGTAGGAATAGTATTTATGATTGTGCTATACCATTCTCATTACATTATCATAAACACTATTGTCGGTACCCTGCGTACCGTATACCCCTTGGGACTGCAAGAAGATCAAAGGAACTTCACCTGTTTGAGTTGAAGAACTGCGAAGGCCCCACGCGTAGTACGGGCCGGACCTGCCTCCCATCTATGGTTAGTCCCAGTGCTGACACATGTATACTGCAACCGGAGCTACGTCCCACACATGGGAAAGCTCCAGGCTAAATACCAGTGCGGCACCCCCGGACCTAACCCCCGACAGAGGGAAGCTCTGGTCCTGACACGTGTACAACTGCACTGGACCTTCCCGTCCCAGACAGCAAGCTCCGGAGCTGCCACGTGTTCAGCCGCCGGACCTTCAACTTCAACGAGCAAGACAGGAGGACCCCCAACGGCTCGGACCTTCAAGGGGCAATCAAAGACTTCAAGACCCGATTAAGTATCATTAATACCATATTAATAACACACGATCGGAGGGCCCTTAATACCAGTAACGGCACTGTCAAGGCCCGTTACCACACTATTAAGGGTAATTAACCTCATTAATTGTGTATTAAGCATCACTAACCGTCAGGGCCACATGTCGGGCCAAGCCAGCGATGTAACGACCAGTCCTTGTACTATAAAAGGACTGGTCGAGCGATACATAGGAGCTCTCTCTCTGGCTCTCGACTCTTAGACACTCTCATACTCGACTCTAACACACGCTCACAGGTGCTCAGATGCTCAATACAACAACTACACACCCCGTGGAGTAGGGTATTACGCTCAAGCGGCCCGAACCACATAAATCCTCGTGTCTACTTGCCATCGTGTTCTGAATCTCTGGGCGCCCAGTACCGAACTACAAACTCCGCAGGCTACCAACAGTAGTAACGGGAGAATTGCCGGAACCAGACTCTGACAGTTGGCATGCCAGGTAGGGTGGTGCCCGAAATTCAAGGGTGGTAAACTCTACTGCTGGATCATCCAACGGTAACCCTACTGTGCAACCTGCTGGACAGAATCCCTCCAACGCGCAGCAACCAGCAGGTGTTATGGCTCCAGCAGGAGTCATGCCTCCGCCACCACCATCTGCACTAGCGAATCAAGCTGGACATCGGGATGGGGCATTTGCGTCAGTCACATCATCGGAGAACAACAACCCTGAACACGCGCTCCATGCCGCGCGTGCTCTTCTCCAGCGCCCACTGCCTCCAGGTGCATCCCAGGGTGCAATGGAGCAGTGGAGGGCTGATGTGGAACATTTGGTTGCAGCAGCAGCCGATCGCATCAGCAACCAAGGTCCTCCCTCCTCGGGGCGGGCCCCATCGCAGCATCGGACCGTGTCGGGCAGACTTGGTCCGCACGCTTTCCAACATAGGAGGCGTGCGGCGTCTCAACAAGAGACGTCGCTGCCTTCTGGGGCGCGACACACCCATACGGTAACCAGGCTTTCAATCACGACCTCCGGGCAGATCTTGATCGCCGTTACCGTCAACAGGATGGCCGCATCCATATCGAGCGCGCTCGCGAAAGGTGAGAGGCTCAGGACAGTCCTGCTCTCGAGGGAGTAGGAGGAGGTTGTTCTGCCCTAGCCATGCACCTACGCATGGTCAGATGGCCACAAAAGTTCCGGCCTCACCTGCCGGAGAAATTTGACGGGGCTGTCAATCCCGCTGAGTTTCTCCAAATCTACTCCACCGCAATTCTTGCGGCCGGAGGCAATGAAGCCGTAATGGCCAATTATTTCCCCCTTGGCTTTGACTGAGACCGCCAGGTCCTGGTTCATGAGCCTCCCACCTGACTCCATCAACAGTTGGGCGGAACTGTGCCAACAGTTCACCGCCAATTTTGGGAGTTCATACACCCGAACAGGCACCGAACTGGACCTTTTTGCTGTCAAGCAGAAGGGGGGAGAGTCCCTGCGATCCTTCATCTAGAGGCTCTTCCAGGTATGAAACACTATTCCTTCTATCTCAAGCGCCTCTGTTATTGTGGCATTTAGACAGGGCGTACGAGACAAGAAGATGTTGGAGAAGCTGGTGACCAAGGAGATCACCAGCGTCACAGAACTCTTCAGCTTGGCAGACAAATGCGCCAAAGCTGCGGAGGGCCGTGAAATGCACTCCCAATCACCTCCGGAGGACAACAAAAAGTCCTCCAAGGGAGAATCCACTACCTCCGGGAGTGGCAAAAAGAAGAAAAGTCCAACGGCAAGAAAAAGTCGTCGGCCGGCACACCTACAGCCGCAGCTGCTGCAGCTCCGGGTAGCCGGGGGCCATGCCCTGAAAAATGACCTCGGTCATCGTCTGAAGATGGAGGTAGCTCCAAGATGTGGTGTCCTATACACATGTCGAACAACCACAACCTAGAAGGCTGCCGGGAGGTCCAGAACCTTACCGAGCACTACAACAAGCGCCAAGAAGAAGTTCCTTTCGGTCAAAGGGAAGGGAAATAGAAAGTCGACGAAGCTCCGGCTGAAGAGGAGTTAGGCTTTGAGGATCCTAAAAAGATCTTGAAGGCTGTTTACACCTCCGTCGACGATGACTTTGACGTCTCTAACAATGAACGTCGGAAAACCATGAACACCATCTTTGGTGGTCTGTGGGACATCACCTTCCACCGTGTCCTCAAGACCATGCGGCGGGACATGGCTTCAGTAGCTCCCACTGCCAGGGCGGAGCCACACCAGAAGTGGATGGACACTGCCATCACTTTCAATGCATCAGACTGCCCTCGGAACATGATCGGAGCTGGCCAACTCCCATTGATGGTATCTCCAACCATCAACAACATCCAGCTCCACCATGTGATGGTGGACAGTGGTTCGGGGTTGAACCTCATAAGCTTCGAAGCTTTCTTCAAGCTTCAGCTTCGACCTTTAGATCTTCGCCCCTCCCGACCTTTCTCCGGAGTAGGTCCAGGGGCCATAACCCCACTCGACGCAATTACTCTTCTGGTGACCTTCGGAACCCAAGAGAATTACCGCACTAAGAAGTTGGTCTTGGACGTGCCGCAGATCAACTTACCCTTCAACGCCATTTTGGGTAGGCCAGCCTTATACAAGTTCATGGATGCTGCTCATTATGGCTACTTGGTGTTGAATATGCCAACACCAGCTGGTGTTCTCCGGATCCGTGGAGATCGCATTGTCGGAGTGACAGCTCTGGAAGAACTCCACGCGCTTGCTACAGTGCAGGAGGAAGAATGCGTAAAGGAGCAAGTTCTGAAACCCCCGAGCATTCGTCGTCGAGGCTCAACCTCTGCACCTCGTGTGCAACCAAGCGGCGACACCGACATTCCCGTCAAAGTCGTCCAAATCGGTTCCGACGCCGCTCAGACCACCCGTATATCGAGAGATCTGAATGACAAATAGGAACTCGTGCTCGTCACTTTCCTCTGGGCTAATGTCGACATGTTTGCCTGGCAAGCGTCACAAATGCCTGGGATCCCTAGGGAAGTGATCGAGAACAATCTAAAGATCTATCCCTACGCTCGTCCTATATATCAGAAGCCTCAGAAGCAATCAGTAGAGTGACAGAACTTCATACATCAAGAAGTGAAGAAGTTGCTCGAAGCTGGATTCATTCAAGAAGTCTTCCACCCAAAATGGCTGGCAAACCCAGTCATTGTACCTAATGCCGGTGGGAAGCTTCGGATGTGTATCGACTACACTACACTAAATAAGGCATGTACAAAAGATCCATTCCCACTACCTAGAATAGATCAGATAGTGGATTCCACCTCCGGGTGTGAATTCCTGTGTTTCCTAGACGCATATTCTGGGTATCATCAAATCAGAATGTATAGGGAAGATGAAGAGCATACTTCATTCATCACAGTAGATGGATTATATTGTTATACTGCCATGCCATTCGGTCTCAAAAACACTGCTTTAACATTTGTACGAGCTATGTACAAAACTTTTGGAGAGCTTATTAGAGACGTAGTGGAAGTGTACGTCGATGACGTCCTCGTCAAGATCAAGAACAAGGAGTCATTCCTTGACACCTTGCAAGCTCTTTGACAAGTTGCAAGTCACTCGCACGAAGCTGAACCAGGACAAGTGTGTCTTCGGGGTTAGCTCCGGAAAACTTCTTGGTTTCTTGGTGAACCACCGAGGAATAGAAGCAAATCCGGTGAAGATAAAAGCTATTGAAGACATGCAACCACCAGCCCGCATCAAGGACGTCCAGAAGCTGACTAGATGTCTAGCTGCCCTTAGCTGGTTCATCTCAAGACTGGCAGAACGAGCGCTACCCTTCTTCAAGCTATTGAGGAAGTCAGGACCATTCCATTGGTCTGATGAAGCAGAAAAGGCATTCTAGGAGCTGAAGCAGCTCCTCACCAACCTACCAACCTTGGTAGCTCCGAACCCTGGTGAGCCACTACTGCTTTACATTTCGGCAACTGACGAAGTTGTCAGCATGGTCTTGGTTGCGGAAAGACCAGAACCATCTCCAGTTTAGGAATATGGACCCCTTCTGGAGAGTCTGGAGCTACCTGAAGTCGAGTCTGGGTCCCAGCTCCCAGACCCTGATCCTCAAGGCAAGACGCCAGAGGATCCATCTCCTTCAAATGAAGGAGTCACTGCTGCTGAACAAGAAGATTCGGACCCCTCTGAGAGGGTCTAGATCACTTCAGGAGAAGCTCCGGGTTCCTCCAGCTGGAACTCGGAGGTTCTCGAACAAGGTCCGGACCCCTCCGGGAGGGTCCGGGTTGATGAGGAGGAAGCTTCGGGCCCCTTTGGGAAGGTACGGACAGTCCAACGCCCAGTGTACTTCATTAGCGAAGTACTCCATGATGCTAAGACTCGATACCTGGAGGTGCATAAGCTGCTGTACGCAGTCCTTATTGCCTCTAGGAAGCTCTGACACTACTTCCAAGCTCACAAGATTTCAGTGGTAACTTCTTATCCACTGCGTGCAATCTTGCATAACCCCAACTCTATAGGGGACATTGCAAAGTGGGCAGCGGAATTGGCAGAGTTCAACCTTGAATTCGTCCCAATACAAGCGATCAAGAGTCAAGCATTGGCGGACTTCGTGGCTGAATGGACTCCCTCTCCATCAAATCCTGGGGGCCCCAGTGAGCAGAAGTCGGAACCCAAGGTTTCGGTCTTCACTGAGCCTCACTGGACTCTCTACTTCGACGGCTCCGTGCAAAAGTAGGGGGCCGGAGCTAGAGTCCTTCTCCTCACTCCGACCGGGGAGAAGGTTAAATACATGGTTCACCTTGACATCGAGGTGACCAAATACATGGCGGAGTATGAAGCACTAATTTATGGACTCAAGGTGGCACTATCGTATGGTGTCAAGCAGCTGTTGGTAAAGGGTGATTCACAGCTTGTTGTAAAGCAAGTCAACGGTGAATGTTGCTCCAACAAACCTCAATTAGTTGCGTACCTACTTGAAGTCCAGAAGCTTCAGAAGGACTTCGATGTCATGGATCTTCGCCATGTCCAGTGTCTCAACAACGCTAAAGCCGACGAACTCTCGACGAAAGCTTCAACCGGAGCTCCGGCTCCCGACGGAACCTTCACCCCGAGATTATCTAAACCTACCGCTCAGCCTGCCGAACTGAGCAAAGGGGGCGAGACCAGCACCTCGAAGCTGGCAGTCCCGATGGCCCTATTACCATGGCATCCATCAAGGGTCGTAGGTGCTGCTGGAAGCTTCGAGCAACCCAGCACACAAGACTCAAATACTCAAGTTAGCTCCGATGCATGGATCTTGGAGATCCGGAGCTACTTGAAAGACAATTTCCTTCCTGAAGATAATGTATCCGCTGACCAGATAGTCAGATTGGCTAAAAGATACAAACTGGTAGAAGGGGATCTCTACAGGCGTGGTGCCAACGGCGTCCTAATGCGGTGCATTACAAGGGAAGAAGGTTGCGAGCTCCTCGCAGAAATCCATGGAGGCGAGTGTGGGAACCACGCGTCTTCCCATACGCTGGTCGGTAAAGCCTTACGGCATGGTTTCTACTGGCCTACAGCACTCCAGGATGCAACTGAGCTAGTGAAGAAATGCGAAGCATGCCAGTTTCATGCAAAGCGGATTCACACACCAGCTCAGCCTCTACAAATGATACCTCCTACATGGCCATTCGCTGTGTGGGGGATGGATATCTTGGGACCTTTCCCAAGAGCCGTCGGAGGTTACAAGTTCCTGTACGTTGCCATTGACAATTTCACCAAATGGCTGGAAGCAACTCCAGTTGTGACAATAAACAAGCAATAAGCTATCAACTTCTTGCAGTCCATCGTATGCAGATTTGGAGTCCCAAACAAGATCATAACTGCTAACGGGACCCAATTCACAAGCTATGTGCTCCAAGGATATTGCGAGGACCTCGGCATTCAGGTTAGCTACGCTTCTATTGCTCACCCGACAAGCAATGGCCAAGATGATAGAGAAAATGCAGAAATCCTAAAAGGACTCAATACGCACACATATGAGTGCCTGAAAAAACATAGAGCCAACTGGATTGAAGAGCTTCTGCCCACCTTGTGGGCCAACAGGACAACTCCAAACCGGTCAACTGGAGAGACACCCTTCTTCCTGGTGTACGGAGCTGAAGCAGTCCTTCCTCCGGAAATCACCTTGGGGTTGCTCCGGGTCCAGACCTTCAACAATGCCACGCAGGACCAGCTCTGGCGTGAAGACCTGGACCTCCTTGAAGAGGGAAGGTGTCGAGCAGCTGTTCGGAATGCCCGATACCGCCAAGCTCTTCGACGCTATCAACAAAGGCATGTTCATAGCCGACAGCTCGAGGAAGGTAATCTGGTGCTACGGAAAATACAATCCAGAGAAGGGTTAAACAAACTCTCCCCTAGTTGGGAAGGACCCTTCCATGTGATCAAAGTATCCTGTCCCGGATGCGTTCGCTTGGCAACTGAGGATGGGACACCTCTCCCTAATCCTTGGAACATTGAGCACCTCTGTATGTTCTACGCTTAATATCACGGAGGTGAGTGTGTAGTTACATGTGATGTATGTTATAGAGTCATTGTATAGAGTTGGGTAGCTCCTCCGGGAGAACAACTGGACCTTCCCCGGAAGGTCCGCAAAGTTCAGGCAACACTTGTCACAGTCTCAGAACTAAAAGTGTAGCTAGCTACCTTGGGTCAAACGAGAAATGAAACACACTTAGCCTTGTTCCGTACCCTAAGAGTGTACTTGTCTCCCCTGTACCCCGGACCTATAATGAAAGACATCATTGTGTGAAAAAAGACTCCACGTGCATTTATTTCGTACAGGCTTAATGTTTTTTATTTTTCTCTTTCTTGTCTATAACAAAGTTCTGCAATTCTTAAGAAACTTTAGCACGACCAGTTCATATATAATTCAAGTCGCATTGTCAATTTTTTCGGGTCTAAACATTGTTAATGGTCTACTTGTCTGAATGCCGCCAAGCCAATCTAGGGTCGGAGTGTGCTATCGACTTAGCTTGGTCATGCACCCTAAGTACGCCACTCTACCTATACCCCGACAGGCCGAAGTAAGGCGAGTCCAGAAATGATCGGACCTAGAGAAAACAAGCCAGTGCACTTGATTGTATTTAGAATTGTGTTCGACCTAAAACTTTCTCGGGAATAGAAAGTCGCAATTGAGTTATAGATAAGAAATGGATTTTACTATTTTTCTTGACTTTAGTGTGCAGGAAAAATAAAGGTCTCATGGTGATGGTGAATTAAGCCGGAGCTATTAAAGCTCCGACATCCCCTAAGGTGGCTTGTTGTCGATGTTTTAACATTGATAGCAAGCGTTGCTGGAGCTACTAAGTTCCAGTAAAGCCAGAGGGCAGCCGTAACGTGAAGAAAAGATGGTGGGAAGACTCCACAGTGGGGTCTACTGTCGACGCACCGCCTGTTGACAGTGGTCGCTGCCAGAGCTACCAAGCTCCGACAACCCCAGAGGGCTTGCTATTAACGCTCTACATGTTGATGGAGACTGCTGCTAGAGCTATTAAGCTCTAACAATGGTCAATGCTGGAGCTACTAAGCTCCGACAACCTAAGGGGGCCTCTACTGTCGAAGACTTCGGACCTACGCTCTACAAGTTCGAAGCACGCAAGGCTTCAACAACTGTTACATCCTCTTGGTACATCTTCACAATCAAATTGTGTACATCTACCAGGGGGCCAAGTGAGACAAAGATGTTGAAGATGTTGAAGACAAAAAATGAAATTCATAAAAATTTGGATTTCATTCATCTGGAGACAAGAGATTAAAAAATTTGAGAAAAAGAAGAGAGAATACAAGCATGAGCTGCAAAGAGAGAGTCCTAGACCCTATGGAAGAATGAGGCGACCTTCTGGGCAACCTCCGACACGCTGGCTTTGCTGTCTTCTCCCTCTCCGTCGATGGGGCCTTCAAGCACCGGATCCAGTGGGAAGATAGGGTCCCAGCTTGTGTAGCATGTCAGCATGAACTCTGCGACGTTCTTCGCCAGGGATTGTCCTTCGGTTTCCAGCTGGTCCGTGATGACATCGCCCATCTTGGTGAGCTTGTTGCCCGTCGAGCTCAACGCTTGCAATGCCAAGTCAAGCTCCGGCTCCAGATCATCCGGACTCGTGGCACTAAAACCCATCGGCGTTAGAGCGTCGTTGGCTTTGCCCAAGAAGTCCCAAACTTTTTGGGACTCCACAGTCCTCGAGCCTCGCATCTCTTCCAAGGATCTTCTGGTCGCTGCAAGCTCCGAATTCTCCCGGGCAAGGCGCTCAACCTCTTTGGCGTTCTGCTGAATCTTCTCAGCAACCTGCCTTTCGAGTTTACTGAGGTCCTCCTCTTGGAGGTGGATCTTATTCTGGCGATCAACCAGGTCCTTCTCCCGGCCCTGCACTTTCTTCTCCCTGGCAGCAATTTCATCCTCCCTCTTGTGGAGGTCCTGTCCCTGCTGCCAGGCCTTCTTCTCCTCCTTCTCGTAGCGCTCCTCCAGCTTCTTGGTGCGCTCTGCGAGACTCTTGTCACCCAGAGTCAGCCTCTGAGTGAGCTCCTCCTCCCTCTTCACGAGGTCATCCCGTAGCTCCAGGAGTTTTTGCTCTTCATCCTCGGGCTTTTTCTCCCGCTCCTCAAGAGCCTCCCGGCGCTTGACGAGGCTGTCGTGGATGGTGCTGAGCCTCTCTTCAAGATCATTCGCTGCATTATTAGCAGCTACAGCCTGTTCATGGATGGCCTGAGACTCGTTGTCAAGGGATCGCACCATGCTTTCACTCTCATCCAGTAGCTGGCCCCAGTACTCCATCCGGGCCTTCTCCTTCTTCACCCACTCCCTTTTGTCAGCCAGCCTGGTTTGCGCCAGCTTGTCTCGAATTGGCACTTCGACCATCATGGGATCAGGTGTCGGCACTTCTGCAGCAACCGACTCAGGCGCCAGAACTTCTTCGACGACCAACACAAGCGCTGGAACTTCATCAACCAACGGCTCTACCGATGGGGCTTCATCAACCACCGGCTCTACCGCCGAGGCTTCATCAACCACCGGCTCCGCTATCGGGGCTTCATCAACAACCGGCTCTAGGGCCGGAACTGCAGCTACCTCCGGCTCTGAGGCTGGAGCGTCTGTCATCTCAGCATCTAAAGCCAGAGCTTCAACCTCCGGGGCAGGTGCCGCTGGTACATCTTCATTCCCGTGGTCCGGCGCTACCACAGGAGCTTTTGGGGATGAGTCGAGGTCTAGGACCACGACAGCAGGCGCCGAAGTTGTCGCCGCCTCAGCCACCTCTTGGGGCGGCTCTAGGATTGGAGCTGGAGCCTCCGCCTGCACAGCCTCAGAAGCTGCTGCAGGAACCGGAGCTTCAGCCCCTTTCTTGGGCACCTTGTGGATGAAGGACGAAGAAACTCAAAACACGGTTACAACAAAAAACCATCAACTGAGGTAAAAAATTCAAGCTTACCTTGGAAGGCTTCCGCTTTAGCTAGCACGGAACCTCTTCACCGGACGCTCAGGACTGGACCTTGTCACCGCTGGTGTAGTGGCTCTGGAAGGCTCCCCGGAGCTTGCTGCCGCAGTCGACGTCGTCTTGGTTGAGGCCCTCCTCGACCGAGAAGGACCTTCGGACCTAGAGCCCTTAGCTGGCCCTGGTACCGGAGTCACATGGCCGGAGCTAGCGCCCCAGGGAGATGCTGATGCTGGAGTGGTTGCCGCCGTTGAAGACCTTCCCCTCCAGGGAGGAGCCATTGTGGAAGGAGCAGGTCTGACGGACCTCCCGTCAGAGTGCTTCAGCTTCCTCATATGGCTCGAGGGCTCGGCCAACTCTTTGCCCTTGCCCACGACTTCAACTCTCTGTCTCGAGGCGGAAGGGGGACCACCCTCGGAAGCTCCGAGGATCACCAACCCGGTGGTTGAATGCCTCTCAACTTCATCGAGGTCGTCAAGCACTGCCATCTTCCGCCGGAGCTCCCTGTTGAACTCCGCCTCCATGTTCAGAGGGAGGAAAGTCGTCGGCGGAGTCAAGTCGTCACCCTCAATGTCGATGTCATGTTGGAACTTCTTCAGGTGAAATTCCAAAGTTGTTCCTTCCAGGTTGGACTTCAAACCGGTCTCGATCCGGTCGTCGTCCATCACGCTATTGTGGGCCCAAGCAAGCTTCTCCCTCTTCATCAGCGGAGCCCACCTGTTGACCAGGAAGTTGCAGAATACCGCCTGGGGAGTCACCCCTCCCTCCACACATTAGCAGATCCTGGTCAGAGCAGGGTTGAAGGAGTCCGATAACACCAGAAATTTGCTCCAAGCTTTAGTGTCGATGTTGGGGAGACCTTTGGGCAGCTCCAGCATCTCATGCTCCTCCACCCTGATGACAATCCAATCCTTCTTCCAGTCGTCCCACTTTCCAGAAGGGAACGACCGCAAGTATTTGTACAGGCACTTCTTGCAGTTCACAAAATAATAGAAGCCAAGGTACTCGTCACTTTTGCCGGTGGTGTGGATGGTGAAGAAGGTGCGGAAGAGCTCGACGCGGGGAGGAATACCCACCCACATCTCGCAGAAGTGGACAAAGATTGACACTAGAAGAATGGAGTGGGGGGCGAGGTGGTACAGCAGCAGACCATAGAAGTCTAGAAGCATCAAGAGAAAAGTGGAGAAGGGTGGGATCAGTCCCACCATGGCGTACGCGGAGAAGTACACCATGTCGCCGGCATGCTCCTTCTCGAACGAAAGCTTGCCGGCGCGGACCTGGTGGTTGAAGAAGTCACTGGACCACCCCATGAGGGCCCAGACCTTCTTCAAATCACCGTCGGTCTTAAGTCGGCTCTTGTGGAGACCCAACTCCATCACAGCACAGCGGGGCGAGAGATGAAAAGCACGCTAAAGTTTGGAGGATTTGAGCGCAAGTTCAAACAAAGGCGTAAAGAATCCCCAAACGATGCGCACATACCTTATTAAGTAAGCCACCGCAACGCTTGGATGGAAACTGCAGAGGAGCCGACGATACAATTCAAAAACTTCACCCTGCCAATTACAAGGGGGCCCGGGGCCACCCCGACGATCAAGTCGAGGTCCTTACCCCAGGCGAACGGTTGTCATCATGAAAGGCGGGAAGCCTGAGGGCAGCGGCCTGACAGGGCGCGCGGAACCGATACAGTTTTCGTATCGGGAACCAGCGACCTTCAATTGCGTGAGATCCGCACACTCAGATATCACCTGCCGCATCCTGGATATGCCACGCGGCGTTGGTTTAACTGCAAATACCGCCAACGACACATCAGAAGACCCTTGAAGACACAGCTCAAAAACCGAAGGATGGACCCACCTCTGGCAGAACGACTTCATCCAAAAGGTCTCTCCCAGAGGTGGGCCCAGGGGGCCACTGTCGGTACCCTGCGTACCGTATACCCCTTGGAACTGCAAGAAGATCAAAGGAACTTCACCTGTCTGAGTTGAAGACCTGCGAAGGCCCCACGCGTCATACGGGGCCAGACCTGCCTCCCATCTATGGTTAGTCCCGGTGCTGACACATGTATACTGCAACCGGAGCTATGTCCCACACATGAGAAAGCTCCGGGCTAAATACCAGTGCGGCACCCCCGGACCTAACCCCCGACAGAGGGAAGCTCCGGTCCTGACACGTGTACAACTGCACCGGACCTTCCCGTCCCGGACAGCAGGCTCCAGAGCTGCCACGTGTTCAGCCGCCGGACCTTCAACTTCAACGAGCAAGACAGGAGGACCTCCAACGGCTCGGACCTTCAAGGGGGAATCAAATACTTCAAGACCTGATTAAGTATCATTAATACCATATTGATGACGCACGATCAATGGGCCCTTAATACCAGTAACAGCACTGTTAAGGCCCGTTACCACACTGTTAAGGGTAATTAACCTCATTAATTGTGTATTAAGCATCTGTAACTGCCAAGGCCACATGTCGGGCTAGGCTAGCGATGTAATGACCAGTCCTTGTACTATAAAAGGACTGGTCAAGCGATACACATGAGCTCTCTCTCTGGCTCTCGACTTTTAGACACTCTCATACTCGGCTCTGACACACGCTCACAAGTGCTCAGACGCTCAATACAACAACTACACACCCTGTGGAGTAGGGTATTACGCTCAGGCGGCCCGAACCACGTAAATCCCTGTGTCTACTTGCCATCGTGTTCTAAATCTCTGCGTGCCCAATACTGAACTACAAACTCTGCGGGCTACCAACAGTTGTACTGGGAGAATTGCCAGAACCAGACTCCGACAACTATAAACCTCCACTATAGTCTAATTAGCTATGATATGACTATGTTAATATGAATCACTTATGCTATGAATTAACAAGGAACGCTTTGCCCAAGTATATAAGTAAATCAAGACTAATGATGAAATTATTATAAAGCACAAAGTCACAAATACAAGAGAAGATACATGAGCCATACCTTTCCCAATTTGGACATGGGACTAGAGGCTCCTCTCTACAGCCTAACCTCCACTAAGGACTTATAGAACTAATGTATAGAAGAGAGTGAATGCTTAAGTGGTCTGTTTTGAAGTAAGGGGTTAGGGGTCCTATTTATAGCTAGAGAACGATCAGTTTCTGCCACCAAAAGCGCGCAAATCAGTCACCACTGACTTCTTCAAGCTAGGAGGAGCCAACATGTGGAAGCTGACCGAGTTTGGAGGAAAAACCAGGTCGACCGACTAGTGGGGTCGGACGACCTGGTAATTCCTCCAAATGGTCTGTGCTTTCTTGGTGTGACTTCCAGGTGGGTCCCATCCCTTGATGTGGGTGCTAGACCGTTGGATGGCCTTGGATCCTTATGTTTGTGGGCCATTTGATCCATATGGTGCCACATGTCGGTGCTTGATTGGCTGGGATGATATTTTATAGGATCCAACCCCTTGTTTCACTTCAATTCTGTATAAAATACATGCATGCACCAATTTCTCTATGTACAAGTGGAAATAGGTTAAATATAAAGGTGATGTGTGCAAGAAATGATATTTTCTTCACATAATTGAGTTACATTGACGGGTGAAATTGGTATATAACAGCCGTCAACAGTGACCTATAATGCCTTTATAGATGATGTGGGCCCACATGTCAATAACCTCTGATGCCTCTGCAGTGTATGTGGGCCAACATGTAAGTAACCTCTAATGCCTCTGCCATCGCGCACAGGATTTGAAGTGCTCTGACCTGATAGTCATCTCTGCACTTTGTTCACATCAGAGACGATCTTGTTACAGGCTCGTCTCCTTTATCCTCAAATACTAGATGAGCTCACTGTGAGCCTGTCTCCCTTCTGCTCCATCAGATACCATAAGGGTTTCACAAAGAGAGTGGGGCCCACATCAAGCCGGGAAATTCATTGTGCGTCCATTGCCATTCGCGCGCAGAGGTGCCATCGTGCACAAAATTTGAAGCACTCCAACCTCATAGTCTTCTCCGCACCATTAAATAGTGACTTCGTCTATGACATGTGGGACCATGCCACGTGGGCCTCACATGGCAATGACCAAGTCACAAGTTAGGGGATCCTCAGTATATGGGTGGCCTTCCCCTTCTCCTCACCATCACAGTAGCCTTCCTCTTCCTCTAGCCGCACCGTAGCCTTCTGAGCTCTAGTCGCACCTTTGTCCCTGCAGCTCAATGGTTGCTCCTCCATCCCTAGCTCCAACCGCACCTCCGCTGCCTTCCAAGGCAGAAGAGCGACAATACTGAAAGTTGCCTAGAGGGGGGGGCAGGCGAATAACCTGAAATTTAACTCAATAAAAGTTAATCAAATTACAGAGTGCGAACTAGTCCTGCCTAGGGGCAGACTAGTCTGTTCATGATGATAAACTTGACCAATGGTGAGATTTTTATGCGATCTAACGGACTTAACTTGATGAAATGTAAAGTGTACAAACCTAGCAATCTAGTAGATGGTGTGCATGAAGTGAAAACAACTAGATCGAGGTGGATCACAAGATTGAGATGAAGAACGTAAGTGACCCTAACTTGATCTAGCGAAGAACGAGGAAGTCAAATCAAAGACACAAGACGCAATATTTATCCCGTGGTTCAGCCCCACAAAGCATCCTACATCCACGTTAAGGATGCCCACGAAAGGCAGGGTTTCACTGAACCCTTTCCTCACTTAGCCCCCACGAAGGTCGACTACTCTTCCACTAAATGACAAGGGTAATCACCAAATCTATGGGGCAACTCACAACGTGAGGCTCCCACAAGTTTAGAACTCATAAAGATCGAAGATCAACATCCACAAGAGCTCAAATCAATCAGTTAAATCGAGAGAATCAACCAAGAGCTCAAGATCAAGCAAACTCTTCTATCTTCCCTTCCACAACTCAGAAATCCACAAGAATCGCTCTTAGGACTCCATGAATGGTTGAAGAGGGCTAAGATGGCTCTAGAAAGGCCGTGGCGGTTCTAGGGTTGGAGAGGGGACCTTTGTAGGTTGGGGGATCCCTTTTATAGGGATCCCAACAAGTAGTCGTTGCCACCACAAAAAGTTCGGACTAGTCCGGCCTGTGGGGACCAGTGATGTCACCCTTGACCAACTACAAAGTCCCGCGCCACCTTTTGAATTCAAATGGTCACTAAATCATGGACTAGTCCGTCCTACAACGGCGATCTCACACAAAACTATTTGTTCTGGTTGAGAATGGACTAGTCTGGCACACCGAACTAGTCTATCCCCTAAGGGCGGACAAGTTCGGTCGTCCAGGACTTAGTCCCAGCAGCCACCTCCAAGTCCTCAGTGGACTAGTCAGACAAGGAATGGACTAGTCCAATCTCAGTCAGGAACTACTTTTCCAGACTTAAACGGACTAGTTTGTCTGAGCGGACAAGTCCGGACCCCCAGGGCAGACTAGTCTGATCCTTAAGGACCTAGTCCCAGAAGGACACAGACACACTCACCACGGACTAGTCCGTCCCAAAACGGACAAGCCCGAATTCAGACAGAGACTCTTGATCTGCCTAATATTGGATCAGTCCAATGTGGCTGGACTAGTTCGGCCTTCCAGCCCGGACAAGTCCGGACCTGTCCTTAGGGCTGCTTCAACTCATCTCTCAATCTAGTCTAGATTGGACTATGAGATCTTAGGAGATTATCAACACTTGACTCATTGAACACACTCAAGCTAAGTAGCTGAAGTCAACACAAAGAACTTGAAAGCCTAAATTTCATCCTTTGAGTTCTTCGGTTTTCTTCTCTTTTTCTTTTTGAGTACATTCAACACGACCAACTTTCAATCACGTGTACTTACACTTATAAAGCTCATTAGTCCCTTAAGTGTTGTCATTAATCATCAAAACCCATGGGGATTAGCCTAGATGCACTTTCAAATACCTCCTTGGGAAAATCGCTCACCTGGAGGGTTTGGTCGTCACGTCAGAGGACGACGACCTTAAAACTCTCCGTAAGGATATCACGAGGGATGTATTTCATAATAAATCTCATGCCATGCGGCTTCTGGGTCTTGGTCCCCTTGTAGAATGTACTGGAATTGGCGACCAAAGCTCAGTGGCTGATCAACTTCACATGATGCTGGAGACGGTTGGTGAGGTGCTTGTGGTGCAAGGCCATAGGGGTTTGATCGAGGCGATCACAGGCAACTGTGGGGCGGAGTACCTATCGGAGGACTAGGCGATCGCTTATTTTTTTTCTTTTTATGTTTGTAATAATGTTTATTTTAATGAAATGTTAATGAATCTTTTCTTGATGATGAATGTTTGTTATCGTTTATCGAATGGTTTGTTGTCCATTTGTTATCGATTATCGAATGCACCTGCAACACTGCTCAACTCCAATGAGCTCTCCCGAGGAAACATTCTAGTACACAGAACGTTAGACAACCATTCTAGTTCGTCAATAAAGCATTCCAGTTCATAAATAAAACATTCCAGTTATCCAATGCCTCTAGTATCTACACAAAACATGTTCGTAAATAAAGTTGTAATCCAAACAAGTTACAATACAAACAAGTTACAATACAATGTCGAAGGGGAAACAGAATAAGTGCCAGATTTAGAGACAAGCTCGCAAGTCTTCGGGGACATCTGTGTGTTTGATCATATGTTGGAGTCTTCGAGGAGCACGAGGTGTTCGAATTTGTCATGTAGATGCAGAACCCGGACCTACTTCCGCGCATGAAGACTATGAACTTCTTCCCCGAGCGCGTTGGGCGCTCCAGGTTGAGGGACAGTCCACTCGGTGTTGAGGAGCTTGCAATACTATCAGAGGGCTACCATGTCGATCTTCTTATCCATCTTGATCACTTCTATGATCACTCTGTGCTTGAGGAGGTCTCCTCTAGCTCGGATGGCGGCCTGCAATCGCGTTACCATCCCTTCACCTCGTGTCGCGAGGTTACTGACGGTCCCCGACCGATGGTGGTGCTGGCCAGGCCTGGCCCTCTAGTCTGGACTCGCCGACTACGACGATCTTCCGGGGCCGCGACTCGAACGATGATGACTGGGTGAATGAAGGACGGTCCCATGCTTTTGACCTTCCCCAACCCTCCAGGTCTCAAGGCAGAGGTCGCGGGCGGGGGTCGCGTGCATCGCAGGCAAGGGTCGTGGACAGGGGTCGTAGTCGCGGGCAGGTGTCGCTCCACGTCTCCGGGCAGCCGACAGGGGTCGCGCGTAGTTTATAAGGTCAGTGGTTAGTAAGCTTATAGAGTCTATGAATGTTAATGAATGTTTGATGACGAATGTTTGTTATCAATTGTCGAATGGTTTTTTTTGTCTTTTTTCTTATAAATTATCGAATGCGCTCACAACACTGCACAACTCCAATGAGCTCTCTTGAGGAAAAATTCCAGTACACAGAACGTTAGACAAATATTCGAGACCGTAAATAAAGCATTCTAGTTCATAAATAAAATATTCCAGTTATCCAATGCCTCTGGTATCTACACAAATAATGTTCGTAAATAAAGCACGTAATCCAAACAAGTTACAATACAATGTCAAAGGGGAAACAGAACAACTGTCAGATTCAGAGACGAGCTCGCAACAGTCGGAGACGCGCTTGAATAAAGGTCGTCTCTCATTTCCTTGTATGGGAGACAAGTTTCTACAAGGCACGTCTCTCATTCCCTTGTATGGGGCACAATTTGGTGTGGATGGTCTTGTTGTCAAGATCTTGACAACAAGACCGTCCACGCCAAACTTGAGGTCAATCGTGCACCCCTCGTCTTATATGCTCGTTGCATCACGCTCAACTTTCTGAGGTGGGACAAAAGATCCTCACAACCGCATGCGAGATGAACTTCATATGGGTGCGTCTCCCTTTTTGGACACGAGCCTAAATAAAATTGCTTAATTAACTCCACACAAAAGTTATTATATCAAATTCGGTGTGAACGGTCTTGATGTCAGATTAAATTTCATTATCTTGAAATCAAGACCGTCCACGCCAAATTTGATGTCATCCGTGCAATGCCTCGCCTTATATGCCCGTTGCAACACGCTTAACTTCTCGAGGTGGGATAAAAGATCTTCACAGCTGCATGCGAGATGAACTTCATATGGGATGCTCTCCGTTTTTCTTCTGTGGTGGGACCTTCACAGAGGTATATGAGACGGGCTTACTCAAAGCCTGTCTCCCTTTTTCATTCATGGTGGGACCTTCATAGCAGCATACGAGACGCGTTTTCTTGGATCTCGTCTCCCTTGTGCTTCGTTCAGGGCAGACCAAGTGCTAGATTCAGTAGTGCTCCATCAAAAACAGAACACAAGGCATCAAGTGGTCATATTATCACACATTTATCATATTTCACACATATGACCAATGAAAGTCAAATTTTCACTCAAATGGCAATATTTTCATACATTGAGCATATATCACACAAATATCCAAATGAAAGTCAAATTTTCACTCAATTGACCATATTTTCACAAATTGAGCATATTTCATACAATCATTTTGCTACTTTCCGTTGTGTTCTTCATTTTTTGAAATTCTTGACATTTTCATGGTGGCCCTTCTGCAAGTAAGGAACTTCGTTGGCTGATGGTATTCTTGGCTCGATCATCGAGGTGACGAAAGGAGGAATCTCAACAAATTGATCAAACTCTTCTTCATGGACGACATTCTTGACTCCGACGGTTCATCATTTTCTAGGTATAACCACCTTAAGTCTTTTATTTGTCGTGTCTGGAACATAAAACACTTGAGCAATGTGTTCTGCTAACACGAAAGGCTTCGACTTATATCCTTGACAATTGAGATCAACGCTAGTGAACCAATACTTGTCTTGTACAACACCGTTGATTCCATCAACCCAGTAGCAACAGAAAAGAGGAATATTTAATTCGTGAAAGTCAAGCTCTCATATCTCTTGTATTTGACTATAGTACATGTTTTTGTCTTGGCACGTAGCATCATAAGCATCAACACATACACCACTACTCTGATTTGTGCTTTTCTTATCTAGTTCTACATTGTAGATTGTGTATCCATTTATGTCGCACCCTTGATATGTAATAACGATGAATATAGGACCACGAGCAAACTTTTTTAGGTATTCACTTGTTTGAGTATCCGATGAGTGAGAAATCTGATCCTGGAGCCAGCCAATGAATTTTCTCATGTGTCCATTTGCTAACCATGATTCATTGCCGCCAGGATTGTCTCTAAGTAGCACCTCCTTGTGCTCATCGAAGTACTCATACACAATGGATATCTGTTGCAACACGTGGAAATGAGCGCAGAAGAATAAATGTGGATCTGGAGTAATAGCCTTCTTCCAATGGTCCCTTTTCCTGTGAAGCTCCCCTCATGACGCGACTTGGGAACACCAATCAGGTTACTTGGGTCAGCGTAGTTTAGAGCCCACTTCATAGCTTCTTCTGTATAGTATCCTTGAACCATGCTACCCTCAGAGTAAGCTCGATTCCTAACGAAGGACTTCAATATGCCATAGAATCTCTCGTACGCATACATCTGGTTAAGGAACACAGGGCCAAGTAGCTTTATCTCCTTAATAATATGAGTTATGAAATGGACGCTGACATCAAAAAATGCAGGTGGAAAATACATCTCAAGGAAGCATACAGTTTCATAATGCCTTTTTCCAAGAACTCGAGATCTGCTTCACTTAGTACTTTTTGACCAATTGCATTGAAGAAAAAGCAAAGGTTCATTATAGCCTTCCGAACATTGACTGATAGCATATTTCGAATTCCAACAGCAATCATCTGTGTAACAAAAACATGGTAATCATGAGACTTCACACCTAGAAATGAAATAAGCCTTGAGACGTTCGTCGAGTAGCTGGATGGTATTCTTACATTTTTAAAGAACCCACAAACTCGTTATTCTCATGTTTTGAAAGGGTGATGTATGATGTGGGTAGTTTCGTTCCTTTTACCGAGTTATCGAGTCACAACTCAGGCCTAATTCCCCTTTTTCTTTAGATATACTCATGCATGTCCATAGTCCCTAGTTTTCCCATCCGTGTTAATCAATGTCCCGAGTAGGCTCCTGCACACATTCTTCTCAATGTGCATCACATCAATCGAATGACAGACGTCTAATTCATTCCAATATGTTAGCTCCAGAAAAATCGATTGCTTCTTCCACATGTCATCTTCACCAGTATTTTTGCTAGTCCTTTTCCGCTTACCAAGGACAAAATGGATATCCTTGAACATTCATAGACTTCATGACCGGTGAGATGGGGTGGAGGATGCCCCTTATCAATGTTACCATTGAAATTATCATTCTTACTCTGAAACGGGTGCTTCATTAGAATGTAGCATTGATGTCCCATGTACACTATTTTTCGTGACTCGCTCAAATACTATGAGTATGTTTCTCTCAAACAATGTAGACATCCGCAACCTAGTTTCTTACTTTGTTCAGACGAGTTACGTGTCGCTGGAGAATCACTAACAGTCATAAATAAAATGGCTTTGAGACCAAAGTACTCACGCTTGTGCTCATCTCAGACCTGCACTCCATCATTGCACCGCAACTGCTTCAGATCTTGAACCAGAGGCTTGAAAAATAATTGTCGATGTCATTCTCGGGTTGTTGTGGCCCCGGTATTAGTCCTGACATCAGAATATATTTCCGTTTGTTGCATAACCAAGGAGGAAGGTTCAAAATCTTTAGCACAATTGGCCATGTGGTAGGTGTGCTACTGTTCAAAAAATAATTCATGCCATCGGTGCTCATTGTAATTCTAATATTCCTCAGATCAATGGCAAATTCAGGATTTTATGAATCAATGTTTCGCCACTGTGTTGTATCAGTAGGATGTCTTATCATTCCAGCATCCTGCTTATGCTTCTCTTTGTGTCATCACAACAATTCTGACTCCTTCTTGTTTGCAACCAATGTTTCAAATGAGGAATGATTGGAAAGTATGAAAACACCTTTTTAGGCCCTCTTTTTATTTTGTTTCTATTGCAGTTCTCATCATCACCGTCGTCTTTTCTACGATTGAATCGGTCGAGTCCACAAATAGGACATTTCTCGAGGTTTTTGTACTCAGGTTCACGATATATAATGCAATCATTCTTGCACGTTTGGATTTTCTCCACCTCTAAACTCAATGGACATATTATCTGTTTTGCCTCATAAGCTGTCTTAGGGACTGCGTTGCCTTGGGGTAACATGTCCTTAAGGAGCGTCAACAATTCTTTAAAACTACAATCACTCCATCTGTTGCTCGCCTTCAACTAGAAAAGTTTCACCATCACAAACAATCTCCTGTACTGAGCCGCACAACCATGATACAATGGCTTCTTCAAGTCTTTGATCATCTTCTTGTACTTTGCAAGTTCACCATTATTGTACTAATCGTCGTTGTCATGTCTCTCGACATTGCGTACCATCTCCTCTATGTTATGCACCTGAAACTCAATGTCGTCATCGGCGAAACCTAATATATCTGGCTCATTCAAATCGTCCTCGTGATCTTCTTTGACACTGGTAGGAACCTCTCTCCCCGGATATGAATCTCTCATCTCCGCTTCATTAGGTCTCTCCACCCCGTGTTTGTTCCAATATCGATAATCCACCATGAATCCATGCATGATCAATGTGACCACAACACATCATCTGTGTGGTATCTCTTCTCATTCTTGCAATGTTTGCAAGGAGAACAAATATTCCGTCTAACGTTGTCCAACATGTCTTTCTTTGCGAAATCGATAAATGCATCTACCCCTTTGATATAATCATTGCAAAGGTGCGACCTATACATCCAACTTCGATCCAACGACATCTACGTATAGAAAAGAAGAGTTAAATCAAAAAAAAATTGAAGCCACTAATAGTCAAGGGGTAAAAAAAGAATAAGGAGCAGGAGAGGAGGAAGGGACTAACTCTTTGTTTTAAGGGCCACTGATAATCATCGCAAAATTTTTAGAAGGGCACCTCCAAAAAGGGAAAGAACATGTCAAGAACAGAGTAGATCTGGCAGCCACTTGTTCTTCGATAGCTGGGAGCTCGTATAAGGGCATACGAAATCGAGACGATCCTTTGTAACGGGTGTCTCTCTATAGCGAGAATAGGAGACGAGCCCGCTTCCATGATAAAAGGAGACGGTCTCCAAGAAAAGCTCGTCTCCTTTTCTTTTATAATAGGAGTTGCGCTTAAGGAAGGTGTGTCTCACTTTTGTCAGAGAGCAGGCGCGTCTCAAATATTAACTTAACTGAGACGCTCCTTAAAGTAGGTCATCTTCTTCTACCTTCAACCGAGCAAGCTCTGATTCTCGCTAATGCGAGCTCGTCTCGTTTTTCCAGATCAGATGACGGTCACATTTGAGCTCGTCTCCAATCTCTGTATCCGATTTGAGGTTCTTACGTAGTGTCACTCCTCCATATATTTACTCCTCAACATATATAGATCGATGCAGTGAATCTAAACCATACTACCACCGTTGTAATATGTAAGAATATATAGCCATGTACTAGTGCATACAAATAATATAAATCTCTAAACAAGTGTACTTGTCCATGTGCATAAAAGATGCTATGAAAACATAGCTACATATTCTTATCTTTTACTCCCTTAATTGTTTTATTTTATTTAACGTTGGTTAGTTGAAATTGATCTAACCAGTATCAAATAAAATAAAACATAAGAAGTATAACGGATGGAACATTTCGTTATACTCCAACATTTGTGATGGGCAACCCAATACCCGTGAGAGCATGATTGCGCAGTGATGAGTGAGGAGCGACCCCCACCTCCACCCCCTGTGCTGGTGGCGGATCTGGCTCCGGCGAGCCTGTGGCCGGAGACCACGCCACCTCCACCACTCATCCAGTCCTCCTCTCTCCCACCCAACAACTCCACACCCGCTCTTAGCCCTGAACCTCTCCCATTGTCACCCCAGTTCTCAATCTCAACAGACCTAGCTTGCACGCCCTTTTCGGCTCTCCGCAGCCCGCTGTCCGTGGAAGATGATGCAGGTGCGTCCTCCCTCCTCCCAATCCTCAAGGGGAGCTTCTCGGCCGACGACGATGAGAGCTACCACCTGTCCTCTATTGAGTCGCAGCTGGATGCGGCAGAGGCCATTGGTGCTGGCTGTCACAGTGACATCTTGAAGACACCTGACCATACGGGTCAGCCGTTGAAGACAGGAGACTCGCCGCCCCTCTTAACCCCGTTCTTGATGGCTATGCCCCTCACGCCGGAGATCCAGAATGTTGAAGAGGGGAGATCCACCTCGGACCGAGTCCTTGACGACATCATTCCATGCCCTGTCATGCCGGCTTTAGCGGAGAGCGGACGCAGTGCTCCAGCCTTGAAGACCTCGGACGGCAAATGTGAAGCTACGGCAAGGGTGGAAGGAGGTCGTCGCCTGGCATCAATCGTTGTGGCACCAGTAAACCTTAAGGTTGTGGAGGCATTGAAGCAGGACACGGGCATTGAAGAAGGTCGATAGCTCGAGTTTCCATCAGATTGGAAGCTTGTTCATCCAAAGCGTCGAAAGAGGCAGGCATACCAGGCGTTTCCGGGTGGGAAGTACAAGGACCATCAGCAAAGGACCAGGGCTCCGGGTGGCGGCCGCACCCTACCACCGGAGCTTCTAGTGGCGTTGCGGGGCAGATGCTATCGTTGTCTCGCCTCAGATCATTTGGTGGCTAGTTGCAGAGAGCCCATACGCTGTCTCTGTTGCTTGCACACCGGCCACCTTGCTCGGCGTTGCCCCCAATCTCAGGGCGGCCGCATACCGCTCCACCCCCGGCTCCTCGCCTCCAAACCAGACATTCACAGTCGCCTGGTTTTCCCACCATTGCAGTCCTGCCGACGCCTTTCGCATCCCGACATTTCTTACCGCGATGCGCTTGCAGGCAAGAGCAACGCGAGCGCTGCGCCGACACCGGCGGGTCCGGACACCAACGTTGCAGGTGCCCCTGGCCAGAGACCAGCTCGGAGCCAAGCTACCGTTGTAGCGAGCAGTGTGATGACAGCTGAAATGGACTGCCTACGTTGTCGTGCCATCGTCCTTACGGCGACTGCAGGAAGGCATCAGATTCGTGCTGGAGAAGTCAGGCATGCACTTCATCAGCAGGCTCGCATACCGCATTGGAGCATGTCGGTGTCCCGTCATCACCCGGCCAATTTCCTGGTCCGATTCGATCAGCAGGATCACCGGGATAGAGTTCTTCAGAGGGGACAGGTCTCCGTTGGTGGCGAGCTCCTCCAGGTCTTGCCATGGGACATTGAACCCTACACAAGAGTCACTGGGTGGTTCTTCAGAGTGACGATCTTCATTGAACACCTACCGCTACATGCTTGGTTGGCTGAAAGAATTCGTCAGGTTCTTGGTGACATCTGTATCTTTGATCATATGGTCCAAGCCACGTTTTCGCAGGAAGAGACCGATGTGTTTGGATTTGTGGGTTGGATGTAAAACCCCGACTTGCTACCTCGCATCAAGACGGTTGTCTTCTTCCCCGAGCGTGCGGGGCGATCAGGTGTGAGTGATGGTCCGCCGAACCCGAGGGAGCGAGCCAATGCACCAAGCGGCATCGAGGTGGACCTACTCATACATTTGGACCACTACCACGATTACTCTTCGGCGTCCCTCTCGCTGTCGTCATCGTCTAGAGGTAGCGGGCACTTGTCATTAGTGTCCTCCAACATCATCGATGAGTCCTCCCCGCGCCTTCATCGTTTCACGTGGGTGCGCGGAGCACCCGATGGCTCGCAGGTCTGTGGGTCTCAGCGGAGCATCTCTACTTGTCGGATGATGTCGCCAGGTGGCTCTGATGGGAGGGGCCCGAACGACAACGACGTTGATCGGCGTCGCGATAGGCCTCAGGGGCGTCTTGCCATCAGAGGTCGAGGACCGCGAGCGCAGGTACACTCATGGCAGGGCCAGCAGGGACGACAGACACCGTCCAGACCACCTCGAGCCGAGGGGGGTCGGCGCTTCGAGGTACAATCCACTTCAAGAGCCCGACAACTTGTCCGCCCCATCCATTCCCGTCGAGGTACAATCCGCAAAGATATCAGCTGCAATCCGCGCCGACGAAGTTCCTCATCGGTGCAAAACCACTGTCCGGCTGCGGAAGGGTGGGCTCAAGGGTGGCACCGGAATACGCAATCCAGCCGGTGCCAGCAGATCCCGCTAAGCACAGTCTTGGTCAACACTCGGTGCCTGTCACGAGCATTGCCCAGGCGGCCATGCAGACGGTTGCCTCGGAAGGTGTTCCGGCTGGAGAAAAGAAGAACAACCTTTCGGGTCTGGCAGCTCGAGCAGGGCACGCCAACTCAGCTTCTCTGAGGTTGGATCCAGTTGTGGAATGGGATGCATGCAACCGGAGCGTGGGGCAGAAGACCATCTTCCAAACTCGACTTCCTTTGGACTCTGTGCCTCACGAGAGCCTCTCCGTCATGGCCTGCCCCACTGTTGCCTTCAATGCAGTGGCAGTGCGCAGCCCTGACTTGGTCTCGAACCAGCCGACTGCCCTGGCTAGCCCGGAACAAAACTTGCTGGTGCAGCCCAAAGCACAGCAGCCTTCCTTGCTGCCGGCTCCAGCGGTCCACGACAATCAAGGAGCCACAAATATGGCTGCCCCAACGCACCCTGACCCGACCGTTCAATCAAAGGTTGCACCGGAAGCCTTGGTTGGGCCTGCAAACGGGAGTTCCATATTGACGGCCCAGGACGCACTGGGCTGTTTTATCGACAAGATTTTTAAGCCGCCACTTCCCGCCCAGTTGCCTCTGCCGCCAAAGCGTCGCTCAGCCCCACGAGGGCGATCGGTGCCAGTGGAACCCGGCAGGCGCAGCGCCAGACAGGCGAAGTTGCATTCGACAATTCCAGTGGCCTTACGTGCTACTCATCGGCTAATGCGTCAGCTTGACCTTGCCGGTGTGGGAGAGCCAATAGATGACGCAGCTGTCCAGCGCTATGCGGCGCTCTATACGAAGCCCTTGCTGCCGCGAGCGATCTCAGCAATCAGAGAGCTTACATGTCTGGCTCGAGACGATGTCACACACGCCACTGCCATACTGGCTGCTGAAGAACTGGCAGCACAATTCACAGCGGCCTGATGCGGCATGATCAGTTTCAAAAGCAGACTATTACCCTTCCCATGGAGTTTGCACTCATCTGGCCTCCGATGTCTGTTGTTGGGTTGGTGTTAGTGTTGATGTCTTCTACAGTGATGGGTAACTGTGGTGCTGGGCCGATCTTGGGGACTCAAGGGGCGATCCATGCACCTAGGCTGGCGTCCACTGCTGGCTATTATCCGTGTGTTTTGATCATCACCTTCCTGGGCTGTCAATACACCATACCCTGCTTTACTAAGACTGATGTTCGTGCTAGTGCAAAATGAGTCAGGATCACACAATATTCAGTTGGAACGTCAGAGGATTAAACATGCCGGCTCGCCGTGAGGTGATCAAATCCCTAATCACTACTTTACGGCCGTCCATTGTATGCCTCCAAGAAACAAAGATGCAACACCTGGATGACCGCATAATAGCTGAAACTCATGGGCATTATTTTTGTTTCTTCCACATGGCTGCTGATGGGACAAGAGGCGGTATACTGGTTGCATGGTAGAATGACTTCTTCGAAGTGGTTGATCCTATTTTTAGGGAATTCTCTCTATTAGTCACGGTCAAGCATAAGGGTGTCAACACCATATCTCAGCTCTCTGTTGTATATGGACCCACAACTGATGGAGATAAACATGCCTTTCTTCAGGAATTACTTGTTTGCAAACCTGCAGCTAGCACCCCTTGGCTCTGTGTGGGTGATTTTAACCTTATCTACGAAGCACGGGACAAGAATAATGCCAACGTAAACAGACGGCTCATGGGTCTGTTTCGGCATGCCTTGGACAGTGCGGAGCTAATGGAATTTGAATTACAAAACAAACGGTACACATGGAGCAATGGGAGGCATGAACCGACCCTCGTCCGCCTGGATCGAGCCTTCTTCACTGAAGCTTGGGATTTGGCATACCCAGGTTATATTTTACAGGCACTGTCATCATCTGTCTCAGACCACTGCCCCATATTTCTTACTCCGCAAGATAGGCTGATCAAACGTGCCACATTCAGATTTGAGGATTTCTGGTTGAGTTGTCCTGAGTTTATGGAGGTGGTCCAGAGGGCATGGACTCAGCGAGCACAACCTGCCTCCCCTTTGAACACTCCACACTACAAAATGAAAAATACAGCACATGCATTGAGGAAGTGGAGCAGGAGGGTCTTTGGCAATGCCAGAATGCAGCTGCATATCATACATGAGATTATTCACCATTTGGAGCTGGCGGAGGAGACACGGCAACTGACCCAAGATGAACAGCATCTACTGAAAGACCTCAAAACACGCTTACTTGGGTTGGCTGCCATAGATCGTTCACGCAGGAGACATGCGTCTCGAATTACATGGCTTCGCTCCGGGGACGCTTGCACGAGGTTCTTCCACATTAAGGCAAATTCAAGATCCCAAAAGAACTTTGTGCAAAGACTTAGAGATGTTGAGGGTAACCTAGCCTTGTCGCAAGGGGATAAGCAGAAGATACTAGATGATTTCTTCACAATGACGATAGGCTCTCGACAACAAAGGTCAAGAACTTTTCACTGGGAGATTTTAAACCTCCCACGTATCCAGAATGCTGACAGCCTCACTCAGCGCTTCACGGAGGAGGAAATATGGGATGCCATCCAATCGATGCCCAACGAGAAAGCACCAGGCCCCGACGGCTTTACGGGGGGATTTTTCAGGAAATGTTGGACAATCATTAAGAGTGATCTACTTGCAGCTTTCAACTGCTTGCACAATCTCAATACAGGGCCTCTGAAGAAGCTGAACCGAGCTGCAATTGTGCTGTTGCCTAAGTGTGTAGGCGCTGAATCACCCAGCGATTTCCGCCCAATAAGTTTGGTACACTCTTTTGCAAAAATAGTATCTAAGGTCTTGGCGATGCGTCTCGCAAAGGAAATTGATCATCTAATCTCTATTTCTCAAAGTGCCTTCATCAAGAAGAGAAGCATTCACGATAACTTCCTCTATGTTAGAAACTTGGTTCGCTTTTACCATCATAATAACAGGCCAGTTCTAATGTTGAAGCTAGATATTTCGAAGGCATTTGATTCTGTCTCTTTGGATTATATGCTTGAGCTGATGGAGTGCAGGGGATTTCCGAGTCGTTGGAGGGATTGGTTTTCACTGCTATGGTCCACTGCATCTTCATCCATCACCCTCAATGGAGCCCTTGGTCAGTCAATCAATCATGAGCGAGGATTACGTCAGGGAGACCCCATTTCCCCGCACTTGTTTGTACTCGCGATCGACACCCTTAATACCATTTTCAACCTTGCTACAGAGGATGGATTACTGTCACCGCTCAGAGGTGGTCATGCGGAGATGCGGGTTTCTTTATATGCAGATGATGTCATATTATTCCTAAACCCCTCAGAGACTGAACTTCTAGCAACAATGGAAATATTGCGCCATTTTGGTGATGCCACTGGGCTACGAGTCAATCTACAGAAAAGCTCGATCGCGCCAATCCGATGTGAGGCTATTGACATAAACAACATCCTGAGGAATTTCGAAGGACAACGTGTTTCCTTCCCCGTGCAGTATTTAGGTCTTCCGATCACTCTTGGCAGATTGAGGCTCTCGCACCTACAATCAATACAAGACCGAGCACAAGCCAAGCTTGCCGGATGGCAGTCTAACATGATGAGTTTTGCGGGGCGTCGTGAATTGGTACGATCAGTTCTTAGCTCACTCCCCACCTATCTCCTCACTTCACTGAGACCGCCAAAAAAGTTCATCAAGAACTTTGACAAAGTCCGGCGCCATTTTCTCTGGGCCGGAACTCAACAACTACATGGTGGAAACTGCAAAGTCAATTGGGATCGAGTTTGCAAGCCACTGGATCGAGGGGGTTTGGGCATAATAGACCTCGAACGTTTCAGTCGGGCTCTGAGAATTCGTTGGTTGTGGTTTAGCTGGGAAAGACCGCATGCACCTTGGCGCTTCATGGAGCTACTAGTTGACAACATTGATCGCTCGGTTTTTGCAGCAGCTACAGCAGTAACAATTGGAGATGGTCGTACGACTAGCTTCTGGTGGTCGAGCTAGCTTCACGGGATGGCGCCTGCCTCCATGCTCCCTGAGCTGTTTCAGCACAGCAGGAATAAAAAGTGTTCCTGGAGAGCAGTAACTGGATTCGCTATATTCTACCGATCTCAACACCCAAACTGATGGTGCAATACGTACAACTTTGGGTAATGATCAATGACAGGAACGTGCAATTGCAGCTGGGAGTCAATAACACAATAATCTGGACACTATCTGCCTCAGGTACATACTCGGCGAAGTCTACTTACAACGTCCAGTTTGAGGGTTCCTTTTCTTCCTACTACCCATCGCTGTTATGGAAAATCTGGGCGCCCCCAAAATGTAAGCTCTTTGCCTGGTTGATCACTCAGAACCGAGTATGGACGTCCGATCGGCTTCAACGCAGGGGGTGGCCTAACAACTATTTTTGTGCACTATGCTACCGCAATCTTGAGACTACCTTACATCTATTGTCTGAATGTCCCATGGTGCAGCAAGTCTGGGAGAGAATCAGTCTATGGGCTCAGGAACCCAGACTAAATCGGATCACCTGGGGCTCACCTCCCTCCACATCGGTTTGGTTCCAGGACATACTGGACACAACGGACAGAGACAGAATACAGGGTATGCGCTCACTTGTCTTGGTAGTCATGTGGGTAATCTGGAAAGAGCGCAATATAATGCAAGAATATTCAATAGAAAAGAAAGATCGTCGGAGGACATCGTTACAGCCATCCAAGAGGAAGCATCCCTTTGGTGTCTCGCTGGTGCAAGAAAACTTGCTGGCGTGACATTTGTGAGATCTGCACAATAACTGGTCCGCGTGTCCTTAATATCTGATCTCTGTTTCCTTTTTCTTTTATTTTTCTTTATTTTGCACCCATGGTGTTTGTAACGGATACGGACCTCTAATCCTCCTTATAATATACACTGGCGAGACCGGATTTTTCGAAAAAAAAACATTTGTGATGCTACAGTACAGATCACTAGCCATACGCGTGCGGATCCATGCGCAAGGTATCTTTCGCCTTACCATCCAAGAAACTAGTTGCGACGCCTTTTGCCGCCACATGTACCACCCAGGACTAAACTTCCTTTCTAAACATATCAGTGTCTGCACGCACTGAACCCTAGTGCAGCTCGATGCTGCATGCCCGGTCGATGGACACAAGCAGTGCAACATAACCTGAGATGGTCTGATCGGTCGTGTCCGTTAATTCCATTCATCCTTAACTGTTCATTAGCAGCCAGAGCTTCCATTTATGCACGTCTCTTACATTCACTATTATAGTACATCATTAGTGCTCTCTGGCCTGACAATTAACAATGCAGTACTTGGGTGTACAAAAGCTAACTAATTGAGCATATGAGACACAGATAGGCTCTTTATCTCTTGGAACCCAGTGATCTAGCGACATCTGGAACGGCAGAGATAGAAGGAGACGCAGACACGGCGAGAGAAAGCTACGAGGAAGCTGGGCTTCTGTTCTCCGTTGATGGTGATGCTGACTAACTCAGTTGCTCATGACGATAACACGGGTTATTAATTTGACCAGCCAATGCCCTGCCATTCTTATGCAAAGTGTTCGAGGTCACTATACAGCCACCACTTTAGCTTGCCATGCATGCATGGTCACAAAATATCTCATGTACTACTATTATTATCTATCTCTACTCGCTTTTTCTCTCGATTAAATATTTGTTTATTGCAGTATAATGCTTCCGCCGCTAGCTAAGGTGCACAGCACAGCTTAGCGAGCCAGCTCGCGGCCGGCCGGCTTACGGCATGCAGGAAGTCTACGGCCGGGATAGTCCCGGGCCTAACCTAGGCTGCGCACGTGGACGGCCCTGATCGGTGTGCGTGGCGGCCTAACGACGTGTGCGTGCGTTTTTACAGCTCGATCGGTGCTTCGCTTGCTTAATTTATTCAACATTTATTGTCCATGACTTCTTCTATAGAATATCTGTATTTAGTACTATGAAATTCAGTCTGTGAGTTGCTTCTACTGAGAATCGAACTCAGAATCAGATTAGTACTATCATATTACTTAATCACTAAACTAAACCCCTTTGACAAACGCAGCGTGCATGGTGGTCCAAAGTACCCGTGGCACTAGGGTAGTTGCTGGTACGGAGTTTTACCCGACGCTTTGGTAAAAAAATGGACGCCGCCCTATTTTTTTAACTCCCATGATTGGAACTCCCTTTTTAGTTTTGCGTGATTGTGCACTTTATCAACTGTTTGTCTAGAGCTTACAGCCACTTTCTTGGTACACTGATTATTAATCGCCAATGGGTGCTTCAAAGATGGAATATAATTTGTCACCTAAAAGATGAGGGCAGGTTGGGGATCCGTGATTTTTGGGCTAAAAATAAAGCTCTATTATGTAAATGATTTTATAGACTTCTTATTGAGGATGAGATTTGTCGGAATTTCCTAAAAAAATACATTAGCTCAAAGACATTATCCTATATTTATTGAAAATCAGGGGATTCATATTTTTTGACAGGATTAAAGCGATAAACTCATAGATCCACTACTGGGAGGATCGGGTAGTTGGAGAATACCACTCTACAAGAATAATATCATGTGTTGTATATTATTGCACGTCATAAAAATGTCAATATCAAGACGGTAATGGTAACGGATGTACCAAATGTATCATTCAGTCGGAATTTAGGCCCTTGTTAGCTGCTAGAAATTAGCTATAAAAGTTCCAAACAGGATATCTAATAACACAGCTAATTATTATCTAACAATAATCTCATTAGCTGGTCCAACCCAGCTAATCCCAGCTAATTGATGGCTAATATCCATTCTACTCCTCTCTCCTCTCCCCTCTCCTGTCGGTTACGGTAACAAATCGCATCTCTCCCACGCGCGTCTCTTGCCCAAAGCGCGGCCTCACCACCGGCCCACCCCAACGTGCACCCACACCGCCGCCCCGGTGCCCCACCCCAACGTGCACCCACACCGCCGCCCCGGTGCCCCTCCCCAATGTGGCGCCGACCCGCCGCCCCACCCCAACGTGTTTCGTAATAGCATTGCAATTGCTTTCTTCAATATGAGAGGATGATCACAGACGAGACTAGTCATGTTTAGAAATTATTTCAGTAAATTATTTTAATTTGGATCACTGTAAAACAAGTTTGTATGGTTCAAATTTGTTAATGCTTGAATGAAATAGTCAGAATGTCAAACACTTTTGTATGTTGCAGTAAATGGCAACACAAATAAAACAGGACCACTAATTGTCTCTAGCAACTAAAGAATTAGTTATGAGTTCCAAACAGCCTCCAGCTAATAATTAGCTAGCTAATAATTAGTTAGCCCGATCCGGTAATAGATTATTAGCTAGCTACACTGCTACAATAAGCCTCATCGCAGGCGGCTCCAAACCTATTATCACACGCAATTTCTAAAACTGCCTGAAATGATGAGCTTGTGATAATCCGCAATTTCGCACGCGGAGAAGTGAAACTGCCTGTGAAGACACATTATCACAGGTGGTTCTTTACTTAGGCTAGCCGCCTATGAAGACATATTATCACAGGCGGGTCGTGCAACATACATAACCGTCTGTGATAATTGTATTATCACAGGCGGATCTTTACCTACGACAAGCCGCCTGTGAAGACAGATTATCGCAGCCGGTTTGTACCATAACAGTAACTGCCTGTGATAAATAAGTTATCAAAGATGGTTCTTTACCTATACCTAGCCGCCTGTGATAATGATATTGCACAGGCAGTTCTAGCTGTAGGTAAATAACCGCCTGTGATAAGATATACCCTATGCAGTATTACCTGCTGTTATTTCTAATTTCTAGGTCAATTCAATATAATCACAGAAGTCAACAATATCATCATACAAGTCAACAATATCATCACAGAAGTCATCTCACAGAAGTCAATTTCACTAAAACAATATACATATGTACAAGTTACACATACAATTCATCTCATAGTTTACAAGTTTTCACTAAAAATTGTTTCTATTGGCATAGTCGCAAAGTTCTGGCACATCAGCAATTGCACCATTCTCATCAAAGAACTTCCCTCTATTGTGCAAAATTTCGCGACGCACGAATTGACACAGTTCAACAACAATCTTGTTGGCTTCTCCACTAGGAATACTTCTTCAAACTGGCCATTCTTTTGTTCACATTCTTCGTGTGCTGCAATGAAACATATAACAAGGTTTAGAATATGTTCGTTTGAGCAATCTCAAAGTATAGATCAAAGTGAGAGTATAAAAGAATTTATTTGGTATTTTTGGAGCAGTTGTACTATGAGCAATTGAATTTTGAAATTGGAATCAAAATATGAAAATAATTTTTCTGGTAATATTGAACAGCAGAGAATATAAGTATTAAACTATGCTAGTTACAATGAAAATGAAACTCAAAAGTAAGAAAATAAGATATCGACATTAAGGATAACTTACATCCTCACGATTCACTCTATATTTGCTGGCGGTACGAAGATGCTTACATACATAATACCCGCATAAGACACTCCCAGCAGGCTGCTTCGGACAAACATAATATATTTAATATCCAATGCATTCGTATTAGGAGGTCTCTGATCGCCAAGCTGCTCTGCGTAAAACCGCCAAGCGCTGCAATACAAGAAATGTCATATAAAACTTGTCAACACATTCTAAATGCATCTAAATTAAAATTATTGAATAAATATACAGTTTTAAAATGGAAAGGAAATCTTTGTAACACTCTGGTGGGAATCGACTGAGTCCAAGACTGTTGCCAAACCCTGCATTGGCTTGATGAAGATCATTATGTAGTGATTACTGCACACATGCAAACACACGTGTTAACAATTAGCAATAATTGCTATTTCAATGCTATGTTTTGAACTTACTTGAAGTGGTATGTGATGAGGACATCACTTCTATGGATACAAACAACACTCCATTGAACATACAAGATGCAATCAATAGAGTTCATACACAACAATTAATTTCAGAGGTGAACTCGTTCTTATATATTTCCTTATATGTTTTTGAGCATAGATTGCTACTTAATGATTTAATTATGATTAGGATCCATGGAGAGGTTCAAGAAGTACTTGGAGGGAGTATTAGGGACGTGAAAGACCAGAGAATTCGTTCAAAAAAGATGGAAACCGAACCAAACTCCAAATCGTATCCAACTCGGAGTCCAGGAGCAGTACGCACTAAAACGGACGTCCAGGAAGCATACGAACTCCGTTTTAGACGTTCTACATATGCACGGAAAGGGGAGAGGATAACCTTTCCAATGGAGCCGGTCCCATGTCAAAATTCCCTCGGAGTCGACGGGAATCGTCGAAACAAAATCAAGTACAGAATCTGTCAGGGTGCTGCGCCACCGTATTGGGCCATTGGGCCTTGTATCAAGTCTAAGTCCATTATTTTCTTGTGTCAGGGTTAGGTCACGACCCCAACACCCCCTTGGACGTCCTCCCACCTATATATACTCCATAGTAGCCTCCATGAACAATTGGGTTTTGCTTAGATCAATAATATCGCCGTTCTTCGGTTTGTGAAACCCCAACTTCGCGATTTCAGATCGTGTCTACCTTGTTCTTGCTTGTGTTCTCGGTTGCACTTGCAGGAATTAGCCTTCTTGGCGAGGTCAATCGTGTGAAGCACGATTGATAACCAACGGAGCGGTGGTGTAGTGATTGCAGGGGTTGTTCGTGTTCTACTCGAGAGCCTCGGATCATCAACGTCGAGATCTCTCCATCAATCGACTTACCCATTACCTTTCGGAAGATCGGGACTCACTCATCATCAATTCTCCTATCAATTGGTATCAGATTTCCAGGTTGCCCGTTAGGTAATTCATCTATCCATTACATTAGTTTTGTTTTTCATACCTAGAGTCCACAAAAAAGCCACAAAAAACTTGCAGTTTAGTAGATCTGTTCATTACTTTGTCCAAACCACATTGAGCCTTTGCAACTTTGTTATTCAGTTTGGTTTTGTTGAGTTTGTGTCCGTTGTTGAGTCATATTGCTGGTTTAGAAAGTGTTTTTGGTCTTAGTTTGAGTTTTGCATTGTGTGATTCATCCTTTTGAATCACGTCATCACGTCCAGATTAGATTCACCTCTGTCCAGTTTGGTATTTTCAACATATCTCGCACATACGAACTCGGATTTTGGTGTTCTTGTACTTTCTGGAAATCTTAAGAAGTGCTCTATAACTTTCATATTCATCATGTTCCCAGAAAATATAGTTATCGATGTCTAAATTGCATTATATCCGAATCTGTTATTGACCTAAAAATTCTAAACAGTCTGTATTTCGGGGTCAGTATCTCCTATTGTTCTTTTCCAAAATAGGTCTTCCATATATTGAAATTAAAGAGGAGAGATATATATACAATCTTGCTGTTCTAAGTTTTCCAATTTAGAGCCTATAAGTGTGTCTATTTGTCCTTGGAAAATTGAGCAGAAAACCTGCGACAGACACACGAGATATCTTAGGTTGATTTTTATTGTGTTCTTCCCTTGCAGCACATTCTGAAAAAAAAGGAAGAAAAAAGAAAAAGGCAAGTGCAAAACAAGAAACAAAAGCCGCACAAAAAAAGAGAAAAAAACAACAAAAAAAACAGAAGTGCTTGCATTCTTTGTGTCATCTAGTTTTGTCTCATGTCTTGCTAGCTTGAACTACTAGGAACACATTTAGGCCAGCAACTTTGACAAATACTTTGGACACTTATTCAACTTTACTATCTGATTTCATTGTTGCTAATCCTTGCTACATAGAAAGTGTCATCCAAGGTACACCTTACTCTTGAGCAGAATCGATACACGTTTGCAATCATCCCACGCTTCATTGGTTTCTTCATACCAACCACCGTTTGCCACCCGCAGTGTCGGTAAGAACACTTGTAAGAGCGTGGTAAGACGCTTGAGAGTGTGTGATTCCACTTCCACTTTGCCATTATCCTTTGTAGTTGATAGGGATAACATATTTTTTGTGTTGTCTTTTGTTTGCTACTAACAATGTCAGGTAAAAGCAAGAATCATGCATTATATGCTGAGATGATGGACATGATGAAGATGACGATGGAGTTGCTCACTAAAAATCAAACATCAACCAAGGATTCACATGACATTCAGACCACCTTTACAACACCTTCCACAAGAAGTAATTACATTCTCTCATCTCTTCCTTCTTATGATGATTTTGGTTACGATGAATATATTGCTTGGGAAATAGAGTTGGATAAAATTTTTGGACAATGTCATATGTGTGAGAAAAGAAAGATTAGAAATGTTGCAAGTGCATTAGTAGGTTGTGCATTGACTTGGTGGAACAACTTAAGTGATTTAGAAAGACCTCGAACATGGAAAGATATGAAAATTCTTATGCGAGAAACATTTGCTAATGTATCTAATTGTAAAGATGAAATACATGAACTTGAGAAGAATTTTCTTGTTGTACCTCCTCCTTTGCCTAACCTTTTGCAGGAACATGAACAAATAAATGGAGATGCAAATGAGAGTGAGGTGTTGAACAACTCTTCTGAATTTTTTGATGAATCAACTCATAATGCATTTGAATTTCTTGCTGAAAATGAGAGTAGTGTTAATGGACAATGCTCTACAGTTAACCACGGTATGACATTTTCAGATGTGCTGAATTTTGCTACCAATCATACTATCGATGAGCAGCAACAAGATGAACCTTTACATAATACAACTTTACCATTAGTTGATTTTCCCACTGATTCTTATAACAAAAATGAGTTGTGTGCTGATAATTATATTATACCTATGCTAGAACAACCAAATGAATTTGATACTTTATCACTCACTTGTGCTGAAATTAAGCATTTGATCCCAACTACATGTGAAAGGGATGAGCTGAAATTGTTATCTTCTCTAAATACTTTGGGCTATATTGAATTTGACACTCTTTGTGATCTAGATATCGTAGAGAAGATAATATTTTCTCAATCTGAATTGCCTTTGTTAAGTAGAAATATTTTTCATACTATAGGCAAATATGAACATAGTGGTATGTTTATGGTGCATAAAGTTTACATATGTTCAAATGAGGAAGCTCCTTTTGTGCTGCAACAACTTGGTGAAATGAATGGATGCACTAACACTAATAATGTATTGTCAAATTGTTCTAGTATTTTTTCCTTGCAGCAGGGACAACAAAAGCATTATTCACTGTGGTTGTTCATTATGGACATCACTTACTCTACCTCCAACGCAAGCCTCTTTGCTGGACATACGAGCAAGCCGAGGACGGCTTGTCATAAAGAAGGGGAGAATGATAAGATCATGCATATTATTATTGCACCTACAAACATGACACAATATTTATTTGTTTGGGATCCTGGCTCAAGTGAATGTGCACTCTTATTTGATGGACAAGATCAAGATGGAGCACTATGTCGTCCACCACCTCGGCCTCCTCCTTTGATGCACACAAAAAGATTTGATGGCGTTGCATATTTAGACCAACACATGAGAGAAGATGAACTTGAGTCGAGGACGACTCCAATTCAAGAAGGAGAGGATGATGAGGACATCACTTCTATGGATACAAACAACACTCCATTGAACATACAAGATGCAATCAATAGAGTTCATACACAACAATTAATTTCAGAGGTGAACTCGTTCTTATATATTTCCTTATATGTTTTTGAGCATAGATTGCTACTTAATGATTTAATTGTTATTAGGATCCATGGAGAGGTTCAAGGAGTACTTGGAGGGAGTATTAGGGATGTGAAAGACCAGAGAATTCGTTCAAAGAAGATGGAAACCGAACCAAACTCCAAATCGTATCCAACTCGGAGTCCAGGAGCAGTACGCACTAAAACGGACGTCCAGGACGCATACGAACTCCGTTTTGGACGTTCTACATATGCACGGAAAGGGGAGAGGATAACCTTTCCAATGGAGCCGGTCCCATGTCAAAATTACCTGGGAGTCGACGGGAATCGTCGAAACAAAATCAAGTACAGAATCTGTCAGGGTGCTGCGCCACCGTATTGGGCCATGTATCAAGTCTGAGTCCATTATTTTCATGTGTTAGGGTTAGGTCACGACCCCAACACCCCCTTGGACGTCCTCCCACCTATATATACTCCATAGTAGCCGCCATGAACAATTGAGTTTTGCTTAGATCAATAATATCGCCGTTCTTCGGTTTGTGAAACCCCAACTTCGCGATTTCAGATCGTGTCTACCTTGTTCTTGCTTGTGTTCTCGGTTGCACTTGCAGGGATTAGCCTTCTTGGCGAGGTCAATCGTGTGAAGCACGGTTGATAACCAACGGAGCGGTGGTGTAGTGATTGCAGGGGTTGTTCGTGTTCTACTCGAGAGCCTCGGATCATCAACATCGAGATCTCCACATCAATCGACCTATCCATTACCTATCGGAAGATCGGGCATCTTCATCAATTCTCCTATCAGTATGGAGCCTTTACGACGTCCTTGTCGTCTCTCACAAAGTTAAATATTTCATGTCCTATGTAAGCTGCAACTTCTGTCCTTCTATCCTTCTTAAGTTTTGCGATTGTTTTTTCAAATTCTTTTTTTTTTTCATGTGCTTGAATTGTGCTGAGTCTCGATCCGCCTTGACGTCGAATAACGTCTTTGCAATTCGTGTAGGGTCAAGGATACTTGTGTTGCGTCTCATCTTTTCATTATCCATGTATTGCATCCTATTGAAAAAGTCCAGAATTGTTATAATCTCATGAAATGTGTATGTGTGTAGTAAGAAAAGCAAATGCAAAATATTAGAGGCACTTACAAGTACCTAACGAGTAGCAGGTTGATTTCGAGCATGCCCCGATGGAAAAGGGTATGTAGCTCTTCAAATAAAATGACTCGTTTATCTGCTCCAGTGCTCCAGAATGCATCTTTTGGAATATGAAATGTGACACAAGAAAGATCATATTTTGTGCTGGCAAGGATCTACCACTCGTGCATTTTTTGAGCAGGGCAGGTTGTTTGCTAAGTTGTACGGATGTCATGAACGGCTTCCCATTCTCAAATTTACGAGGAACATCCTCAAACTTGTATATTGGAACTTCTGGTTTAACTAAAGTCGTGTGCTGATTATACATGACACCGTCTTCTTTGCACTCCTCAATATCATCTAATGCTGGCTCATGAGAAGAACGAGATGCACTCAATTTTCTAATATTTTCCTTCATAGTTTCCAAATACTTTGACACTTCTGATGAAGGTTTCTTAATTTCGTATGAGCTAACTTTGATAGGCACTGATGATCGAGGAGTAGTCGTCGAAAGTTGGACACTGGCTTGTTGTTGAACCTGTTGTTCAACTGATTGCTCTTTACTCCCGGCAGCTGGCTCTAGTACTACTTCAAGTTGTTGCTCAACTGGTTGCTCTTTACTTGCAACAACTTGCTCTGGTACTTCTTGAAGTTGTTGTCCAACTTGTTGCTCTTGGTTATCATCCTTGCTGAGACTTAGGGGGACTGGATCTTCCTGGACTGGGAGTGGATCTTCCTGGACTTTCTCGTTATAAGAAGGGGTTGCAGTATTTTGAGATGCGACGGGGCTAGAAATCGGCTCATCGTCCAACACGATATCGCGTCGGTGCTAAAGGATTGATTGGTTGACAGCCTGCCCCAGAGTCGCGATCCCCTCATGTGTGATGTGGTCTATTTCATAATCTTAATCATTATCAATGATCTGAAGAACTTGCACCACACCTTAGTACAACAGAAGTGGATTGCCGTTGAAGTCACGATCAGACTTTGCTATAGCAGTGGCAACCTGTTTGGTTTTGTTCCCTGCTCTTCCGATCGGGACAAGAAGACGTCAAGATTTGTCCTTAGCAATATCATCGACAGTGAACTTATGGGTTGAACCTGAGCCTGACACAGAAACTACACTGCTAGGGTAGGCAGTTGGAGATACCAATTGCTCCCTTGGCACGGGAACCATCGCTGTACTCGGTACCACTAATTGTCCAGATTGTCTAAGTTGTTCCATTATTTATTGCACATTTTCTTTGACCTTTTGAGCAATCATTTCATCAAGTGTTTCCTTGAACTTCTCACGTCTTCTATATGTGTCTTTATCTTTAGGGAAACCATTTAGCCAATACCTTTGAGAAGAGACTGCTCGAACCCATCCAGTGTGTTCGTGTTTAGGGTTGGCAGTAAGTTGGTCATTGTCCCTCTTCCGCTTGAAGGGACCCTTTTGTTTCTTTTCAATTACTTTTGTCATTTTTTCCTCTACTTCATTCACAGAGTCGCGCTTTTCAAGTTTGCCCTCGCTGGTCAAACCTGACCGAGCAAAGACCCACCGCTGAGTTCTCTCATTGTAGCCTTGTAACAGGTGAGCATTTCCCTCACTGGTAATTTTGTCTAATATCTTATTCCATTTCTGGACTTTGGGGGCATATCCGGTAGACCCCAAGCGATGATGGTATTTGTTCTTTTTGGCAAGCTCTGACCTAGTTGCACTTAGGGCTTTAGCATCTGGTGTGGTCTTTTGACGAACAAATTCTTGCCACTGAGCTTGTGTGATTTTTCCCATCTTCCCAGGGCTAGGGACTTTATCGGCGTTAACATAAGCATTCTTTTCACTCTTCTAGCCACTAAACTTCTTGCCGCAAGAGACCAATGTTGCTTTCTTTACAGCTTCTTTCGTGCCTTTTGGGAACTTGAATTGTTTCTTTATCCTTTCCCACAACTCATTCTTGGTCTCCTCAGGTAATTTTCTCCAATTCTCAGTTGTGATCGGCACGAGCTCTCTAACAAGAAAACCGCATCCATTTCGGTACTTGGTAACTGAATCCAGTGGTTCTTGGGGAAGCCCACCTGGACCGACCCTTGTTATGTACATGAAGCGGTCCAATCGACCCTTATTGGGACCTCGTTGCCCTCGTTTTCGCTTGATTGAACCTGAGGATTCATCCATTGGAGAACCCTCTGCGGTTTTAGGAGCCGAAGTTACCTTGTTGTCTTTGCGATTAATCTAGGTAGAAAAGAATTATAAGACTTTGTATACTTGACAACCAACATTAACTTGAACTACTGAAGTTAAGATTCGTGATCCGGACCTCGTCGGTAGGATCATATTCTGGGTCGAGATCCTCTGAAGTCTTATTAAGTTTTATATTGGGAAAAGGATCCGATGGACCGTGAAAGGAGCCTGAACTGCTGGAGTCAAGAAACTCCATATTGTCTTCTTTATTGTTACTACCAGCACCAGTCTTCTTAGGGCTTTCCATGCTAGAACTAATAAGATAAAAAATATAATGAATGACATATTAACTCTACATGAAGTGTTGCATGAAGAAAAGATGGAAGCATTCTAGGGTTTGATAAGGCATTCTAGGGTTTAAGGCATTTGACCAAGGTGTCACGCCGGGTCATCATAAAGATGAACAGACGCTTATCACATGTACGCCAGGATCAGTTGAATCGTACATGCGTTGACAAAAGTGAAATATCATACATTGCCATGTTCGAATACATAAATAGTCTTACAGTATGAACTGAAGGTCTACAAATACACACCACAACTATTTACATCAACAACAAAGTTAACAAAGTTCAAACTACAGCAGAAGACTAATAGGTAAGAGTAGCTCCATCTCCACAGGCAGCAATTGCGCGTAAGGTCGCCAGCCTAGACCAAGTCCTCCGTATTGACGAAGTAGTCCTCCGGTGCCGCTTCTTCTTCTTCATATTCTAATGGAAAATTAAACGCTTGAGTACATAGAGTACTCAGCAAGTGCGGGAAGAGATGACATGATTGGCTAAAGCAAAGGGAAGGCCAATTATGGCTTAGCACTATGCTTAAAACCTAACCTTAGCTTTCCATTACCAATATCATAATTCAAGAAGTAATCAACACTTAAGAAATGACAATGAATGTACTTGAATCATAATTAACCACCATTTCCCAACCATAGACTAATTATGAACTGGCCCCAAGCCGCTCTTGTCCGTGAGCACGACTGTCATGAAAGTTTTACCAAATCTCTGCAGAGAGTGTACCCTTTCCCCACAAGCAGTGATTCCATCCCCTGTTGCCAGGTGGACTGAGTAAACCTCCATGTAGCCCGTGGTGATCAACCACATTTCACACTTCCGTAGGTGTGTGGCCAGGAGATCACTACATGGTCTTTACAAAGGTGCCCCCAACTAGTGCTAGCCCTCTAAGGTTTCCACCACTGAGGATTCTCGGAGTAACCCTCCGCCTCAGAGCCCCCTCTTGAGCCTTGCGGATCCCAGAGCAGTTCCCCTGCATCATTCCCCGCACCTTCCAACCACTAGCATTTCATCGGGAGAAACCTAATTAATTGACCATGCTGCCCCATCTCAGTCTCGTGGTGGTACTATAAAGCTTAGTGGCTTCCTCCATAAACCGGTCCTTAGAATCCGGTGGTAACAAACCCCAATCCCGGGTCTCGTGCAAACTGCACCATACCAATACTGACCAACCGCCAGATTCCTATCCACTACAATTGTGTAATCACCACAAGTTCAAGTATCCATAAAGTTTAACGTAGCACAATTGTATGAAATCCCAATCCCAATATTTAAGCATGGCTAAGCATAACTATGACCTATCTACTTCCCAACCCATTTCATGTAACAAGGAATTATATGGAACAGGGCATGTAAACATGAAATAGGACATCAATTTAATTAGCATGCATCTATCTAAATCCCTAGAACTGGAACAAAATGGTCAAGGGCACTTGCCTTCGTTGAAGACTTGAGTGTTGGCGAAGTCCTGGTCTTGGAGGTTAAGATTAGGGTCGTAGAACGACTCTAAATATATTTCTCAAGCATGGCAAGAATAAAATAAAGCTAAATAAGTAAAGAGCACGCAAAACAGCACATCACAACATACACATGGCATAAAATCCTATACTAATGCGTCCCTACGAAGTATTTATTACTTAACATGGCCAAAGTGTGCATTTTATATTTATCCTACATTTTTGAGAATTAAATATAGCCTAAAACCATTTTTATTGAATTTTCTATGGCCAAAATGTATTTTTAAACATTTCTAATAAATATTCCATGGACAAAATATATTCCAAATGAACTCTACAATTTATTCACAGCATAAAATACTTTATACCAATTTTTCCTAACATTTCTACACTTAATTACCATTTTTATCTATTTTCTACACCTCAAATACACCTAAAAACCATATTCAGCAAATAAATAAAAGTCCATGGACTAATTAAATAGTTTTCTATACTGCACAGGGACTAAATTCATGATTCTACAAATTTACAGGGGTTAGATTGCTTATTTAAATGATTAAATCCAATTTTTAGGGGTCCAGGGGCTAGTCTGCAATTTCCAGGGGCTAGACTTCAATTCCAGAGAAGTGCAAGGGGTAGCTCGCAAGTTTCCAGGGGCCACGGTGCAAATCCAGCGGCGGGAAAAAGGGATTCAAACGTGGGCCGTTGGATCTGAAGTGGATGGCTCGGATTTTATTATGCGAAGGGGTATGAGGTTATAATCTCGGCCGTAGGGGTTCAACCGATGGCCCAGATTGGGCCACGTCGCCCCTAACCGGCGCACGCGCGCGGCGCGGCGGCGCCCGACGGTGAACGGTGAAGCAGCGGTGCACTAGCGATCTCCCTGAGCTACGATGTCCGGGATGCTCCTGGCGGTGCAGCAACCATGTTAGGCCAAGAATGGAGGGGAGAAGGGGGTTGCACCGACGGGAACACGAGTGGAGAGGAGACTCACTGGCGGTGAAGGGCTAGGGTTAGAGAGAGCTCGGGGGAGGGGGGAAATGGGGGCGTCGGCTCCTCTTAAGCGCGTAGGGGGTGTGCGGTTTGGGTGCGCGCGCGAAAACCGCCGGGGAGGAGTGGATTCGGGGGGGGGAACGTGGGCGCGGGGTGCTCGGCGGTTGCGCGGGTGACGGTTGCGCGCGGGAGAAGAAGAGAGGGAAGGGGGAGGCGCCGACAGGCGGGGTCCACGGCGCAGAGAGAGAAGAGAGGAGAGGGCTGGCTGGGCCGCGGAGGAGAGGAAGGGAGTTGGGCCAGGGGGAGAAGTTTGGCCCAAAGGGGGTTTTAATTCTTTTTCTTTTTCTATTTCCTTTTCTTTTCTTTTGATTTGAATTCAATTCAAACTTAAACGTTTACTACTCGTTCAAACTTCAAAAATCACACAAAAATGCAGGCTACAATGCACAATGGTTTGTTCAAATTTTTACACATGAAATAATGGGTACAACTCTACCCCCCTTAAAAGGAATCTCGCCCTCGAGATTCGGACGTCCTAAGAGAATAGATGAGGGAAATCCGCCTTGAGATCTTCTTCTCTTTCCCATGTTGCTTCTGCCTCTGAATGATGTCTCTATTGCACTTTACACATGCGAATGACTTTGTTTCTTGTGACCTTTTCCAGTGTTTCAAGTATCTTGACAGGCTGCTCCACATAAGACAAGTCTTCCTGTACATCCACTGCTTCCATAGGCAATTGCTCTTCAGGCACTCTTAAGCACTTTTTAAGCTGTGATACATGGAACACGTTATGCACATCTGACAAGTATGGCGGAAGCTCAAGCTGATAAGCCACTTCTCCTCGTCTTTCGAGTATCTTGAACGGGCCAATGTAGCGGGGGTGACAACTTGCCTCTTACTTTAAATCTTCTCAATCCTCTCATAGGTGATACCTTCAAGTACACATAATCACCAACCCCAAATGTTAGATCACGTCTTCGAGTATCCGCATAACTCTTCTGTCTTGTTTGGGCTGCCTTTAGATTCTTTCGAATTTCTTGTACCTGCCTTTCAGCCTCTTTTAATATATCAGGCCCAAAGACTTGACTTTCCCCAGTTTGATTCCAAAACAACGGTGTCCTACACTTTCGCCCATACAATGCTTCAAAAGGAGACATCTTCAAACTGGCTTGATAACTGTTGTTGTAAGAGAATTCGACATATGGCAGATTCTTGTCCCAACTTTTGCTATTCTTTAGAGCACACGCTCTCAACATGTCTTCTAATATCTGGTTGGTGCGTTCTGTCTGACCATCAGTTTGAGGATGATACACCGAACTAAAATTTAGACAGGTATCCATGGATTCATGCAACTTTTGCCAGAATCTTGAGGTGAATTGAGTGCCTCTGTCTGAAATGATCTTCTTAGGAACTCCATGTAAGCATACAATCCTGAAGATGTACAGTTCCGCCAGCTTGGGACCATTGTAGGTCTCTTTCACAGGAATAAAGTGAGCAACTTTAGTTAGACGGTCCACAATAACCCATATAGAATCATATCCAGACTGTGTTCTTGGTAGTCCCACAATGAAATCCATGCTAATTTCTTCCCATTTCCATTCTGGCACTTTGATTGGTTGCAATAACCCTGCTGGTCTTTGATGTTCCACCTTAATCAATTGACATGTATCACACATGGCCACATATTCTGCCACATCCCGTTTCATTCCATGCCACCAATATCGATCTTTAAGGTCTTGATACATCTTTGTGCTTCTGGGATGAATGGAGTATGAGGAGTTATGAGCTTCCCTTAGTATCAACTCTTTAATCTCCTTGATATCTGGAACATAAATCCTCTTTCCAAGCCATAAGGTTCCTTGTTCATCCTCTCTAAAGTTCGGAGCTTTCCCTTTCTTCATCAACTGCTTGATCTCCTTGACCTTCTCATCATTCTTTTGTCCTTCTCGTATATCACGTTCAAGGGTTGAGTCCACTTCCATAGCAACTGCTTCAGTGCTAGACACTAGACATAGGTTTAACCTTGCAAACTCTTCACATAACTGGGGTTGAAGAGCTTGTACTGACAAGTTATTGCATTGTCCCTTCCTGCTTAGAGCATCAGCGACCACATTAGCCTTTCCTGGATGGTAGTTGATTCCCACATCAAAATCATTTATTAATTCCAACCAACGATGTTGTCTGAGATTAAGATCCGGTTGTGTGAATATGTACTTCAAGCTCTTGTGATCTGTGTATATCTTAGTCCTTTTTCCCATTAAGTAGTGTCTCCATATCTTCAAAGCATGGACAACAGCTGCCAATTCTAAATCGTGGGTTGGATAGTTCCTCTCGTGTTTCCGAAGTTGTCTTGAAGCGTAGGCCACAACATGTCCTCCTTGCATTAAGACACATCCCAAACCATGACCAGATGCATCGCAATAAACCACAAACTCCTTCTGCATATCAGGCATCACCAATACCGGTGCACTGTTTAACCTCTTCTTCAACTCGGCGAAGCTTACTTCACATTCGGGGGTCCACTTGAAGGCAACTCCTTTCTCAAGAAACTTGGTTAGTGGTCGAGAGACCTTTGAAAATCCCTCGATGAATCGACGATAGTAACCAGCCATACCTAAGAATCTTCGTATATCATGTACACTCTCAGGTGTTTCAGGTGTTTCCCATTTAAGGACATCAACCACTTTTCCTGGGTCCACTGCTATACCTCCCTCGGATATGCCATGTCCCAAAAATGATACCTCCTTTAGCCAAAACTCACACTTACTAAGTTTGGCATACAGTTGATGTTGGCGAAGCTTCTGTAGAGCCATCCTGAGGTGCTCCTCATGCTCTTCTTCAGTCTTGGAGTAGATAAGTATGTCATCGATGAATACCACTACAAACTTGTCCAAGTACTCCATGAATACCTTGTTCATAAGATACATAAAGTATGCTGGAGCATTGGTCAATCCAAACGACATAACTGTATACTCATATAATCCATATCGAGAGACAAATGCCGTCTTGGGAATATCTGACGGTCTAATTTTCAGTTGGTGGTAGCCCGAACGAAGATCAATCTTGGAAAACACACATGATCCTCTCAACTAATCAAACAAATCTTCAATCCTTGGTAGTGGATATTTATTCTTGATTGTTACCTCATTTAAGGCACGGTAATCCACACACAACCTTTGAGTTCCATCCTTCTTAGGTACAAATATAACTGGTGCTCCCCAAGGCGATGAGCTAGGACGAATATATCCTTTTGCCAATAACTCCTCAATATGATCCTTTAGTTCAGCTAATTGTTTAGCATCCATTCTATATGGCCTCTTATATATTGGGGCCGTTCCAGGTACTAACTCAATGACAAATTCAATCTCTCGATCAGGGGGCATACCTGGTAAGTCATCTGGGAATACATCCGGAAATTCCTTCACAACCCTGATGTCTTTGGTACTCTCAAGATGGTTGAGTTGTACTATTGCCTCTTGTGTCTGATCTGGCTTGAACTCCACTGTAGTGCCATCCGAGTGTGTTAAGCAGACTGTTCTAGTTGCACAATGAATTACTCCTTGATTCTTCGTCAACCAGTCCATTCCCAGAATGATATCTAATCCTTGTGAGTCCAACACTATTAGGTTGGCCCAAAAGACTACCCCCCTTATGTTTATACTCACTTTTCGGCATAGATGCCTTGCCACCATCTCTCCTCCAGGAGAGTTTATCAATAATGGCCCATTCAAGAATGTAACTATCATGTCATGCTTCTTTATGAAATCCTTGGATATAAATGAATGTGTAGCACCCGAATCAAACAATATGGTGGCGGGGTGGGAGTTAACAGAAAACATACCGATCACCACATCAAGCGCTTCCTGTGCTTGCTCCAGAGTCACATGGTTGACACGACCAGATGGGTTTTGTTGCTTCTTTGGACAACTGCTGGCGTAGTGTCCCCATTCTACGCACTTGTAACATTGTACTCCCGCAGCATTATTCGGGCCCTTGTTGCCTCCTGATTGGTTTCTTGGGGGTTGGCCATTTGGACGGTTAGCTGGAGCTGAAGGGCGGGGTGGTTGCATCTGCTGACGTGGGGGTTGCATTGGCTGGCGTGGTGGGTGCTGCTGCTGCTGGCGCATTTGCTGGTTGTAGGGAGTGGGTGGCCTGTAGTTAGAGTTTGGAAATCTCTGTCCCGAGTAGTTCATAGGACGAGTCATCTGGTTTGCAGGCGGAGGGTTAAGACGGGGGCGCACATTGCTGCTAGAGGCATGTGCTATAGTCAACTTCCTTTTTCTTTACTCATCATCCAGTTCCTTTTTCGTCCTCTCCACTTCAAAAGCTTTGTCAACCAGCTTCTAAAAGTCGCTGTAATCGCTGGAAGACATGGCGAACTTTAACTCCTTGTCCAATCCATTCTTGAAGCGGAATTGTTTCTTGGAATCAGTATCCATGTCTGTCGGGGCATAGCGGGATAACTGGGTGAATGCATTCAGGTAGGCTCTCACAGTCATACGGCCTTGCTTTAACATCAGGAACTCTTCACGTCTTGCTTGTATTTCTCCCTCAGGCACAAAGTGATTCCGGAAATTGGTCTTGAACTCTTCCCACGTAATGCTTTCTGGATCCCAGTGGGCTTCAATAAAGGCAGTCCACCAGTTGGCTGCCAGTCCTTGGAGTTGATGGGAGGCTAGTAGTACTTTCTCTCTTCCTTCACAGTGGATGAGCCTCAACTTGCTTTCAACGGTTCGGAGCCAATCATCGGCATCCATGGGTTCGGTGACTGTGGCAAAAGTGGGTGGATGAGTGTTCAGGAAGTCCCTTAGAAAGGACCTAGGTGGAAAAGGTGGTGGTGGTGGAAGGTTGTAATTTGGTGGTGGTGGGGGTGGGGCTTGTTGCAGGTTGGTGACAATCTGTGTAAGGTTGTTAAGCAGCTGGGTTTGGATGGCCATCATCGGCTGCATTTGCTGCACGGCTGGGGCCCCTCGGGCACCCCTACCATTCCATCCTGGCACACCTCCAAGTCCTTCATCTTGAGGCACAGCGTCCCTTCCACGACCTCTACCTCTACCTCTTCCAGACATCTGTGTAGGGAATAATTGAAATTTTAGAACAATAGATAAGATATAGAAGGGTACGCTATGGCAAACGGTCCCAACTAGATGCATCAAGGGAGACACATATATATATAAAACAAGCAAATTCATTAACCAACTAGTGCAGATGTGGACAAGATGCTAATGCATTCCACAACTCGCACGACACACTAACAAGTCTATAAACAGATGACATGGATGTGGACAGGATGCCGAAGCATTCCACAACTCATGTCGCACACAACCACACACACATAACATAAAGCAAACTACTAGCATAGCATCATAAACAACACAACTCAAGACTAAAGAGGGCGTAGCTACACGCTCCTACACACTAAGGATAACTGTCCTGAGTCGTCCAGCGGGGAAACAAGTCCACTCCTACTCATCGGAGTCCTCCTCAACCTCCATCTCCGGGTCTTCTTCTTCCGAGTCCTCTCTTGATTCCTGGGGGGAGTTCATACGACGATCTGGAGAGTTCGGGTCCCAAGGCTCAACGTCCGAAGCATACTGAGGAGAGTTAGGATCAGCTCCAGTGATCCTCGCGTAGCGTCGGCGAAGTCGCTCGTAGCGGTCAACCAGGTCCCTGCTGTCCTGTAGCTCCTACTGACAACGCTGGAGTCGCGAAGACAACTCCACAACGTCGTCCACCAGCCTCTCGCACTGAGGGTGGGTCAAAGGCCCCTCGACATCACGTCCAGTGAAGTCGGCCGTGCCACTAGGGCGCTGAGGGGTGTACGCGTGCTCCGTGCACCCAAGGCGGAACCTGTGGGCGTGACTCCAGTAGGTAGTCGCCTCCCACGTGGCGTCCTCCTCAGCCGCACGCTGGGAGCTCCTCCAGGCCGGAGAGAAGTGAGAGTGCAGCAGCTCCGAGTCGTAGTAGACAGCCAGCTGAGAAGTCCACTCTAGTCCACCAGTATAGGGCGCAAAGACCCTAGTGGTGTGGTAGACTAGGCGAACACGGTACTCACGGTACCCCGCAGCACGAAGAAGAGAGCGAAGACGGGCACGCATCCTCGAAGCAGCACTCCCAGTGGAGAACAGCGTCGTCTCCCTCCTGGGGGTTTGAGGTGCGGAGCGACTGGCTAGGGCGTGGTGAGGAACATGACCCCCAGTCGACTTACGAGCCGTCTTCTTGGTTCGCGCCATCTACAAACATTTGAAAAGAAGAGAGTGAGATCAATAGTCAATAAATTAAATTAGAATAAAGCAAATAGCACAGCAAGATAAGAAGCACAAGGGTTGAGGTGGAGAGCACAAGGTTTTGATAATACTATTTTATAAGAAAATAGTATAGTCCTTAATTTTCGGCCATTTCTAACTAGGCTTGCGTCCTACGGGCAACACGGCTCTGATACCACTTTGTCACGCCCGGTCATCATAAAGATGAACAGACGCTTATCACATGTACGCCAGGATCAGTTGAATCGTACATGCGTCGACAAAAGCGAAATATCATACATTGCCATGTTCGAATACATAAATAGTCTTACAGTACGACCCGAAGGTCTACAAATACACACCACAACTATTTACATCAACAACAAAGTTAACAAAGTTCAAACTACAGCATAAGACTAATAGGTAAGAGTAGCTCCATCTCCACAGGCAGCAGTTGCGCGTAAGGTCGCTAGCCTAGACCAAGTCCTCCGGATTGACGAAGTAGTCCTCCGATGCCGCTTCTTATTCTTCATATTCTAATGGAAAATTAAACGCTTGAGTACATAGAGTACTCAGCAAGTGCGGGAAGAGATGACATGATTGGCTAAAGCAAAGGGAAGGCCAATTATGGCTTAGCACTATGCTTAAAACCTAACCTTAGCTTTCCATTACCAATATCATAATTCAAGAAGTAATCAACACTTAAGAAATGACAATGAATGTACTTGAATCATAATTAACCACCATTTCCCAACCATAGACTAATTATGAACTGGCCCCAAGCCGCTCTTGTCCGTGAGCACGGCTGTCATGACAGTTTTACCAAATCTCTGCAGAGAGTGTACCCTTTCCCCACAAGCAGTGATTCCATCCCCTGTTGCCAGGTGGACTGAGTAAACCTCCATGTAGCCTGTGGTGATGAACCACATTTCACACTTCCGTAGGTGTGTGGCCAGGAGATCACTACATGGTCTTTACAAAGGTGCTCCTGACTAGTGCTAGCCCTCTAAGGTTTCCACCACTGAGGATTCTCGGAGTAACCCTCCGCCTCAGAGCCCCCTCTTGAGCCTTGCGGATCCCAGAGCAGTTCCCCTGCATCATTCCCCGCACCTTCCAACCACTAGCATTTCATCGGGAGAAACCTAATTAATTGACCATGCTGCCCCATCTCAGTCTCGTGGTGGTACTATAAAGCTTAGTGGCTTCCTCCATAAACTGGTCCTTAGAATCCGGTGGTAACAAACCCCAATCTCGGGTCTCGTGCAAACTGCACCATACCAATACTGACCAACCACCAGATTCCTACCCACTACAATTGTGTAATCACCACAAGTTCAAGTATCCATAAAGTTTAACGTAGCACAATTGTATGAAATCCCAATCCCAATATTTAAGCATGGCTAAGCATAACTATGACCTATCTACTTCCCAACCCATTTCAGGTAAAAAGGAATTATATGGAAAAGGGCATGTAAACATGAAATAGGACATCAATTTAATTAGCATGCATCTATCTAAATACCTAGAACTGGAACAAAATGGTCAAGGGCACTTGCCTTCGTTGAAGACTTGAGTGTTGGCGAAGTCCTGGTCTTGGAGGTTAAGATTAGGGTCGTAGAACGACTCTAAATATATTGCCCAAGCATGGCAAGAATAAAATAAAGCTAAATAAGTAAAGAGCACGCAAAACAGCACATCACAACATACACATGGCATAAAATCCTATACTAATGCGTCCCTATGAAGTATTTATTACTTAACATGGCCAAAGTGTGCATTTTATATTTATCCTACATTTTTGAGAATTAAATATAGCCTAAAACCATTTTTATTGAATTTTCTATGGCCAAAATGTATTTTTAAACATTTCTAATAAATATTCCATGGACAAAATATATTCCAAATGAACTCTACAATTTATTCACAGCATAAAATACTTTATACCAATTTTTCCTAACATTTCTACACTTAATTACCATTTTTATCTATTTTCTACACCTCAAATACACCTAAAAACCATATTCAGCAAATAAATAAAAGTCCAGGGACTAATTAAATAGTTTTCTATACTGCACAGGGACTAAATTCATGATTCTACAAATTTACAGGGGTTAGATTGCTTATTTAAATGATTAAATCCAATTTTAGGGGTCCAGGGGCTAGTTTGCAATTTCCAGGGGCTAGACTTCAATTCCAGAGAAGTGCAGGGGGTAACTCGCAAGTTTCCAGGGGCCACGGTGCAAATCCGGCAGCGGGAAAAAGGGATTCAAACGTGGGCCGTAGGATCTGAACTGGATGGCTTGGATTTTACTACGCGAAGGGGTATGAGGTTATAATCTCGGCCGTAGGGGTTCAACCGATGGCCCAGATTGGGCCACGTCGCCCCTAACCGGCGCACGCGCGCGGCGTGGCGGCGCCCGACGGTGAACGGTGAAGCAGCGGTGCACTGGCGATCTCCCTGAGCTACGATGTCCGGGATGCTCCTGGCGGTGCAGCAACCATGTTAGGCCAAGAATGGAGGGGAGAAGGGGGTTGCACGACGGGAACACGAGTGCAGAGGAGACTCACCGGCGGTGAAGGGCTAGGGTTAGAGAGAGCTCGGGGGAGGGGGAAAATGGGGGCGCCGGCTCCTCTTAAGCACGTAGGGGGTGTGCGGTTTGGGTGCGCACGCGAAAACCGCCGGGGAGGAGTGGATTCGGGGGGGGGGGGGGGGGAACGTGGGCGCGGGGTGCTCGGCGGTTGCGCGGGTGACGGTTGCGCGCGGGAGAAGAAGAGAGGGAAGGGGGAGGCACCGACAGGCGGGGTCCACGGCACAGAGAGAGAAGAGAGGAGAGGGCTAGCTGGGCCGCGGAGGAGAGGAAGGGAGTTGGGCCAGGGGGAGAAGTTTGGCCCAAAGGGGGTTTTAATTCTTTTTCTTTTTCTATTTCCTTTCCTTTTCTTTTGATTTGAATTCAATTCAAACTTAAAAATTTACTACTCGTTTAAACTTCAAAAATCACACAAAAATGCAGGCTACAATGCACAATGGTTTGTTCAAATTTTTACACATGAAATAATGGGTGTTACACAAGGTGATTGACCAAGTTCCATTCTAAGGTCTGAGGCGACTAACCAAGGCATTAGCTAGGCATGTGTATTGCTTGTATCAAAAGCCGACAAGAACAATTATATCAACAATTAAACAATAACAATTCACAACTCACAATGTTTTCAACTCGCCTAGTCGTCCCTAGTTGCCTACTCACCGACTAGGTCGACTAGGACGACTAATCGCGACTAGGGCGACTAATCGATCCTAGTTGACCCTAGTCGGTCCTCTAATCTCCAGGCCATTTTTCCTCTTAATCATCTCATGATCACAACATAGTAGTCGACAACATTGCATATATCACAAGCACACAAATAAACCACAAATTTAGAATTATAGGTTTAAATAGTGCATATATGAATTGGTAAGTTTTTTTAAAGTATATACAAGTCTATTGAGCAATGATGCGGTTAAACTTGCAAGGAACACATATTCCACTAAAGGTTCAAGTTCACATTAAACTAGCACTATGCAGCTAAAATCAACATTTGAAAACAACAAGAGTCTAACAATGCCTACCCACAACACCATCGACACCGGTAATGTCACGTGAAAATAACATCTTACAAACCCGTTCCCACCAGGGGTGATAATCTTCATCACAAGGAGTACTATTATCCCATATCCAAGTATATTCAAAAACTTTTGTCATCACAAAGTTGAATTGGTGCCTTGCCACACAAAGTTGAATTGGTGCCTTGCCACACAATTCAACTTTTACTGGTATAAGCATGGCTAAGCTTGACACTTCACAAAAATAAAAACTAACCCATACCTTTGTGGGATGGCTAGGGTTCAAAAACTTGTGTAAATCTATGCACCTAGGGCGACACAGTTCATCTTCTTGAGGCGACTAACCAATGCACCTAGGGTTCCAAAACTATGATTAAGGAAATCTATGCAAGGCACCATTTGAATTGATCGACGGCGAGGGCGAGGAGGGAGGCGGCACGGGGACGGAGGAGGGAAGGCCGAAGGTCGGCGGGGATGGCGAGGGCAAAATCAGCGTACCTGGAAGTGGCGAGGGCAAAGCACGGCGGCGACGGTGAAGCTCAGCATACCTGGAAGCGGCGACGGCGAAGCTCGGTAGCAAGAGCGGCGAAGACTTGGCGGCAAACGAAATTTTGGCAGCCTGACGGCATCTAAGTGATTTCGCCCGGGTTAGGTTTTTCCAACGCAGCCGAGGGCTATATATAGACACCTATCTTGTCAGGCGGTTATTAAGTACCAACCGCCTGAGAAGATTATTATCTCAGGCGGGTGGTAATTACCACCCGCCTGAGAATACTAACTTATCTCAGGCGGTTGGTAAGTAATAACCGCCTGAGATAACCTTCTTAGGCGGTTATTCAATACCAACCGCCTGAGAAGAACTTTATGTAAGCTTAATTAATATTCTTGATTAAATGTGAGGCCTTTCAAAAGCCCAAAGTCCACTTTCTTGTAATATGATTGGGTATTAAAGGTTACCATTAAATTTCACATCATAAAGCCTTTAAAATTGGCCAGAACATAAAAAAACATATAGCAATTGATATTTGTGATTTTTATTTCTTGATGAATATAATGATTTTTCCATTTAGTTTTTCAATGGACCTTTTTAGTCATCATACCAACCTCTATGATTTTTTTTCAGATTTTTTAAATTTTTTTTTTGAATCTATGTGTGTTCAAAATTTGATGAATGCCTCATATGTATATGAGCATTTTGGTTAGAATGATGGATAATTTGAATTTTGACATGTTGGAATGCTTTAAAATGTTTAAGAAAATTCATACATGTATAAATAATACAAATATGTTCATACAATCCAATTTCAGTAAAGGATCCCTTTTTCAGGAGATACAGAAATGTGAATAATATGTGAGTATAAATTAATTTAATATTTACGAAAACATTACAATGTTAGCTATACAAGTTTTAAAATATTTGGTCTACGTGGTATATGTTCATTTTTGAAAAATATAGAAGAAAGAATCATCGAATTTGGACTCAATTTGCAGAATCTATACATGTTTGAGTTTCTATATTGGAATCTAAATAAAAAAGAAGCAATGGAAAAGAAAATTGAAGAATAGGTTTGGGCAATTATCTCAGGCGGTTGTTAAGTAATAACCGCTTGAGATAACCTTCTTCTCACACGGTTATTCAGTACCAACCGCCTGAGAAGAACTTTATGTAAGCTTAATTAATATTCTTGATTAAATGTGGGGCCTTTCAAAAGCCCAATATCCACTTTCTTGTAATATGATTGAGTATTAAAGATTACCATTAAATTTCACTTCATAAAGCCTTTTAAATTGGTCAGAACATAAAAAACATATAGCAATTGCTATTTGTCATTTTTCTATATTGATGAATATAATGATTTTTACATTTAGTTTTTCAATGGACCTCTTCAGTCATCATACCAACCTCTATGAATTTTTTAGATTTTTTAATTTTTTTTGAATCTATGTGTGTTCAAAATTTGATGAATACCTAATATGTGTATGAGCATTTTGGTTATAATGATGGATAATTTGAATTTTGACATGTTGGAATGCTTTAAAAGGTATAAGAAAATTCATACATGTATAAATAATAAAATATGTTCATACACTCCAATTTCAGTGAATGATCCCTTTTTTTAGGAGATACACAAATATGAATAATATGTGAGTATAAATTAATTTGATATTTACCAAAACATTACAATGTTAGCTATACAATTTTTAAAATATTGGGTCCAGGTGATAGATGTTAATTTTTGAAAAATATAGAAGAAAGAATCATCAAATTTGGACTCAATTTGCAGAATCTATACATATTTGAGTATTTATATTAGAATCTAAATAAAAAAAGCAAGAGAAAAGAAAACTGGAGAACATGCTCGAGCAATTATCTCAGGCGGTTGTTAAGTAATAACCGCCTGAGATAACCTTCTTCTTAGGCGGTTATTCAGTACCAACCGCCTGAGAAGAACTTTATGTAAGCTTAATTAATATTCTTGATTAAATGTGGGGCCTTTCAAAAGCCCAAATTCCACTTTCTTGTAATATGATTGAGTATTAAAGGTTACCATTAAATTTCACTTCATAAAGCCTTTTAAATTGGCCAGAACATAAAAAAGATATAGCAATTGCTATTTTTCATTTTTCTATCTTGATGAATATAATGATTTTTTCCATTTAGTTTTTCAATGGACCTTTTTGGTCAACATACCAACCTCTAAGAATTTTTTCAGATTTTTAAATTTTTTTTGAATCTATGCGTGTTCAAAATTTGATGAATGTCTCATATGTATATGAGCATTTTGGTTAGAATGATGGATAATTTGAATTTTGACACGTTGGAATGCTTTAAAAATTTAAGAAAATTTAGACGTGTATAAATAATACAAATATGTTCATACAATCCAATTTCAGAGAAGGATCCTATTTTTAGGAGATACACAAATGTGAATAATATGTGAGTATAAATTAATTTGATGTTTACCAAAACATTGCAATGTTAGCTATACAAGTTTTAAAATATTTGGTCCAGGTGGTAGATATTAATTTTTTGAAAAATATAGAAGAAAGAATCATTGAATTTGGACTCAATTTGAAGAACCTATACATGTTTGAGTATTTATATTGGAATCTAAATGAAAAAGAAGCGAGAGAAAAGAAAACTGAAGAAGAGGCTCGAGCAATTATCTCAGGCGGTTGTTAAGTAATACCCGCCTGAGATAATCTTTTTCTCAGGCGGTTATTCAGTACCAACCACCTGAGAAGCAGTTAAGAACCGCTTGAGAAAAAGACTGAAGTTTATTAATTTTTATCACACGCGGTTGTTTCGTTAAAAACTGCCTGTGAAAATCGACGCCTATATAAAGACCCCTCGGACACCATAGAAAACCTAACCCTGGAGATTTTCCATCGACGCCGCCAGGCTGCCAAAATTTTCCACCGTGCGCCGGCCGATACTGCATTCATCAGTTGATCAAGCTTTGAACAGAGAAAAGGTTAGAAGAGACTTCTTCTTCACTATCATGTTTTTAATTTTTTCTGTTTTAAGTTTCGTTTTGTTGTGTTTGCATATGCCTCCAGCCCCCCCCCCCCCCACCACCACCACTTGAGATTTGTAGTAGATTTTAATAATTTAAGGTTGAAAGATGTAGTTTAGTCTCCCCTTGAGCTCACCCATGACTTTTACAGAACAAGAAGTAGATTTGAAGGATTAAAGGTTGAAGATGAATAAAAGCAAATCACGTGTTCGATGAAATGTTTCAATAAACAAGCCTAACTTAAAAAATCCATTATGGCCACTAGGAAGCTTAGAAAATTATGAAATAAATTTTCTTGGAACCCTTATGAACAGTCCTACATGATACCAGTATAAAATCATATGATAAATTCTTGTTATGTCTCTGTAAATTAATTTTATAGAAGTCCATTAGTTCATATATGTGGCCAAATTTTGTAAATCATACAAAAAATCTGTTATTGAAGCGTGGACCATCGAGCGTGGATGTATAACATGCCAAGACCCGATCCTATGTACATTCATAATGTTGCAAATTTTATTGAAGCATCCAAGAGACATGCGAAGTTACAAAAGATAGATATCATATTATGTTCATGTATCGACTGCGAAAATAAGATTGCTTGGATAGATACTGTAGTAATCCAATCTCATTTGGTGAAAAGAGGTAAAAATACACAATATGGACAGAGCATGGTGAGTTAGATAACATGAAGTGGATAAAGATGATGAGAGAGGTTTAGATGACGATAATGTTCATATCAATGATGGTAGTGACAATCAAGATGGTGATGATGATAATGAGTTCGACTGTGAGGAGATGTTGCGTCACATTGAATCATATGTATTGACTTCTATGGGAGTAAGTAAAGGTTTAAGTAAAATGGAGACATTGCAGAATGCGGCAACAGAGCTTTTATATGATGAATCAAACAGTTGTGATAAAGAGTTTACTACATTGCATGCCGTCGGAGTCTGGTTCTGGCAATTCTCCCGGCACTACTGTTAGTAGACCGCAGAGTTTTTTAGTTCGGTTAGGGCACGCGAAGATTCAGGACAAGATGGCGATTTGACATGAGGATTTACATGGTTCGGGCTGCCTGAGCATAATACCCTACTCCACGGGTGTGTGTTGTTGTTGTATTGAGTGTCTCATCGCTTGTGTGTGAGAGAGGCCAAAAAAGTCTCTAGCCAGTCTCAACCTGTCTCCAGCGCGTGTGGAAGAGTCCCCCTGTGTATCACTCGGCCAGCCCTTTTATAGTACAAGGACTGGCCGTTACATCATCAGCCTGGCCCTACATGTGGCCCTGGCGATTACTGATGCTTAATACACAGTTAATGTACTTAATTCCCCTTAACAACGCAATAACGCGCCTTGATAGTGGTGTTGTTGGTATTAAGGGTCCTCCTATCATGTGTCATTAAGATAGCATTAATGATACATAATCAGGTCTTGAAGTCCTTAAAGTCCCTTAAAGGTCCGAGCCGTTGAAGGTTCACCCATTTGTCTGTTGAGGTTGAAGGTCCGGCGGTTGGACGCGTGGCAGCTGTGGAGCTTACCGTCTCGTACGAGTAGGTCTGATGCTATTGTATGCGTGTGGGTACCGGAGCTTCCCTCTGTCGGGGGTTAGGTCCGGGGGTGTCACACAGGTATCTAGTCTGGAGCTTTCCCATGTATGGAATGTAGCTCTGGTTTTATGATACACATGCTGGCATTGGGACTAACCATAGAAGGGAGGCAGGTCCGGTTCCGAGCAACACGTGGGGCCTTCAGAGGTCTTCAACTCAGATAGGTGGAGTTCCTTTGCATTCTTCGTAGTTCCAAGGGGTATCCGATAGGCAGGGTACCGACAGTGGCCCCCTGGGCCCACCTCTGGGAGAGACCTATTGGATTAAGTCCTTCTGCCGGAGGTGGGTCCATCTTTCGATTTCTGCGCCGTGTCTTCAAGGGTTTTTAGATGTGCTGTTGAGGTGGTGGTTCACAGTTAAACCATCGCCGCGTGGCGTCTTCAGGACGTGGCAGGTGAGATCTGCTTGTGCGGATCTCACGCAATTGAAGGTCGTCGGTTCCCAATACGAAACTGTATCGGTTCCGCGCGCCCTGTCAGGCTGCCGCCCTCGGGTTTCCCGCCTCTCATCATGACAATTGTTCGCCTGGAGTAAGGACCTCGGCATGATTGTCTGGGTGGCCCCGGGCCCCCTTGTCATTGGCAGGGTGAAATTTTTGAACTGTATCCTTGGCCCTTCTGCGGTTTCCATCCAAGCGTTGCGGGGGCTTACTTAAGAAAGAAAGCGCGCATCGTTTGGGGATTCCTTACGCCTTCATTTGAACTTGCGCTCAAATCCTCCAAACTTTCGCTTTCTTTTTCTCTCTCGCCCCACCATGCTGCAATGGAGTTGGGTCTCCGCAAGAGCCGTCTCATGATCGATGATGATTTGAAGAAGGTAAGGACCTACATGGGGTGGTCCAACGACTCATTCAACCACCTGGTCCACGCCGGTGAGCTCCCGTTCAAGAAGAAGCGCGGTGGCGACATGGTGTACTTTTCTGCGTACGCCATGGTGGGACTGATCCCACCTTTCTCAACTTTCCTCTTGATGCTGTTAGACTTCTATGGTCTGCAGTTGTACCACCTTGGCCCCCACTCCATTCTTCTTGTGTCAACATTCGTCCACTTCTGCGAGATGTGGGTGGGTATTCCCCCCCTGCGTCGAGCTTTTCCATACCTTCTTCACCATCCACACCACCAGCAAGAGTAATGAGTATCTTGGCTTCTACTATTTTGTGAAGCGCAAGAAATTCCCCTACAATTACTTGAATTTGTTCCCTTCCGGCAGGTGGGATGACTGGAAGAAGGATTGGATTGTCGTGACGGTAGAGGATCACAAGAAGCTGGAGCTACGTGAAGGTCTTCCCAATGTTGACACTTGCGCCTGGAGTGAGGTTCCGGTGCTGTCAGAGGCCTTCAACCCTGCCTTGACCAGGATCAGCCAATGTGTGGAAGGAGGGATTACCCCCCAGACAGTCTTCTGCAACTTCCTGGTCAACAGGTGGGCTCCGCTAAAGAAGAGGGAGAAGCTCGTCTGGGCCCTCAACAGCGTGATGGACGATGACCGGATTGAAACCAGTTTGAAGTCCAATTTGGAAGGCTCTGCATTGGAGCTTCATCTCAAGAAGTTCTAGCATGGCATTGACGTTGAGGGCAAAGACATAACTCCGCTGGCGGCTTTCCTCCCTTTGATCATGGAGGTTGCGTTCATCAGGAAGCTCCGTAGGAAGATGCCGATGCTTGACGACCTCGATGAGGTAGAGAGGCGTCCCACCACTAGATTGGCAATCCCTGGAGCTTCCGAGGGTGGCCTTGCTTCCGCCCCGAGACAGAGAGCTGAAGTCATTGGCAAGGGCAAAGAGTTGGCTGATCCCTCCAACCGAAAGAGGAAGTTGAAGCACTTTGACAGGAGCCCGTCAAACCTGCTCCTTCCACAAGAGCTCCTTCTCCCCGTCGGGGGAGGTCTTCGACGCCTACACCAACTCCAGCATCGGCGTCTCCCCGGAATGTCAGCTCCGCCCAGGTGACTTTGGCGCTAGGGCCAGCTAAGGGCTCTAGGTCCGAGGGTCCTTCCCAGTCTAAGAAGGCCCCAACCAAGACACAGCTGACGGCGGAAACATGATTCAAAGAAACTTCAGGAGTTACGACCCCAGTTGCGACTGGGTCGGGCTCTGAGCGCCCGACGAAGAGGTTCCGCGCTAGCTAGAGCGGAAGTCTTCCAAGGTAAATTTGCCTTTTTACCTCAGTTGGTTATTTTTGTTGTAGTAACATTTTGAGTTTCTTCGTCCTTCATCCACAGGGTCTCCAAAAAAGGGGTTGAAGCTCCGGTTCTTGTGACAGCAGCTGATGCTGTACAGGCGGAGGCTTCGGCTCCAATTCTGGCACCGCCCCAGGTGGTAGCTGAGGTCACGACAGCTTCGGCGCCAGCTGTTGTGGTTCTTGACTCATCTCCCGAAGCTCGTGTGGTAGCACTGGACCACGGGAATGAAGATGTATCAGCGGCACTAGCTCCGGTTTTGGATGCTATCATGTCGGATGCTCCGGCCTCAGAGCCGGAGGTAGCTGCAGTTCCGGCCTTAGGGCCGGATGTTATTGAAGCCCCGGCGGCGGAGCCGGTGGTTCTTGAAGTTCTGGCGCCTGAGCCGGTTGTCGTGGAGGTGCCGTCACCCAAACCGGTGGAGGTCGAAGCACCGGCGCCTGAACCGGCAGTGGAGGAGGCACCAGCGCTGGAGCCGGAAGTGGCCTCAGCTCCCGCCGAGTCTTCAATGCCTGCCCCGGAGGTGGTAGTTCTGGAGGTACCCGCGCCTGAGCCAGGGTGTCAAGACAGAGCGACCGGTCCTCTGCTTGAGGGAGCAGTTGCTGATGACCTGGCGACGGGACCTTCGGAGCCGACTCTGGAGGTAGAAGCTCCCATTGCCAGACCTTCCTCGACGACGACTGAGGCACTCCCAGAGGGTGGACCTAGTGCCGCAGAAGCTCAGGGGACCACTCTTGTAGAGTGGGACCCAATTTTTGTTATGGAGAACCCATTGGAGTCAGTGGAGAGGACCTCGGCAGGTCCGGAGCTGATCCCCCTGTCGTTATCCATCGACAACGCCTGCTCCAGCCTTTGTTAGGTCCAGCTTGCCTTTTATCATGACAACAAGGCCCTCGAGGAGGAGCGCCAAACCCTTAGGAGGTGGCGCAACCGGCTTCAATTCAAGACCAAGCTGGCGCAAACAAGGCTATCTGACGACAATGAATGGGTCAAGAGGGAGAAGGCCCGGATGGAGTACTGGGGCTAGCTGCTGGACGAGAGGGAAAGCATGGTGCGATCCCTCGACAATCAGTCCTGGGCTATACATGAACAAGCCGTGGCTGCTAATGAAGCAGCGAATGATCGCCAGGAGAAGCTCAGTACCATCCACGGAAGCCTCGTTAAGCGCTGGGAGGCTCTTGAGCAGCAATAGAAAAAGCTCGAAGATGAAGAGCAAAAACTCTTGGAGCTCAGGGATGACCTCGTGAAGAGGGATGAGGAACTCGCCCAAAGGCTGGCTCTGGGTGACAAGAGCCTTGCGGAGCGCACCCAAAAGCTAGAGGAGCGCTGCAAGAGCGAGGAGGAGAAGGCCTAGCAGCGGGGACAGGACCTTACCAAAAGGGAGGACGAAGTTGCTACCAGGGAGAAGAAAGTGCGGGGCCGGTAGAAAGACCTGGTTGACCGTCGAAACAAGATCCACATCCGGGAGAAGGAGCTTGCCAACCTTGAAAAGCAAGTTGCTGAGAAGATTCAGCAGCACGCCAAAGAGGTCGAGCGCTTTGCCCGAGAGGGTTCAGAGCTTGCGGCGGCCAAGATGTCCTTGTAACAAATTCGAGGATCAAGAGCTGCGGAGTCCCAACAAGTATGGGACTTCTTGGGCAAAGCCAATGACGCGCTGATGCCGCTGGGCTTTAGTCCCGGTCCAGACGATCCAGAGCCAGAGCTAGTTCATGCATTGAAGGCGTTGTGCTCAGCTGGCAACAAACTCAACAAGATGGGCGATGTCATTGCGGATCAGTTGGAAACTGAAGGAAAATCCCTTGCGCAGAACGTCGCAAAATACATGATGACTTACTACACAAGTCGGGATCCTCATTTCCCACTAGATCCGGTGCTTCAAGGTCCCATCGATGTATAGGGAGATGCCGTCAAGACCAGCGTGTCGGAGGTTGCCCAGAAGGTCGCCTCGTTCTTTCGTAGGATTTAGGAATTTCTCCTTGTACTTCCCACTTGTATCTTCTCTTCTTTTCTCCAATTTTGTAATCTCTTGTCTTCAGGTGAATGAAATCCAAGAAATTTATGAATTTTATTTTTTATCTTCAACCTTTGTCTCACTTGGCCCCCTGGTAGATGTACACAATTTGATTGCGAACATGTACCAAAAGGATGTAGCATTTTGTTGAAGTCTTGCGTGCTTCGAACTTGTAGAGTGTAGGTCCAAAGTCGTCGATAGCAGGGCTCCCTGAGGTGGTCGGAGCTTAGTAGCTCCGGCAGCGACCATTGTCAACACGTAGAACGTCGACATCTGGTCCTCTGGGGTTGTCGGAGCTTAGTAGCTCCATCAGCGTCCACTGTCAACACGTAGAATGTCGACAACAGACCCCATTAGGGTGTCCTCCTATCATCTTTTCTTCACGTTGACGGCTGGCCCCCTAGATTTGTCAGAACTCGATAGCTCCGGTGATGCCTACTATCAATGTTTAAAACATCGACAACGGGCCACCTTAGGGGACGCCGAAGCTTTGATAGCTCCGGCATTATCCACCATCATCATGAGATTTTTATTTTTCCTGCACACTGAAGTCAAGAAAAACAGTAAAATCCGTTTCTTATCTATAACTCATTTGCGGCTTACTATTCTCGAAAGAAATTTTTAGGTCGACCGCAATTCTATGTACAATCAAGTGCATTTGCTTATTTTCTCCAGGTCCGATCATTTTCTAGACTCACCTTACTCAGGCCTACCGGGGTGTAGGTAGAGTGGCGTACTTAGGGTGCAGGATCAGGCTAAGCCGATAGCACACTCCAGACCTAGATTGGCTTGGCGTTCACGCGAGTAGGCCATTCAACAATGTTAAGACCCGAAAGAATTAACAATGCAACTTGAATTATATATGAATTGTGTGAGCTAAAGTTTCTTGAGAATTGCACAACTGTGTTATAGACAAAAGAGAAAAATAAAAAAATAATGAGCCTGTACAAAATAATGCACGTGGAGTCTGTTTTCACATAATGATGTCTTTCATTATAGGTCCGGGGTACAGGGGAAACAAGTACACTCTTAGGGTACAGAACCAGGCTATGTGTGTTGCATTTCTTGTTTGACCCTGGGTAACTAGCTACACTTTTAGTTCTGAGACTATGTCAAGTGTTGCTTGAACGTTGCGGACCTTCCGGGAAAGGTCCGGCTGCCCTCCCGGAGGAGTTACCCGACTATGTACAATGACGCTATAACATACATCATATGTAATTACAGACTCACCTCCGTGATATTAAGCGTAGAACTTACAGAGGTGCTTAATGTTCCAAGGATTAGGGAGCGGTGTCCCATCCTCGGTTGCCAAGCGAACGCATCCGGGACGATATACTTTGATCACTCGGAAGGGTCCTTCCTAGCTAGGGGAAAGTTTGTTTAACCCTTCTCGAGTTTGTATTCTCTGTAGCACCAGATCGCCTTCCTCGAGCTGTCTGTCATGCACATGCCTTTGGTGATAGTGCCGGAGAGCTTGGCAGTATCGTGCATTTTGGACAGCTGCTCGGCACCTTCCCTCTTCAACGAGGTCAAGGTCTTCACGCCGGAGCTGGTCTTGCGTGGATTCGTCGAAGGTCCAGACCCTGAGCGACCCCAAGGTGATTTCCGGAGGAATGACTTCTTTAGCTCTGTACACCAGGAAGAAGGATGTCTCTCCAAATGACCGGTTTGGAGTTGTCCTGTTTGCCCACAAGGTGGGCGGAAGCTCTTCAATCCAGTTGGCTCCATGTTTTTTCAGGCGCTCATATGTGCGCGTCTTGAGTCCTTTTAGGATTTATTCATTTGCTCTCTCAGCTTGGCCATTGCTTGCCGGGTGAGCTATGGAAGCGTAGCCGACTTCAATGCCGAGGTCTTCGCAATATCCTTGGAATGTAGAACTTGTGAATTGTGTCCCATTGTCAGTTATGATCTTGTTTGGGATTCCAAATCTGCATAGTATGGACTGCAAGAAATTGATAGCTGATTGCTTGTTTATTGTCACAACTGGAGTTGCTTCTGGCCACTTGGTGAATTGGTCGATGGTGACATACAAGAACGTGTAACCTCCGACGGCTCTTGGGAAAGGTCCCAAGATATCCATACCCCACACGGCGAATGGCCATGTCGGAGGTATCATTTGTAGAGGTTGAGCTGGTGTGTGAATTTGCTTCGCATGAAACTGGCACGGTTCACATTTCTTCACTAGCTCGGTTGCATCCTGGAGTGCTGTAGGCCAGTAAAAACCATGCCGGAAGGCTTTACCGACCAACGTGCAGGAAGACGCGTGGTTCCCACACTCACCTCCATGGATTTGCGCGAGGAGCTCGCAACCTTCTTCCCTTGTAATGCACTGCATTAGGACACCGTTGGCATCACGCCGGTAGAGATCCCCTTCTACCAGTGTGTATCTTTTAGCCAATCTGACTATCCGGTCAACAGACACATTGTCTTCAGAAAGGATGTTGTCTTTCAAGTAGCTCCGGATCTCCGAGATCCATGCATCGGAGCTAACTTGAGCTTCTGAGTCATGCGTGCGGGGTTGCTCGGAGCTTCCTGCAGCACCTACGACCCTTGATGGACGCCATGGTAACAGGGCCATCGGGACCGCCAGCTTCGAGGTGCTGGTCTCGCCCCTTTCGCTCAGTTTGGCAGACTGAGCTGTTGGTCTTTACAATCTCCGGACGATGGTTCCGTCGGGAACTGGAGCTCCGGTTGAAGCTTTCGTCGAGAGTTCGTCATCTTCAGCGTTGTTGAGACGCTGGACATGGCAAGGATCAAGGACCTTGAAATCCTTCTGAAGCTTCTGGACTTCAAGAAGATATGCAGCTAGTTGGGGGTTGTTCCAGCAACATTCACCTTTGACTTGTTTTATTATGAGCTGCGAGTCACCCTTTACCAACAGCTGCTTGACACCATATGATAGCGCCACCTTGAGCCCATAGATTAATGCTTCATACTTCGCCATGTTGTTGGTCGCCTTGAAGTCAAGGTGAACTATGTATTTGACCTTCTCCCCGGTCGGAGCGAGGAGAAGGATTCCAACTCCGGCCCCCTGCTTCTACACAAAGCCGTTGAAGTAGAGAGTCCAGTGAGGCTCAGTGAAGACCAGAACCTTGGGTTTCGGCTTCTGCTCACTGGGGCCCCCAGGATTTGATGGAGAGGGGGTCCATTCCGCCATAAAGTCTGCCAATGCTTGACTCTTGATCGCTTGTCTTGGGATGAATTCAAGATCAAACTCGGCCAATTCCGCTGCCCACTTTGCAATGTTCCCAATAGAGTTGGGGTTATGCAAGATTGCACGCAGTGGATAAGAAGTTACCACTGAAATCTTGTGAGCTTGGATGTAGTGACGAAGCTTCCTAGAGGCAATAGGAACTGCATAGAGCAGCTTATGCATCTCTAGGTACCGATTCTTGGCGTCATGAAGTACCTCGTTGATGAAGTACACTGGGCGCTGCATTGTCCGGACCCTCCCGGAGGGGCCCGGAGCTTCCTCCTCACCAACCCAGACCCTCCCGGAGGGGTCCAAACCTTATTCGGGGTCCTCCAGGTTCTTACTAGAGGAACCCAGAGCTTCTTCTGAAGTGACCCGAACCCTGCTAGAAGTATCCGGATGTTCTTGTTCAATAGTAAATCCTTCATTTGAAGGAGGTTGATCCTCTGGTGTCTCACCTCGAGGATCCAGGTCTGGGGGCTGGGACCCAGACTCGCCTTCAGGTAGTTTCGGACCTTCGCGGAGGGGTCTGGATTCTTGAACTGGAGATGGTTCTGGTCTTTCCGCAACCTGGACCATGCTGACAACTTCGTCAGTTGCTGAAATGTAAAGCAGAAGTGGCTCACCAGGATTCGGAGCTACCAAAGTTGGTAGAGTGGTGAGGAGCTGCTTAAGCTCTTGGAAAGCCTTTTCTGCTTCTTGAGACCATTGGAATGGTCCGTACTTCCTCAATAATTTGAAGAAGGGTAGTGCCCATTCCGCCAGTCTTGAAATGAACAGGCTGAGGGTTGCTAGACACCTAGTTAGCTTCTAGACATCCTTGATGCGAGCTGGTGGCCGCATGTCTTGAATAACTTTCATTTTCGTCGGATTCACCTCTATTCCTCGGTGGTTCACCAAGAATCCAAGAAGCTTTCCGGAGCTAACCCCGAAGACACACTTGTCTAGGTTCAGCTTTGTGCTTGTGATTCGCAACTTGTCGAAGATAGCTTGCAAGGTGTCAAGAAATGACTCCTTGTTCTTGATCTTGACGACAATGTCATCGACGTACACTTCCACTACATCTCTGATGAGCTCTCCAAAAGTTTTGTACATATCTCGCACAAATGTTGAAGCAGCGTTTTTGAGGCCGAATGGCATGGCAGTGTAACAATATAATCCATCTACTATGATGAAGGCGGTATGCTCTTCACCTTCCCTAGACATTCTGATTTGATGATACCCAGAATATGCGTCTAGGAAACACATAAATTCGCACCCAGAGGTGGAGTCCACTATCTGATCAATTCTAGGTAGTGGGAATGGATCCTTTGGACATGCCTTATTCAGTGTTCTGTAGTCGATACACATCCGAAGCTTCTCGCCAGCCTTAGGTACAATGACTGGGTTTGCCAGCCATTTTTGGGTGGAAGACTTCCCGGATGAATCCAACTTCGAGCAACTTCTTCACTTCTTGACGTATGAAGTTCTGTTGCTCTACTGATTGCTTCTGAGGTTTCTGATGTACAGGCCAAGCGTCGGGATAAATCTTCAGATTGTGCTCAATCACTTCCCTAGGGATCCCAGGCATTTGCGACGGTTGCCAGGCAAGCACATCGACATTAGCCCGGAGGAAAGTGATGAGCATGAGTTCCTATTTGTCGTTCAAACCTCCCGATATACGAGTGGTCTGAGCAGCGTTAGAACCAATTTGGACGACTTTGATGGGAATGTTGGTGTCGCCGCTTGGTTGCACATGAGGTGCGGAAGTTGAGCCTCGATGACGAATGCTCGGGGGCTTCAGAGCTTGCTCCTTTCCGGATTCTTCCTCCTGTGTTGTAGCAAGCGCGTGGAGTTCTTCTAGAGTAGTAACTCTGGCGGTGCAATCTCCGCGGATCCGGAGAACGCCTGAGGATGTTGGCATCTTCAACACCAAGTAGCCATAATGAGCAGCAACCATAAATTTGTACAAAGCTGGCATGCCCAAGATGGTGTTGAATGGTAAGTTGATTTGCGCCACGTCGAAGACCAACTTCTCGATCCTGTAATTCTCTCGAGTTCCGAAGGTCACCGGGAGAGTAATGGCACCGAGTGGAGTTATGGTCCCCAGACCTACTCCTGAGAAAGTTTGGGAGGGGCGAAGATCCGAAGGTCAGAGCTCAAGATTGACTAAGGCTTTGAAGCTTATGAGGTTCAGCCCTAAACCTCCATCCACCGTTACGTGGTGGAGCTGGATGTTATTGATGGTCGAAGATACCATCAGCGGAAGTTGACCAGCTCCGATCATGTTCCGAGGGCAGTCTGAAGCATCGAAAGTGATGACAGTATCCATCCACTTCCGATGAGGTTCTGCCCTGGCGGTGTGAGCTACAGAGGCCATGTCCTGCCGCATTGTCTTGAGGACACGGCGGGAAGTGATGTCCCACGAACCACCAAAGATGGTGTTCATGGTCTTCCAACGCTCGCTGTCGGAGTCGTCATCAATGGAGGTGTAAACAGCCTTCAAGACCTGTTTGGGGTCCTGAAAGCCTAACTCCTCTTCAGCCGGAGCTTCGTCGACTTTTTGTTTTCCTTCCCATTGACGGAAAGGAGCTTCTTCCCGGCGCTTGTTGTAGCGCTCGACAAGGTTCTGGACCTCTTGGAAGTTTTCCAGGTTGTGGCTCTCTGTCTTGTGTATGGGACACCACATCTTGGAGCTGCCACAGTATTCAGACGACGGCCTCAGTCGTTTCTTGGGGCGTGGCCCCAGGCCACCCGGAGCAGCGGCAGCAGCGGCAGTAGTTGTGTCGGCCGACGGCTTCTTCTTGCCGTTGCACTTTTTCTTCTTTTTGCCACTCCTGGAGGTAATGGATTCACTCTTGGAGGATTTTTTGTTGTCCTCCGGAGATGGTTTGAAGTGCATTTCACGACCCTCCGCAGCCTTAGCACACTTGTCTACTAACGTGAAGAGTTTCGTGACGCTGGTGACTTCCTTGGTCGCCATCTTCTCCAGCATTTTCTTATCTCGAACGCCCTATCTGAATGCTACAATAACAGAAGCGCTTGAGATAGAAGGAATGGTATTCCGTACCTGGGAGAACCTCTGGATAAAAGATCGCAAGGACTCTCCCCCTTTTTGCTTCACAGTAAAAAGATCCAGTTCTGTGCCTGGTCGGGTGTATGAGTTCCTGAAATTGGCGGTGAACTGTTGGCACAAATCCGCCAAACTGTTGATGAAGTCAGACGGAAGGCTCATGAACCAAGACCCGGCGGTCCCAGCTAAAGCCACAGGGAAATAATTGGCCATCACGGCCTCGTTTCCCCCAGCCGTAAGGATAGCGGTGGAGTAGATTTGGAGAAATTCAGCGGGGTTAACAGTACAGTCAAATTTATCTGGCAGGTGAGGCCAGAACTTGTGCGACCATCTGACCATGCATAGGTGTATGGCCAAGGCAGAATAGCCTCCTCCTACTCCCTCAAGAGCAGGACTGTCCTGAGCCTCTCGTCTCTCACGAGCACGCTTGATATGGACGCGGCCGTCCTGTTGTCGGTAACATCGATCAAGCTCCGCCCAGAGGTCATGAGTCGAAAGCCTTGTTACCGTGTGAGTACGTTGCGCCCCGGGAGGTAGTGACGTCGCCTGTTGAGATGTAGGACGCCTCCTGTGCTGCGAAGCTTGCAGACCAAGTCTACCCGACAAGGTCCGATGCTGTGAAGGGGCCCGTCTTGAGGGGGGGGGGACCTTGATTACTAATGCGATCAGCTGCTGCTGCCACCAGATGATCCACATCGGCACTCCACTGATCCATAGCACCTTGGGGTGCCCCTGGAGGCGATGGATCTTGGAGAGGAGCACGCGCAACATTAAGCGCATGTTCAGGGTTGTTGTTCACCGATGCAGTGATCGACTCGGACGCCCCATCTCGCTGTCCAGCCTGATTCACCGGAGCGGACGGTGTTGGTGGTGGCATGACTTCTACTGGGGCTACGACACCTACTGGCTGCTGCATGTTGGAGGGATTGCCTCGAGCAGGTCACTCAGCGTGGTTACCGTTGGATGATCCAGCAGTAGAATTCACCATCTTTGAATCTCGGGCGCCCCTACCTGGCGCGCCAACTATCGGAGTCTGGTTCCGGCAATTCTCCCGGCACTACTATTAGTAGACCACAGAGTTTCTTAATTTAGTTAGGGCGCGTGGAGATTCAGGACAAGATGGCGATTTGACACGAGGATTTATGTGGTTCAAGCTGCCTGAGCGTAATACCCTACTCCACGGGTGTGTTGTTGTTGTATTGAGCGTCTCAGTGCTTGTGTGTGAGAGAGGCCAAAAAATTCTCTAGCCAGTCTTAGCCTGTCTCCAGTGCGTGTGGAAGAGTCCCCCTATGTATCGCTCGGCCAGTCCTTTTATAATACAAGGATTGGCCGTTACATCATTAGCCTGGCCCGACATGTGGCCCTGGCAGTTACTGATGCTTAATACACAGTTAATGTACTTAATTCCCCTTAACAACACAATAGTGCATATTGATAGTGGCGTTATTGGTATTAAGGGTCCTCCGATCATGTGTCATTAAGATAGCATTAATGACACATAATCAGGTCTTGAAGTCCTTAAAGTCCTTAGAAGGTCCGAGCTGTTGAAGGTTCACCAATCTGTCTGTTGAGGTTGAAGGTCCGACGGTTGGATGCGTGGCAGCTCTGGAGCTTACGGTCTTGTATGACTAGGTCTAGTGCTGTTGTACGCGTGTCGGTACCGGAGCTTCCCTCTGTCGGGGGTTTGGTTCGGGGGTGCAACACAGGTATCTAGTTTGAAGCTTTCCAATGTATGGAATGTAGCTCCGGTTTTATGATACACGTGGCGGCACTGGGACTAACCATAGAAGGGAGGCAGGTCCGGTTCTGAGTGACACGTGGAGCCTTCGAAGGTCTTCAACTAAGATAGGTGGAGTTCCTTTGCACTCTTCGCAGTTCCAATGGGTATCCGGTACGCAGGGTACCATTACGTGCAGTCCTAGAATTACTAAAGTTGAAAGCCACACACGGATGGTCCGATTGTAGTTTCTCTAATCTTTTGAATCTTATGGCAGAAATTCTTCCAAATCAAAATAAACTGCCCAGAAGCACTTATAAAGCGAAGAAACTTCTTTGCCCGATGGCACTAGATGTGACAAAAATACATGCTTGTGTGAACCATTGTATTCTGTATCGCAAAGAGCATGAGCTCGCAACTAGATGCCCCATCTGTGGTGTCAGTAGATATAAGAAGGACTACAATCACTAGTATGTTACCAATATGAAAAAGTCTCAGAAGAACAAGAAGTTTATTATTGGTCTTGAAGGTGACAATGACGATACTTCTAGCGATGCACACGGGAAGAATAAGAGAAAAATTCCTGCCTTGGTGATGTGGTACCTTCCGGTAATTGATCGCTTGAAGCGTTTTTTCTCAAACCCTAGGGGGGCTGAACTTATGCGTTGGCATTCCGAGCAGCGCAAGAAGAATGAAAAACATATTCGACACCCTGGTGATGCAACACAGTGGAAAATTTTTGATATTCAGTATCCAGAATTTGCAAAGGAAATTAGAAATGTAAGGTTAGCCTTGGGTACAGACAGAATGAATCCGTTTGGTGAAAAAAAGGAGCATACACAGCACATGGCCCGTGGTCTTAACGATGTACAACCTACCGACGTGGTTGTGTCACAAAAGGAAATATATCTTGTTATATGTTCTTATCAAAGGTCTGAAACAACCCGGCCTCGAAATTGATGTGTTCTTGGAACCTTTAATGGAAGATATGACAAAATTATGGAATGAAGGGGTACGTACATAGGATGCGTACAAGCGGGAGTATTTCACACTAAGAGCTATGATATTTGTTACCGTGCATGATTAACCCGGAATGTTTACATTATTCGGACAAATGAAAGGGAAAAAAGGTTGTGTAAGGTGTGTGGATAGAACTGGATTTCTATACCTCACTTGATCCAAACAGACGGTGTACATGAGACATCGGAGGTTCTTGACAGATACACACAAGTATAGGAAGATGAAAGAACAATTTGATAACAAAATCGAAAAAGATACTGCACCAAAACCTTACAGTGGAAAACTTGTGTTCGAAATGGTCAAGAACATTCATATTGCTTTCGGTAAGGGCAAAAAAATGTAAAGGAATCAAGAGAAAGAAAAGTACATCTTCTGGTGATACAACTGACATGGCTTTCAAGAAACAATCAATTTTTCTCAAGTATCTTCCGTATTGGAAGAATCTAGAATTTTACCATAGTATTGATTTGATGCAGTTATAGAGAATGTATTTGACAACATCATTGGGACCTTGCTAGACATGTCGAGAAAAACAAAGGATGGATTAAATTCACGTATGGACCTAGTAAATCTTGATTTGAGACTAGAGCATCATCCAGTAGAAATGGCGAATGGGAAGCATTACCTTCCCCCAGCCAGCTACAACTTGACACTAGAAGAGAAAAAAGCAATTTGCAAATGCTTGTGTGGTATCAAAGTGCCCACGAGTTTCTCATCCAATATCCGCAAACTAGTCTCGATGAAAGACTTGTCTTTATTCGGCTATAATTCTCACGACTGTCACATGATGATGACAGTGTTCCTTGCCATTGCAATAAGAGTCATCAAACCTGGGCATATAAAAGTTGTCATCACACGTTTGTGTTACTTCTTCAATGCAGTATCACAAAAGGTGATAGCACGTGAAGATTTAGACTATCGGAAAATATACATCGTCAAGACTATGTGCAAGCTTGAGATGTGTTTCCCACCATCCTTTTTTGATATGCAAGTACACCTAATCATACGTATTGCTGATCAGATAAAAGCATTGGGGCCACTATATTTACATCATATGTTCTCGTTGGAGAGATATTTAGGAGTATTAAAAGGTTATGTGTGGAACCGTGCTCACCTAGAGGGTTCAATTATGGAAGGATACACCACTGAAGAAGTGACTGAGGGTTGTGCTGATTACATCAAAGATGGAAAACCGATAGGTGTGCCTATACTAGTACATGAGGGTAGACTACATGGGAGAGGCAAAGTGGGTAAGAAAACTTTTATCGTTCAAGATTACAAGAATGTACACCGTGCACATTTTGGTATACTACAACAACTCGCAATAGCTGAGTCGTACATCGAGGGACACCAAATTGAGCTTCTCAGAAAAAACCAAGACCGCACAGAGGATTGGATTATGAAAGAGCACAGAAGATGTTTCACTGAATGGTTAATGGACAAAAATATACCATACGGAAACTCTATAGAAGAGACAACAATGAAGAAGTTAGCTTCTGGCCCATCTGCTTTGGTGACATCATGACAAGCATATGACATCAATGGCTACACATTTTACACTAAAGAAAAAGACGGTAAGAGTGTTGCACAAAGTAGTGGTGTTCGTATTGAGGCTTATGATTCTTAAGGGCAGAAGACCACATACTTCGGGTTCATAGAGGAAATATGGGAACTCGATTATGGCAAAAGAATGGTAATGTATGTATTTAAGTGCCAATGGGTCAAACATCCTAATAGTGTGAAAGTGGACAATTACGGGCTGACACTGGTAGACTCTAATAAAGTGGATTATAAAGATGACATTTGGGTTCTCGCCGATAGCATTGCACAAGTTTTTTATGTACAAGATCCAGAAACTGAGAAGATGCACGTAGTTGTTTCTGGAAAGCAAAATATTATTGGGGTTGAGAATGTGGGAGATAATAAAGAGTAATATAATCAGTATGAAGAGATGTACCTTTTCACCGAACCAGAAAACATCAAGCGCGTAGAGAGAAGCATTAAAAAGGATTTGAAACCCTATATGCGAGAAGATGTCAATGTTGAAATAATGTATGATATATATTGTATATATTTGTATCCTTTGAAATCAACTTAAAACAATGTTCTATTTCAGCTTTAGATAGCATGTTTCGAATATTATTAAATTCAGCTTCTGTAGAGAAGACTAATTTGGACAAGTGATCCTTTTCGACTTGTTGACTATCATATTTATCACTTTCACCTGTTCCATAAGTTATCAAATTGTATGTGTATATAAATTTCTTCTGACCTATGATGATCAGGCTTGCCTTCCAATAGCTTGGTTCCAAATAACATCTAGAAGCACAACTCTTAAAGCTCCTGTCAAGCTAATCCCTTCACAGCAAGCTCTTGTAGATGCAAGTAACATCCGAGACTCATCATTTGGATTGTTAAAAGCTTCAATTGAAGTCTGACGATACTTCTCATCCATTTGAGGGCTTGTTTGGATAGGAGTGGTTTGACTTCAATATAAGTGGTTTCAGGTGAATTGAGGAGAAAATTAGTTCATTCCTCACTCCAATCCACTTCAATCCAATTAGATTGAGTACACCCAAACAAGCCCTGAAAGATTTCTTTATCTTCTCTCCATTTTAAAAACTTACAAAAATGCTACTTTATCAGTTCTAATGGCTGAATATATTGACTACAAATTAGTACCATCTCTCTTAGTGCTTCACACAAGCGACGAGGCAAACAACTTCAATCACAAATCTTGTTTTTACCCTTTTCATTGGAATTTGACCTTAATCTTTCAAGCATAGGTTTATCAATAAGTGAAGCTTCCTCATCAGACATGTTAATGGCAGTTACAAGAGAAGGGTGTGTGGAAGCTAAGGAAATATCAATGGCACTGAAAACAATAAGATGTTGCATATGAGTGACAATGTCCAAGTTAGACAACATGAAGCTATGATGGCAGCCTTCAACGACATGAAAAGTGATGCCAAGGTTATGCTTGCATCAACCACGGCATGTTGTGAGGGCATAACACTTGTTGGAGCATTACGGTTATGCTTGCCCCAACAAGTGTTATACCCTCACAACATGCCTTGGTTGATGCAAGCATAACCTTAACATCACTTTTCATGTTGTTGAAGGTTACCATCATAGCTTCATGCTATCTAACCTGGACGTTGCCACTCATATGCAGGATCTCTTTATCTTCAGTATGATTCAGATTTCGTTAGCTTCGGTACATCCTTCACTTATAACTGTCATTAGCATGTGTGATAAGGAAGCTTCACTTATTGATAAATCTATGCTTGAAAGATTAAGATTAAATCCCTATGAAAGTGTAAAAACAAGATTTGTGATTGAAGTTGTTTGCTTCCTCGCTTGTGTGAAGCACTAAGAGAGTAGGTACAAATTTTTAGTCAATATATTTAGGCATTAAAACTTAGAAAGGAGCATCTTCCTAAGTTTTCAAATGGACAGGAGGGAAAGAAGTCCTTCAAATGGATGGGAAAAATCCTTCCAAGGATCGTCAGGCTTCAAATTGATGCTTTCAACAATCCAAATGATGAGCCACGTGTGTTACTTGCATCTACAAGAGCTTGTTGTGCAGGGATTAGCTTGACAGGAGCTCATCAGCATCACATGTGGTTCTTAATTAACAAGCAGCTTATGAAAACAATGACATTCCCGAGTCAGTTCTTCAATAAAAATCGCTTGTGATGATTGAACCAGTACATACGGTTCTTAAACAATGACCATTCGTGAAAATCATGTATTTACCGCGGCGTTGGTTAATTGAGAACCACCTGTTAAGTTTGCCACATCACAAGCTGTTCTTAATTAATAACCACCTGATAAAATAATGTATTTACCCAACAGGTTGTTTCTTAAAATCCGCTTGTGATGTTCTGTCATCACAGGCGGTTATTGCATCATTCGTCATCACAGTCGCATTTCTTTACGGACCGCATGTGTTTGAAAAATTGAGGCGCCTGTGAAAATGCTTTTTGTAGTAGTGTTAATTGTTAGCTCTAGGGATTCCAAACAGGACCTTAACCGGACCCCATTTAGTGGCCTAGAATAACCTTGTAGAGCGGTTGAGTCAGTCCAACTTACGCAAGGAACAAATGAATTCCGTTGGAATCTATTAACAAGCAGAAAAATGCTTGGTACCTTCATAGAGGAATAATATCAATAACATATAACCTTGCAAAGCGTAATTGGCGATGGAATATGAAGTGTTGTTATTGTAATCATAATGAGTCAATCAAAAACTTGCTTGGTACCTTTATAGAGGAATAATATCAATAAAAGATAACCTGTTGCAAAACATAATTGGCAATGGAATATGAAGTGTTGTTATTGTAATCATAATTAGTTAATCGAAAACTTGTTTTTCCAATGTCAATTAGAAAAACTTGTTTGTTACAAGAGGTGGTGGCGGAGCTCAAGAGAGAGAGAGGTTGCGGGGGCAGAGCGAGAGAGAGGCGGTCAAGTGGACCGCCGTAAATAACTTTAGTTACGATGGTCTGACCTAGTTGTCGTAAGAACACATGTTCTTTATGACTGTTTTAGATAGCCGTCGTAGATAAATTAAGTCGTTGTAAATTTATCGTTTTACTATAGTACATTATACAATATGTGATTAAACGTAACATACGAGTTGGCAAGGTGATGAGTGATAAAGTTCAGAGGCGCTTTGGGTAGAACCAGCTCTCTCAAAGTCGAGTAGATGTCGGGTTGCGTGTTTATATAAGAAAACAGGTACAAGCTTTGCCGTGATGGTTGTTACAATTTGTGCAGTGCACAATCAACCAAGCGGGTGGATAGGAACAAGAAAATCTAAACAGATATTTGTTACAAGAATAACAGACGGACCTATTCTGTTTTACTCTATCTCTGACTCAGCTTTGATCCTTGATCTTCTATTGAGTCCGTTCCTAATCTTCTGTTGAGTCTGGTATGCTCTTTTCAAATATCTGAACTCGCTAGGTTCAGATTGTATTTAAACATCTCAAGCTGTCTCACCGAAATAGGTTTTGTGAATCCATATGCCACTTGATCCTTGGAAGAAATAAAGTCAATATCTAGCAAACCTCTTGCTACTCTTTCTCTCACAAAATGAAAATAAACTTCTATATGTTTGGTTCGTGCGTGGAAGACAGGATTGGCAGATAAATATTTTGCACTGAGATTATCAAACCAAAGCTTTGCTTTTGTTGGAGCTTGTATTCCAAGTTTGTGTAATAAAGTCTGGATCCACATAATTTTTGCAGTTGCGTTTGCCAACGCTTTGTATTCAGACTTGATGCTTGACCTCTAGACTGTTGTTTGCTTTCTCGCGCTCCATGATGCAAGGTTTGATCCCAAGAATATAGCGAAGCCCCCTGTGGAGCATCGATCATCAAGGCATCATGCTCGGGATCAGAGAACCCGCTGACAAGTAACGATGATGATTTACTGATCTTCAGTCCAAGTTTTGTAGACTTCTTTAGGTTCCTTAGTATCCTCTTTACAGCTCCACAGTGTACGGTGGTCGGCACATGTAAAAATTGGCAGACTTTGTTGAATGCAAATGAAATATCCGGCTGAGTCAGGGTCAGATATTGTAGTGAGCCGACTAAACTTCTGTACTGTGTAGTGTCCTCTTGTCCCAAAGGTTCTCCTTCATTGCTTGATAGTTTTTCTGAAGTAGACAGCAGGGTGCTTACTGACTTCTAGTTATACATTCCAACCCAACGCAAGATGTGGTTTGCATACTTCTCCTGTGTGAGAATAATACCATCCTTCTATCTGTTCACTTCAATTCTGAGGAAAAAAATGAAGATCCCCTAAATCCTTAAGTGTAAAGTCCTTGTTGAGATCATTCAATAATGCCACTGTTGCCTTGTCTGATGAGCTGACCACAATGATATCATCGACATAAACTAACATAAATATGCTCACCATACCTTTGTTGTAAAATAATAGTGATGTGTCCGCCTTTGAGGACATAAAGCCAATCTCGTGTAATTTTGCACTCAGTGTTGAGTACCAAGGTGTGGGAGCTTGTTTTAGCCCATATAAAGCCTTATCCAACTTGCAGATGTATTGTGGTTGTGCTTGACTCTCATACCATAGTGGCTACCTCATGTACACGTCCTCCTCCAGATATCCATACAAAAATGCATTTTGAACATTAAGTTGCTTTAACTTCCATCCTCTTGGGATGAAAATCGATAGTACTACTATTATTGCAGCTGACTTAACCACAAGGCTAAACATGTCTTCATAATCAATCTCGTACCTTTGTCTAAATCTTTTAGCAACCAGTCAGGCTTTATATCTATCAAGACTTCCATCTTCCTTCCACTTAATTTTGTATGCCCATTTGCAATCTATGACATTGATGCCTTTCTTTGGTGGAACAAGATGCCATGTTTTGTTATGCATTAGGGCGTTGTACTCTGAATCCATCGCATTTTTCCAATTGACATCATTCAAGGCTTCTATAGCACTTCTTGGTTCACCTGAAAAAGCAACACATGCGTACCTTATTGTACCATCTGTGTACACTTTCTCTTTTCTAATTCCGCTTTGCAGACGAGTCCTTGGTCGAGGAGCAGGAGCACCTGCCTCATCTGGTTCATGTGCATTTTCCTGGTCAGTGCCCTGCACAGGCATAGAGATCAGATGTGAGGGTTCCACACCAGATCCCGTTTGCATAGAAGATCCTAATGTGGTTGCTTCTGGTATAGCACTTCCTCCTCGGGATCTAGTCCTCTGCGCGCCCGACACAGTTGTCGTCTGTGCGCCTGGCACGTTTGTACCAGCACCACCAACCTCCTCGCCTCGTGCTTCGGGAGTACTCAGATCTGCTGCCTGATTTCCTGCCACCAGACAAGAATCCTCCTCGATTTCCTCCTCCTCTATATTTCCTGCGTCCACAACACCAGAGTTTGTATTTCCAGTGCTTGCATGGTTAGGAACATCAGATATATGGTCATGTATGTATTCCGGCTCAACTAAATTTTCAGGCATAGGGAGATTTCTGCACTAAGGCGTGCTCCAGCATTTCAATGTAGCATTGAGAAGGGAAACTCATTCTCATCAAAAGTAACATCACGAGATATGTATACTCGCCCCGATTCTACATATAAGAATTTGAAACCTTTATGGATGTTACTATACCCTCGAAACACACACTTTTTGGAATGAAACTAAAGCTTGTGTGTGTTGAAAGGGCGATGGTTTGGCCAACATGAGCATCCAAACACCCGAAAAGATGTATAACCCGGTTTTTGCTTGTAAAGTCGCTCAAGGGGGGTTGTGTAGTGGAGGACTTTGCTGGGTGTTCTGTTTATGAGATAAGTTGCTGCTAAAAATGCCTCGTCCTAGAATTTTAATGGCATGGAAGCATTGGCAAGCACAGAAAGTCCAACTTCAACTATATGGCGACGCTTTCTCTCGGCTTTGCCATTTTGTTGGTGTGCATGTGGACATGACACTTGGTGAGCAATGCCAATTTGATCAAAATTGGAATTTAGCTTTTGATACTCTCCTCCCCAATCCGTCCTCATGGTGATATTTTTTCGATCAAATTGACGCTCAACAAGTTTTTGAAAATCTCTGAATATCTGAAAAACATGGGATCTGAACTTGAGTAGATAAATCCAAGTGAATCGACTAAAATCATCCGCAAAGCTAACATAATAGGACTCTCTCCCTACCGAATTTGGGGCTGGTCCCCAAACGTCGGAATCCACAATTTCTAATGGGAATTTTGAAACATGACTTGAGTTCAGATATGGTAGCTGATGGCTTGTAGCCATCTGACACGCATCACACACCAACTCATTATTGCATTGATCTAAGCATGGTAAATGTCGGTACCCTGCGTACAGGGTACCCCACGATACCGCAAGAAAGGCCATGGAGTTCCACCTGTCTGAGTTGAAGACCTCCGAAGGCTCCACGTGTCCTGCAACACTGGAACCCGCCTCCCTCATTAGGGTAGCTCCGGCGCTGCCACATGTAACACAAGACCGGACCTAACTCTTTGTATATGGAAGCTCTGGTCATTCCACGTGTCCAGTGCCCCGGACCTAACCCCCAGTAGAGGGAAGCTCTGGTGCTGCCACGTTTACAGCGGCTTCGGACCTACCTTCCCACAGTGGGAAGCTCCGGAGCTGCCACATGTTGAGCCTCCGGACCTAAGCCTGCAACAGGAAGATAGACGGATCTCTAACGGTGCGGACATTCAAGGGACAAATAAAGCTACCGTAACAAGACCTGATTACGTGTCATTAATGCCATGTTAATGACACACGATCAGATGACCTTTAGTACCAGTAACACTTCCATTAAAGTGCGTTATCATCATTAATCATGCTTAATACATACATATCATGTATTAGGTAATTAAAACTACGGGGGCCACATGTCGGGCCAGGTTGACATTGTAACGGCCAGTCCTTGGACTATAAAAGAGTTGTGCTGCACGGTACAAAGGACAAGTCCGATCAATCGCTCACACACACAACTCATACATACAACAACCACCTGTGGAGTAGGGTATTATGCTCAGGCGGCCCGAACCACGTAAATTCCTCGTGTCACTGTCTTGTTGTCATGCACGCCCCAACCAATCACAAACCTCCACGGACTGTGATCTAGTAGTACCAGGGGGAAGTGTCAATCACACACTTCAACATTTGGTGCGCCGGAAAGGGTGCACCTTGAGTTTTCAAGATGGTGAACTCGGCGGCAGTATCATCTAACGGCAACGCCGGACAGCCTGACGGAGGAAATCCTTCCAATGCTCAATATCCAGCTGGCAGTGTTGTCTCGGTGGGTGTTGCTGCACCGCCACCACCACCTGCTCTAGCTGCCAATGTCGGGCAGTAGGATGGTGCTCTTGTGTCTGTGGCTGCATCGACAAACAACCTGGAAAACACGCTGATCACTGCACTTACCTTGCTCCAGCGTCCTCCAGCGGCTGGAGCTCCTCCAGCAGCCATGGAACAATGGCATACTGATGTCAAACATCTGGTTGCAGCCGTAGCCGATGCCATCAGTAACCAAGGCCCGCCCCCTGCTGGGTAGGCAACTTCACAGCGATGGACCTTGTCTGGTAGACTTGGTCCACAAGTTTCACAGCACAGGAGATGTGCTGTGTCCAGACAAGTGATATCATTACCCTTTGGGGCACGTCATACTCACACTGCCTCAAGACTCTCGATGCATGATCTCCAGTCAGAGCTCGACCGAAGATACAGGCAACAGGACAGTCGCGTCCACATTGAGTGTGCTCACGAAAGGTGAGAGGCTCGGGGAAACCCTTCTCCTTTGGGAGTAGGGAGTGGTTGTTCGGCCCTGTCCATGCACCTATGCATGGTCCGATGGCCGTAGAAGTTCCAGCCTCATCTGCTAGAGAAATACGATGGGACTGTCAACCCTGTTGAGTTCCTCCAAATCTACTCCACCGCCATCCTCACGGCGGGTGGAAATGAGGTCGTGATGGCCAACTATTTTCCTGTGGCTCTGACTAGGACAGCCAGATCCTGGTTCATGAGTCTTCCGCCTGACTCCATCAACAGTTGGGCCGAGCTATGCAACCATTTGACCACGAACTTTGGGAGTTCCTACACCCGACCCGGCATAGAGCTGGATCTATTCGCCGTACAACAAAATTTGGGGGAGTCACTGCGATCGTTCATCCAACATGTATCCTAGGTACATAACACCATTCCTTTTATCTCCAACGCGTCTGTTGTGGTAGCATTTCGATAGGGCGTCCGAGATAAGAAGATGATGGAGAAGTTGGCGATGAAAGAAGTCACCAGCGTCACGGAACTCTTTAGCTTGCCTGACAAATGTGCCAGGGCTGCTGAGGGAAGTGAAATGCACTCCAAGCCACCTTCGGAGGCTAAACAAAAGTCCTCCAAGGCTGAAGCCACTACTTCCGATAGTGGAAAGAAGAAGAAAAAGTCCAATGGCAAGAAGAAGCCGTCAGCCAGCATGCCTGCTACTGCTGCTACAGCAGCTCCGAGTGGTCGGGGGCCACGCCCTGAAAAACATCCTCGACCATCGTCTGAAGACGATGGCTGTCAAAAGATGTGGTGTCTGATCCACCAAACGGACACCCACAATCTTGAAGATTGACGCAAGGTCCAAAACCTTGTCGAGCACTTCAACAAGCACCAAGAAGAAGCTCCTTTCCGCCAGCAAGAAGGAAAGCAGAAAGTCGACGAAGCTCCGGCTGATTCGGAGCTATGCTTCCAAGACCCAAAAAGGTCCTGGAGGTTGTGTACAACACTGTCGATGACGATTCTGACATCTCTGACAACGAGCACCAGAAGACCCTCAATACCATCTATGGAGTGTCCTGGGATATCACCTCCTGCCGCATTCTCAAGACCATGCACCGGGAGATGGCTGCCACATCTCCTACCGCCAAGGCAGAACCCAATCGGAGTGGATTGACAATCCAATCACTTTTGATGCTATAGACTATCCAAGAAACATGATTGGAGTTGGACAACTGCCATTGATGGTGTCTCCTACCATCAATAATGTCCAGCTCTACCATGTCTTGGTGGACGGAGGTTTGGCACTCAACCTCCTCAACTATGAAGCGTTCGTCAAGATCCTGTTGAAACTCTCGGACCTTCGCCCCTCACGTCCTTTCTCCGGGGTAGGTCTGGCGGCCATCAGTCCACTCGGCTCAATCACACTCCTGGTGACCTTCGGGACTCGGGAGAATTATAGGACCGAGAAGTTGGTCTTCGATGTGGCGCATATCAGCCTACCCTTCAACGTCATCCTAGGCAGGCCATCCCTGTATTGGTTCATGGCCACAAACCATTATAGCTATTTAATATTGAAGATGCCGACACCTTCAGGCGTTCTTCGGATCTGCGGGGATCGTACTGCAGGAGTCACTATGCTGGAAGAACTCCACGTGCTCACAACAGCGCGGGAGGAACCTTCCGGCAAGGAGCTAGCTGGTCAACCTCCAAGCATTCATCACCGAGGCTCAACCTCTGCATCACGTGTGTAGCCAAGCGGCGACACCGACATTCCCATCAAAGTCATCCAAATTGGTTCTGATGCTGCCTAGATCACCTGCATATCGGGAGGTATGGACAACAAATAGGAACTCGCACTCATCACTTTCCTCCGGGCGAATGTTGATGTGTTTGCCTGGCAAACATCACAAATGCCTGGGATCCCTATGGAGGTGATTGAGCACAGTCACAAGATATACCCTGACACACGACCAATACACCAGAAGCTCCAGAAGCAATCAGTCGAGCGGCAGAACTTCATTCGACAAGAAATCAAGAAGCTGCTCGAAGTTGGTTTCATTCGGGAGGTTCATCATCCACAATAGCTGGCAAACCCAGCCGTTGTACCAAAGGTGGCGGGAAACTTCGGATGTGTATCGACTACACCACCTTGAATAAGGCATGTAAAAAAGATCCATTTCCACTACCTAGGATAGACCAGATAGTAGACTCCACCTCCAGGTGTGAGCTATTGTGTTTCCTAGATGCATATTCTGGATATCATCAGATCCAAATGTCTAGGGAAGATGACGAGCATACCGCCTTCATAACAGTAGATGGGTTTTATTGCTACACTGCATGCCTTTTGGTCTCAAAAATGTTGCTTAAACTTTTGTGTGAGCCATGCACAAAACCTTTCGAGAGCTCATTAGGGACTTAGTGGAGGTTTATATCCATGACATCATCATGAAGGTCAAGAACAAGGACTCACTCCCTAACAACCTACAAGCCGTCTTCAACAAGCTGCGTGTGATGCGCACCAAGCTGAACACGGACAAATGTGTCTTCGGGGTTAGCTTCGGGAAGCTCCTCGGATTCTTGGTGACTCATTGAGGAATTGAGGAAAATCCGGTGAAGATCAAGGATATTGAAGACATGCGGCCCCCAGCCCACATCAAGGATGTCCAGAGCTCACTAGATGTCTAGCCGCGCTCAGCCGGTTCATCTCAAGACTAGCAGAGTCGGCACTTCCCTTATTCAAGTTATTGAGAAAGTTTGGGCCATTCCATTGGTCTGAAGAAGTAGAAAAGGCGTTCCAAGAGATCAATCAGCTCCTCACCACACTACCAATCTTAGTAGCTCCGAACCCTGGTGAGCCTCTCTTGCTTTACATTTTGGCAACTACGGAGGTTGTCAGCATGGTCTTGGTCACGGAAAGACCAGAACCACCTACTGTTCAGGAGTCCAGACCCCTCTAGAAAAGTCCGGAGCTACCTGAAGATGAGTCTGGGACCCAGCCCCCAGTCACGGATCTTCAAGGAAAGCTGTCCGAGGATCTACCTCTCTCATCTGAGGGAGTTCACATGGCTGAAGAAGAAGTTCCAGAGCCCTCTGGGAGGGTCTGGAAAGCTCAAGAAGAAGGTCTGGACCCCCTTCGGGAGGGTCCGGGTTGTTGAAGAAGAAGCTCTAGGACCTTTCTGGGACCTTCAAGCAAGGTCTGGACTGTCCAGCACCTAGTGTACTTCATCAGTGAAGTACTCCACAATGCCAAGACTTGGTATATTGAGGTGAATAAGCTGCTCTATGCAGTTATTATTGCTTCAAGGAAGCTACGTCACTACTTCCAAGCTCACAAGATATCAGTGGTAACATCTTATCCACTGCGTGCTATACTGCATAACCCCAATTCTACTGGGAACATTGCAAAGTGGGCAGCGGAACTAGCAGAGTTTGATCTCGAATTCTAGCCTTGACATGCTATCAAAAGTCAGGAAGTGGCTGACTTCGTGGCAGGGTGGACTCCTTATTCATCAAATCCAGGGGGCCCCAGTGAGTAGAAGTCAGAACCCATGGTCCCGGTCTTCACCAACCTTACTTAACTCTCTACTTCGATGACTCTGTGCAAAAGTAGGGGGCTAGAGCTGGAATTCTTCTCCTCGCTCTGACTGGGGAGAAGATCAAGTACATGGTACACCTTGATTTCAAGGCAACCAACAACATGGTGGAGTATGAATCTCTCATCTATGTGCTCAAGGTGGCGCTATCATATGGCGTCAAGCAGATGCTGGTGAAGGGTGATTTGCAGCTCATTATCAAGCAAGTCAAAGGCGATTGCAGCTGCAACAACCCACAACTCCCTGCTTACCTCCTTGAAGTCCAGAAGCTCAAGAAGGACTTCAACATCCTGGAAGTATGTCATGCCCAGCGTCTAAACAATGCTGAAGCTGATAAACTCTCGACGAAGGCTCCAACCGGAGCTCAAGCTCATGATGAAGTTTTTGCCAGGAGGTTGTCAAGACCAACCGCTCAGCCTGCCGATCTGAGCGATGGGGGCGAGACCAGCACATCAAAGCTGACAGTACCGGTGGCCTTGTTACCATGGCATCCACCAAGGGTTGTAGGCACTGCAGGAAGCTCCGAGCAACCCAGCGCGCAAGATCTGGAGGCTCAAGTTAGCTCTGATGCATGGATCTCGGATATTCGGAGCTACTTGAAATACAACATCCTTCCTGAAGATGGGCATCCACTGATCGGATCGTCAGATTGGCTAAAAGATACACGCTGGTAGAAGGGGATCTTTACCGATGCAGTGCCAACGGCGTCCTAATGCGGTGCATTGCCAGGGAAGAAGGCCATGAGGTCCTGACAGAAATCCATGGAGGTGAGTGTGGGAACCATGCATCTTCTTGCAGGGTGGTTGGTAAAGCCTTCTGGAATGGCTTTTACTGGCCTACAACTCTCCAGGATGCAATTGAGATGGTAATAAAATGGAAGCGTGCCAGTTCCATGCGAAACAAATTCACACACCGGCTCAGTCGCAACAAATGATACCTCCTACATGGTCATTTGCTGTGTGGGGGATGGACATTTTGGGACCCTTCCCAAAAGACCTCGGAGGTTACAGGTTCCTGTACGTCGCCATCGACAAGTTCACCAAGTGGTCGGAAGCAACTCCAGTTGTGACTATCAACAAGCAATCAGCTATCGAGTTCTTGAAGTCCATAGTCTGCAGAGTTGGAGTTCCGAATAAAGTCATAACTGACAACGGAACCCAATTCACAAGTGCAGCATTCCAAGAATATTGCAAAGACCTCGGCATACATGTCAGCTACGCATCAGTAGCTCACCCTGCAAGTAATGTCCAAGCCAAGAGAACAAATGCGTAAATGTTGCAAAGACTCAAGCCGCGCACTTACGAGCGCCTGAAGAAACATGGAGCCAACTGCTGGATAGAGGAGCTTCTGTCGGCACTGTGGGCGAGCAGGACAACACCTAGCCGGTGAACTGGAGAGACACTCTTCTTCCTGGTGTACGAAGTTGAAGCGGTCCTTCCTCCGGATATCACCATGGGGTCACTCCGAGTCCAGACCTTCGACGAAGCCATGCAGGACAAGCTCTAGCGTGAAGACTTTGACCTCGTCAATGAGGGTAGGTGCCAAGTAGCTGTTCGAATGCACGATATCGCCGGGCGCTCAGGTGCTATCACCAAAGGCATGTGCACAAATGACAGCTTGAAGAAGGCGATCTGGTGCTACGGAGAATACTAACTCGTGAAGGAATGAACAAACAGTCCCCCCCCCCCCCCCCCGCTGGGAAGGTCCCTTCTGAGTGATCATAGTATCCTGTCCCGGATGCGTTTGCTTGGCAACAGAGGATGGGACTCCGCTTTCCAATCCTTGGAACATAGAGCACCTCCGTAAGTTTTATGCTTAGTTTCATGGAGGTGAGTCTGTAATTACACAAAATGTAAGTTATAGAGTCTGTACACAGAGTCGGGTAGGTCCTAAAGGAGAACATCCAGACCCATCCGGGAGGGTCCGGGTAGTTCAAGCCCACCTAAGTCGGTCCCTGTACTAAAAGTGCGGCTTTCCTACCCTGGGTTAGAACAAGATGAATAGCACACTTGGCCTGGTTCCGTACCCTTAGTGTGTCCTTGTCTCCCCTATAATTCGGACCTATAATAAAAGACATTGTTGTGTGAAAGCAGACTCCACGTGCATTAATTTGGTACATCGTTTTTCTTTTATTATCTTTTCCTCTTGTCTATAATGAAGTTGTGCAATTCTTGTTGAGATTTAAGACAAGTTATTCATATGGTATATGAGTTATATTGTTGGTCTTTTTTGGATCTTAGCATTGCTAGATGGTCTACTCGCATGAACGCCAAAGCAAATGACAGCTCTGGAGTGCGCTATCGACATAGACTAGTCCACCATCCTAAGTACACCACTCGATCTATATTCTGGCAAGCGTCAGTAGGGCGGGTCTGGAAGGCATTAGGATCAGAAGAGATTACATCAATTTACTTGTTATCATGTTGAACTCCTTCAGACCTAAATTTCAAATAAGAACAGTAAGCCGCAAACAACTTATAGATGAGAGGACGAATTTTACTGTTTTTCTTGTCTTTAACACGCAGGAAAAATGGAAAATTCATGGCGATGGTGGATGTTGCCAGAGCTACTAAGATCTGACAACCCCCAGGGGGCCCGTCGTCGATGTTTTATACGTTGAAAGTGGGCGTCCTCGGAGCTAACAAGCTCCGACAACTCCCCTGGGGGCCAGCCGTTGACGTGAAGTTGGTGGAGAAATCACCCAGAGGGGGTCCGCCATCAACGTATTATACGTTGACAAGTGGACACCGTCGAAGCCAGGAAGCTCAGACGACCCCATAGGGCCCGCCGTCAACGTTCTGAACATTGATAGTGGGTGCAGTCAGACCTATCAACCTCCGACAACCCCCAGGGGCCTGCCGTCGACGTTTTTAAGCGTTGGTGGTAGGCGCCGTCGGACCTATCAATCTCTGACAACCCCCAGGGGCCCGCCGTTGACATTTCTAAGTGTTGGTGGTGGGCGCCGTCGGACCTATCAACCTTTGACAACCCCCTGGGGGCCCGCCGTTGATGTTTCTAAGCATTGGTGGTAGGTGCCTTAAGATCTACAAGCTCCGACAACTTCTAGGTGGCCCACCGTCGACACTCTATGTGTTGGCAGTAGGCGTCGTCGGATCTACCAAGCTCCGACAACTCCTAGAGGGTCCGCCGTCAATGTCACAAAGGGTCCGTGGAGATGTCGGAAGTAAACTTCCGACAACTCACAGTTTGAAGCGTTCAAGTCATCAAGACATTGTTAGATCTTTTTGGTACATGTTTGCAATCAAATTGTGTACATCTACCAGGGGGCCAATAAGATAAAGGACAATGCATTGAAGACAAATACAAAATGGAATTCATTTATTCAAGAAGATTAGATTTCATTCATCTGAAGGATTGGATTACAAAATGAGGATTACAAAGGAAAAGGCAAAAGAAAAAGGTCATGGCTACTGGAGGTCCTAGGTCCTATGGAAATAAGAGGCAACTTTCTGGGCAGCTTCTTGAACGCTGGCCCTGGCAGCATCTTCCTCTTCAGCAATGGGCCCTTCGACCACCGGATCTAGAGAAAGTTGGGGGTCTTGGCTTTTGAAACATGTCAGCACATATTCAACAACATTATTGGCCAGAGACTTCCCCTCTGTCTCCAGTGTGTCGATGATGACATTACCCATTGCGTCCAGTTTGTTGCTGGTAGAGCTCAGCGCCACCAGTGCCTTGTCCAACTCTGGCTCTATGTCATTCGAACGTACCGGGCTGAAACCAAGCAGCACCAAAACTTTGTTAGTGTGCCCCAGGAAGTCCCAGACTTGTTGGGACTCTATTTCCCTCAAATTCTTGAGTTCCTCCAGTGACCTCCTGGCAGCCGCAAGCTCTGAACTTTCCCAGGCGATGTGCTCAACCTCCTTGGCATGTTGCGGAATACTCTCAGCCACCTGCTTTTTGCGGTCAGCAAGCTCGGACTCCCGGAGGTGAATGTGATTCTAGTGGTTCGCCAGGTCCTTCTCTCTGCCTTTCACCTTCTCCTCTCTATTGGCGACATCAGCTTCTCTTTTGGAGAGCTCCTGCCCCATCTTCCGGTGCTTCTCCTCCTGCTTCTTGCACCGCTTCTCAAGTTTTTTAGTGCGGTTAGCCAAGCTTTCCTCTCCTAGAGATAGCCTCTGGGTGAGCTTCTCCTCTCTCTTCAAAATATCCTCTTGCTTCTCCAGGAGCTTCTCTTCCCGCTCAACGAGGTCTCCTCAACGCTTCAGGAGAATCTCATTCAGCTTTTTAAGGTTGTCTTGACGATCTTCAGTAGTCCCATTGCTTTTCTTAGCATGCTCGAGAATCTTCTGACTCTTCGCATTGAGGGCCCTGATGGAAGCCTCTCGCTCATCTAGTAAGTGGCCCCAATATATCAGCTGGGCCTTTTCCTTCTCGATCTACTCCCGCTGGTCAGCAATCCTTGTTTGTGCCAGCTTGGTATCGAAGTGAAGTCTGTTGCGCCAACACCTCAAGGTGTGGCACTCTTCTTTGAGGACCTTGCTGTCATGGTCGAAGGCGAGCTGAACTTGATGGAGACTAGAGCAGGCGTCGCCAATAGACAAAGCCAAAGGAATTGGCTCCAGATCTGTTGGGATCTCCTCCCCTGGCTCCAAGGGGTCTTGTAACACAAAAATTGGGTCCCTAGACACAAGTGTGGTCCCTTGCGGTTCTGCGGTGCTAGGGACGCCCTCGAGGTGCTCCTCTGCCACCACCGAGGTTGAGGAAGGTCCCATCGAGAGAACTTCAACCTCCGGGGCAAATGATGAAGGTCCCCCTGCCGTATCTTCAACCATCGGCTCTGGGGGTGGAGGGTCTGCCGCCAATTCTTCTGGGTGCTCCAGCTTAGACACGAGCGCCTTCGGAGTAATCATCTTTGAGGTCGGCGTTGGAGCTTTGCTTGGAGTCCCCACCACCTCTGGCTCAGAGGTCGGGACCCCAACCATATCCGGCTTAGGGGTTGGAACTTCAGCCATATCCGGCTCAGAGGCCAGTCTCAACTACTTCCGGCATGGTTGTCGAAGCTTCGGTTACCTTCGTCTCAAACGTCGGAGTTTCTGCCATCTCTGCATCCTGCACCGAAGCCACGGCTGCCAGCTCTTCATCTGCTGGCGCATCATCATGAACATCTCCTCCGTGATCTGGCGCTACCACGGGAGCTTCTGGCGACAACTCTGAATCCAAGACCATGACAGCTGGCGCTGGAGCTGTTGTGTCTTCAGCCATCACTTGGGGAGGCACTGGGGTTGAAACCAGAGCTTCCACCTGTACATCTTTAGTTGCTGCAGTAGGAGCCGAAGTCTCAGTCTTCTTTTTCGACGCCCTAGAAACAAAAGATCAGAAAAATTCAAGACATGATGAAAACAAAATTAGCACCTCAAAGTGAGATGATAGTGCTTACCTTGGGATGCTACTGCTCTAGTCAGCGTGGAACCTTTTCATCGGGAAGCCAGAGCGAGAACCCGCCGTCGCTAGTGTGGTTGAGGCTCCGGACTGCTGCTCAGAACTTGTTGCAGCTGCTAGTGTTGCCTTGGCCGGGACCTCCCTCAGCTTGGAAGGACCTCCAGACTTGGAGCCCACAGACGACACTGAAGTCGGAGTCGATTTGCTGGAGCTAGCGCCCCTTGAGGGAGCCGGCACCGAAGGGGGCGTGGCCGCTGAAGTTCTGCTTGGCCAGTGAGTAAGAGCTACTGGAGATGGAGCCGACCTAAGGGAGCTCCCATCAGCATGTCTCAGCTTCCTCTTTCGGTTGGAGTATTCGGCTGGCTCCTTGCCTTGCCTTTGCCCTTTCTGCATCGTCAACCTTCTAGCTCCAAGTAGTGGTTGGAGCTACCCTCTCTGAAGCTCTGGGAATGGCTACCCCGGAGATCATACGCCTCTCCACCAGGCCAAGGTCATCAAGCTCTGGCATCCCCTTTCGGAACTCCCTCCTGATCTCCGGAACCATGTTCAGAGGGATGAATTCCACCAGTGGGGTCAATGCGTCGCGGGTGATGGCCCCGTGTTGAAACTTCAAAACTTCATCATCCAAGTTAGTATTAAAACCGGCTTCAATCCGGTCATGATCCATCTCACTATTGAAGGCCCATGCGGGCCACTCCCTCGTCTTCAGCGGCGCCCACCTGTTCACCAGGAAGTTGCCGAAGACCATCTGAGGGGTCACGCCACCCTCTACGCACTCCTGAATCCTCCTCAGGATGGGCTTGTATGCTTCGGACAGCTTCGGAACTGCATTCCTGGTGTCGGTGTCGATATTGGGGGAAGCTCTTGGGTAACTCCAACCTCTCGTGCTCCTTGTGACACCCAGTTCCGAAAATGGAACTAAGTGAACGCATATGTGTGCTGAGGACGTTCAACACACATACACGAGTGCATTCACAAAAGGATATACAGAAAATTACCACAGAACAAGATTAATTAAGCACTTTTATTACAAAGTTCATAATATCATCAAATACAAGCTCAAATGAATATTAATGACAAGTTTGAACTAATGCAGCAGAAATAAACTAATTAAGTAAACTAAGAAACTAAGCAGCATAAGCAAAAGTGTATAGCGCAGCTCCAACCAACACCACAGGCAAGCTGACGACAGACACAGCCCAGAACTCCGCATTATCAACGTTATACTCCCAATCCTGACCTCCAACTGTTGGTGAGGGACTTGCAAGTGTGAGTACATGTCGCACTCAGCAAGTGTGAAAAGTATGACATGTAGCTAATTCAAATGACGATTATAATAATGGCTAATTGCTGAAAAGTACATTAAAACATTTGAAAAGCAACATATGATATGTATGTGAAATAAACACATCATAAACCATGTAATCATCATAATACCAGTCCATATTTATTACCATCATCCACATTCCAGATTTCTCATTACCAATAACCATAATCAATATCAGAATTTAATTCATAACCAGCCATAACCATATTATTAACCATAACCATTACCAAACCATCCCAATACCAAGTTTTCCCCTAATAATGTGAGGGTCCAGGTTGCTCATAACCGAGGAGCACGACTATCATGATAGTTTTATTAGACTCTGCATAGTTTGTACCACTTTACCAACGTGTTTGTGATTTCATTACCCGTCGGCGACTAAAGAACCTCCTTTATGCCAATTACACTTCCTTTGGTGTATGTGACACCCGGTTCCGAAAATGAACCAAGTGAACGCATATGTGTGCCCAGGATGTTCAACACACATACACGAGTGCATTCACAAAAGAGTATACAGAAAATTACCACAGAACAAGATTAATTAACCAAATTCTATTACATAATTCATATTATCCTTGAATACAAGCACTAATGATTATTAATGACAAGTTTGAACTAATGCAGCAGAAATAACTAAATATGCAACTATGCAGCTAAGCAAAAAGTATAGTGTAGCTCCATGCAACACCACAGGCAAAGCTGACGGTAGACATGGCATAAAACTCCGCATTATCGCCATTAAACTCCCAATCCTGACCTGCAACTGGGGGGGGGGGGGGGGGGGAGGTTGCAAGAGTGAGTACATGTCGTACCCAGCAAGTTTGGAAAGTTTGACATGTAGCTAATTCAAATGACAAATATAATAATGATTAAGTGCTAAAATGTACATTAAAACATTTGAAAATCAATATGTCATATGTATGTGAATAAACCCATCATAAACTATAATTAAAAAAATTTAGTACCAGTCCATATTCCATATCCATCATCCATCATCCATATATCAGATTTCACCATTACCATTAATCAAATCCAATACCAGAAATTTATCCATAGCCATATTACCAACCATAACCATTACCAAACCATAGCCATCCCCAAAATCAAGTTCCCTCTAATCATGTAGGTCATCTAGAAGCTCATAACCGGGTGCTCGACTATCATGATAGTTTTATTAGACTCTGCAGAGTTTGTACAACTTTACCCACGTGTTTGTGATTTCATCACCCGTCGGCGACTAAAGAACCTCCTATATGCCAATTACACTACCTTTGTTGTATGGCCAAGAGATCACAAAATAGCCTTTACAAAGGGATTACTAGCCTATTTAGACCCCACTGAGGTTTCATCGATGGCGATGCCTCCAACTGAGCATATCTTCAACCAAGGGCCCCCTCTTGAGCCATTCGGATCCCAGAGTAGTCCCACCAAACATCAACAAACCTAATCCGACTACCCCTTCTCCGAGCATCCTTAATGGTCCAAATTGCGCTAGCAAGGCCCTAATTAATCAGCTACGCCACACCCATACTTGGCCTCGTGGTGGCACTGTAGTCCTAGCTTATTCTCGCATGAACCGATCCTTAGATCTAAAGCAAGCAAACCACCATATCATCCAACCCATCCACATACCAGGCTTGCTTAGAGCACCCATTACCATATCATATTAACCAGTTCCTATTAACCATAATCTCATAAATACAAAATTTAGTTAAGGGGTATAGTTGTTTTCCAACCCAATTAATTAAGCAAAGCAAAAAGGTAAAAAGCCCATCCTGACTCTCTACCATAAATTCCAGGTGACAAGAGTGGTCATACAAAGCTAGTAAACTTCCTACCATAGGATTCCCATCAAATTGACACAAGCATGCAGTTTTGCAAACAAAACATTTTTTTAAAAAATTGGATCAATATGCTTCAAGGACACTTGCCTTGCTCTTGGGATTGGTTCGAGTCAAATCCTTTGAACTCTTGGTGCTGTAGATCCTCCGTGGCACTCTCTATCGCAAATCCATCTAATCCGCACAATAAACATACAAGACAAGAAACACAATCAAAGAGTGCACAAACATTACACAATATGACATGACATTCATGATTAATGCAAATGCAAGGTAAAACTTGTTAATAGATTGCTTTTAAATGATCACTATCTACTTCTAATAGATTTTAACAAGTTTATGCAGGTTTGGATCTGATTAGATAAAATTTTAGAATTAATTCAACACAATTTAACAGGGAAAATCGGACTAGTCCGCATAGGACCGGACAAGTACGCACTGCGCGAAACTGACGAACTAGGGTTTTCTAGATCGACCTGGATTTGGAGATTAGAGGTTGAATTCACGTAAGTAAAAGAAAATAGAAGGTATACCAGGTGTTTGGGACTCCGATGAATCAAGGATCTTGGAGGCAACACTTGGATCTTGACGATCTAGGGTTGATGAAGAACTTGATGGTGGATTGTTGTTGAAGAACTCAGAGTTGATGGAGATCTTGATCCTCTTTCGTTTCCTCCTCCTGTACTTCTTGCTTGGGATCTCCTCCCCCCTCCTTGATGGCGGCTCTCCACGAACTAGGGTTTGGGTGGGGTGAAAAAGTTGCAAATAGATGTCAGGCCAAGGGGTGGGATTCTTTATGTAGAGGTGGAGGCCAGGGTTAGATGAATTTCGAGTTTGGTATCAGTAGAAGTAGGTTTAGAGTCTAACATGAGCTCTAAAAGAGTTAGGCACGATGTCCCTAGGCCCACTTAACGTAAAACCCAAGAAACAAGTCGTGAAACAAAAGATCAACTCGAGGTCGCGAAATATCGGACAAGTCCAAAAAGGGTCGGACTAGTCCAAAGTTAGTCAGGAAGAAATCGGACAAGTCCGGACTGGACATCGGACAAGTCCGAACGTATATAGTGGGGAAAAATGGACAACTCTGGCTAAAAATCGGGCAAATCCGACTTTAGTCAGAGAGGAAAACGAACAAGTCCACTGGAACACCAGACTAGTCCGGACAAGTCCAGGGACTTAGCGAATTTTCCAGGATTCTTGGGACACCGGACTAGTCCGCATAGGACCGAACAAGTCCAAAAGTGTCCAGAGGCAAAACAGACTAGTCCGCAGCAAAAACGGACAAGTCCGATCGAGGTCACAGAGAAATCGGACTAGTCCGCACCAAAATTGGACTAGTCTGCACCAAAATCGGACTAGTCCGCACTTTCTAGAATTTTTAAGTGTGGTTTTGTTCCAAATCAATTTTAAACTTATTCCTCTTTATGTGGATTAATGTTAAACATGTATATGAATGTATGCAGGGCATGATGCATGAAAATGATGGTGTTACAAACCTACCACCCTTAAAATGAATCTCGCCCTCGAATTTTGTGACACTCAGTTACAAAAATGAACCAAGGGAACGCATATGTGTGCCTAGGACGTTCAACACACATACATGAGTGCAATCACAAAAGGATATACAAAAAATTACCACAAGACAAAATTAATTAAGCACTTTTACTACACAATTCATAATATACTCGAACACAAGCTCTAATGAATATTAATGACGAGTTGGAACATGTCGTACTCAGCAAGTCTGGAATGTATGACATGTAGCTGATACAAATGATGACAATAATAATGGCCAAGTGTTGAAAAGTACATTTAAAACATTTGAAAAGCAATATATTATATATATATATATATATATATATATATATATGAGATAAATCCATCACAATCCATGTAGTTATCATAATACCAGTCCATATTCCATATCCATCATCATACATCTATATCCATATTCAATACCATAATTTAATTAATAACCATCCATAACCATAATACCAACCATAACCATCCCAAATCCCAATTTTCCTCTAATCATGGAAGTTTTCCAGGTGCTCTTAACCAGGAGCACGGCTATCCTTATAGTTTTAATCGACACTCTACAAATGTTGTACCGCTTTACCCACGTGTTTGTGATTTCATCACCTGTCGGCGACTAAAGAACCTCCCTTATGCCAATTACACTTCCTTTTGCGTATGGCCAAGAGATCACAAAATAGCCTTTACAAAGGGATTACTAGCCTATTTAGACCCCACTGAGGTTTCACCGGTGGCGATGTCTCCTACAGACCACATCTTCAACAAAGGGCCCCCTCTTGAGCCATTCGGATCTCAGGTTAGTCCCACCAATCATCAACAAACCCAATCCGACTACCCCTTCCCCGAGCATCCCTAATGGTCCAAATAGAACTGGCAAAGCCCTAATTAATCAGCTACATCGCACCCATACTTGGCCTTGTGGTGGCACTGTAGTCCTGGCTTATTCTCGCATGAACCGATCCTTAGATCTAAAGCAAGTAAACCACTATAACATCCAACCCATCCACATACCAGACTTTCTTAGATCACCCATTACCATATTACATTAACCAGTTCATATTAATCATAACCTCATTAATGAATAATTAAATTAAGTGGTATAGTTGTGTTCTCATCCCAATTAATTAAGGGAAGCAAAAAGGTAAAAGCCCATCCCGACTCTCTACCATAATTTCTAAGTGACAAGGGTGGTCAAACAATGCGAGTAAACTTCCTATCATAGGATTCCCATTAAACTGACACAAGCATGTAGTTTGCAAACAAAACATTTATTTCAAAAATAGGATCAATATGCTTCTAGGAAACTTGCCTTGCTCTTGCGGTTGATTAGGATAAAGCCTTCAAACTCTTGGTGTTGAAGATCCTCTGCGGCACTCTCTAGCGCAAATTTGTCTAATTCGCACAATAAACATAAATGACAAGAAACACAATCAAAGAGTGCACATATATTACTCAATATGACATGACATGCATGATTAAGGCAAATGCAAGGTGAAACTTGTTAATGAGTTGCTTTTAATGATCACTTACTAGTTCTAATTGCTTTTAAAAAGTTTACATAGGTTCGGAATTGATTCGATCTAATTTTAGAATTAATTTGACACAATTTAACCAGGAAAATTGGACTAGTCCGCTAGGGACCGGACAAGTGCGCACTTTGCAAGATCAGCAGATTAATGTTTTCTAGATCGACGTGAATTTGGAGACTTGGGGTTGCATTCACGTATGAAAAAGAGAATAGAAGGTATACCAGGTGTTTAGGACTCCAATGAATCGAGAAACTTGGAGGTAGCACTTGGATCTTGATGATCTAGGGTTGGTGTTGAACTTGGAGATGAATCGGTGATGAAGAACGAAACTTGACGGAGATCTTGATCCTCTTTCCTTTCCTCCTCTTCTTCTTCTTGCTTGGGATCTCATTCCTCTTTATGTGGATTAATGTTAAACATGTATATGAATGTATGCAGGGTATGATGCATGAAAATGAGGGTGTTACAAACCTACCCCCCTTAAAATGAATCTTGCCCTCAAGATTCGATGCGGAATAGAAGAGATAGGGAAATTTCTTCTTGAGATCATCCTCCAACTCCCATGTTGCTTCTTTTTCTGTGTGGTGCTTCCGTTGAACTTTACACCATCTAATAACCTTGTTCCTTGTGACCCTTTCCTTGGTTTCCAAGATTTTGGCCGGTTGTTCGGCATAAGTCAAATCTTCCCCTAATTCCAATCCTTCCATTGGCACTTGTTCTTCCGGTCCTCTCGAGCACTTCTTGAGCTGGGGAATATGAAAGACATCATGGACATCCAAAAGATGAGCTGGCATCTCCAACTTATACGCTACTTCTCCTCTTTTGTCCAAAATCTTGAATGGTCCAATGTAGCGAGGTGCTAGCTTTCCTCTTATGTTAAACCTCTTATGACCCCTCATCGGTGACACCTTGAGGTAAACAAAATCTCCCACTTCAAAGGCTAATTTCCTTCTCCTATTGTCCGCATAGCCTTTTTGTCGTGATTGGGCAGCCCTCGAGTCTTCACGAATTATTTAGACTTGCTTTTTGGCTTCTTGCAACACATCTGGACCAAATACTTGAGTTTCTCCTGCCTCATTCCGGAACAAAGGTGTCCTACACTTCCTTCCATAAAGTGCTTCATATGGTGACATTTTCAAGCTTGCTTGGTAACTATTATTGTATGAAAATTCTGCATATGGCAAGCTCTTGTCCCAACCTTTTCCATGCTTTAAAGCACAAGCTCTTAACATGTCATCCGAGATTTGATTGGTCCTCTCGGTTTGTCCATCCGTTTGAGGGTGATATGCCGAACTCAAGTTCAACCTTGTTCCCAATGCTTCATGTAATTTCTGCCAAAATATGGTGGTAAATTGAGAACCTCTATCCTAGACTATCTTCTTCAGTACTCCCTGTCGACACACAATATGCTCTGTGTATATTTTGGCCAATTGTGCAGCTGTATATTTGGTCTTCACTGGGACAAAATGAGCTGACTTGGTTAAGCGATCCACAATTACACAAATTCAGTCGTAACCGGACTGAGTACGTGGTAACCAAACTATGAAGTCCATTCCAATTTCTTCCCACTTCCATTCCGGGATCTTCAATGGTTGCAATAATCCAGCTGGCCTTTGTTGTTCCGCCTTGACTCATTGACACACATCACATAATGCTACATATTCAGCTATGTCCTTTTTCATTCTATCCCACCAATAGCAAGTCTTCAAGTCTTTGTACATCTTCGTGCAACCAGGATGAATTGAGTAAGGTGAGTCATGTGCCTCTTTTAATATTGTCTCCCGAATACGCTTCATATTAGGCATGACAATCCTCTTACCAAGCCATAGAGTACCATGTTCATCCTCATCAAATATGAATTCTCTCCCCTCTTAGGTCCTTTCCTTGATTTCTTAAATTTCCTCATCCATAGTTTGGCCTTCTCGAATTTCTTGCTCCAAGGTTGGGTTTAACTCCATCATATCCATCTCATTTATAATCCCGAGGTTCAACCGTTCAAACCCCTTACATAACTCGGGTGGTAATTCTCGAACCGTGAGTTGGTGACTTACTCCTTTCCGACTTAAAGCTTCGGCCACTACATTGGCTTTTCGTGGGTGATAGTTGATTCCAAAATCATAATCTTTGATGAGCTCCAACCATCTCTGTTGCCTCAAATTCAGGCCTGTTTGTGTGAAAATATACTTAAGACTCTTGTGATTCGTATAAATTCCACACCTATATCGAAGGATATAGTGTCTCCAAATCCTCAACTCATGTACGACGGCTGCAAGTTCTAAATCATGTGTTGTTAATTCTGCTTATGTTTCTTCAATTGTCTTGACGCATAGGAGACCACTTGACCTTATTGCATGAGCAGACATCCAAGTCCTTGTCTCGAGGCGTCATAATATACGTCAAAACTCTTGCTTACATCCAGCAAAACCAAAACTGGGGCCGTTGTTAACCTTTTCTTCAACTCCTCAAAACTGTTTTGACAAGCTTCAGTCCATTGCAATGCATTCCCCTTCATTAGCAACTCCGTCAAAGGCTTGGCTATCTTGGAAAAGTTCTTGATGAATCTACAGTAATATCTAGCCATCCCAAGAAAACTCCTGATCTCCCTTACATTCTGCGGGGGCTCCCATTTTAACACATCCCTCACTTTTCCTGGGTTAACCAAAACTCCTCCCCCTGAAATGATATGACCCCAAAACGATACTTCTCACAACCAAAACTGACACTTATTGAACTTGGCATACAATTGATGCTCCCTTAATTTCTGCAGCGTAAGCCTCAAGTGTTCCTCATGATCCTTCTCGTCCTTCAAGTAGATCATAATATCATCAATGAACACCACAACGAACTTATCCAAGTACTCCATGAGGACCTTATTCATGAGGTACATAAAATAGGCAGGGGCATTGGTCAATCCAAAGGACATCACGGTGTACTCATAAGATTCATACTTTGTCCTAAAAGCTGTCTTGGGTATGTCTGATGGTCTAATCTTCATTTGAAAGTATCCCGACCTCAAAACAATCTTAGAGAAGACACAAGCACCCTTCATCTGATCAAACAAGTCTTCTATGCGTGGCAAGGTGTACTTGTTCTTGATTGTTACCTCGTTGGCAGCTCTGTAATCTACGCACATCCTTGGGGATCCATCCTTCTTGTCCATGAATAGAACGGGTGCTCCCCAAGGTGAAGAGCTGGGCCAAATGAAACCCTTCTCTAGTTGCTCTTGAATTTGCTTCTTGAGCTCCGCTAATTCCATAGGAGGCATCCTATATGACCTCTTAGCTATAGGTGTCAGTTCCAGGTATTAAGTCAATAACAAACTCAATATCTCGATCAGGTGGCATACCTGGCAACTCATTCAGAAAAAACATCCAAGAATTCACACACCACCGGAATCTCCTCAATTGCGGCACCGTCCATATGATTCAACTCCAATTGCTTCGGTGCAGTTTGAGATGCTTCAAATTATACGGTGATCCCTTCTTTTGGTAAACTTCACCATCTTCATGGCACACTCAATAACTCCATTGTGCTTCCTCAACCAGTCCATACCAAGTATAATGTCCAATCCTTGAGAATCCAAAATAATGAGATTGACGGAGAAGTCTACCCCCCTTATTCTAAAGCTTACTTTTGGACATACTATATTTGTCCTCATCTCTCCTCCAGGAGACTTAACCAATAGAGTAAACTTCATATGAGAGATAGGCAAACTATACTTGGCAACATATTTCGATGCAATGAATGAATGCGATGCTCTAGAATCAAATAATATAATCGCCATGTTGGAGTTTGTGAGAAACATACCAATGACCACGCCATCCGCTTGTTGAGCATCCTACGTAGAGACATGGTTCACGTTGCCACGAGCAAAATTCTACTGTCTCCGGTTTCCTTGCAGTTGTCCTCCATTGGTTCTTGGCCTTGGTGCATTGCCTCCTTGACCAAGGCCTGACATAGGACATTGATGTGCAAAGTGTCCAGCTTCTCCACAAGTATAGCACTTCTTTACTCTGCTAGAATTTGGACGAACTTGATTCTGAACGTTTGCACCAGGAAAGTTGGCTCGAGGTGCATAGGGCATTGGAGGCCTAGGTGCTTGCATAACAGGGCGCTGCTGCACAAACTGAGTTGGGCACGGTGCATAACCAGGGCGCTGTATAGGAGTAGAGGAGCTGTAATATGGCGCATTAGGAGGCGCAGAGCGAGGGTGCACATTACTTGTTTGTTGTTGTCCTTGATATGGCATCTTCCTCTTGTAGTCTTGCTCCATCTCCCGGACCTTATTCTCCACCACAATTGCCTTGTCCACAAGCTTCTGAAAATTGGCATAGTCACAGTTGAGCTATTGCACTTGAATCTCATTGTTCAAGCCCCTCATGAACAAGTATTGTTTCCGGCTGTCCCGGCTCACATCCTTAGGCGCATACCGTGAGTGTTGAGTGAATTTATTGAGATATTCACCCACACTCGATCTTCCTTGCCTTAAGTTCGCAAATTCTTGCCTCTTCAAGATCAAAACACCCTTGGGCACATAATGGGAATGGAAAGTCTCCTTGAATTCGGCCCAAGTGATCCTCTCCTGATTCTCATGTGCATTGCAATAAGAATCCCACCAATCTGCAGCTGCTCAGACTAGTTGATGAGAAGCAAATAATACCTTCTCCCGGTCACTGCATTGGACAATAGCAAGCTTCTTCTCCACGCACTTGAGCCAATCATCCGCATCCATAGGGTTAGCGGCTTGAGCAAATGTTGGCGGCCTAGTCCTCATAAACTCTACCAACTGGTTATGAGGAGGTGGGGGTGGCGGTGGAGGCATGTGGTGCTGATTGTTGTTATTGCCAGCCTGTAGCTGTCCCATAGTTTGTATCATGGTCTGCATGAGCTTGTTTTGCATAGCCAAAAGCTGCTCAATATTGATAGCTCCCTGAGCATATCCTTGTCCACTGTTGTTCTCAGGTGCTCCATTGTTCTGCTCCTCATCATTGCCATCCCTCTGGTTGCGAGTTCTCACCATCTGAAAAAAAGCAACAGATAAGAATTTAGAAACGTCCCCAACGATATGCATCAAGGGATATGAAACTAAACGACTAGCTACACTAACCTACGTAGACATGGCAATGCTAAAGCATCCCAACATCCTCTATTAAGCACACAAGCAAACAATATATAGCAACAGCACACCAAACAAAAACACATCGGTTCTTGAGTACTCCTATGTGCTCTAAAGTGTCCATTCTATCTAGGTTGTGTCCTACGGTCTAACATGTGGCCCTGATACCAATTTGTGAGACTTGGATCCAAAAATGAACCAAGTGAATGCATATGTGTGCCCAGGACGTTCAACACACATACACGAGTGCAATAAAAAAAGGATATACAGATAATTACCACAAGACAAAATTAATTAAGCACTTTTACTACACAATGCATAATATCCTCGAACACAAGCTCTAATGAATATTAATGACGAGTTGGAACTAATGCAGTGGAATATAAACTAATTAAGCAAACTAAGCATCTAAGCAATAAGCATAAGGGATAGGGTAGCGCAGCTCCAATCAACACCACAGACAAAGCTGATGGTAGACATGACCTAGAACTCCGCATTATCATCGTTAAACTCCCAATCCTGCCCTGCAACTGTTGGGGGATTGCAAGGGTGAGTACATGTCGTACTCAGCAAGTATGGAAAGTATGACATGTAGCTGATACAAATGACGACAATAATAATGGACAAGTGCTGAAAAGTACATTTAAAACATTTGAAAAGCAATATATTATATGTATATCATATAAACCCATCATAAGCCATGTAGTTATCGTAATACCAGTCCATATCCATATCCATCATCATATACCAATATCCATATTCAATACCAGAATTTAATTCATAACCATAATACCAACCATAACCATCCCAAATCTCAATTTTCCTCTAATCATGGAAGTGGTCCAAGTGCTCTTAATCGGAAGAACGATTATCATGATAGTTTTCATAGACACTCTACAGAGGTTCTACCGCTTTACCCATGTGTTTGAGAGTTCATCACCCGTTGGTGACTAAAGAACCTCCCTTATGCCAATTACACTTCCTTTGGTGTATGGCCAAGAGATCACAAAATAGCCTTTACAAAGGGATTACTAGCCTATTTAGACCTCACGGAGGTTTCACCGGTGGCGATGTCTCCTACAGAGCACATATTCAACCAAGGGCCCTCTCTTGAGCCATTTGGATCCCAGGGTAGTCCCACCAATCATCAACAAACCCAATCCGACTACCCCTTCCCCGAGCATCCTTAATGGTCCAAATAGAACTGGCAAAGCCCTAATTCACTACAGGAAAAGCGATCATTTGTGACGGCTGGTTTTATTTGCGACAGCCAGCCATCGCAAGTAGCTTAAATTGCGACGGCCCGCTTCTAGCCGTCGCAAATAAGATGGCCGTCGCGAATAAGTGGTTATTTGCGACGGCTTTCGGATTGGCCGTCGCAAATAAGTGGTTATTTGCGACGGCCAACCCTAGGACCGTCGCAAATAAAGGAGCCGTCGCAAATAAACCCTTATTTGCGATGGCCTGTCAGAAGGCCGTCGCAAACAGGATTTAATTGCGACGGCCGTAAGTTGAGGCCGTCGCAATTAAAGCTGCCGTCGCAAATTAGGGCTTATATCGGGACGCTCCGGCCCTGACTCTTCATTCACCTCAGAACACTCCGCGTTGCCGCCGCGCCCCCGCCACCCTGCCGCGTTGCCGCCGCCCTGCCGCGCCCCCGCCGCCGCGCCCCCGGCTCCGCCGCCGGCCCGCCGCCCTCGGCCCCGCCTGTGGCCCCCACCGGCGGCCCGCGCCCCAACCGCCGCCTACCTCTGCGCCCCAACCGCCGCCTGCCTCTATCCCCGGCCCGCCGCGCCACCGGCGTCGCCGCGGCCGGCCCGGACCATCGCGCCCCCGTCCCCCGACGCCTCCGCTGCGCCCCCGACCCCCGACGCCTCCGCTGCTCTGAGGTCAGTGCTACTCCCCCCGGTTTTAGGTTTTTTTTTTCAGATCTAGCTAGCAATTTTGTTAAGAGGTAGCAGCAATTAGCTATAGTAGCTTAGAATAGCTTGTATAGTTTATTTAAGGATTGAATCACTTAATTATAGAAGAGTTATGAACCCTGTTTTCAATTCATCGACTAGTCGTCCAGTCGGTCCCGGGAGGCCGACTGAGGCCTCCGACTCAACTTTCATGGCAAGTCGGGCGACTTGCCGTCGACTTGCCTTTTCCAGTCGACTAGTCGTTGACTTATGTCTTTAAGTCGGGTGACTTGGTGAGCTTCTCAGCCCAGACCAGCCCAAGGCCCATTAGGAACCCTAAAAATCCTCTCCTGCTCTACCCTTCCCTTCTGCTCTGCCCTTCTGCTGCCCCTGCGCCCCCGGCCCTGCCGCACCCTCGCCATCGGCCCGCCGCGCCCCGACCCCGCCGCCCCCAGCGTGCCCACCGCCCCCGGCCCCCCGCCGCCCCTGCGCCCCCGGCCCCCCGCCGCTAGCCGCGCCGCCGCCGCCAGCCCGCCACGCCCCTGCTGCCCCTAGCCCCCCGCCGCCCTCGACCCCTGCGCCCCCGGCCCCTGCACCCCCACCTCCTGCGCTCCTGTCCCCCCGCCACCCCTGGCCTCTTGCCGCCCCCAACCCCGCCTCCCCCGGCCCCCTTGCGCCCACGACCCCGCCGCGCCCCCCGCGCCTGACGTCGACGTGCCCCTGCCGCCCCCGGCCCTGGACAGCAGCGCCGCCGGCCTCCTCCAACGCCTCCGCCGTCCGTACGAAGCCGTCGGCCCGTTGCTCCACACCGCACAAGTAAAGTAGGCATTAGTTGTTAATTTCTAGATAATTAGTTGTTAATTGATGATTAGTTGTTATGCTATTTAGTTGAATTACAATTAATTGTTAGTTAGTTGTTAATAGTTGACCATTCTAACTAATTATTAGTTAGTTGTTAATTAGTTGTTAATTGGATCTTAATGTTACTATATATGCTTAGGTTTAATTTAATAATGTTTAAGATTTGTATTATTGCTCTCATTTGAATTATGGTTATGTTTAGGTTTATTGAATTGCTCTCATTTGAATTATGGTTATGTTTAGGTTTATTGAATTGCTTTCATTTGAATTGAATTGCTCTCATTTGAATTGAATTACTCTCATTTGAATTGCTCTCATTTGAATTGAATTGCTCTCATTTGAATTGAATTGCTTATGTTAGAATTGAGTTGATAAATTAATGAATTACAATGGATAATTGTTATTTTTAGGTTTATTTGAATTGCTTAGTTTTTTGAATTATGCTTAGGTTTATTTGAAGGGTCGTTGAATTTCTTAATTTTGATTGCTTGAGTGTTCAAGTACTATATATACATAAATGGGCTTCGGACCACCTTGACAAGGCCCGACAAGGCCCATTTAGTGGTAAGGTAAAGTATGCGTGTAGACGGGTACGAAGGCGAACGACGACGGTGAGGATGGCAAGCACCTGCGCGTGGATGGCGTACTCCGACGAAGTGGTTTCATCTCTGATCTACGGCAGCTAACCCTAAAGCCGTCGTGGAATTGTCATCTGAGACCAACTTTCCTCTCACTCTTTCTCTAGTTCTTTCCTCTCTCTTAAATGACCTGAAAATGAAAATGAGCAACGTAACCTATAGCAATGTATTACCGGTTTCGGATCGGCACGTCTCACATGCCATTGGCATGTGAGACGTGCAGGTTCGGAATTGTCCCTTTTTTGGACAGCCTCGGAGTGACCGAGGGGGCGTGGCTTGTGACGAGACGTGGGTCTGGATTTGGACGAGATTTTGGTGGCGTAACCCTGTTGTTCTCTGCTGCACCATTTTCGGGCGTGCAGTGGAGAACAGCGGGGTTATGCTGCCGAAATTTCGTTCGAATCCGGATCACGCGTCTCGTCATGAGCACGCTCCGCTCGGTCACTCTTGGGTGGGTTTAGGATCTATCTGCCTAGGTTGTAGGGCCGTGACATAACACAACAATACATTAACAACAATTTCTTTCGCATTAAACTGCAGAGTCAAACATGGGTGAAGACCGCAGTTGGATGTATACTGGCTGGAAGAGCAGAAATGGTGGTCACTCCGATGAGTGGTTTATCAAGTTAGATCAATTTTTGGATCGAGCATTTTTGTTGTCAACGGAAGATATGGTGCGGTGCCCATGTACAAAATGCCGGAACACTAAGTTTTTGAGAAGATTGGAGCTTTCGTTTCACTTATGTCGAAACGGTTTCACTCCACAATATGAAGTGTGGACCTTCCACGGCGGGACTAATTCTCGAGTCATAGCCGAAGTGGATGAGGATGATGATAGAACAGAGGTTGATAGGATGGATGAGATGTTAGAAGCTCTTGAAGCGGAGGATCCTCTTACAAATGAGGCAGAGAAGTTCTTCGAGGAGCTGAAGAAATCACAAGAGCCGTTGCATGAACACACGGCTGTGACCGTACTTGCTTTCTTGACCAGATTTATGGCAATTAAGTCCAAGTACTTTTTTTCCATAAACTGCTACAATGATCTCATAAAATTGATCTGTGATATCCTTCTACAACCTCACAAAGCGCCACCAGATATGTATCAGTCAATGATCAAGATATCTGGTCTCGGTATGAAGTATGAGAAAATTGATGTGTGCCCAGACAACTGCATGCTATTCTGGAAAGAGCACGCCAATGAGAAGATGTGCTTGAAATGTGGTAAATCGAGGTATGTCAAAGTTGTTAATGACGATGGCGATAATGTGATGACAGATGTCGCACATAAGCAGCTTCGTTACTTGCCTGTGACACCTCGGTTGAAGCGGATGTTTCTTTCAAAAAGAACCGCAAGACACATGAGATGGCACAAAGAAGGTAAACGTGAGAACAAAGAATTCTTGACGCATCCGTCCGACGGTGATGCATGGAAGGCGCTAGACCATTTCGATCCAGACTTTTCTCGTGATGCGAGGAATGTTCGCATCGGATTAGCGACAGACGGATTCTCACCGTTCAGTACGAATGCCACGCCATACTCATGTTGGCCTGTCTTTGTCATTCCATACAACCTGCCACCTGCTTTATGTACGAAGAACGAGTTCATGTTTCTCAGCCTCATTGTACCTGGACCTGATCATCCCGGGTCACGTCTCAACGTGATGTTAAAACTGCTGATCGAAGAATTGAAAGTCTTGTGGACAGGAGTCGAAGCGTACGACAGTTACAAGAAGCAGAAATTCAACCTTCGAGCTGCTTATTTGTGGTCCGTCCATGATTTGCCGGCATACGACATGTTTTCCGGATGGAGCACTCACGGTCGTCTGACGTGTCCGATATGTGCTTCAGACACGGATTGCTTTCGACTAACTCATGGAGGCAAAATATCTTACTTCGATTGTCACAGACGTTGGCTGCCCTCGAATCATATATTTAGGCAGCAGAGGCATGTCTTTCGAAAGAACACTGTTGTCACTAAAGGACCACCGAAGAGTCTCAACGGGTCAGAAATTTCTGATATGTTGGACAAACTGGTGCCTGATGAAGGTCGTCCTGGATATTTCGTAGGTTATGGAGAGGAACACAATTGGACTCACATATGTGGACTTTGGGAGCTACCATATGTGAAGTCGTTGATTCTAATGCACAACATTGATGTCATGCATCAGGAGCGTAATATGAGCGAAAGTATCATAAGCACTTGCATGGATATGCCTGGCAAAACGAAAGACAATTATAAAGCTAGACTAGATTTGGCAGACATTTGTCACCGTCCAACTCTTGAAATCTCTAAAAGTGGTGGAAAGCCACGTGCTTCTTTGTGTCTTCGATCGAAAGAAAAGAAAGAAGTTATGAAATGGATGAAAACTTTGAAATTCCCAAATGGTTACGCAGCTAGCCTGAAACGAGCCGTAAATGTTAGCACAGGAAACCTCACTGGGTTGAAGAGTCATGATTATCACATTATAATGGAAAGACTCCTACCTGTTTTGTTCCGAGGCTATCTAGATGATGCGGTGTGGAAGGTTTTAGCCGAGCTCAGCTATTTCTATAGACAGCTTTGTGCTAAAGAAATCAAGATCGGGATGATGGATAAGTTAGAGAAGGAGATACCCATACTTTTATGTAAGATGGAATTTTTTTTCCACCGGGTTTCTTCAATCCAATGCAACATCTGCTTATCCATCTTCCATTCGAAGCTAAAGTGGGCGGTCCTGTGCAATATAGGTGGATGTATCACATTGAAAGAGCGCTACGATATCTGAAACCAATGGTTGGCAACAGGGCAAGGGTGGAAGGGTGCATCGCTGAAGCATATGCTCTTAAGGAAGTTGGATACTTTTCAAGTGTCTACTTTGTGGAAGAAAACAATATCAATACTTCGGCGATACGGTACAATGTGGACGAAACACCCCCTCTAAGCGACCTTTCCATTTTTCAAACGAGAGGCGCCACCGTTGGTAGCTACACGACCTACGTGCTATCCGAACAGGAAAGGACTGTTGCTTTACTCTACATGTACGCAAGTATAGAAGGCATGCAGGAATACTTCGAGTAAGTTTTTCTCCTATGTTTATGCTAATCTACATATTTTCCTACACATGTACTCTGAAAGATGTTTTTTCATGTTCAGCGAGTTCCACAGACAATATTGGCCACATAGGCATCAACCTACGGCCAAACAAGTAGAAGCGATGCGAAAGGAAGGAATAAATGGGGGGGGGGCAGAGTTTTCTATATTGGTTTCGAGAATATGTAATATTCTCTCGTCTTCTATGTATTATAAAATACTTTTATTAAAGAAGTATTATGTAATATTCTCTTGTCTTTTATAACAGTGTCGGACTCACAATGTCCATGAAGATTTGCGGCAGCTATCTTATGGATTGGTGAATGTTAGAAGCTATGGTCGATATGACGTAAATGGCTTTCGATTCCGTACAACTCATTTTGAATCTCATCATCCTCTTGCGGCAACATCAAATTCCGGTGTTGTGACGAGAGCAATGGACACTCAAGGGAATTTAACCGATTATTATGGTATCATTAACAAAATCCTTGAATTTACTTTTACCGAAAATAAGACCCTTCGAGTTGTCTTCTTTGACTGTGATTGGTTTGATCGTACTCATGGAACTCGAGAAAACCAATTTGGAATGGTGGAAGTGAAACATAAGGACCGACTACGAGGTTACGATACATTTGTTCTTGCGCATCAAGTTGAACAAGTGTATTATCTACCTTATCCATGCACGAAGCTCAGTGCTTGGTGGGTGGTATATAAGGTGAATCCTCGTGAGCGGCTATATACTCCTGGGGATGATGGTTACCATGATAGCGAAGACGTTGAAGAAGTGTACCAAGAAGAAGAGTTGCCAGACACTTTTATCGTCGAGCTTGGTGCAGGACTCGATCAATTAGTTGGAGATGTTGAAGACATTGAAGATGTAGAGGCAGATGATACGCGAAAACGAAAATTAGAACAGGCCACGATGGAAGATCGTTGGGCTGGTTTAAGGAGTAGGGCACAGGCACATGACAATGATGTTGATGAATTTTGAAAGTGACTACAAGTAATGTTTTCTTGAAGATAGTAACATGAATTTTATATATTTTATTTGCATATTTACTAATTATCTAATTACAATAGGATGGCATCAAAGAAGGGTAAGAAGGTGCCGCCGACGAGGGGGTTCTACCCCTCTAGACCTGAGGACGCTTTCGTTGGTGCCTCGTCGACTGGCAGCAGACGCTCTCAGTTGCTGGGGCACGTTCAGACCAGCTCTAGAGCTTCGTCACAGGTAAATGTCACTCGTTTTTGACAAATTCTTTAAATTGAAATTCACATTAAACTTACTTATGAATCATTTGAATGTTGTAGTCTTCACCGGCTGACTCAGAGGCTGCGGCGCCTTCGGTGAGCCAGCCCTCGGTGAGGCAGCCCTCGGCGAGGCAGCCCTCGGCCAGCCAGCCCTCGGCGAGGCAGCCCTCGGTGAGTCAGCCCTCAGCGAGCCAGCCCTCGGCCGGCCAGCCCCCGGCTGGCGATGAGTTTGTTCCTGAGGCCTTTGAATCGGCTGGTGAGGAGCCATCTGGATCACCTGACGTGGCGCCCCAGCAGACGCGGAGGACGAGGAGGACTCACTTTGTCAGTCCTCCCGCGGTCCCTTCACAGAGGATCGTGATTCGTCCATTCAGAGACAGGTAATAAAAATTATAGTTTTCAATTTTAGTTTCTTTTGATTACTTAAGTAATGAATGAATGAATAAATATCTTACAGGGCTTGGGACGACTTGTCTTTCACCGGTGAGAAACACCAAAGACCGGTGAACGGTGTCCTCGGGTCTATAGTGCGTTTGCACTATCCCGGGGTCATCGACGGGGTGCCTGCTCTTTTGTGGGAGGACTACGCACGCGTCCATCACCAGGAGCACGGCAACCTTCAGGAGGCCGTATGGGCCGATTTTATGGTAAGTATGTTAAAAAAGTTTCTAAGTTACAACTCTTAAACTCTTTTAGTGAACATCTCTTCAATATATTCTTTATCGCAGGCAAGATATACTTTAGAGGACCCGAACGACCGTCGCATGTTTGAGGATGCGAGGCGAGTGTTTCACTTCAATGCTGCCAAGGCGCTTCGACAAGCTTTGTCGAACGCTCGTGTTCAAATTATTAATGAGCACTTGAAGGCGAACCAGCAGCACGTGTTACACTTCCGGCAAGAGAGCGAGAGGCACCTGACGGAGGAGGAGTACGCGCAGGTACGTGGAGTGTAGTAAGTATTTTTTCCTGATAATTTCCTCGATGGTACTTTTAACGACTTCGAACTATGTGCAGGGCCACGTGAGATGGTGCAGGGTCGGACCGATGCATTTCGGGCCCTTTGTCGCTACTGGGCTAGCGACGAGTTTAAAGCTAAGTCTGAGAAGGCTCGAGACTGCAGAGGGGTGGAGGGGAAGAGCAGGCACGGGCAAGATAACCACTTGAATTTAGCTAAACGCATGGTAAGTGTGTGTAACTTATGTTTATATATTAATAATATATTGTTCGTACTAACACGTATTGACAGGAGCGCGAGACGGGGGTGCCGCCCACCCCTGCTGAGGTCTGGAAGAGAGGTCACAGGGACCCTTCTCAGCCGACGGGGTGCAGTCAGGTTGCAGCCGAGCGGTTGGTAAGTTTAGAAATCATTCATATTAAATATAACTATATAGATTGTTCAACTTACACGGTTTTATTGTTTTGCAGGCTAAGTACGGGGAGGAGGCTAGGAAGATACACGGCGAGGATTTCGATTGGGAACGTCAACCGATCGATCCTCAAGCCGCGTATGCAACCGGTGGTAGAAAAGCACACGGAAGGTGAGTTTACAAGTCATTTTATCGTTTTCAATTCAATGTATTCAAGATATTTCAATTTCATATTACTGACTCTCTTTTTTATAGGCTCGCCATATTCGACGGAGTTGTCGACTCGAGGGCGGGTAGAACTGCGAGAGGCAGCTCCACGCAGGCTTCGGGCACTGGAGGTTGCCGCGTATCGCAGAGGGACATTGAGATGCAGTCCCTCCGAGAAACTGTAGAAGAAAACGAAAGGCGACATGAGGAGGAAAGGAGGGCGACGGAGGCCACGATCCAAACCCAGGCAGCAGCGTTGGCGCAGATGCGGGAAGCAATGGAGGTAACAAAATAAAAACTAAAATTCTCATTAATTCAGCGTAAATGACTTACTAATAGGTAGCATTTAATGTTTGCAATGACAGGCCATCGCTCGGGCGCAAGGTCTGGGAATCCAGCTACCGGTACTACCATCGGTTCTCCCAGGCGATCCTTCTTCAGCGGGTTAGGTAAGTTTCTATGTAATCCTTCTTCTCCAGCGTAATAAGATCGAGATAGATGAAAGAGAGAGATAGTTAGATAGAAGAAAATGATTGAGATAGAAGAAAGGGAGACAGAAGAAAGAGTGAAAGATAGATAGAGTAGGATGGGAATGAAGAGAGAGAGTAAGATGTAGATGGAGATAGAGAGAGGGGAAGATAGAGGGAGGGAGATGTAGATGGAGATAGAGGGAGGGGAGGAAGATAGAGGGAAAAGGATAGCAATAGAGAGATAGAGTGAGAAAGAAAGATAGAGTGAGAGACAAAGAGAGAAATGAAAAGAGAAGAAGAGAGGGGGATTTAGATGAAGATAGAGGGAGAGGAAGGGAGGGAGAGAGATGTTGATGCATTTATATTCTAACTCTAAGTTTCATTAATTGCAGAGATCCGCGATGGCTGCACAAACGCCGTCGCCGTCGCTATCGCCGCCTGGAATGAGGCGCGCCAGGACTTCGACTTCGGAGGTGGCTCCGGAGGTGGCTACGGAGGTGGATATGGAGGTAAAACCGGCGAGTGAGCCCATGTTTAGTTTGTTGATGTTGATGCGATGTTTGTACGATGTGTTTTGAAACTGTTGTGATGTATGTGTTCTGTGAATGTTCTGTGAATCTGGCCATCGAGCCGGTTAGTGTTTTCTGTTTTTTTTAAAAAAAATAAAAAACCTTATTTGCGACGGCTTTTTATACAGTACCGTCGCAAATAAGGTACAAAGCCGTCGCAAATAAGCCACTGCTATTTGCGACGGCCTGGCCGTCGCAAATAAGGTTTAATTGCGACGGCGCGGCCGTTTCAAATAGCAGAGTGGGTCCCGGAGGGGGACATGTGGGCCCTGCCCACTGAACTTATTTGCGACGGTTCGGCCGTCGCAAAAAGAAGCACTTAATTGCGACGGCCAGGCCGTCGCAAATAAGCTTTAATTGCAACAGCCGGGCCGTCGCAAATAACGTTGCGGGGCCCACCGGCCCGCGGCAGTAACTTGCGACGGCCGAACCTAGCTATCGCAATTTAGCTTATTTGCGACGGTGGCCGTCGCAAATAAGCTTAATTGCGATGATTTAATTGTGACGGCCAAAAACCGTCGCAAATAAAAAAAGCCGTCGCAAATAGCTTATTTGCGACGGCATATGCCTTATTTGCGACGGTCGTGGCCGTCGCAAATCGTCGGGATTCCTGTAGTGATTAATCAGCTATGCCGCACCCATACTTGGCCTCGTGGTGGCACTGTAGTCCTGGCTTATTCTCGCATGAATCGGTCCTTAGATCTAAAGCAAGCAAACCACCATAATATCCAATCCATCCACATACCAGGCTTCCTTAGATCACCCATTACCATAGTACATTAACCAGTTCATATTAATCATAATCTCATTAATGCATAATTATTAAGTGGTATAGTTGTGTTCTCATCCCAATTAATTAAGCGAATCAAAATGGTAAAAGCCCATCTCAGCTCTCTACCATAATTTCCAGGTTACAAGGGTGGTCAAACAATGCTAGTAAACTTCCTATCATAGGATTTCCATCCAATTGACACAAGCATGCAGTTTGCAAACAAAACATTTATTTCAAAAGCAGGATCAATGTGCTTCTAGGACACTTGTCTTGCTCTTGCGGTTGATTAGGATCCAAGCCTTCAAACTCTTGGTGCTGAAGATCCTCCGCGGCACTCTCTAGTGCAAATCTGTCTAATCCGCACTATAAACATACAAGACAAGAAACACAATCAAAGAGTGCACAAATATTACTCAATATGACATGACATGCATGATTAATGCAAATGCAAGGTGAAACTTGTTAATGAGTTGCTTTTAATGATCACTTAATAGTTCTAATTGCTTTTAACAAGTTTACACAGGTTTGGAATTGACTCGATCTAATTTTAGAATTAATTTGACACAATTTAACCAGGAAAATTGCACTAGTCCGCCAGGGACCGGACAAGTCCGCACTTTGCGAGATCAGCAGATTAATGTTTTTTAGATCGACATGAATTTGGAGACTTGGGGTTGAATTCATGTAAGAAAAGGAGAATATAAGGTATACCTGGTGTTTAGGACTCCAATGAATCGAGAAACTTGGATGTAGCACATGGATCTCGATAATCTAGGGTTGGTGATGAACTTGGAGATGAATTGGTAATGAAGAACGAAACTTGATGGAGATCTTGATCCTCTTTCGTTTCCTCCTCTTCTTCTTCTTGCTTGGGATCTCCTCCTCCCTCCTCGATAGTGGCTCTCCATGAACTAGGGTTTGGGTGGGGTGGAAAAGTGGCAAATAGATGTCAAGCCAAGGGGTGGGGTTGTTTATATAGAGGTGGAGGTTAGGGTTAGATGGATTTCGAGTTTGGGATGAGTAGTGGCCAATTTAGATCCCCACATGGGCTCTAAAAGAGTTAGGCACGACGTCCATACGCCCACTTAACGTGAAACCCAAGAAACAAGTCATGAAAAAAAAGATCAAATCGGAGTCGTGAAATATCGGACAAGTCCGAAAAAGACCGGACTAGTCTGAAGTTGTCCAAAGAGAAATCGGACAATTCCGACTTTAGTCAGAGAGGAAAACGGACAAGTCACTGGAACACCGGACTAGTCCGGACAAGTCTAGGGACATAGCAAATTTTCAAGGATTCTTGGAACACGGTACTAGTTCGCATAGGACCGGACAAGTCCGAAAGTGTCCAAAGGAAAAAACGGAATAGTCTACAGTAAAAATGGACAAGTCCGATCGAGGTCAGAGAGAAATCAGACTAGTCTGCACCAAAATCGGACTAGTCAGCACTTTCCAGAATTTTAAGTGCAATTTTGTTCCATATCAATTTTAAACTCATTCCTCTTTATGTGGATTAATGTTAAACACGTATATGAATGTATGCAGGGCATGATGCATGAAAATGAGGGTGTTACGAATTTCGACGCGGAAGAGAAGAGATAGGAAAATTCCTTCTTGAGATCATCCTCCAATTCCCATGTTGCTTCTTTTTATGTGTGGTGCTTCCATTGAACTTTACACCATCTAATGACCTTGTTCCTCGTGACCGTCTCCTTGGTTTCCAAGATTTTTATCGGTTGGTCGGCATAAGTCAAATCCGCCCCTAATTCCAATCCTTACATTGGCACTTGTTCTTCCGGTACTCTCGAGCACTTCTTGAGCTGGGAAACATGAAAGACATCGTGGACATCCGAAAGATGAGCTGGCATCTCCAACTTATATGCTACTTCTCCTCTTTTGTCCAAAAACTTGAATGGTCCAATGTAGCGAGGTGCTAGCTTGCCTCTGACATTAAACCTCTTACGACCTCTCATAGGTGACACCTTGAGGTAAACGAAGTCTCCTATTTCAAATGCTAGTTCCCTTCTCCTATTGTCCGCATAGCCTTTTTGTCTTGATTTAGCGGCCCTCAAGTTCTCACAGATTACCTGAACTTTTTTTTCAGCTTCTAGCAACACATCCGGACAAAATACTTGAGTTTCTCCTATCACATTCCAGAATAAGGGTGTCCTACATTTCCTTCCATATAGTGCTTCATATGGTTACATCTTCAAACTTGCTTGATAACTATTGTTATAGGAAAATTCTGCATATGGAAAGCTCTTATCCCAACTTTTCCCATGCTTTAAAGCACAAGCTCTTAACACGTCCTCCAAATTTGATTGGTCCTCTCGGTTTGTCCATCCGTTTGAGGGTGATATGCCGAACTGAAATTCAACATTGTTCCCAGTGCTTCATGCAATTTCCGCCAAAATCTGGAGGTAAATTGAGAACCTCTATCTGAGACTATCTTCTTCGGGACTCCACGTCAACACACAATATGCTCCATGTATATTTCTGCTATGTATCGGTGGTCTTGACAGGAACAAAATGTGTTGACTTGGTTAAGCAATCCACAATTACCCAAATTGAGTCGTAACCGGACTGAGTACATGGTAACTAACTATGAAGTCCATTCCAATTTCTTCCCACTTCCATTTCGGGATCTTCAATGGTTGCAATATTCCAGCTAGCCTTTGATGTTCCGCCTTGACTCGTTGGCACACATCACACAATGTTACATATTCGGCTATGTCCTTCTTCATGTTAGCCCACCAATAGCAAGTCTTCAAGTCTTTGTACATCTTCGTACAACTGGGGTGAATTGAGTAAGGTGAGTCATGTGCCTCTTTTAATATTGTCTCCCGAATACGCTTCACATTAGGCACGACAATCCTCTTACCAAACCATAGAGTACCATGTTCATCCTCATCAAATCTGAATTATCTCCCCTCTTGGGTCCTTTCCTTGATTTCATGAATTTCCTCATCCTTAGTTTGGCCTTCCCGAATTTCTTGTTCTAAGGTTGGGTTTAACTCCATCATCTCCATCTCATTTACAATCCTGAGGTTCAACCGTTCAAACTCCTTACATAACTCGGATGGTAATTCTCGAACCGTGAGTTGGTGACTTACTCCCTTCCGACGTAAAGCATCGGCCACTACATTGGCCTTTCCCAGGTGATAATTGATTCACAAATCATAATCCTTGATAAGCTCTAACCATCTTTGTTGCCTCAAATTCAGATCCGTTTGTTTGCAAATATACTTAAGACTCTTGTGATCCATGTAAATTTCACACCTATGACCAAGAATATAATGTCTTCAAATCTTCAACGCATGTACCATGGCTGGAAGTTCAAAATCATGTGTTGGGTAATTCTTCTCATGTTTCTTCAATTGTCTCGATGCATAGGCGACCACTTGACCTTCTTGCATGAGCACACATCCAAGTCCTTGTCTCGAGGCGTCGCAATATATGTCAAAATTCTTGCATACATCCGACAAAACCAAAACTGGGGCCGTTGTTAACCTCTTCTTCAACTCCACAAAACTGTTTTGAAAAGCTTCAGTCCATTGGAACGCCTTCCCCTTCATTGGCAACTCCGTCATAGGCTTGGCTATCTGTTGGTATTTCTTAACACCACAGAGTAATCCGCAAGAGCACGGAAATACCGTTGTAGCACTTCCCCTTAAGGAGTATTCCCAAGGGTATCGAATCCAAAGAACGTGTGTGGTAATCTTTCGAACTAGCTCACCCAAGGACACAAAGTTGTTTGGTAGGCAAGGATCAGAGAGGAATTCAAAGTATTGATCCTAATTCAAAGTAGTTTGCAGTAGATGCTTGCTTCGGGCACGGGCTTACTCCTAGCAATACTAGGACAACTCCCGCCAAGAGCCTATGGCATAGCCGAACATGGAGGATTACGAAGGACAGATAGGGCTGTCACCACCTACTGCCTACCTCTTCAATCCGTGGGTCTACGAGATATCCATTGATGATTTATAACCTAAGCACCACACTTACATTCTAAATCACTACTCTAGATGTTTCGAACACAAAGCTACAACTAGAGCCTCTAATGAATTAAAGCAGTGAACCCACAAGTAACTACTTGTACAAACTACTAAGAATTAAAGATCAAACTTGTATTGAATTCACAAAGGCTTACTTGATTGAGTAAAATCTTTGTAGGGGTACAAGTGTATAAGAGGGACTTGACAAGCTCAAGCCTCCTTCTCCTAGCCTCTTCACCACACTCTCCTACTTTGGCAGCCTCTAGGACTACTCTAAACCTTTGGAGTGTAGCACTATTCTCAACTTTTGGTGTGTGTGAGAAGTGAGGTGAGGGGGTCTATTTATAGGTGGAGAAGGGTCGGTTCCCGCCACAATTAACGCTTGAATCAGTCACCATTGACCCCAGGGAGTCGGGAGGAGCCAACACGTGTCATTTGACCGAGTTTGGCTCCAGGAAGAGGTCGGCCGAACCCTGGTTCGACCGACCTGGTCAACGCTCCCCTCAGGGAGTGCTTCCTCCATGTGGCTTCCAGGTGGGCCCCCTTAATATATATGGGTGCAACACCGTTGGATCTCCTCGTATTCTTCTGTTTGTGGGCCATTTTGATCCATGTGTTGCCATGTGTCATCGCCTGATTCATTGAAATCCATTTTCATGGATTCATCCCTGCATGTTTTGGTATTTTGGGTAACAATTCACCTGCATACAAATAGACACCAACACTTGTGGAATTGGGTTAGTGTATAACCCTATCACTATGTTTTGTGTTTCTTTTATGCACATTATGAGGTGAATTGGTGGTCAAAATATGGTACTTAAGGACCGTCAACACTATCTTGGAAAAGTCCTTGATGAATCGATGGTAATATCCAGCCATCCCAAGAAAACTTCTGATTTCCTTTACATTCTGCGGGGGCTCCCATTTTAACACGTCCCTAACTTTTCCTGGATCAACCGAAAATCCTCCCCCTGAAATGATATGACCCAAAAATTATACTTCTCTCAATCAAAATTGACACTTATTGAACTTGGCATACAATTGATGCTCCCTTAATTTCTGCACCGTAAGCCTCAAGTGTTCCTCATGCTCCTTCTCATCCTTCGAGTAGATCATAATGTCATCTATGAACACCACTACAAACCTATCCAAGTACTCAATGAAGACCTTATTCATGAGGTACATAAAGTAGGCAGGTGCATTGGTCAATCCAAAGGACATCATGTTGTACTCATAAGATCCATACCGCGTCCTAAAAGTTGTCTTGGGTATGTCTGATTGTCCAATCTTCATTTGAAAGTATCCTGACCTCAAATCAATTTTAGTGAAAACACAAGCACCCTTCATCTGATCAAAAGTCTTATATGTGTGGCAAGGTGTACTTGTTCTTGATGGTCACCTCGTTGAGAGCTCGGTAATCCACGCACATCCTTTGCGACCCATCCTTCTTGTTCACAAACAGCATGGGCGTTCCACAAGGTGAAGAGCTTGGGCAAATAAAACCTTTCTCTAGTTGCCCTTGAATCTGCTTCTTGAACTTCGCTAATTCCTCGGGAGGCATCCTATATGGCCTCTTAGCTATAGGTGCAGTTCCAGGTATTAAATCAATAACAAACTCAATGTCTCGATCAGGCGGCATACCTGGCAACTCATTCGGGAACACATCCAAAAATTCACACACCACCAGAATCTCCTGAATTGTGGTACCGTCCATATGATTCAGCTCCAATTGCTTTGGTGCGTGTTGAGATGCTTCAAATTCTACGGTGATCCCTTCCTCATTAGTCAACTTCACCGTCTACGTGGCACACTCAATAACTCCATTGTGCTTCCTTAACCAGTCCATACCAAGTATAATGTCCAATCCTTGAGAATTCAAAACAATGAGGTTGGCGAGGAAATCTACCCCCCTTATTCTAAGGCCTACTTTTGGACATACTATATTTTTCCTCATCTCTCCTCCAGGAGACTTAACCAATAGAGTAAACTTCATATGAGAGATAGGCAAACTATACATGGCATCATATTTTGATGCAATGAATGAATGTGATGCCCCAGAATCAAATAACATGGTCGCCGGGTTGGAGTCTGCGAGGAACATACCAATAACCACGTCATGCGCTTGTTGCGCATCCTCCGTAGAGACATGGTTCACGTTGCCACGAGCAAAATTCTAATGTCCATGGTTCTTTTGTGGTTGTCCTCCATTAGGTCTTGGTTTTTTCCTTGGCGTATTGCTTCCTTGACCAAGGCCTGACTTAGGACATTGATGTGCAAAGTTTCCAGCTTCTCCACATGTATAGCACTTCTTAACTCCACCAGAATTTGGACGAACTTGATTCTGAACGTTTGCACTAGGAAAGTTTGCTCGAGGTGCATAGGGCATTGGAGGCCTAGGTGCTTGTTTGACAGGGCGCTATTGCACAAACAGAGTTGGGCGCGGTGCATATCCGGGGCAATGAGCAGGCACAGAGGAGCCGAAATAAGGCGCATTTGGTGGTGCAAAGTGAGGGCACACATTGCTTCCTTGTTGCTATCATTGATATGGCGCCTTCCTCTTGTTGTCTTGCTCCATCTCACGAACCTTGTTCTCAACCACAATTGCTTTGTTCACAAGCTTCTGAAAGTTGGCATAATCATAGTTGAGTAGTTGCACTTGGACTTCATTGTTTAAGCCCCTCATGAACAAGTATTGTTTCCGGCTGTCCCAGCTCACATCCTCAGGTGCATACCTTGAAAGGTGTGTGAACTTATTGAGATATTCACTCACACTTGATCTTCCTTGCCTCAAGTTCTCAAATTATTGCCTCTTCAAGATCATCACTCCTTCAGGCACATAATGAGAACAGAAGCTCTCTTTGAATTCGGCCCAAGTAATTCTCTTTTGGTTCTCGTGAGCATTGCATAAGGAATCCCACCAATCCGCAGCTGCTCTAACTAGTTGATGAGAAGCAAAAAGCACTTTCTCCCCGTCACTGCATTGGACAATAGCTAGCTTCTTCTCCACGCACTTGAGCCAATCATCCGCATCCATTGGCTCAGCGGCTTAAGCAAAGGTTGGCAGCCTAGTCCTCATAAACTCACCGAACCGGTTATGAGGAGGTGGGGGCGGTGGTGGAGGCATGTGGGGCTGATTGTTGATGTTACCAGCCTGCAGCTGTCCCATAGTCTGTATCATGTGCTGCATGAGCTGGTTTTGCATAGCCAAAAGCTGCTCAATGTTGATAGCTCCATGAGCAGGTCCTTGTCCATTATTGTTCTGAGGTTCTCCATGGTTCTCCTCCTCATCATTGCCATCCCTCTAGTTGCGAGTCCTCACCATCTGAAGAAAAGCAATAGGTAAGAATTAGAAAACGTCCCCAACTATATGCACCAAGGGATAAGAAACTAAACAACTAACTAGCCTAGGTGGACATGGCAATGGTAAAGCATCCCAAAATCCTCTATTAAGCACACAAGCATTAATATATAGCAAACAACACACAAAGCAAAAACACATCGATTCCGGAGTGCTCCTATGTCCTCTAAAGTGTCCACTCTATCTAGGTTGCGTCCTACGGTCAACCTGTGGCTCTGATACCATTTTGTGACACCCGGTTCCAAAAATGAACCAAGAGAACGCATATGTGTGCCCAGAATGTTCAACACACATACACGAGTGCATTCACAAAAGAGTATACAGGAAATTACCACAGAACAAGATTAATTTACCAGATTCTATTACACAATTCATATTATCCTCGAATACAAGCACTAATGATTATTAATGACAAGTTTGAACTAATGCAGCGGAAATAACTAAATATGCAACTATGCATCTAAGCAAAAGGTATAGCGCAGCTCCATGCAACACCACAGGCAAAGCTGACGATAGACACGGCCTAAAACTTCGCATTATCGCCATTAAACTCCCAATCCTGACCTGCAACTATTGGGGAGATTGCAAGAGTGAGTACATGTCGTACTTAGCAAGTGTGGAAAGTACAACATGTAGCTAAGTGCTAAAAGCATATTTAAACATTTAAAAAGTAATATATCATATGTATGTGAATAAACCCATCATAAACCATATTAAAAAAGAATTTATTACCAGTCCATATTCCATATCCATCATCCATCATCCATCATCCATATACCATATTTCACCATTACCATTAATCATATCCAATACCAGAAATTTATCCATAGCCATATTACCAACCATAACCATTACCAAACAACAGCCATCCCCAAAACCAAGTTCCCTCTAATCATGTAGGTCCTCCAGGAGCTCATAACCGGGAGCACGGCTATCATGATAGTTTTATTAGACTCTGCAGAGTTTGTACAACTTTACCCACGTGTTTGTGATTTCATCACTAGTCGGGGACTAAAGAACCTCCTTTATGCCAATTACACTACCTTTGGTGTATGGCCAAGAGATCACAAAATAGACTTTACAAAGGGATTACTAGTCTATTTAGACCCCATTGAGGTTTCACCGGTGGCGATGCCTCCAAATGAGCACATCTTCAACCAAGGGCCCCCTCTTGAGCCATTCGGATCCCAGGGTAGTCCCACCAATCATCAACAAACCCAATCCGACTACCCCTTCCCCGAGCATCCTTAATGGTCCAAATAGCATTGGCAAGGCCCTAATTAATCAGCTACGCCGCACCCATACTTTGCCTCGTGGTGGCACTGTAGTCCTGGCTTATTCTCGCATGAACCGATCCTTAGATCTAAAGCAAGCAAACTACCATATCATCCAACCCATCCACATACTAGGCTTGCTTAGATCACCCATTACCATATCATATTAACCAGTTCATGTTAACCATAATCTCATAAATACATAATTAAGTTAAGGGGTATAGTTGTTTTCCCAACCAAATTAATTAAGCGAAGCAAAAAGGTAAAAAACCCATCCCGACTCTCTACCATAAATTCCAGGTGACAAGGATGGTCAAACAAAGCTAGTAAACTTCCTACAATAGGATTCCCATCAAATTGACACAAGCATGTACTTTTGCAAACAAAACATTTATTTTAAAAATTGGATCAATATGCTTCAAGGACACTTGCCTTGCTCTTGGGATTTGTTCGGGTCAAAGCCTTCAAACTCTTGGTGCTGTAGATCCTCTGTGGCACTCTCTAGTGCAAATCCGTCAAATCTGCACAATAAACATACAAGACAAGGAACACAATCAAAGAGTGCACATCACTCAATATGACATGACATGCATGATTAATGCAAATGCAAGGTAGAACTTGTTAATAGATTGCTTTTAAATGACCACTATCTAATTCTAATAGATTTTAACAAGTTTATATAGGTTTGGATCTGATTATATCAAATGTTAGAATTAATTCAACACAATTTAACCAGGAAAATCGGACTAGTTCGCATAGGACCGAACAAGTCCGCACTGCGCGAAACTTACGAACTAGGGTTTTCTAGATCGACGTGGATTTGGAGATTAGGGGTTGAATTCACGTAAGGAAAAGAATATAGAAGGTATACCAGGTGTTTGAGACTCCAATGAATCAACGATCTTGGAGGCAACACTTGGATCTTGACGATCTAGGGTTGATGAAAAACTTGATGGTGGATTGTTGATGAAGAACTCGTAGTTGATGGAGATCTTGATCCTCTTTCGTTTCCTCCTCCTCTTCTTCTTGCTAGGGATCTCCTCCCTCCTCCTTGATGGCGGATCTCCACGAACTAGGGTTTGGGTGGGGTGGAAAAGTTGCAAATAGATGTCAAGCCAAGGGGGTGGGGTTGTTTATATAGAGGTGGAGGCTAGGGTCAGATGGATTTGAGTTTGGGATGAGTAGAGGTTGGTTTAGAGTCTCACATGGGCTCTAAAAGAGCTAGGCACGACGTCCCTAGGCCCACTTAACGTAAAATCCAAGAAACAAGTCGTGAAACAAAAGATCAACTCGGAGTCGCGAAATATCGGACAAGTCCGAAAAGGGCCGAACTAGTTCGAAGTTAGTTAGGAAGAAATCGGACAGTTCCAGACTGGACACCGGACAAGTTCGGACTTATCCAGAGGGAAAATGGACAACTCTGGCCAAAAATTGGACAAATTCGACTTTAGTCAGAGAGGAAAATGGACAAGTCCGCTGGAACACCGGACAAGTCCTGGGACTTAGCGAATTCCCCAGGATTCTTGGAACACCGGACAAGTCCAAAAGTGTCCAGAGGCAAAAACAGACTAGTCCGCAGCAAAAACAGACAAGTTCGATCGAGGTTAGAGAGAAATTGGACTAGTCCGCACCAAAATTGGACTAGTCCGCACTTTCCAAAAATTTTAAGTGCGGTTTTCTTACAAATCAATTTTTAACTTATTCCTCTTTATGTGGATTAATGTTAAACATGTATATGAATGTATGCAGGACATGATGCATGAAAATGAGGGTGTTTTTGTATGGCCAAGACATCACAAAGTAGCCTTTACAAAGGGATTACTAGCTTATTTAGACCCCACTGAGGTTTCACCGGTGGCGATGCCTCCAACTAAGCACATCTTCAACCAAGGGCCCCCTCTTGAGCCATTCGGATCCCAGGGTAGTCCCACCAATCTTCAACAAACCCCAATCTGACTACCCTTTACCCGAGCATCCTTAATGGTCCAAACAGCACTAGCAAAGCCCTAATTAATCAGCAACTCCGCACTCATACTTGGCCTCATGGTGGCACTATAAATTTTGAATGGTCGCTCCACGAACCGGTCCTTAGATCTAAAGCAAGCGAACCACCATAACATCCAACCCATTCACATACCATGCTTGCTTTGATCACCCATTACCATATCATATTAACCAGTTCATATAAATCAAATCTCATAAAGGCATAATTAGATGGTATGCTTGTTTTCCCATCCCAATTAATTAAGCGTAGAAAAAAGGTAAAAAGCCCTTCCCGACTCTCTACCATAAATACCAAGTGACAAGGGTGGTCAAACAAATCTAGTAAACTTCCTATCATAGGATTCCCATCAAATTGACGCAAGCATGCAATTTGAAAACAAAACATTTATTTTAGAAACTGGATCAATATGCTTCAAGGACACTTGCCTTGCTCTTGGAATTGGTTCGGGTCAAAGCCTTCAAACTCTTGGTGCTGGAGATCCTCCACGGCACTCTCTAGCGCAAATTCGTCTATTCTGCACAATAAACATACAAAACAAGAATTACAATAAAAAAGTGCACAAATATTACTCAATAGGAAATGACATGCATGATTGATGCAAATGCAAAGCAAAACTAGTGAATTAGTTATAAATGATGTTCACTAATCATTTACAATGGTTATTAACAAGTCCACACAGGTTTGGAGTTTATTCAATCTAACTAGAATTATTTCAACATAATTTAACCAGGAAAATCGGACTAGTCCGTTGGGGACCAGACACGTCCGCACTTCACAGAATTGGCGAACTACGGTTTTCTAGATCGACGTGAATATGGTGAAACAGGGTTGAATTCACGTAAGGAAAAGGAAGTAGAAGGCATACAGGGTGTCTAAGACTCCAAAGAATCAAGGGTTTTGGAGACAACACTTGGATTTGAAGATCTAGGGTTGATGAAGAACTTGATGGTGCATTGTTGACAAAGAACGCGAAGTTGATGGAGATCTTGATCCTCTTTCGTTTCCTCATCTTCTTCTTCTTGCTATAGGTCTCCTTCTACCTCCTTGGTGGCGGCTATTCACGAGCTAGGTTTGGTGAGGTGAAAAATTGGCAAATAGATGTCAAGCCAAGGGGTGGGGTTGTTTATATAAAGGTGGAGGCTAGGGTTAGATGGATTTCGAGTTTGAGATGAGTAGGGGTCAGTTTAGAGTCCCACATGGGCTCTAAAAGAGTTAGGCACGATGTCTCTAGGCCCACTTAAGGTAAAACCCGAAAACAAGTCGTTAAACAAAAGATCAACTCAGAGTCGTGATTTATCAGACAAGTCCGAAAAGGGTCGGACTAGTCCGAAGTTGGACAGAGAGATATCGGACAAGTCCGGACTGGACATTGGACATGTCCGAACTTATCCTGAGGGGAAAATTAGACAAGTCCGGCAAAAATCGTACAAGTCCGACTTTAGTCAGAGGGAAAACGAACAAGTCCACTGGAATATTGGACTAGTCCGGACAAGTCGAGCGACCTAGCAAATTTTCAAGGAATTGGAACACTGGACTAGTACGCACAGGACCGGACAAGTACGAAAGTGTCCAAAGGGAAAAACAGACTAGTCCGCAGCAAAATGGACAAGTCCAATGGAAGTCAGAGAGAAATCGGACTAGTCCGCGGAGAAATCGGACTAGTCTGCACTTTCTTGAATTCTTATGTGCGGTTTTGTTTCTAATTCATTTTAAACTTATTCTTTTTTATGTGGATTAATGTTGTACATATTTAATGATGGAAGCAGGGCACGATGCATGAAAATGAGGGTGTTACACTCCTCCACTGTGATGATCATCCAATCTTTCTTCTAGTTGTCCCACTTGCCGGAGGGGAAGGTCTTCAAGTACTTGAAGGGACAGTTCTTGCGCTTCACAAAGTAGTAGAAGCCAATCAACTTCGTCCCCTTTTCGTTGGGTGGACCGTGAAGAAGGTCCGGAAGAGCTCGATGCATGGCGGCACACCCACCCACATCTCGTAGAAGTGGACGAAGGTCGCTACAATCAAGAAGGAGTGGGAGCCGAGGTGGTGAAGTTGCAGACCGTAGAAGTCCAGCAGCATCGGCAAGAAGCTTGAAAATAGAGGGATCAGACCCACCATGGCATACGCCAAGAAGAAGACGATCTCGCTGGTGCGCTTCTTGTTGAAGGGAAGCTTGCCGAAGCGGATGTAATTGTTGAAGGAGTCGCTGGACCACCCCATATAGGTCCAGACCCTCAACAGATATTCGTTGCTAGTAATCTTGCTGCACGGAAGACCCAATTCCATCGTGGCAAAGTGGACTGAAAGTTGGAAGGGTTATGCAAAGGTTGGGAGGCTCTTAGCGCAAGTTCGAATGAAAGTGTAAAGAGTTCTTAAACCTTGCGGGCTTTCCTTCTTAAGTAAGCCTCCGCAATGCTTGGATGGAAACTGTGTCAGGATCAAGATTTTATTTCAAAAGATTACCCCGTCAATGACAAATGGGCCCGGGTCCACTTCGGCGGAAGAGTCGAAGTCATCACAGCAGGCGAACTGTTGTCATGATGGGAGTTGGAAGCCCGAGGGCGATGGCCTGACAGGGCGCTCGAAACCGATACGGTTTTCATATTGGGAACCGGCAACCTTTATTTGCATGAGATCCGCACGCCAGGATCTCACCTGCCGCATCAAGAAGAGCCACGCGGCGGTGGTTTAACTACGGACCATCACCCCAACGACCCATGAAAAGACCTTTGAAGCCGCAGCACGGGAATCAAAGATGGCCCCACCTCTGGCAGAATAACTTAACCCAAAGGATTTCTCCCAGAGGTGAGCCCGGGGCCCACTGTCGGTGCCATGCGCACCAGGTACCCCATGATACCGCAAGAAAAGCCATGGAGTTCCACCTGTCTAAGTTGAAGACCTCCGAAAGCTCCACGTGTACTGCAACACTAGATCTGTCTCCCTCATTAGGGTAGCTCTAGCGCTGCCACATGTAACACAAGGTCGGACCTAACTCCCTGTATAGGGAAGCTCCGGCTCCGGTTTGTTCCACATGTCTAGTGGCCCCGGACATAACCCCCAGTAGAGGGAAGATCCGGTGCTGCCACGTGTACAGTGGCTCCGAACCTACCTCCCCATAGTGGGAAGCTCCGGAGTTGCCACGTGTTGAGCCTCCAAGCCTAAGCCTGCAACGGGAAGATAGACGGGTCTCCAACGGTGTGGACATTCAAGGGACATTTTAAGATACTGTTACAAGACATGATTATGTGTCATTAATGCCATGTTAATGACACACAATCAGATGACTTTTAGTACCGGTAACGCTACCATTAAGGCACGTTATCACCATTAATCTTGCTTAATACATACAGATCGTGTATTAGGCAATTAAAACCGTTGGAGCCACATGTCAGGCCAGGTTGATAATGTAACAGCTAATCCTTGGACTATAAAAGCGTTGTGCCACACAGTACAGAGGACAAGTTCGATCAATCGCTCACACACACAACTCATACATACAACAACCACCCGTGGAGTAGGGTATTACGCTCAGGCGGCCCGAACCACGTAAAATTCCTCGTGTCACTGTCTTGTTCTCACGTGCACCCCAACCAATCACGAACCTCTGTGGACTGCGATCTAGTAGTACCGGGGGAAGTGTTGATCACGCACTTTGACAGTAAACTATTCTCATAAATGACTTTAGACACAACAATAGATAAAGGATGGCCGAGGCGGTTATGCCACCGCTCGAACGATGGCTTGATAGTGGTGAGGGCTTGCTTTACATGGACTTTAGTAGGCAGTGAGTATAGTCCATTGATGCACTTTCCTCTAAGAATCGTGCTCCTTGTGTCCTGATCCTTGATCACAAAATAGGAGGGGTGAAACTCAACAAAGGCAGAATTGTCCTTACCAAGACGATGAACATAAATTAAGTTTTTATTTGCTTGAGGAAAATAGAGGATTTTATTTAGGTGCATATCACAATTTTGAGCAGTAACACAAGAATGACCAATATATCTAATTTCCATACCTGTTCCATTTGTTGCCTGGACATGATCTCCTCCCTTGTACTTTTCTCCAACCGAGAGCTTGTCAAGCTCTCCAGTTATGTGATCTGTCGCTCCTGAATCTGCATACCAGTTGGTGTCGATGTCGTAGGATTGACTCGCACCCCCAGCAAATTTCTTCTCTGATACATAATTTTCTTCAAAGCGATGCCAACATTAGATGCGACATGACCTTTTTGTAGCATATTTGACATAGGGGTGATCATCTTTTCCTCCACTTGTACTCTGGTTGGTATTGTGCAGTTTGTGCATCCGCCTTGACTACATCCACAAGATCCACGCCCACGTCCATCACTTGGTGTGTCGCGCCCTGTAACACCCTCATTTTCATGCATCATGCCCTGCATTCATCATTAAATCTATTTAACATTGAACAACATAAAAAAGAACAAGTTTAAAAATGAAAGTAGAAACAAAACCACACTTAACAATTCTGGGAAGTGCGGACTAGTCTGATTTTGGTGCGGACTAGTCCGATTTCTCTCTGACTTCGAACGGAGTTGTCTGTTTTGCTGCGGACCAGTCTGTTTTTCCCTCTGGACATTTTCGGACTTGTCCGGCCCATAGCGGACTAGTCTGGTGTTCCAATTCCTTGGAAATTTTTCTAAGTCGCTTGACTTGTCTGGACTTGTCCGGTGATCCAGCGGACTTGTCTGTTTTTCCTCTGACTAAAATCAGACTTATCCGGTATTGGCCAGACTTGTCTATATTTCCCCCCGGATAAGTTTGTACTTGTTCGATGTCCATTCTGAACTTGTCTGATACCTCTCTGTCCAACTTCGGACTAGTTCAACCCTTTTTGGACTTGTCCAATAAATCGCGACTTCGAGTTGATCTTTTGTTTCACGACTTGTTTCTTGGGTTTCACCTTAAGTGGGACTAGGGATGTTGTGCCTAACACTTTTATAGCCCATGTGGGACTCCAAACCGACCCCTACTCATCTCAAACTCGAAATCCATCTAACCCTAGCCTCCACCTCTATATAAACAACCCCACCCCCCTTGGCTTGACATCTATTTGCCACTTTTTCACCTCACCCAAACCCTAGCTCATGGATAGCTGCCACCAAGGAGGGAGAAGGAGATCTAGAGCAAGAAAAAGAAGAGGAGGAAACGAAAGAGGATCAAGATCTCCATCAACTTCGCGTTCTCCATCAACAATTCACCATCAAGTTCTTCATCAACCCTAGATCGTCAAGATCCAAGTGTTGCCTCCAAAACCCTTGATTCTTTGGAGTCTTAAACACCTTGTATACCTTCTATTCTCTTTTTATCATGTGAATTCGACCCCGTTTCTCCAAATTCACGTCGATCTAGAAAACCCTAGTTTGCTTGTTCTGTGAAGGGCAGACTTGTCCGGTCCCTAGAGGACTAGTCTGGTTTTCCTGGTTAAATTGTGTTGAATTAATTCCAAAATTAGATCGAATCAACTCCAAACCTGTATGAACCTGTTAATAACCATTGTAAATGATTAGTGAACATCATTAATAACTCATTCACTAGTTTTGCTTTGCATTTGCATTAATCATGCATGCAATGTCATATTGAGTAATATTTGTACATCCTTTGATTTTAATTCTTGTCTTGTATGTTCATTGTGCGGATTAGACAGATTTGCTCTAGAGGGTGCCGCGGAGGACCTCCAGCACCAAGAGTTTGAAGGCTTTGACCCGAACCAATCCCAAGATCTAGGCAAGTGTCCTTGAAGCATATTAATCCTGTTCTTAAAGTAAATGTTTTGTTTGCAAAACTACATGCTTGTGTCAATTTGATGGGAAATCCCATGATAGGAAGTTTACTAGATTTGTTTAACCACCCTTGTCACATGGAATATATGGTAGAGAGTCGGGAAGGGCTTTTTACCTTTTTGCTTTGCTTAATTAATTGGGATGAGAAAACAACTACACCATTTAATTATGCGTCTATGAGATTATGATTAACATCAACTGGTTAATATGACGTTGTAATGGGTGATCTAAGCAAGCCTGGTATGTGGATGGGTTGGATGTTACAGTGGTTTGCTTGCTTTAGATCTAAGGACCGGTTAATGCGAGAATAAGCCAGGACTATAGTGCCACCACGAGGACAAGTATGGGTGCGGCGTAGCTAATTAATTAGAGGCTGTTTGGACCATTATGGATGCTCGGGGAAGGGGTAGTCGGATTGGGTTTGTTGATAGATGTTGGGAGTACCCTGGGATCTGAATGGCTCAAGAGGGGCCCTTGGTTGAAGATGTGCTTAGTTGGAGGCATTGCCATCGATGAAACCTTAGTGGGGTCTAAATGGGCTAGTAATCCCTTTGTAAAGGCTATTTTGTGATCTCTTGGCCACACACCAACGGAAGTGTGAGACAGCATAATAGAGGTTCTAGTCACTGCAAGGTGATGAAATCACAAACACGTGGGTAAAGTGGTACACACTCTGCAGAGTAATTAAAACTATCATGATAGTCGTGCTCCCGGTTAAGAGCACCTCGGTGTCCTACATGATTAATAGAGGGAACCTAGGATTCGGATTGTTTGGTACATGTTATGGTTGGTAATATGGTTATGGCTAGTTGTGGATTGAATTATGGTTTTGGATACGAATAATGGTAATGGTGAAATCTGGTATAATGGATGATGGATATGGAATATAGACTGGTACTATGTTATTAATTATGGTTTATGATAGGTTTACTTCACATACATATCATATATTGCTTTTCAAATGTTTTAATGTACTCTTCAACACTTAGCCATTATTATATTTGTCAATTGAATCAGCTACATGTCATACTTTCCACACTTACTGAGTACGACATGTACTCATTCTTGCAATTTCCCCACCAACAGTTGTAGGTAAAGATTGGGAGTTTAACGATGATAATGCAGAGTTCTAGGCCGTGTCTGCCGTCAGCTTTGCCTGTGGAGTTAATTGGAGCTGCTCTATACCCTATTGCTTATGCTGCTTAGCTGCTTAGTTGCTCAATTTAGTTTGTTCCGCCACACTAGTTGAAACCTGCCATTAATATTCATTAGAGCTTATATTCGAGGATATTATGAATTGTATAATAAAAGTGCTTAATTAATCTTGTTATGTGATAATTTTTTGTATATCCTTTTGTGAATGCACTCGTGTATGTGTGTTGAACGTCCTGGGCACACATATGCATTCACTTGATTCATTTTCAGAACCGGGTGTCACACGCCCATAGGAGCCTCGGCCACCACTCATGTTCACTGCATTTGCCGAAGAAACGGCATCACCCTATTGCAGACTCGGTCTCATCTCAAAGCTAAACAACCGCGAGTAAAGTTCTCCCACCGAGATTGGATTTTCTTGCCACAACTGCTGAAACGATGGGGTTAAATTCTGGATCTAACCCGTTGAGTATGAACGCCGTGAGCTCTTCATCATCTATAGCCTTTCCTGCAATAGATTCTTCATCTTTGCAAAGTATTCTAAAACCGTAAAGGTTCCTTTTCTTGTGGTTGCCAGGGCAAAACGCAGATTGATCACTCGTGTACGTGCTTGCAACGCGAACATATCTTCAATCGCCTTCCATGCTTCAGCTGCCGTCCTTGCCGTAGCAACCTGTCCCATGAGATCACAAGACAAAGAAGTGAGCCGAAAACATAGGATTTGTTGATCTTTTGCATACCAGTCCTCGTAAGATGGATTCGGAATTCTCTTCTTGTTTTCATCTTCATTTTCTTCCTCGGGCATAATGGTCTTGCCAATTATGTGCCCTTCCAATCATGCACCGTGTATGGCAGCAAGAGTTTGCGCCACCAATACGGTATGATTCTGCTTCGTGAGCTTCTCTGTGACTTGGATGCCGGAGAAAGAATTCATCGAGGTACCTAATGTTTCCATGGCTTTTCCGTGGAAGTTTCCTATGCTCTGATTACCATTACCATGATAAAGTTCAGAGGCGCTTTGGGTAGAACCAGCTCTCTCAAACTCGAGTAGATGACGGGTTGCGTGCTTATATAAGAAAACAAGTACAAGCTTTGCCGTGATGGTTGTTACAATTTGTGCGGTGCACAATCAACCAAGCGGGCGGATAGGAACAAAAAAATCTAAGCGGATATTTGTTACAGAAAATAACAGATAGACCTATATTCTTTTTTACTCTATCTCTGACTCAGCTTCGATCCCTGATCTTCTGTTGAGTCCGGTATGCTCTTTTCCAATAATGAGCATGTAGCAGTATTGTTATCAGCAACAACGAGATAGGTAGGAGAATCGACGCTCGACACATGTGCAGACATGTACAGTAGTAAACAAGTAAATAACCATGTGTGAACCGAAACGCCTCCCCAGTGCGACACATAAGCAGCCAGCCAGAGACGTGCTTAGGATCCGGGCTTTAGTGCGGTCGGACACACGTACGCGCTTCAACGATGAAGAACTGGAGAGAACTAACTCTCTTCTGTCTTCTCCTCTCCAATGGTCAGGGTATTTTAACTGATCGATTGTGGCTCCTTTCCTGGCGCTATAAATACAAAAGGGTGGCCAAGAAGGAAACTCGTGCCAGGTGAAGAGACACCAGATAGAAGCCTTAGCTCTCAAACAGGAGGATCTCCTTGTTGCTCTCTTAAACAGCTTCTTCTGTTTATAGCACGGTAGCAGGGAGATCGTTAATTTTCAAGATGGTTACCGTTGTGCACCCGTTGGTCTCACTACAGGAATGAATTAAAAGGGCGTCGGCCTTAAAGCCGTCGGTTAGCTACTAGAACCGACGGCTTTAAGTTATCACCGTCGGTGAACCGACGGCTTTACCCGACGACTTAAAGTCGACGCATTTAACTATTAAAGCCGTCGGGGCCGACGGCTTTAAGCCTTAAGACCGTCGGTTTTTGGGAAACCGACGGCTTTATTATGGCCGTCGGCCACGTGGGCAGGCCGACGGTCATAGTTACCTTATGGCCGTCGGCCACGTGGGCACAGCCGACGGTCATAAGGGCCTTATAGCCGTCGGCCACGTGGCGAAGCCGACGGCTTTAGTGGCCTTATAGCCGTCGGCCACGTGGCAAAACCGACGGCTTTAACCTTTAAAGCCGTCGGCCACCTGGCCAAACCGACGGCCATAATTTTAGTTTAAAAAAAAAAAATTCGGCTGTTTTTGCTGCCTCCCAGCTGGGAGCCTCCGGCTGCCGAAGCAGCAGCAAAACAACAGCCACAATAACAGCAGCAAAACAGCACAAAAACAGCACATATACAATATCACATTCACATGCACAATATCACATTCACATATCACAAATTTGCAAATGAAAATACATTAACATCATAGAAGTTTACATGTCCTCGTTCATACAAGTTCTTGCATATAATAAAGTCCATACAAAAGAAGGTTTCAAGGCAACGGAAACCACATTAGTTAGAACCTGCACCACCACTCCCACCTTGTCCACTCGCACCTTCGCCACTAGCACCTACGTTGTTCAAATCAAGGAAACCTTCAACGGCATCCGGTGTTGCTTGACGGGAACCCTACAATAAACAAATACAAGTTGAAAAGATCAAAACTTAACTAGAAGCATGAAAGGATCAAAACTTAACTAGAAGCATGAAAGGATCAAAACTTAACTAGAAGCATGAAAGGATCAAAACTTAACTAGAAGCATGAGGAGGATCAAAAGTTAACAAGGCAATATGCATACCCATGAGAAGGATTAAAAGTTAACTAAAAGTACGATGAGGATCAAAACTTAACTAAAGACATGAGTATGATCAAAAGTGAACAAGACAACATGCATAGCCATGAGAAGGATTAAAACTTAACTAAAAGCATAATAAGAACGAAAACTTAACTAAAGACATGAGAATGATTAGAACTTAACAAGACAATATGCATAACTATAAGGAGGATCAAAACTTATCCAAAGTCATGATGACGATCAAAACTTAACTAAAGACATGTAGAGGATCAAAACTTAACAAAGAGAAGGCATACCGCTGCGGGTGAAGGTGCTGATGGTTGAGGTTGCAATGGACCAAAAGGCATAGACGGGAAAAGAGTCGGCGGATATGGTGACCATCCTGGATGATTTGCGGTCAACATTGACATAAATCCTTGAGGAGGAAAATATGCCTGACAGCTCTCAGAACCCTGTAAAAACTATGATTAGCTTTAGAATTGAAATTTGGCCCACCGTTTATTCCACGCTGACGTAGTCTATCCAATTGACTTTGTGTAGGTTGTTGATGAGATGTCCAATATATTTTGTCAAACATTTCAAAATATGGTAACACTTCTTCCATGTTGAAAAAGATGTAAAGCATGGTATAATTTCTTTCCGAATCCGAAATGTAGTGAGAAGTGGCAGCCCCAACTCCTTTACCCTTCCAATGAAATACCTTGAGTTCAGTCGTAGGTTCCTCTTCTACATTGCAATATCGTGTTGTACATGCATTCACGTTATTGGCACGTGAAAAGTATTTGCTAGAAAAGTTTGTGTCGGTACCCTAAAAACCATACACCCCCTGAGGTTACAAAGATCTCAAGGGAAGGGCATCAACTCAAATTGAAGACCCTCGGGGGCCCACTCGCCAGACGTGACCGGACCCGCTTCTCCAACATGGTTAACCTCTAGGTTGCCACGTGTACTGACAGCCCAGAGCTATTACCCGCAAGGGTGAAGCTCCGGGCCAAGTACTGAAACGGCACCTCCGGAGGTAGCCCACGACCGAGAGAAGCTCCGGACATGACACGTGCCAGGTCACCCCGGAGCTTCCCGCTTCTCCCAAGCAAGCTCCGGAGCTGCCACGTGTCCACACGACGGAGCTAGATGCTTAAAGCCCCCGGGAGACGTTGTAACGGCTCCGGATCTCCAAAAGACAGCCGCAGACTTCAAGATCCGATTAATTACCATTAATTCCACGTTAATGATAATTAATCGGACAGCCTTAACACCTGTAACGGCACTATCGGAGCCGTTACAGGGTTATTAACAACAATTAATCTCGTGTATCAATACTAATAACCGCCAGGGCCACATGTCGGGCCAGGCTGACTTGTAACGGTTGGTCCTTGTACTATAAAAGGACAAACCGACGATACACAGGAGAGAACTCTCGAACACTCTGAAGCTCACAAGTTAATACAACAAACACACACCCGTGGAGTAGGGTATTACGCTCAGGCGGCCCGAACCACGTAAACCACCGTGTCACTCGTGTCCAAATCGCATTTCACTTTCTTAGATCTCCGCGCGCCCAGACCGAACCACAAACTCCTTCAAACACTTTTCATAGTGTTAGGGGATCTGCCGACTCCAACAGTCGACAGTTGGCGCGCCAGGTAGGGGGCGCCTGAGATCTTCAAGAATGGTGAATTCTGCAGCTGGATCATCCAACGGGCAACCTGCTGCTCAGACTGTCGGAGGCAATCCCTCCAACATGCAACCACCGGCAGGAGCCTCAGTTCCAGCGGGAGTCACACTCCCACCACCACCATCTTCTCCGGCAAGACATGCCGAACGACATGATGGTGCACTGGCGTCACATTCTGCGCCGGCAAGTCGTGACAACCCAGAACACGCGCTCCATGCAGCGCGTGCTCTCCTTCAGCGACCACCACCTCCGGATGCATCTCAAGGTGCCATGGAGCAATGGAGAGCTGATATTGAGCATTTGGTCGCAGCAGCGGCCGAACGCCTCAACAATCAGGGTCCACCTCCTTCAGGGCGGGCCCCGTCGCAGCGACGAACGTTGTCTGGAAGACTTGGTCCACATGTCTCCAACAACCGGAGAAGAGCTGCGTCACAGCAAGTGACGTCGTTGCCCTCTGGGGCACGACGTGCCCATACTGCATCTCGGCTTTCGACACACGACCTCCGAGCGGAGCTTGATCGCCGATACCGCCAACAGGATGGCCGTGTCCACATCGAGCGAGCTCGAGAAAGACGAGATGCTCAAGATCTTTCTACTCTGGAAGGAGTAGGAGGAGGCTGTTCCGCCCTAGCCATGCACCTGCGTATGGTTAGATGGCCACAGAAGTTCCGGCCACACTTGCCGGAAAAATTCGACGGGACTGTCAATCCCGTAGAATTTCTACAGATATACTCCACTGCGATCCTAGCAGCTGGAGGAAATGAGGCTGTAATGGCCAATTACTTTCCAGTGGCCTTAACTGGGACTGCTAGGTCCTGGTTTATGAGCCTTCCGCCCAACTCTATCGACAGTTGGGAGGAGCTATGCCGCCAGTTCACCGCCAATTTCGGGAGTTCATACACCCGTCCGGGCACCGAACTGGACCTTTTTGCGGTCGTGCAAAAAGGAGGGGAATCTTTGCGGTCATTCATCCAGAGATTCTCTCAGGTACGTAACACAATCCCTTCTATCTCAAGCGCTTCTGTCATTGTAGCATTCAGACAGGGTGTACGAGACAAGAAGATGTTGGAGAAACTGGCGATCAAAGAGATCACCAGTGTCACGGAGCTCTTCAGCCTGGCTGACAAATGTGCCAGAGCTGCGGAGGGCCGTGAAATGCACTCCAAACCAGCCTTGGAGGATCATAAAAAATCCTCCAAAGAAGAAGCCGCTACCTCCGGGAGTGGCAAGAAGAAAAAGAAGACCAACGGCAAGAAGAAGCCGTCGGCCGGCACATCCAACGTTGCAGCCACTGCAACTCCTGGTGGCCGGGGGCCACGCCCCGAGAAGCGACCTCGACCGTCTTCCGAAGACGGTGGCAAATCCAAGATGTGGTGCCCCATTCACAAAACGGGCAGCCACAAGCTGGAGGATTGCCGGGAGGTCCAAAACCTTGCCGAGCGCTACCACAAGCGCCGGGAAGGGTCTCCCTTCCGCCAGAGGGAGGGAAAACAAAAGGTCGATGAAGCTCCGGCTGAAGAGGAGTTAGGGTTTCAAGACCCCAAAAAGGTCTTGAAAGCCGTCTACACCTCCGTCGACGATGATTCCGACGTCTCCGACAACGAACGTCGAAAAACCATGAACACCATCTTTGGTGGATCATGGGACATCACCTCTCGTCGCGTCATTAAGACCATGCGACGGGATATGGCTGCTGTAGCTCCTACAGCTAGACCGGAGCCACATCGAAAGTGGATGGACACACCCATCACTTTCGATGCTTCGGATTGTCCTCAAAGCATGGTCGGAGCTGGCCAGCTGCCCTTGATGGTATCCCCCACCATCAACAACATCCAGCTCCATCATGTCCTGGTAGATGGAGGTTCGGGGCTTAATCTCATCAGCTTCGAAGCTTTCACTAAGCTTCAGCTTCGACCTTCAGACCTCCAGCCCTCTCGACCTTTCTCCGGAGTAGGTCCGGGGGCCATAACCCCACTCGGAGCTATCACTCTCCCTGTTACCTTCGGGACCCGGGAGAAGTATCGCACCGAAAAGTTGGTCTTCGACGTCGCTCAGATCAACTTACCATTCAACGCCATTTTGGGTAGACCTGCCTTGTACAAATTCATGGCAGCTGCTCATTATGGATACCTGGTGTTGAAGATGCCGACACCAGTAGGCGTTCTCCGGATCCGTGGAGATCGCACTGCCGGAGTAACTGCTCTGGAAGAACTCCATGCACTCACCACAGCGCAAGAGGAGGATTCCAGACAGAAGCAAGCTCCACAACCTCCGAGCATTCGTCAACGAGGCACGACCTCTGCACCCCGTGTGCAGCCAAGCGGCGACACCGACATTCCCGTCAAAGTCGTCCAAATTGGTTCCGATGTCACTCAAACTACCCGCATATCGGGTGGCTTGAACGACAAATAGGAACTCGCGCTCATCACTTTCCTCCGGGCTAATGTTGACGTGTTTGCCTGGCAACCGTCACAAATGCCTGGGATCCCCAGGGAAGTGATTGAGCACAATCTGAAGATTTACCCCGACGCTCGGCCTGTACACCAGAAACCTCGGAAGCAATCTGTAGAGCGACAGAACTTCATCCGACAAGAAGTGAAGAAGTTGCTCGAAGCCGGATTCATCCGAGAAGTCTACCATCCAAAATGGCTGGCAAACCCAGTCGTTGTGCCTAAGGCCGACGGGAAACTTCGGATGTGCATCGACTACACCACCCTGAATAAGGCATGTCCAAAAGATCCATTCCCACTACCTAGAATAGACCAGATAGTGGATTCCACCTCTGGGTGTGAGTTGCTGTGTTTTCTAGACGCATATTCGGGATATCATCAAATCCGGATGTCTAGGGAAGATGAAGAACATACTTCATTCATCACAGTGGATGGATTGTATTGTTACACAGCCATGCCTTTTGGTCTCAAGAATGCAGCTTCAACTTTTGTACGAGCAATGTACAAAACTTTCGAAGAACTCATCAGAGACATAGTGGAGGTGTACGTTGATGACATTGTGGTCAAAGTCAAAAACAAGGAGTCCCTCTTGGATACCTTGCAGGCTGTCTTCGACAAGCTGCGGGCCACCCGCACGAAGCTAAACCCAGACAAGTGCGTCTTCGGGGTTAGTTCCGGAAAGCTTCTTGGTTTCCTGGTGAGTCACCGGGGTATAGAGGCTAATCCGGCGAAGATAAAAGCCATCGAAGACATGCGGCCACCAACCCGCATCAAAGATGTCCAAAAATTAACTGGATGTCTAGCAGCCCTCAGTCGATTCATTTCAAGACTGGCGGAAAGGGCACTTCCCTTCTTCAAGTTACTGAGGAAGTCCGGACCATTCCAATGGTCTGAAGAGGCAGAGAAGGCATTCCAGGAGCTGAAACAGTTCCTCACCACTCTACCAGTCTTGGTAGCTCCGAACCCTGGTGAGCCTTTATTGCTTTATATTTCAGCAGCTGACGAAGTCGTCAGTATGGTTCTGGTTGCGGAGAGACCGGAACTACCCAATACTCAGGAATCCAGATCCCTTCGGGAGGATCCGGAGGTTCCCGAAAGCAGGTCTGGGTCCCAGCTCCCCGACTTGAATCCTCAAGAAGTCACTTCAGAGGACCCGGATCCTTCTGATAGGATCCAGGTCATTCCTGAAGAAGCTCCGGGTTCCTCCACCCAGAACCCGGAGGTCCTCGAATATAGTTTGGACCCCTCCGACAGGGTCCGGATCAATGGAGAGGAAGCTCCGGACCCCTCCGGGAGGGTCCGGACCGTTCAACGCCCAGTATACTTCATCAGTGAAGTGTTACATGATGCCAAGACTCGATACCTAGAGGTACATAAGATGCTCTACGCAGTTCTTATTGCCTCAAGGAAGCTTCGACACTATTTCCAAGCTCACAAAGTCTCGGTGGTAACCTCATATCCACTTCGAGCGATTCTGCATAATCCCAATTCAACTGGGAATATAGCGAAGTGGGCAGCGGAACTGGCTGAATTCGACCTCGAATTCATTCCAAGACAAGCAATCAAGAGTCAAGCGTTGGCAGATTTCGTGGCAGAATGGACTCCCTCTCCATCAAACTCTGGGGGCCCCAGCGAGCAGAAGAAGGAACCGCAAGTTCCGGCCTTCACTAAGCCTCACTGGACCCTTTACTTCGACGGCTCCATGCAGAAGCAGGGAGCCGGAGCTGGAGTCCTTCTCCTCACACCAACCGGGGAGAAGGTAAGATACATGGTGCACCTTGATTTCAAGGCAACCAACAACATGGCGGAGTACGAAGCACTCATATATGGATTAAAGGTGGCACTATCCTTTGGTGTCAAGCAGTTGCTGGTCAAAGGAGATTCACAACTTGTTATCAAACAAGTGAAGGGTGAATGCTCCTGCAATAATCTCCAGCTGGCTGCTTATCTCCTTGAAGTCCAGAGGCTTCAGAAGGACTTCGAAGTCCTAGACCTTCACCATGTTCAGCGTGCTCACAACGTTGAAGCTGACGAACTCTCGACCAAGGCGTCAACCGGAGCTCCGGCTCCAGACGGAACCTTTGTCCGGAGGTTGTCAAAACCCACAGTTCAGCCTGCCGAGCTGAACGAAGGGGGCGAGATCAGCATCCCGAAGCTGACGGTCCCGATGGCCCTGTTACCATGGCAGCCATCAAGGGTCGTAGGTGCTGCCGGAAGCTCCGAGCAACCCAGCACGCAAGACTCAAATGCTCAAGTCAGTTCCGATGCATGGATCTCGGAGATCCGGAACTACTTGAAAGACAACATCCTTCCTGACGATGATGTATCCGCTGACCGGGTAGTCAGATTGGCTAAAAGATACACGTTGGTAGAAGGGGATCTCTACCGGCGCGGTGCCAACGGCATCCTAATGCGGTGCATCACAAGGGAAGAAGGCTGCGAGCTCCTCGCAGAAATCCATGGAGGCGAGTGTGGGAACCACGCGTCTTCCCGCACGCTGGTCGGAAAAGCCTTTCGGCACGGCTTCTACTGGCCAACAGCGCTCCAGGATGCTACTGAGCTAGTGAAGAAATGCAAAGCATGCCAATTTCATGCAAAGCAAATTCATACACCTGCTCAGCCCTTACAAATGATACCTCCTACGTGGCCTTTCGCCGTGTGGGGGATGGACATCTTGGGACCCTTCCCAAGAGCCGTCGGAGGTTACAAGTTCCTGTATGTCGCCATTGACAAGTTCACCAAGTGGCCGGAAGCTACTCCTGTTGTGACGATCAACAAACAATCTGCAATCAATTTTCTACAATCTATCGTGAGCAGATTCGGAGTCCCAAACAAGATCATCACTGATAATGGGACTCAGTTCACAAGCTCCTCATTTCAAGGATATTGCGAAGACCTCGGCATACAAGTTTGCTACGCCTCCGTAGCTCATCCTGCCAGCAATGGGCAAGCCGAGAGAGCAAACGCAGAGATCCTTAAAGGACTCAAAACGCGCACTTATGAGCGTTTGAAAAAGCACGGAGCTAATTGGATCGAAGAGCTTCCGCCCACTCTATGGGCTAACAGGACTTCTCCAAGTCGGGCAACCGGAGAAACACCCTTCTTCCTGGTGTACGGAGCAGAAGCGATCCTTCCTCCGGAGATCACCCTGGGTTCCCTCCGAGTCCGGACCTTCGACGAAGCCGCGCAGGACCAGCTCCGGCGTGAAGACCTAGACCTCCTCGAGGAGGGAAGGTGCCAAGCAGCTGTTCGGAACGCCCGATACCGCCAAGCTCTACGGCGCTATCATCAGCGGCATGTACACAACCGACAGCTCGAGGAAGGCGATCTGGTGCTACGGAGAATACTATCCAGAGAAGGGCAAAACAAACTCTCCCCCGGCTGGGAAGGACCCTTCCGAGTGATCAAAGTATCCCGTCCCGGAAGCGTTCGCTTGGCTACCGAGGATGGGACACCTCTCCCAAATCCTTGGAACATCGAGCACCTCCGTAAGTTCTACACTTAATTCCACGGAGGTGAGTCTTAAGTAACTTGAAGTGTATGTTATAGAGTCATTGTACAGAGTCGGGTAGTTCCTCCGGGAGAGCAGCCGGACCTTTCCCGAAAGGTTTGAAGAGCTCATGCAACACTTGATACAGTCTCCGGACTAGAAGTGTGGCTAACTACCCAGGGTCAAACGAGAAACCAAACACACTTAGCCTGGTTACGTACCCTAAGAGTGTACTTGTTTCCCCTGTACCCCGAACCTATAATGAAAGACATCTTCATGTGAAATAGACTCCACGTGCATTCATTTTTGCATAAGGCTCGACATTTTTTATTTTTCTCTTTCTTGTCTATAACAGAAATGTGCAATTCTTAAGAAGTTCTAGTTTAACCGGTTTATGTACGATTTGGGTTGAATTGTCAGATTTTTTAGATTTAAATGTCGTCTGTGGCCAACTCGCCTGAAAGCCGCCAAGCCATTCTAGGGCCGGAGTGCGCTATCGACTTAGCCTGGTCAAGCACCCTAAGTACGCCACTCTACCTACACCCCGGCAGGCCAAAGTAAGGTGGGTCCATGGATAATTAGATCTAAAAGAAAAGACAATTCATCCAATCATACTAAAAATCGTGTTCAACTTGAAATTCTCTTGAGAACTGTAAGCCGCAACGAAGTTATAGATAAGGAACGAATTTTACTGTTTTTCTTGGCTTAAGTGTGCAGGAAAAATAAACCCAACATTGATGGAGAAAAATCGGAGTTAACCAAGCTCCGACTCCCACCGGCGTTAACTTGAAGATGGTGAGAAGACTCTATCACTAGAGTCTGTTGCCAGCAAGCCAGGCGTGGCAAGGGTCATTGCCGGAGCTACTAAGCTCCGACACCTTGAAGTATTAACTATCGACACTCAACGTGTTGGTAGAGGCTATTGCCGGAGCTACTAAGCTCCGACGATGGGCAATGCCGGAGCTTCTAAGCTCCGACGACTTCAAGGGACCTTCACTATCGAAGACTTCGGACCTAAACTACACGAGTTCGAAGCAAATTTGTCTCCAACAAAACTCAACATCCTTTTGGTACATGTCCACAATCACATTGTGCACATCTACCAGGGGGCCAAGTGAAGACAAAGATGTTGAAGACAAAAAAATGAAATTCACGAAAAATGTTGAAGACAAAAAAATGAAATTCACGAAAAATTGGGGATTTCATTTCATTTGAAGACCAGAGATTACATCTGGGGACAAAGGATTACAAAATTGAGGAAGAAGAGAAGATACAAATAAAGGCTAAGAAAGATAGTCCTAGACCCTATGGAAGAACTCGGCGACCTTCTGGGCGACCTCCGACACGCTGCTTCGGGTAGCTTCGCCCTCTCCTTCGACGGGACCTTCAAGCACCGGGTCCAGAGAGAATCGAGGGTTCCGGCTAGTGTAGCACGTCAACACATATTCTGTGACGTTCCTAGCCAGGGATTGCCCCTCGACCTCCAACTGGTCCGCGATGACGTCGCCCACCTTGGAGAGCTTGCTGCCCGCAGCGCCCAACGCTTGCAGCGCAAGGTCCGGCTCCGGCTCCGGATCATCCGGAAGCACGGGGCTGAAACCCATTGGCGCTAGCGCGTCGTCAGCCTTGCTCAGGAACTCCCAAATTTGCAGGGAGTCCGTCTTCCTCAGGCCCTTCATTTCTTCCAGGGACCTCCGGGTCGCCGCCAGTTCTGAGTTCTCGCGGGAGAGGCGCTCAACTTCTTTGGCGTTTTGCTGAATTTTCGCAGCAACCCGCTTTTCGAGTCTCCCGAGCTCCTCCTCCCGGAGGTGGATCTTGTTCCGGCGGTCGACCAGGTCTTTCTCCCTAGCCTCTATCTTCTTCTCCCGGGCGATGAGGGCACACTCATACTCGTAGAGCTCCTGCCCTCGCACCCAGGTCTTCTCCTCCTCCTCGAGGCAGCGCTCTTCCAATTTTTTAGCGCGCTCCTCGAGGCCCTTGTCCGCCAGAGCTGTCTTCTCGGCGAGCTCTTCTTCACGACGCAAGACGTCGTCCCGTAGTTCCAGGAGTTTTTGCTCCTCATCCTCGAGCCGTTTTTCCCTTCCCTCAAGTGCCTCTCGGCGCTTGATGAGTGCGGTACTGATGGCTTCGAGTTGATCGTACCGGGCGTTGGCCGCATCATTGGCAGCTTTAGCCTGGTCGTGGTACTCCCGGGATTGGGCGTCGAGGTTGTGAGTCATGCTCTCCCTCTCGTCCAGCATCTCACCCCAGAGCTCCAAGCGGACCTTCTCCCGCTTGATCCATTCCTTGTCCGCAGCGATCCTCGACTGCGCCAGCTTGGTTTCGAATTGGAGTCTATTACGCCACCTCCTAAGGGTTTGGCGCTCCTCTTCAAGAACCTTGCTGTCGTGGAAGAAGGCTAGTTGGACTTGGCGCAGACTGGAGCAAGCGTTGTCGATGGACATCGACAGCGAGATGGGCTCCGGACCTTCCGGGGTCTCCTCCGCTGGTTCCAGCGGGTCTTCATTTACAAAAATTGGGTCCCACTCTGCGAGAGCGGAACCCCGAGCTTCCAAGGCACTAGGGCCCTCCTCCGGGATGGCCTCAGTCGCCACTGAAGAAGGTCCCGCCACCAAATCTTCATTCGCCCCCTCAGGCTGGGGGCCGGCGACTTCGTTCAGGCACTCTGGCTCCGCCACGGGTACCATCGACGTCGTCGCCTCCAATGGCTCCGGCCGGGACGCTTCTTCTGAGGGGAGCTCAAGCTCCCCCGCCTCCACCACCACCGGCTCTGCAGCCGGCGCTCCAATAACTACCGGCCTTGCGACCGGAGCTTCAGAAGTAACCGGCTCAATTGCCGGAATCACTTCAACCTCCGGCTCGCACGCCGGGGCTTCAGCTGCCTCCGGCTCGACCGCCGAAGCTCCAGCATCTTCCGGCTCTGAAGCCGGGACCGCTACTTCCTCCGGCTCGACAGCCGGAGCATCTACTTCTGCAGCACCAGGGCCCGGAGTTTCAACCTCCGGAGCGGGTGCCTCTGGCGCATCTTCAACCCCGTGGTCCGGCGCTACCACGGGAACTTCTGGAGACGAGTCGAGGTCCATGACCACGACAGCCGGCGCCGGAGCTGTCGCAGCCTCCGCCTGGGGCGGCACCAGGGCTGGAGCAGAAGCCCTCGCAGCCTCAGACACTGTGGCTGAGGGCGGAGCTTCACTCCCCTTCTTGGGAACGCTGCAGATGAAGAATGAAGAAATTGAGCAAACAGATGCTATAATTAAAAGTTAATTGAGGTAAGCAAGAAAAATTACCTTGGGAGGCTCACGCACCAGCTTGCGCGAAACCTCTTTCCCGGACGTTCCGGGCTGGCCACGGTCGGCGTAGGAGCTCCGGGAGGACTCCCAGGACTTGCCGTAGCCGCGGGCGTTTCCCGGGTCGGAGCTCTCCTTGACCGAGAGGAACTCCTAGACCTGGAGGCCCTCATCGCTTCTCGAACCGGAGTCGCCTGTCCGGAGCTGGCACCCCCGGAGGGACCCATCACGGGGACAGCCGTACTCCGGGAGGATCCCACCGCCGGAACAGTAGCGCTCCGAAAAGACCCCACCACGGGGACAGACGCTACAGCAGCGGAGGATCCTCCTTCTTGAGGACGGGGAACTGGCGGGGAAGTAGCAAGCCCGACGGACCTCCCGTCAGCATGACGCAACTTCCTCTTCCGGCTCTCTGGCTCCTCCGCCAGCTCCTTGCCCTTGCCGGTGACCTCAGCTCTTGGCTGAGAGACAGGGGCGGAGCCGCCTTCCGACAACCCGGGGATCGCCAACGGGGCGGTCGATCTTCTCTCGACGACGCCAAGGTCGTCAAGCGCGGGCATCTTCCGCCGGAGCACCCTGCTGAACTCAACTTCCTCGTTCAGGGGGAGGAAAGCCGGTGGCGGAGTCAAGTACGCTCCGTCTACATCGATGCCGTGCTGGAATTTCTTGAGGTGAAACTCCAAGGACTTCCCCACCATGCTGGACTTCAACCCGGTTTCGACCCGGTCTTCGTCCATCACGCTGTTGAGGGCCCAGGCGAGCTTCTCCCTCCTCTTCAGCGGCGCCCACCTGTTCGACAGGAAGTTGCAGAACACCGCCTGGGGAGTCAATCCTCCCTCTACACATTGGCGGATCCTGGACAAGACGGGGTCGAAAGCTGCCGCCAACACCGGAACTTCGCTCCACACCGACGTGTCAATGCCGGGCAGACCGTCTGGCAGCTCCAACCGCTCGTGCTCCTCCACCCGGACGACTACCCAATCTTTCTTCCAGTCATCCCACTTCCCGGAAGGGAACGACCGGAGGTACTTGAACGGGCACTTCTTGCGCTTCACAAAGTAGTAGAAGCCAAGGTACTCGTCACTTCGGCCGGTGGTTTGGACGGTGAAGAAAGTGCGGAAGAGCTCGATGCAGGGAGGAATGCCCACCCACATCTCGCAGAAGTGGACAAAGACGGATACAAGGAGAAGGGAGTGAGGGCCAAGGTGGTATAGCTGCAGACCATAGAAGTCCAGCAGCATCAAAAAGAAGGAAGAAAATGGTGGGATCAGCCCCACCATGGCATACGATGAAAAGTATACCATTTCGCCGGAGCGCTCCTTTTTAAAGGGAAGCTCTCCTCCGGTGCGGATTGAACGGTTGAAGAAGTCCGACGACCACCCCATGAGGGCTCGGACCTTCTTCAGATCGCTCTCCGTCTTCAAACGACTCTCACGCAGACCCAACTCCATCGCAGCACTGCTAGGCGAGAGAAGAGAAGCAAAGCACGAGTTGGGAGTTTGAGCGCAAGAACAGATGGAAAGCGTAAAGAACTCCCGACGGTGCGCTTTCCTTCTTAAGTAAGCCCTCGCAACGCTTGGATGGAAACTGCAGGGGAGTTGAGCATACTACTCAAGAATTCAACCCAGCCGATGACAAGAGGGCCCGGGACCACCCTGACGATCAAGTCGAGGCTCTTACCCAGGCGAACAGTTGTCATCACGAGGCGGGAGACCCAAAGGCGGCGGACTGACAAGGCGCGCGGAACCGATACGGTTTTCGTATCGGGAACCGACGACCTTCAATTGCGAGAGATCCGCACGTCAAAGATCTTATCTGCCGCCTGAGGTGCGCCACGCGTCGGGACTCAACCATAAAGCCCCGTCAAAGGCACCTCCGAAGACTCTTGAAGACCCAGTTCAAGAGTCACATGTATGGACCCACCTCCGGCGGAACGACTTCATCCCGTTGGCCTTCCCCGGAGGTAGGTCCAGGGGGCCACTGTCGGTACCCTAAAAACCATACACCCCCTGAGGTTACAAAGATCTCAAGGGAAGGGCATCAACTCAAATTGAAGACCCTCGGGGGCCCACTCGCCAGACGTGACCGGACCCGCTTCTCCAACATGGTTAACCTCTAGGTTGCCACGTGTACTGACAGCCCAGAGCTATTACCCGCAAGGGTGAAGCTCCGGGCCAAGTACTGAAACGGCACCTCCGGAGGTAGCCCACGACCGAGAGAAGCTCCGGACATGACACGTGCCAGGTCACCCCGGAGCTTCCCGCTTCTCCCAAGCAAGCTCCGGAGCTGCCACGTGTCCACACGACGGAGCTAGATGCTTAAAGCCCCCGGGAGACGTTGTAACGGCTCCGGATCTCCAAAAGACAGCCGCAGACTTCAAGATCCGATTAATTACCATTAATTCCACGTTAATGATAATTAATCGGACAGCCTTAACACCTGTAACGGCACTATCGGAGCCGTTACAGGGTTATTAACAACAATTAATCTCGTGTATCAATACTAATAACCGCCAGGGCCACATGTCGGGCCAGGCTGACTTGTAACGGTTGGTCCTTGTACTATAAAAGGACAAACCGACGATACACAGGAGAGAACTCTCGAACACTCTGAAGCTCACAAGTTAATACAACAAACACACACCCGTGGAGTAGGGTATTACGCTCAGGCGGCCCGAACCACGTAAACCACCGTGTCACTCGTGTCCAAATCGCATTTCACTTTCTTAGATCTCCGCGCGCCCAGACCGAACCACAAACTCCTTCAAACACTTTTCATAGTGTTAGGGGATCTGCCGACTCCAACAGTCGACAGTTTGTAATCTCTTTAGCTGCAAAGGACTCTGCAATGCACCCCTCAACTCTTGCCTTGTTGCGCACTGTAGCTCTAAGTTTCTTCAATTCTCTCTCTTGACTATACATCCATCTGAACTGTGCAGGACCTGCGACTAACGCTTCATAAGGTAAATGCACAAGCAAATGTTGCATAACATTCATAAATCCTGGCGGGAAAACTTTTTCCATCTTACATACAAGCACAACAATTTCTTTCTCCCACTGTCGCATCACCTGCTTTGACACTTGTTTAGCACATATTTGCCTATAAAAGTAGCTAAGTTCAGCAAATATCTTCCACAAATCGGGTTTGAAGTACCCGCGGAACATTACCGGTAATAGTCTCTCCATAATAATATGGTAATCATGACTCTTCAGTCCATTGAGTTTACCGGTGCTGAGATTGACACATCGTTTGATATTTGCTGCATAACGATCTGGAAACTTCAGTGTTTTCAACCAACTAAGTATTTGCTTTCTTTCATCTGGCTTGACACAATATGGAGCTCGTGGTCTAACTTCATTTCCACTTGCATTCCTTCTAACTTCAAACATCGGACGATCACAAATATCAGCTAAGTCTTTTCTCGCACTCAAATTATCTTTAGTTTGACCGGTAAAATCAAAACACATGCTTATGATGCTTTCAGCGACATTACGCTCTTGGTGCATCAAATCTATGTTGTGCGGCAAAAGCAACGCTTTAACGTATGGTAGCTCCCAAAGAAAAGATATATGAGTCCAGTTATGTTCTTTACCATAACCTTCAAAAACACCTTCTGCGGTCTCTTTTAACTTTGCATGCCATGCCATTTTTTGTTCTCCTGTCAATCGACGAGGTGGTCCTTTCCTAACTCTTATGCCTTTCCGAAATGATTGTGTATCGTTTCTGAAAGAATGGTTTGAAGGAAGGAATCGTCGATGACAATCAAAGAAGCTGACTTTTTTTCCATGCTTCAATCTGATGGCATCGGTGTCAGCCATACATATAGGGCAGCACAATTGTCCATGGACACACCAACCAGACCAAATGCCATATGCCGGTAAATCATGTATGGACCATAGATACGCAGCACGCAAAGTAAATTCACATTTAAGATGACTGTCATATGCCTTCACACCTTGCCATAACACTTTCAGCTCCTCAATCAACGGTTGCATATACACATTGATTTTCTTACCAGGATGTTTAGGACCTGGAATGATGGCCGCGAGGAATATGTATCCTTCTTTCATGCACATGTTCGGAGGAAGGTTGTAAGGCATGATAAAAACAGGCCAACAAGAGTATGGGATGCTACTTGTGCTGAAAGGAGTGAAGCCATCCGTTGACAGTCCAAGACGAACATTTCTAGGATCTCTTGCAAACTCCGGATCAAAACGGTCTAGAGCTTGCCAAGCCGCTCCATCTGAAGGATGTGTCATAATATCTTTATCATCGTTTTCACGTTTCCCTTCAGAATGCCATCTCATATGTTTCGCTGTTTCTTGGGACAAAAACAACCGCTTAAGCCTTGAAGTGATAGGCATGTAGCGAAGTTGTTTCATAGGTACTTTAGTAGTTATTTCCTCCCCATCATCATTTAAAACCTTCACATATCTAGCAGCTTTGCAATGCATACAATGAGTATCGTTTTGGTGTTCCCTCCAAAACAACATGCAACCATTCTCACACGAATCAATCTTCTCATAATTCATGCCCAGACCAGCCAAAAGCTTCTTAGATTGATATATGTTTTTAGGCATCTTATGATTTGACGGAAGGAGATCAATGATCAGATCCAGGATACCATTATAGCAATTGTTTGCAAAATTGAACGTTGACTTCAACGCCATTAGTCGTGTGACCGCCTGCAAAACGGTCACCTTGGTATTCTCATGGACAATTTCATTTGAGGCAGAAAGAAGGTCGTAAAACTTTTGCACCTCCTCTGGTTGTGACTCTTCATACTCTCTGCCAATGTCTGTCATCATCTCATCAATCCGATCGTCGTCCTCATTTCCGTCCGACTCACTAGGATCATCGACCTCTCCATGCTCGCGCCACACCAGGTAATTAGACATAAATCCGTATTTGCAAAGGTGTAGCTCAATTTCAGACTTAGACAAATACCGATGATTCCAGCACTTGGTACACGGACATTTCACAACATGAGAACCACTAGCAAAAGCTTGATTCAGGAAAACATTAGCGATATCAGCCCATTCCCTAGTGTGTGCACCATTTGAACTCCATCCATCATACATCACGTTACGATTGGAACTCATTTTTCAGATTATACCTTCAAAGCATAAAATTGTTATCAGTTTATTATCATGTGATGTGACGGCTCCTACAATCTAGGCAGATAGGTCCTAAACCCACCCAAGAGTGACCGAGCGGAGCGTGCTCATGACGAGGCGCGTGGTCCGGATCCGAACGAAATTTCGGCAGCATAACCCCGCTGTTCTCCACTACACGCCTGAAAATGGTGCAGCAGAGAACAACGAGGTTATGCTACCGAAATCTCGTCCAGATCCAGACCCGCGTCTCGTCACGAGTCACGCCCCCTCGGTCACTCTCAGGCTGTCCAAAAAGGGACAATTCCGAACCAGCACGTCTCACATGCGTATCACATGTGAAACGTGCTGTTTCGAAACGGGTATTCGTTTTCTATAGGTTACGTTGCTCATTTTCATTTTATAATCATTTATGAAAGAGGAAAGAGAACGAGAGTGAGGGGAAAAGTGGGTCAGAGTTCAAAGTTCCAAGTTCGGGACCACCATCCACTTGCGTCTAATTGACTGCCTTCATTGTCGTCGTACGCCACCGTGTTCGTCTTCACACAATCATTACATCTATAATCATTGTGCATTCATGCACCGTATGCCATAGAACTAAATTTTGATACTTAGCATAACTAAGGATTCAAACATTTCAACAAAAAAGATATAATAGAAATATAAAAGCTTTAAGTTTATTTATCATATTAACAATATAAGCATGCATTGAACTAATTCATACCATTTTACTTATCATATTACCAAGTTAAACATCAACAAGTAATCAACAAGTAATCAATCTCATATACTTAAGAAAACATCTCATATTACCAAGTTAAACATGCATTTTACTTATCATATCTCAATCTCATCCTACATTTTAGAAACTATCTCTAAATAAATAAGAAAACATTCACTAATCGGAGAAACATATATAATCATGAACAAATATTCATCCACACGGTTCAAGAAATTATAAGGTAAAATTTTACCTTCGAAGCTCGGCGAGAGGCGGCGGGCGACGATGGGAGGCCGCGCTCGAGCGACGCGATGGAGACGGGGGCTCGTGCCACGAGGCGGCGGCGTTGTCGGGCTACACGGCGGCGGCGCGGGCGCGTGGGCGCGCTCGGACGGCGGCGCGGGCGCGTGGGCGCGCTCGGACGGCGGCGCGGGCGCGTGGGCGCGCTCGGACGGCGGCGCGGGCGGCGAGTGGTGAGGGGATGAGCGCGCTCGGGCCACGCGGCGGGGCGGCGGCGTCGTGCTCCGGCCGGCGAGCGAGCCGGCGGCGGCGGCGCGGGCGTACGGTCGGGAGAGGGCGAGCGCGGGGCGCGGGAGTTGGGTCGGGAGAGAGAGGGCGAACGCGCGAGTGCGTGAGGGAGAGAGTGGCGGCGGCCGGGTGCTGGATTAGGGTTGTGGCGCAAGGGCCGTCGGTTCGTGGGCCGACGGTCATATTAAGGCCGTCGGTTTACTGGGCCGGGCCGACGGCCATAATATGACCGTCGGTTCTTTGGGCCGGGCCGACGGTCTTAAATTAAATACGTCGGCTACAGAAAACCGACCGCTATAATGGATTTAGGACCGTCGGCCCCGACGGCTAAAAAAAAACCGACGGCCTTTTTAACGTTTCTTGTAGTGTCTTTGCCGTGGGAATACTAGGTATCCATCGACCTACACACTATATTCATGCATTCAGTCATGATCACACAGTAGTTAATTTATCTTTAAATAGGCATGCGTGCTCATCACAATCCATCACATAAATTATCGCCACTTAAACGTTTTAGGGGCCGTATATAATGAGAATTATTTACCAGCACGAGATATGCATGCTATTCCTATTGCTAGCAAGCACGTCATGCATATGAAAATATAGTGACCTTTTTTCCTTTGTCTGTCTTGCAGGCAACATCTTATCATTTTTGGTCACGCTTGCACCAGTGTGAGTAATACTCGTTCAAGTTGAACGTCTATCTCGTGGTGGTGGAAGCAGTTAGTCTCTAATTTTAACTGCTGATCATCTCCTCTGATGACCTGATTGCTATATACTACATGAAAAACCAACAGGCCGACGTTTTACCGCGTGTACAAGAAGAAGTCCACGGAGTCGTTCCAGTCGGTGCCGTACGTGGTGGCGCTGCTGAGCGCAATGCTGTGGCTCTACTACGCGCTGCTCACTATGGACGCCCTCCTCCTCTCCATCAACGCCATCGCCTGCGTCGTCCAGTCCGTCTACCTCACCATCTACCTCGTCTACGCTCCCAAGGAAGCAATGGTAGGCACATCCATCGATCTTAGTCGTACGTAATTTGAATCGAGAATACGTACCGGCCGTCTAGAGTATCCAGCTACCTATACCTCAAGGATCGTCCTTCGCATGTATAATACGCAGACTTTTACCGTTAAATTGCTGTGCGCGTTGAACGTGGCGCTCTACGGGGCCATGGTCGTATTCCTTCAGCTCTACGTCGAGGGCCGCCGCCGCGTCTCCATTGCCGGAGGAATCGGCGCCGCCTTCGCCTTTGCCGTCTTCGTCGCTCCTCTCGCCATCATCGTAAGAACACACTACGTACTGGCTCCTCTGTTTATTAATCGTCTATCATCCCATCGACGAGGTGCAGGTAATATTAACACACGATCGATGTTAATAAATCCGCAACAACAACAGAGGCAAGTGATTCGGACCAAGAGCGTGGAGTTCATGCCGTTCGGACTCTCCTTCTTCCTCACCATCAGCGCCGTCGTCTGGTTCTTGTACGGCCTCCTCATGAAAGACTTTTTCATCGCGGTATGCGTACACACTCCAGCGTCATTGAAAATTAGATTTTAATTGTCTTGACTCTCAATCACCCCCTCACCTTTAAGCAGGCTTCGAAAAGGTAGTTAGCCACAATTGGTGCCCTTTTAGGTAAACATGCATATTGAAGCACAGCTGTTAACGGCTTATTAGCGCTTGCGTGTCCCGGCTTACCGGCCAGCTGGGGCGTTTCTGGCTACAAAACCTGTCTCTTTTTGAAAAGCGAAGCAATAGTACGTACTTGCAAGCGTGAAAGGCCAACTAAAGAAACGTATATATAGTCACACGAAAGCAGATATGTTATGATATTTAAGTAGAGAGACTAATACAACTGATAAAGAGAGATCAACTTGCTGCACTAACATGAAACTACAGTTTTGGGAATTGATTATATCAATGGAACGCGCATGTGTGCGTGTGCAGATGCCGAACGTGCTGGGGCTGCTCTTCGGCCTTGCCCAGATGGCGCTCTACTTCGTGTACCGGAACCCCAAGAAGAACGGCGCCGTGTCGAAGATCCAGGTCGTGGAGCAGTCTACCAACGAGATCAAGCACCACCAGGAGCTGCAGCGGCACAGCCACCATGCCAATGACCGGGAGGTGGCGAGCATCGACGCCAACGACGCTGGCGCCAACAAGAATGACGTCGTCGTCAATATCCTGCCGCCGCCACTGCCGAAGGCGCCGCCACTGCCGGTGCCGCAGCCGGCGATGCCGATCGTGGAGGTGGTCTGATAGCTGGAATGAGATCCACATAAGAATTAATGGAGCACACACACGCATGGACAACTGACCAAACTATTGCTGCTCATCGTTCGATTAGTTGTTGTAACTTTCTATGAATGTTTATTTACATAACCTAGCGTCTCCTGTGGTTGCACGTACGCGTAAGTAAGTTCGTGTTGAATTCGTCATCGTCTGTAATGAGATGAGTAGGATTTAGCTTGAGGGCCACCTGATTCGAAAGCTCACCTGATGATGATGGCCGTTGTAAGATTGGATATCTGGCTGGATGCGCGTACCATAATGACACATATCCATGCATGTACTCTTGTATTTCGCATCACTAGCTTACTCTCCGATCAATAAAAGAGCCCATGTGTTTGTTTACTCAGTGGCTTCATATCTTTTGACTGATAATTTTCTTGGGATACGACTTCTATACTCCCGTTTATGCACATATGATGTCGTTACCAGTGTACTGAGTACCCCCGATATCGCAAGTAGAGCCGAGGAGTTCCTACGTAGCAAATATATCTTGGGATATACTACAGGACTTTCGACGATTTGCGACGGCCAGGGCCGTCGCAAATAAGCAATTAGCGATGGTTTTAGCCCGTCGCAAGTGTTTTGTCGCAATTAAGCTTATTTGCAACGACCACCGTCGCAAATAAGATTATTTGCGACGACTTGTGACGGCCGTCACAAACTATAGCCCGGGCTCAGCTGATGGGACCTACAGGGCTATTTGCGACGGTCCAACCGTCACAACTAAGGACCTATTTGTGACAGTCCGGCCGTCGCAAACTATAGCCCGGGCCCAATCAATGGGCCCCACAATACTATTTGCGACGGTCCAACCGTCGCAATTACGGACCTATTTGAGATGGTCTGATCATTGCAAATAACACAGGTTAATTTGCGACGGTACTATATAAAAAGCCGTCGCAAATAAGATTTTTTATTTAAAAAAAAACTGAAAATGTTGTCCGGCTCGATGACCAGAAACATAACATTCATCAGAAAACAATATCACATATAACAATAGCAAACAACATTCATTACAAGAACGTCTCGCATCACCACATCACAAAATGTCTCGCATCACATAACAAGAACATAAAACAAAGAAGAGAGGCTATCCGCTAGCGTCCACAACCTCCGGGGCCGCCAACATCCTCGCTGCGCGTCAGTCCAGGCGCCGGTATAGACAACGACTGTAACATCCTCATTTTCATGCATCATGCCCTACATACATTTATATACATGTTTAACATTAACCCACATAAAGAGGAACGAATTTTAAATTGATTTGGAACAAAACTGTACTTAAAATGCTGAAAAGTGCGGACTAGTTCGATTTTAGTGAGGACTTGTCCGATTTCTCTCTGACTTCAAATGGACTTGTCCGTTTTTGCTGCGGACTAGTCCGATTTTGCCTCTGGACACTTTAGGACTTGTCCGATTTTATGCGTACTAGTCCGATGTTCCAAGAATCCTTGAAATTTTGCTAAGTCCCTGGACTTGTCTGGACTAGTCCGGTGTCCCAGCAGACTTGTCCGTTTTCCTCTCTGTCTAAAGTCGGACTTGTCCGATTTCTTTCTGACTAACTTCGGACTAGTCCGGTCCTTGTCGGACTTGTCCGATATTTCGCGACTCCGAGTTGATCTCTTGTTTCACGACTTGTTTCTTGGGTTTCATGTTAAGTGGGCCTAGGGACGTCGTGCCTAACTCTTTTAGAGCCCATGAGGGACTCTAAACCGGCGTCTACTCATCGCAAACTCAAAATCCATCTAACCCTAGCCTCCACCTCTATATAAACAACCCCACCCCTTAGCTTGACATGTATTTGCCACTTTTCCACCCCACCCAAACCCTAGTTCGTGGAGAGACGCCATCAAGGAAGGAGAAGGAGATCCCAAGCAAGAAGAAGATGAGGAGGAAACAAAAGAGGATCAAGATCTCCATCAAGTTTCGTTCTTCATCACCAATTCATCTCCAAGTTCATAACCATCCCTAGATCATCAAGATCCAAGTGTTGCCTCCAAGTTTCTTGATTCATTAGAGTCCTAAACACCTGGTATACCTTCTATTTCGTTTTCCTTACATGAATTCAACCCCAAATCTCCAAATCCACGTCGATCTAGAAAACCCTAATCTGCTGTTCTCGCGCATTGTGGACTTGTCCGGTCCCTAGCGGACTAGTCTAATTTTCCTAGTTAAATTGTGTTGAATTAATTCTAAAATTTGATCTAAACACATCCAAACCTGTATAAACTTGTTAAAAGCTATTAGAACTCGTTAGTGATTATTAAAAGCAATCTATTAACAAGTTCTACCTTGCATTTGCATTAATCATGCATATCATGTCATATTGAGTAATATTTGTGCACTCTTTGATTGTGTTTCTTGTCTTGTATGTTTATTGTGCGGATTAGACGGATTTGCGCTAGAGAGTGCCGCGAAGGATCTCCAGCACCAAGAGTTTGAATAAGTTGACCCGAACTACCTGCAAGAGCAAGGCAAGTGTCCTTGAAGCATATTGATCCTGTTTTTAAAATAAATATTTTGTTTGCAAAACTGCATGCTTGTGTCAATTTGAGTGGAATCCTACGATAGGAAGTTTACTAGTTTTGTTTAACCACCCTTGTCACCTGGAATATATGGTAGAGAGTCGGGATGGGATTTTTACCTTTTTGCTTCACTTAATTAATTGGGATGGAAGAACAATTACACTATTTAATTTGATTATGCATTAATGAGATTGTGGTTGACCTGAACTGGTTAAATATGATATGATATTGGGTGATCTAAGCAAGCCTGGTATGTGGATGGGTTGGATGTATGGTGGTTTTGCTTGCTTTAGATATAAGGACCGATTCGTGGAGTGACCATCCAGGATTTACAGGGCCACCACGAGGCCATGTATGGGTGCGGCATAGCTGATTAATTAGGGCTTTTCCAGTGCTATTTGGACCATTAAGGATGCTCGGGGAAGGGGTAGTCGGATTGGGTTTGTTGATGATTGGTGGGACTACCCTGGGATCTGAATGGCTCAAGAGGGGGTCCTTGGTTGAAGATGTGCTCAGTTGGAGACATCGCCACCGGTGAAACCTCAGTGGGGTCTAAATAGGCTAGTAATTCCTTTGTGAAGGCTATTTTATGATCTCTTGGCCACACACCTACGAAAGTGTGAGATGGCATACTTGAGATTTTACAGTCATCGAAAGGTGATAAAATCACAAACACATGGGTAATGTGGTACAAACTCTGCAAAGTCTAATAAAACTATCATGATAGCCGTGCTACTGGTTATGAGCAACCTGGACCCTCACAAGATTAGAGGAAAATTGGGATTTTGGGATGGTTATGGTTGGTATTATGGTTATGGATGTCTATGAATTGAATTCTGGTATTGAATATGGATATTGGTATATGATGATGGATATGTAATATTGCCTGGTATTATGATAACTACATGGCTTATGATGGGTTTATTTCATATACATGTAATATATTGCTTTTTGAAGTGTTTTAATGTACTTTTCAGCACTCTACCATTATTATATTCGTCATTTGAATCAGCCACATGTCATACTTTCCACACTTGCTGAGTACAATATGTACGCACTCTTGCAATCCCCCCAATAGTTGCAGGTCAGGATTGGGAGTTTAATGGCGATAATGCGGAGTTCTAGGCTGTGTCTACTGTTAGCTTTGCCTATGGTGTTGATTTGAGCTGTGCTACCCTATCGCTTATGCTGCCTAGCTGTTTAGTTTGCTTATTTAGTTTATTTTCGCTGCATTAGTTGAACTCGTCATTAATATTCATTAGAACTTGTATTTGAGGATGATATGGTTTGTGCAATAAAATTTGATTAATTAATCTTGTTCTATGGTAAATTTTTTTGTATACTCTTTTGTGAATGCACCCGTGTATGTGTGTTGAACATCCTAGGCACACATATGCATTTACTTGGTACATTTTTGGAACCTGGTGTCATAGATTGGTATCAGAGCCAGGTTGACCGTAGGACGCAACCTAGATAGAATAGACACTTTAGAGCACATAGGAGCACTTAGGAATCGATGTGTTTTTTATTGGTGTGTTGTTTGCTATATATTGTTTGCTTGGGTGCTTAATAGAGGATTTTGGGATGCTTTAGCATTGCCATGTCCACGTAGGGTAGTTAGTTGTCTAGTTTCATATCCCTTGCTGCATATAGTTGGGGACATTTTTTAATTCTTACCTATTGCTTTTCTCTAGATGGTGAAAACTCGCAACCAGAGAGATGCTAATGATGAGGAGGAGAACCATGGAGCACCTCAGAACAACAATAGACAAGGACCTACCTAAGGAGCTATTAATATTGAGCAGCTATTGGCTATGCAAAACCAGCTCATGCAGACCATGATACAAACAATAGGACAGCTGTAGGCTGACAACATCAACAATCAGCCCCACATGCCTCCACCGCCACCCCCACCTCCTCATAACCGGTTGGGAGAGTTTATGAGGACTAGGGCCGCCAACCTTTGCTCAAGCTGCTGACCCTATGGATGCGGATGATTGGCTCAAGGCCGTGGAGAAGAAGTTTGCTATTGTCCAATGTAGTGACCGGGAGAAGGTCTTATTTGCTTCTCATCAACTAGTTGGAGCAGCTGTGGATTGGTAGGATTCTTATTGCAATGCTCATGAGAACCAAGAGAGCATCACTTGGGCCGAATTCAAGGAGAGTTTATGTTCCCATTATGTGTCCGAGGGTGTTATGATTTTGAAGAGGCAAGAATTTGAGAACTTAAGGCAAGGAAGATCAAGCATGAGTGAATATCTCAATAAGTTCACTCAACTCTCAAGATATGCGCCTGAGGATGTGAGCCGGGACAAACCGGAAGCAATACTTATTCATGAGGGGCTTGAACAATGAAATCCAAGTGCAATTGCTTAATTGTGACTATGCAAATTTCCAGAAGCTTGTAGACAAAGCAATTGTGGTGGAGAACAAGGTCCGTGAGATGGAACAAGACAACAAGAGGAATGCACCATATCAAGGACAGCAACAAGGAAGTAATGTGCGCCCTCGCTTTGCGCCTCCTAATGCGCCGTATTACAGCTCCTCTACTTCTATACAGCGCCCTGGTTATGCACCGCGCCCAACTCAGTTCGTGCAGCAGCGCCCTGCCATGCAAGCACCTAGGCCTCCAATGCCTTTTGCACCTCGTGCTAACTTTCCTGGTGCAAGTGTTCAAAACCAAGGTCACCCCAATAATCCCGGTGGAGTAAAGAAGTGCTATACTTGCGGAGAAGCTGGACACTTCGCACATCAATGTCCTAAGTCAGGCCTTGGTCAAGGAAGCAATGCACTGAGACAAAACCCAAGACCCAATGGAGGACAGCCACAATGGAACCGGGGACAACATAATTTTGCTCGTGGATGACAACGTGGACCATGTCTCTACGGAGGATGCTCAACAAGCGAATGACGTGGTCATTGGTATGTTTCTCGCCAACTCCAACCCCGCGACTATGTTGTTTGATTCTGGAGCATCGCATCCATTCATTGCATCGAAGTATGTTGCCAAGTATAATTTGCCTATCTCTCATATGAAGTTTACTCTATTAGTTAAGTCTCCTGGAGGAGAGATGATGACAAATATAGTATGTCCAAAAGTAAGACTTAGAATAAGGGGGTAGACTTCTCCGCCAACCTCATTGTTTTGGAATCTCAAGGATTGGACATTATACTTGGTATGGACTAGTTAAGGAAGCACAATGGAGTTATTGAGTGTGCCACAAAAACAGTAAAGTTGACCAATGAAGAAGGGATCACCATTGAATTTGAAGCATCTCAAACCGCACCGAAGCGATTGGAGCTGAATCGTATGGACAGTGCCACAATTGAGTAGATTCCGGTGGTGTGTGAATTTTTGGATGTTTTTCCAGACGAGTTGCCAGGTATGCCACCTGATCAAGACATTGAGTTTGTTATTGATTTAATACCTGGAACTACACCTATAGCTAAGAGGTCGTATAGGATGCCTCCTTTGGAATTAGCGGAGCTCAAGAAGCAGATTCAAGAGCAACTAGAGAAGGGTTTTATTCACCCAGGCTCTTCACCTTGGGGAGCGCCCGTTCTATTTGTGGACAAGAAGGATGGATCCCAAAGGATGTGCGTTTACCGAGCTCTAAACGAGGTGACAATCAAGAACAAGTACACTTTGCCACGCATAGAAGACTTGTTTGATCAGATGAAGGGTGCTTGTGTCTTCTCTATGATTGATTTGAGGTTGGGGTACTTTCAAATGAAGATTAGACCATCGAACATACCCAAGATAGCTTTTAGGATGCAGTATGGATCTTATGAGTACACCGTGATGTCTTTTGGATTGACAAATGCGCCTGCCTACTTTATGTACCTCATGAATAAGGTCTTCATGGAGTACTTGGATAGGTTCATTGTGGTGTTTGTTGATGACATTATGATCTACTCGAAGGATGAGAAGGAACATGAGGAACACTTGAGGCTTACGCTGCAAAAATTAAGGTAGCATCAATTGTATGTCAAGTTCAACAAGTGTCAGTTTTGGTTGAAAGAGGTGTCATTTTTGGGTCATATCATCTCGGGAGGAGGAGTATCGGTTGACCCCGGAAAAGTGAGAGACGTGTTGAAGTGGTAACTGCCGCAAAATGTCAAGGAAATAAGGAGTTTTCTTGGAATGGCTGGATATTATTTCGATTCATCAAGGACTTTTCCAAGATAGCCAAGCCAATGACGGAGATGCTAATGAAGGGGAAGGCGTTCCAATGGACTGAAGCTTGTCAAAACCGTTTTGAGGAGTTGAAGAAGAGGTTAACTACAACCCCAGTTTTGATATTGCCCGATGTAAGCAAGAGTTTCAATATTTATTGTGACGCATCGAGACAAGGACTTGGATGTGTATTGATGCAAGAAGGTCAAGTGGTCGCCTATGCATCAATACAATTGAAGAAACATGAGCAGAATTACCCCACACATGATTTAGAGCTTGCAGCCGTGGTACATGCGTTGAAGATTTGGAGACACTATATCCTTGGACATAGGTGTGAAATTTATACGGATCATAACAGTCTGAAGTATATTTTCACACAAACGGATCTCAATTAGAGGCAATGGAGATGGTTGGAGCTCATCAAAGATTATGATTTAGGAATCAACTATCATCCGGCAAAAGCCAATGTAGTGGCTGATGCTTTAAGTCGGAAAGGAGTAAGTAATCAGCTCACAGTTCGAGAGTTGCCATCCGAGTTATGTAAGGAGTTTGAATGGTTGAACCTTGGATTCGTAAATGAGATGGATATGATGGAGTTAAACCCAACCTTAGATCAAGAAATTTGGGAAGGCCAAACTAAGGATGAGGAAATTCCGGAAATCAAAGAAAGGACCCAAGACGGGAGATAATTCAGATTTGATGAGGATGAACATGGTACCCTATGGCTTGGTAAGAGGATTGTTGTGCCTAATGTGAAGCATATTTGGGAGACAATAATAAAAGAGGCACATGACTCACCATACGCAATGCATCCTGGTTGTACGAAGATGTACAAAGACTTGAAGACTTGCTATTGGTGGGATAGCATGAAGAAGGACATAGCCGAATCCGTAGCATTGTGTGATGTGTGCCAATGAGTCAAGGCGGAACATAAAAGGCCAGCTGGACTATTACAACCATTAAAGATTCCGGAATGGAAGTGGGAAGAAATTGGTATGGACTTCATAGTTGGTTTACCATGTACTCAGTCTGGTTATGACTCGATTTGGGTAATTGTGGATCGGTTAACTAAGTCAGCCCACTTTATTCCTGTCAAAACCACCTATAATGGAGATAAATTGGCAGAACTGTATATGGGAAGAATAGTATGTTTGCATGGAGTTCCGAAGAAGATAGTCTCGGATAGAGGTTCACAATTCACTTCCAGATTGTGGCAAAATTGCATGAAGCGTTGGGAACGATGTTGAATTTTAGTTCAGCATATCACCCTCAGATGGATGGACAAACTGAGAGGACCAATCAGATTTTAGAGGACATGCTAAGAGCTTGTGCTTTAAAGCATGGGAAAAGTTAGGACAAGAGCTTGCCATATGCTGAATTTTCATACAACAATAGTTACCAAGCAAGTCTGAAGATGTCACCATATGAGGCACTATACAAAAGGAGGTGTAGGACGCCCTTGTTCTAGAATGAGACAGGGGAGAATCAAGTATTTGCACCCGATGTGTTGCAAGAAGTTGAAAAAGAAGTCCAGGTTATTCGTGAAAACTTGAGGGCTGCCCAATCAAGACAAAAGGCTATGCGGACAATAGGAGGAGGAAATTAGCCTTTGAAGTGGGAGATTTTGTTTACCTCAAGGTGTCACCGATGAGGGGTCATAAGAGGTTTAATATAAGAGTCAAGCTAGCACCTCGCTACATTGGACCATTCAAGATTTTGGACAAAAGAGGAGAAGTAGCGTATAAGTTGGAGATGCCAGCTCATCTTTCGGATTTCCATGATGTCTTTCATGTTTCCCAGCTCAAGAAGTGCGTGAGAGTACCGGAAGAACAAGTGTCAATGGAAGGATTGGAAATAAGGGCAGATTTGACATATGCCGAACAACCGGTCAAAATCTTGGAAACTAAGAAGAGGGTCACAAGGAACAAGGTTATTGGATGGTGTGAAGTTCAATGGAAGCACCAAACAGAAAAAGAAGCAACGTGGGAATTGGAGGATGATCTCAAGAAGGAATTTCCCTATGTCTTCTCTTCCACGTCGAATCTCGAGGGCGAGATTCATTTTAAGGGGGGTAGGTTTGTAACACCCTCATTTTCATGCATCATGCCCTACATACATTCATATACATGTTTAACATTAACCCACATAAAGAGGGACAAGTTTAAAATTGATTTGGAACAAACTGCACTTAAAATGCTGAAAAGTGTGGACTAGTCCGATTTTGGTGAGGACTAGTCCGATTTCTCCTTGACTTCAAACGGACTTGTCCATTTTTGCTGCGGACTAGTCCGATTTTTCCTCTGGACACTTTCGGACTTGTCCAATTTTATGCGGACTAGTCCGGTGTTCCAAGAATCCTTGAAATTTGCTAAGTCTCTTGACTTGTCCGGACTAGTCTGGTATCCCAGCGGACTTGTCCGTTTTCCTATCTGTCTAAAGTCGGACTTGTCCGATTTTTGGCCTGACTTGTCCGATTTCTTTCTGACCAACTTCGGACTAGTCCGGTCCTTTTTAGACTTGTCCGATATTTCGCGACTCCGAGTTGGTCTTTTGTTTCACTACTTGTTTCTTGGGTTTCACGTTAAGTGGGCCTAGGGACGTGGTGCCTAAATCTTTTAGAGCCCATGAGGGACTCTAAACTGGCCTCTACTCATCTCAAACTCATAATCCATCTAACCCTAGCCTCCACCTATATATAAACAACCCCACCCCTTAGCTTGACATCTATTTGCAACTTTTTCACCCCACCCAAACCCTAGTTCGTGGAGAGACGCCATCAAGGAGGGAGAAGGAGATCCCAGGCAAGAAGAAGAGGAGGAGGAAACGAAAGAGGATCAAGATCTCCATCAAGTTTCATTCTTCATCACCAATTCATCTCCAAGTTCATCACCAACCCTAGATCATCAAGATCCAAGTGTTGCCTCCAAGTTTCTTGATTCATTAGAGTCCTAAACACCTGGTATACCTTCTATTTCCTTTTCCTTACGTGAATTCAACCCCAAATCTCCAAATCCACGTCGATCTAGAAAACCCTAATATGTTGTTCTCGCTTAGTGCGAACTTGTCCGGTCCCTAGCAGACTTGTCCGATTTATCTAGTTAAATTGTGTTGAATTAATTCTAAAATTTGATCTAATCACATCCAAAACTGTATAAACTTGTTAAAAGCTATTAGAACTAGTTAGTGATTATTAAAAGCAATCTATTAACAAGTTCTACCTTGAATTTGCATTAATCATGCATATCATGTCATATTGAGTAATATTTGTGCACTCTTTGATTGTGTTTCTTGTCTTGTATGTTTATTGTGCGGATTAGACAGATTTGCGCTAGAGAGTGCCGCGGAGGATCTCCAACACCAAGAGTTTGAAGAAGTTGACCCAAACCAACCACAAGAGCAAGGCAAGTGTCCTTGAAGCATATTGATCAAGTTTCTAAAATAAACGTTTTGTTTGCAAAACTGCATGCTTGTGTCAATTTGAGGGGAATCCTACGATAGGAAGTTTACTAGATTTGTTTAACCACCCTTGTCACCAGGAATATATGGTAGAGAGTCGGGATGTGATTTTTACCTTTTTGCTCCGCTTAATTAATTGGGATGGAAGAACAATTACAATATTTAATTTGATTATGCATTAATGAGATTGTGGTTGACATGAACTGGTTAAATCTGATATGGTAATGGGTGATCTAAGCAAGCCTGGTATATGGATGGGTTGGATGTATGGTGGTTTTGCTTGCTTTATATCTAAGGACCAGTTCGTGGAGCGACCATCCAGGATTTACAGTGCCACCACGAGGCCAAGTATGGGTGCGGCATAGCTGATTAATTAGGGCTTTGCCAGTGCTATTTGGACCATTAAGGATGCTCGGGGAAGGGGTAGTCGGATTGGGTTTGTTGATGGTTGGTGGGACTACCCTGGGATCCGAATGGCTCAAGAGGGGGCCCTTGGTTTACGATGTGCTTAGTTGGAGACATTGCCACCGGTGAAACCTCAGTGGGGTTTAAATAGGATAGTAATCCATTTGTAAAGGCTATTTTGTGATCTCTTGGCCACACACCTACGGAAGTGTGAGACAGCATAATTGAGATTCTATAGTCATCGAAAGGTGATAAAATCAGAAACACATGGGTAAAGTGGTACAAACTCTGCAGAGTCTAATAAAACTATCATGATAGCCGTGCTACCGGTTATGAGCAACCTTGACCCTCACATGATTAGAGGAAAATTGGGATTTTTGGATGGTTTAGTTGGTATTATGGTTATGGATGGTTATGAATTGAATTCTAGTATTGAATATGGATATTGGTATATGATGATGGATACGGAATATGGACTGGTATTATGATAATTACATGGCTTATGATGGGTTTATTTCATATACATGTAATATTTTGCTTTTTCACGTGTTTTAATGTACTTTTCAGCACTCCACCATTATTATATTCGTCATTTGAATCAGCCACATGTCATACTTTCCACACTTGCTGAGTACGACATGTACTCACTCTTGCAACCCCCCCCCCCCCCCCCCCCCCCAACAGTTGTAAGTCAAGATTGGGAGTTTAATGGTGATAATGCGGAGTTCTAGGCCGTGTCTACCATTAGCTTTGCCTGTGGTGTTGATTTGATTTGCGCTACCCTATCGCTTATGTTGCCTAGTTGTTTAGTTTGTTTATTTAGTTTATTTCCATTGCATTAGTTGAACTTGTCATTAATATTCATTAGAACTTGTATTTGAGGATGATATGGTTTGTGCAATAAATTTGGTTAATTAATCTTGTTCTGTGGTAATTTTCTGTATACTCTTTTGTGAATGCACTCGTGTATGTGTGTTGAACATCCTAGGCACACATATGCGTTCGGTTCATTTTCGGAACCAAGTGTCACAGCGACGGAGTTTGAGCCACCGTCGCCGATCCCTGCAACACATAGAAGTTGTTTGACATTGATTACTTTAGATCTTTGTTTTTGACTAGAATTGATTAAACAAGCTAGAATTGATCATGTTGAAGTTACTTTAGTTATTTTGAGTTAGATTTGCTATGTTTAATTATATAAGACTAAGTAAGACTACAATCGCCAAGTTGAATTAGATTTTCCTACATTTGATGAATTAACACTAAGTAAGAACGTTTTTTTATTGTCTGAAAACCCAGAGAAATGTGCATGCGTGGCGGTAGCTCCACTTCTGGCGGTGTAATTAGCGGTGGCAGTGGAGGTAGGTCGAGGTGCAACCCCTGGAATTTGTAGCCTTGAAAGAAACTCTATCATTGCAAACATTACAGGTTATTATATATTATTAAGAATGCAATGATTTTAAATTACTTTAACTTATCATCATCGCCTGCCTCCGCATCTCCATCGTCTGTCGCATATGCTCCATCCAGGATCGCTGGTAGGAGATGGTGGCCTCCATCGCCACCCTCTGCGCTTCCATGTACGCCTGATACTGCTCGCAGTTCTCCTGGACTTAACGGGCGAGAGTCTCCACCTGCGAGACACCCTGACTCGGGCCCGACGAGGAAGCCTGTGTGGAGCTACCTCTCGCAGGTCTCGCTGCCCTCGAGTCCACAGCTCTGTCGAATATGGCGAGCCTATAAAAAAAGAATCAGTAATATGAAATTAAAATATCTTAAATATTTTTAATTGAAAACGATAAAATGACTTATGAACTTACCTTCCGTGGGCTTTTCCACCTCCACTTGCATACGCGTCTTGAGGATCGATTGGTTCATGTTCCCAATAGAAACCTGTGCTATGTATCTTCCTAGCCTCCTCCCCATACCTAGCCTGAAAAACAAGAAAACTTTGTAAGTTCAACAATCCATATAGTTATATTTAATATGAATGATTTCTAAACTTACCAACCTCTCGGTTGTGGCCTGACTGCACCCCTGAGGCTGAGATGGGTCCCTGTGACCTCTCTTCCGGACCTCAACAGGGGTCTGCGGCACCCCTGTCTCACACTTTTGTCAATACGTGTTAGTACGAACAATATATTATGAATATATAAACATAAGTTAACTACACTTACCATGCATTTAGAGAAACGCAAGAGGTTATCTTGGTCATGGTTGTGCTTCCCCTTGACCCCTCTGCACCCTCGAGCCCTCTTGGACTTAGCCTTAAACCCATCGCTAGTCCAGTACTGACAAAGGGTCTGGTATGCATCAGAACGACCCTGCAACCAGCTCACGTGGCCCTGCACATTGTTGTAGGTCGTTAAAATACCATTGAGAAAATTATCAGAAAAAATATTTACTACACCCCACGTACCTGCGTGTACTCCTCCTCCATCAGGTTCCTCTCGCTCTCCTGTCGGAAGTGTAGCACGTGGTGTTGGTTCGCCTTCAAGTGCTCATTGATAACTTGAATACGAGCGTTCGACAAAGCTTGTCAAATCGCCTTTGCAACATTGATGTGAAACACTTTCCTCGCATGCTCAAACATGCGAGGGTCGTTCGGGTCCTCTAAAATATACCTTGCCTGTGATAAAGAATATATTGAAGAAATGTCCATTAAAAGAGTTTAAGAGTTAAAACTTAGAAACTTTATAACATACTTACCATAAAATTGGCCCATACGTCCTCCTGATCGTTATCGTGCTCCTGGTGAGGGGCGCGTGCGTAGTCCTCCCATGACAAAGCAGGCACCCCGTTGATGACCTCGGGATAGTGCAAACACACTAGGGACTCGAAGGCACCGTTCACTGGTCTGTGGTGTCTCTCACCAATGAAAGACGTGTTGAACCAAGCGTTACAAGACCTTTATTGATTCGTTACTTAAGTAACCAAAAGTAACAAGAATTGAACACTACGATTTTATTACCTGTCTCCAACCGGACGAATCATGATCCTCTATGAAGGTAACACAGGAGGACTGACAAAGTGAGCCTCCCCGTCCTCCGCGTCTGCTCGGGCACCACGTCTGGTGACCCAGAAGGCTCGTCACCAGCCGAGCCAAAGGGCTCAGGAACAGAAAGGCCGATGGCTGGCTCACCCAAGGGTAGCCAAGCTTAACTGGTGTTGTAGCCTCTAAGTCAGTCGGGGAGGACTACAACATTCAAATGATTTATAAGTAAGTGTAATTGGAAACTGAATTTGAAGAATTTTTCAAAGATTAGTGAAATTTACCTGTGTGGGCTGTTGTACGAAGCCCTAGAGCTGCTCAGAACGTGCCCCAGCAGGTGAGAGCGCATGCTCCTGGTCGACGAGGCACCAACGAAAGCGTACTCAGCTCTAGAGGGGAAGAACCCACTCGTTGGCGCCACCTACTTACCCTTCCTTGACGCCATCTTGTTTTAATAGATAATCAGTAAGTATGCAAATAAGATATACACAACTCATGTTACTATCTTCAAGAAAACGTTACTTGTAATCACTTTCAAAATTCATCAACATCATTATCATGTGCCCTACTCTAGAACCATCCCAACGATCTTCCATCGTGACCTGTTCTAATTTCTGTTTTCACATATCATCTGTCTCTACATCTTCAACATCTCCAACTAATTATCGAGTCCTGCACCAGGCTCGACGATAAAAGTGTTTGGCCACTCTTCTTCTTGGTACACTTTTTCAACGTCTTCACTATCATGGTAACCATCATCCCCGGGAGTATATAACCACTCACGAGGATTCACCTTATATACCACCCACCAAGCACTATGCTTTGTGCATGGATAAGATAGGTAATACACTTGTTCCACCTTTTGTGCAAGAACAAATGTATCATCACCTCGTAGTCGGTCCTTGTGTTTGACTTCCACCATTCCAAATTGGTTTTCTCTAGTTCCATGAGTGCTATGAAACCAGTCACAGTCAAAGAAGACAACTCGAAGTGTCTTTTTTCCAATAAAAGTAAATTCAAGGATTTTGTTAATGATCCCATAATAATTGGTTACATTCCCATAATAATCTCGTCACAACACCGGAATTTGATGTTGCCGCAAGAAAACGAAGAGCTTCAAAATGAGTTGTACAGAATTGAAAGTCATTTATGTCATATCGACCATAACTTCGAACATTCACCATTCCATAATACAGCTGCTGCAAATCTTTTATGGACAATGTGAGTCAAGCACTGTCAAAAATGATCGTAAGTTAAAATAATAAATAATACTTCTTTAATAATAGTAACTTATAATATACAGAAGACGAGAGAGTATTACATAATCTCGAAACCAGGATAGGAAACCCGACCCTCCATTCATTCCTTCTTTTCCCATCCCTTATGCTTGTTTCATCGTAGGTTGATGCCTATGTGGCCAACATTGTCTGTGGAACTCGCTGAATGTGAAAAAACATTTTTTAGAATACATGTGTAGCAAAATATGGCAATTAGCATAAATGTAGGATAAAAACTTACTCGAAGTATTACTGCATGCCTTCTATATTTGCGTATATGTAGAGTAAAGCAACAGTATTGTCATGTTCGAGTACGACGTAGGTCGTGTAGCTACCAATGGTAGTGCCTCTCGTTTGAAAAATAGAGAGGTCGCTTAAAGGAAATGCTTTGTCCACATTGTACCGCATCGCTGAAGTATTGATATTCTGTTCTTCTGCAAAGTAGACACTTGAAAAGTATCCTACTTCCTTAAGAGCATATGCTTTAGTGATGCACCCTTCCTCCCTTGCCCTAATGCCAACCATTGGTTTCAGATATCGTAGTGCTCTTTCAATGTGATTCATCCACCTGTATTGCACAGGACCACCAACTTTAGCTTCAAATGGAAGATGGATAAGCAGATGTTGCATAGGATTGAAGAAACCCGGTGGAAAAATATTTTCCATCTTACATAAAAGTACATGTATCTCCTTCTCTAACTTATCCATCATCCCTATCTTGATTTCTTTAGCACAAAGTTGTCGATGAAAATATCTGAGCTCGGCTAAAACTTTCCACATTGCATCATCTAGATAGCCCCGAAACATAACAAGTAAGAGTCTTTCCATGACAATGTGATAATCATGACTCTTCAACCTAGTGAGGTTTCCTGTGTTCACATTCATGTCTCGTTTCAGGCTAGTTGCGTAACAATCTGGGAATTTCAAAGTTTTGAACCATTTCATGACTTCTTTCTTCTCTTTAGATCGAGGACAGATAGAAGCACATGGCTTACCACCACTTTCATAGATTTCAAGAGTTGGATGGTGAGAAATGTCTACCAAATCTAGTCTAGCTTTTATATTGTCTTTCATTTTGCCAGACATATCCATGCATGTGCTTATGATACTTTCACTCATGTTATGTTCCTGATGCATGACATCGATGCTATGCATTACAATCAATGACTTCACATATGGTAGCTCCCAAAGTCCACATATGTGAGTCCAATTGTGTTCCTCTCCATAACATATGAAATATTCAGGACGACCTTCATCTGGCACCAGTTTGTCCAACATATCAGAAATTTCTGACCCGTTGAGAAGTTTTGGTGGTCCTTTGTGATAACGGTGTTCTTTCTAAAGACATGCCTCTATTGCCTAAAAATGTGATTCGGAGGCAGCCAACGTCTGTGACAATCGAAGTTAGATATATTGCCTCCACGAGTTAGTCGAAAGCAATCTGTGTCCGAAGCACATATCGGACACGTCAGATGACCATGAGTGCTCCATCCGGAAAACATGTTGTATGCTGGCAAATCATGGACGGACGCAAAAAAGCGGCTCGAAGGTTGAATTTATGCGTCTTGTAACTGTCGTACGCTTCGACTCCAGTCCACAACACTTTTAATTCTTCGATCAGTGGTTTCAACATCACGTTGAGATATGACCCAAGATGATCAGGTCCAGGTACAATGAGACCGAGTAACATGAACTCGTTCTTCATACACAAAGCCGGTGGCAGGTTGTACAGAATGACAAAGACGGGACAACAAGAGTATGGCGTGGCATTTGTACTTAACGGTGAGAATCCGTCTCTCGATAACCCGATGCGAACATTTCTCGCATCACGAGAAAAATCTGGATCAAAGCGGTCTAGCGCCTTTCATGCATCACTGTCGGACTGATGTGTCAAGAATTCTTTGTTCTCACGTTTACCTTCTTTGTGCCATCTCATGTGTCTTGCGGTTCTTTTTGAAAGAAAGAACCACTTCAATCGAGGTGTCACAGGAAAGTAACAAAGCTACTTATGTACGATATATGTCATCACATTATCACCATCGTCATTAACAACTTCGACATACCTCAATTTACCACATTTCAAGCACATGTTCTCGTTGGCGTGCTCTTTCCAGAATAGCATACAGTTGTCTGGGCACACATCGATTTTCTCATAGTTCATATCGAGACTAGATATCTGGATCTTCGACTAATACATATCTTTAGGCGCTTTCTGAGGTTGTGGAAGGATATCGCAAATCAATGTCATGAGATCATTGTAGCAGTTGATGGAAAAAAAGTACTTAGACTTAATTGCCACAAATCTAGTCAAGAAAGCAAGGACGTTCACATTCGTGTGTTCATTCAACGGCTGTTGTGATTTCTAGAGCTCGTAGAAGAACTCGCATGCCTCATTTGTAAGAGGGTCCTCCGCATCCAAAGCTTCTAGCATCCCACCCATCCTATCAACCCCCGTTATATCATCATCCTCGTCCACTTCTACTATGACTCGAGATTTAGTCTCGCCGAGGAATGTCTACATCTCATAATGTGGCATGAAGCTGTTTCTACATAAGTGAAACGAAACATCCAATCTGCTCAAAAACTTGGTGTTCTGACATTTCATACATGGGAACCGCACCTTATCATCCGTTGCCAACAAAAATGATCGATCCAAAAATTAAAGAACGAGAGAGAGACAGGGAAGTGGGTTCGTTGAGATCTGCCATCCACACGCGTGTGTCTGTTTAGACGCATACTTTAACTTCCAATTAAATGGGCCTTATCGGTTCCTAAATGGGTTGTGTCGGGTCAAGCCGACCCGAATCCCATTTTTGTACATATAGTAACACTCAAGCAATAAATGATAAATACAATCTAAAAAACTAAGCAATTCAATTAAACATAAAAATTTTCAAACATAACAATTATTAAATTGTAATTTATCAATTAATAAACTTAAATGTAAACATAAGCAATTTTATTCTAAACATAGACACAATTTTATCCTAAACATAAATGTAAACATAAACATAAATCGAATTTGTATTGCATAATCAACAATAAAATTGAATTTCTAAATTCAATTGCATTTCGAAATTGAATTGCATAATCAACAATTTTATTACATTCAAAATTAAATTGCAAAATTTAATTGGATGGGGGTCGGTCATGGAGGGGGGGGGGGGGAGGGGTGGCCATGGAGGGGGAGGGGGCCGTCTATTGAGAGAGGGGGAGGGGGCAGCCATGGAGGGGGGAGGAGGGTCGGCTATGGAGGGAGGGGGAGGGGTGAGGGGGCGGTCATGGAGGGGGCCGACCATGGAGAGGGAGGGAAGGGGAGGGGGGTCGACCATGGAGGGGGGGAGGGGGGTCGGTGGCTATGGAGGGAGGGCGAGGGGGTGAGCGGGGGCAGCCATGGAGAGGGGGTCAGCCATGGAGGGGGGCCGGCCATGGAGAGGGAGGGGAGGGGAAGAACTTACAGAGGTGGCGAAGTCGGGCGCCAGCGGTGGTGGTAGATGTCGGGTCAGGACGATTGCGTGAGTGTGTGTGAGTCGGTTGTCGGGGCTGACGGGGCCGGGTATATCCTATTTATTTGTGATAGCTCCCTTAATTGTGATGGCCCTAGGGTTGGCTGTCGCAATGTACGTTAATTGCGACGGTTTTTTTCCTGGCCGTCGCAAAAAACCACCTAGGTCAGTTAATTTGCGATGGCCCTAGGTTGGCCATTGCAAATAAAAGACTATTTGTGACGACTTTGACTACGGCCGTAGCAAATAGAGCCCTAATTGCGACGACTGCCAATTTTGCGATGGCCAGAGGCAGGCCGTTGCAATTTATGTTATTTGCAACGGTTGACCGTCTCAAATAACGTTAGCTGTCGCAAATGATCGTGTTTCCTGTAGCACGCATCCCGTGTACCGGACCTACCTCCCTCCTTAAGGTAGTTCCGCTGTAGCCACGTGTCCAGAAGAATTAGACCTGCCTCCCTCGTTTGGTTAACTCTGGTGCTACCACGTGTCCTGCAGAGTCGGACCTGCCTCCCTTCTTAGTAAAGCTCAAGCACAAACACGTGTCCACTGACATCAGACCTATCCCCTAGTAGAGGGAAGCTCCGGAGCTTCCCCGTGTCAATGCCCGGACCTACGTCAACAACGGGAATAAATCGGGATCTCTAACGGCACGGACATTCAAGAGCCATCAATTGGCCATTACAATACCTGGTTAACGCGTTTGTCGGTACCCTGCGTACCGGGTACCCCATGATACTGCAAGAAAAGCCAAAGAGTTCCTACGTCCGAGTTGAAGACCCCTGAAGGCAACAGACGTCTGACAGCACTGGGCCCGCACCTGTTGTTTGGGTAGCTCCAGTACTACCATGTGTCTAGCAGGACCGGACCTACCTCCCTTCACAGGGAAGCTCCGATCCTGCCACATGTCTAGCAACCCCGGACCTAACCCCCAATAGAGGAAAGCTCCGGTGCCACCACGTGTCGAGTGGCTTTGGAGCTACCTCCCTGCAGAGGGAAGCTCCAGAGCTGCCACGTATTGTACTTTCGAACCTAAACTAGCAACGACTGCAGGATCTCCAATGGCATAGACATTCAAGAGGCTATTAAAACAGCCGTTACAAGACCTGATTAACGTGTCATTAATTCAGCATTAATGACACATGATCAGAGGACCTTTAGTACCAGTAACGCCACCATTAAGGCGCGTTATCAAACTGTTAATCATACTTAATAAATGTAGATTGTGTATTAGGTGATTGAATATTGCAGGGGCCACTTGTTGGGCCAGACAATCCCTGTAATGGCCAGCCTTTAGCATATAAAAGGGCTGAGCTGCACGGTAGAAACCAACTTGAACCAAGTCAACTCAAGCACACATGCATACTACGCAAGTTCATCAACAACCACCTTGTGGAGTAGGGTATTACGCACAGACGTCCCGAACCATGTAAATAATCCTCTGTGTCACCGTCTTGTTCATAATCTCACGCGTGCCCCAACTGAATACGAACCTCTGCGAACTATGCTTTAGTAGTACCGGGGGAAGTGTTGTACCAACACTTCGACAGTGTCATTAATGCCATATTAATGACGCACGACCAGAGGAATATCAAGGCTGGTAACGCTATCATTAAGGCACATTATTATTAATTGTCTATAACACTGTAGATCGTGTACAAGATAGTTAATACAGTCGAGGCCACTTGTCGGGCCAGACACAAACTGTAACAGCAAGTCATTGGCATATAAAAGGGTTGCGCTGCATGACGAGCAAGGGGCTACGAATACAAGCTGATACATACTCATACAATTAACACACACTCTGTGGAGTTGGATATTTCGCTCAGGCGGCCCTAACCACGTAAAACCCGCAGTGTTCATTTCTTTTTCTGGATTTGACTCGCGCCCCAACCAAATATGAACCTCCGCGGACTACTTCTTAGTAGTACCGACGAAAAGTGTCCTAGTCCACATTTCGACATTTGGTGCACTAGGTAGGGAGTTTTTCAAGCATTCAAGATGGTGAATTCCACCATCGCTTCATCCAACGGAACGGCTGTGCAGCCTACTAGAGGAAATCCCTCCAATGTGCAGCAGTTGGCCAACGTTGTAGTTTCGGCGTGTGTCATTCCTCCACCACCACCACCATCACAGCAGGATGGTGTGTTCGCGTCGGTCTCTGCACCGACAAATAACCCTGAGAACACACTGAATGCAGCGCGAACTCTCCTACAGCGTCCACCAGTGCTGGGATCTCCTCCTGCCATGCTAGAACCATGGCACGCTGATGTTGAACATTTGGTTGCAGCTGCAGCCAATGCTATCAGCAACCAAGGTCTGCCCCATGCAGGACAGGCACCTTCACAGAATAGGACCTTTTCTGGTAGACTTGGTCCTCACGCGTTGCAGCTCAGGAGACAAGCGCACACCCAACAAGTGACCTCACTGCCCTCTGGGGCTTGCCGTACTGTAACACCCTCATTTTCATACATCATGTCCTGCATTCATCATTAAATAAGGTTAACATTGAGCAACATACAAAGGAATAAGTTTAAAATGATATTAGAAACAAAACTGCACTTAAGAATTCTGGGAGGTGCGGAAAAGTCCGATCTTGGTGCAGACTAGTCCGATTTCTCTCTGACTTCCATCGGACTTCTCCGCTTTGTTACGGACTAGTCTGTTTTTCTCTCTAGACACTTTCGGACTTGTCCGATCCATTGCGGACTAGTCAGGTATTCCAATTGCTTGAAATTTTGCTAAGTCCCTGGAGTTGTCCAGACTAGTCTAGTATTCCAGCAGACTTGTCCGTTTTCCCCTCTAACTAAAGTCGGAGTTGTCCGATTTTTGCCAGACTTATCTGTTTTTCCCCTCTGGATAAGTTCGGACTTGTCCGATGTCCAGTTTGTACTTGTCCGATATCTCCCTGACCAACTTTGGACTAGGGACATCGTGCCTAGTCCAAAGTTTGTACTTGTCCGATAAATCGCGACTTCGAGTTGATCTTTTGTTTCACAACTTGTTTCTTGGATTTTACGTTAAGTGGGCCTAGGGACATCGTGCCTAAATCTTTGGAGCCCATGTGGGACTCTAAACTGACCTTTACTCATCTCAAACTTGAAATCCATCCAACCCTAGCCTCCACCTCTATACAAACAACCCCATCCCTTGGCTTGACATATATTTGCCAGTTTTTCACCACACCCAAACCCTAGCTTGTGATTAGCCGCCACCAAGGAGGGAGAAGGTGATCTAGAGCAAGAAGAATAAGAGGAGGAAATGAAAGATGATCAAGATCTCCATCAACTTCATGTTCTTCATCAACAAATCACCATCAAGATCTTCATCAACCCTAGATCGTCAAGATCCAAGTATTGCCTCCAAAACCCTTGATTGTTTGGAGTCTTAGACACCTGGTATACCTTCTACTTCCTTTTCCTTACGTGAATTCAACCCCAAATCTCCAAATTTGCATCGATCTAGAAAACCCTAGTTCGCCAGTTCTGCGAAGTGCGGACTTGTCCGGTCCCTAGCGGACTAGTCCGATTTTCCTGGTTAAATTGTGTTGAATTAATTCCGAGATTAGATAGAATCAACTCCAAACCTGTATAAATTTGTTAAAAGCTACTAGAACTAGTTAGTAAACATTAAAAACAACTCATTAACAAGTTCCACCTTGCAATTGCATTAATCATTCATATCATGTCATATTGAGTTATATTTGTGCACTCATTGATTGTGTTTCTTGTACAGTATGTTCATTGCACGGATTAGACCGATTTGTGCTAGAGAGTGCCGTGGAGGATCTCCAGCACCAAGAGTTTGAAATCTTTGACCCGAACGAATCCCAAGAGCAAGGAAAGTGTCCTTGAACATATTGATCTTGTTTTGAAATAAATGTTTTGTTTACAAAACTGCATGCTTGTGTCAATTTAATGGGAATCCTATGATAGGAAGTTTACTAGAGTTGGTTATCCACCCTTGTCATCTAGAATCCGTGGTAGAGAGTTGAGATGGTCTTTTTACCCTTTTTGCTTCGCTTAATTAATTGGGATGGAAAACAACTATACCACATAACTTAATTATGCATTTATGAGATTATGATTAACATGAACTAGTTAATATGATGTGGTAATGGGTGATCTAAGAAAGCTGGTATGTGGATGGGTTGAATGTTATCGTGGTTTCGCTTGCTTTAGATCTAAGGACCGGTTCGTGGAGCGACCATCCAGGATTTACAGTGCCACCATGAGGCCAAGTATGGGTGTGGCATAGATGATTAATTAGGGTTTTCCAGTGCTATTTGGACCATTAAGGATGCTCGGGGAAGGGGTAGTCGGATTGGGTTTGTTGATGATTGGTAGGACTACCTGGGATCCGAATGACTCAAGAGGGAGCCCTTGGTTGAAGATGTGCTCTGTTGGAGGCATCGCCACCGGTGAAACCTCAGTGGTGTCTAAATCGGCTAGTAATCCACTTGTAAAAGCTATTTTGTGATCTCTTGGCCACATACCGACGGAAGTGTGACATGGCATAATAGAGGTTCTAGTCACTACAAGGTGATGAAATCAGAAACACGTTGGTAAAGCGATACAACCACTGTAGAGTGTGTCTAAAAAACTATCATGATAGCCATGCTCCCAGTCATGAGAAACCTGGACCCTCACATGATTAGAGGGAAATTGGGATTTGGGATGGTTTGGTAATAGTTATGGCTGGTATTGGATATGATTAATGGTAATGGTGAAATCTGGTATATGGATGGTGGTAATGAAATAGGGACTGGTACTATGATATTAATAATGGTTTATAATGGTTTATTTCACATACATATATTATATTCCTTTTCAAATGTTTTAATGTACTTTTCAGCACTTAGCCATTGTTATATTGGTCATTTTTATCAGCTACATATCATACTTTCCACACTTGCTGAGTACGATATGAACTCACCCTTGCACTTCCCCCACCAACAGTTGCAGGTCAGGATTGGGAGTTTAACGATGATAATGCGAAGTTCTAGGCCATTTCCACCGTCAGCTTTGCCTGTGGAGTGTTGGAGTTGCGCTATACCCTGTTTGCTTACGCTGCATTAGTTCAAACTTGTCATTAATATTCATTAGAGATTGTATTTGAGGATATTCGGAATTGTGTAATAAAAGTGGTTAATTAATCTTGTTCTATGGTAATTTCATGTATACTCATTTGTGATTGCACTCGTGTATGTGTGTTGAACTTCCTTGGCACACATATGTGTTACGTTGTTCATTTTCGGAACCAGGTGTCACACGTACTCACATGGTAACAAGACTCCTGACTTAGGATCTTTGGTCGGAGCTTGATCATCGCAACATGCGGAAGGATGGCCATGTCCACATCGAGCATGCTCGCGAGAGGAGCATTGTTTGAGAATACCCTTCTCCTCTTGGAGTTGGGGGTGTGTCGAAGTGTTAATGCGACACTTCCCTCGGATCTGCAAAGGAGCAGCCCGCGAAGGTTCTTGTTCGACGGGGCTTGGGCCTCAAACTAGTGTTCTAGCGGAAGAGTATGAGACTGTTGTTTTTACGTCCTTCGGGGCGCAAGGAGCATAACACCCTACTCCACGGTGGATTGTATTGCTTGGTGAGTGTGTATGCGAATGTGTGTGTATCGGGGATTCTGAGTCTGGTACTTGTATCGGTGGTGGTCCAGGCCTTTTATAGTCAACGTCAGACGCCTTACAAGTGGGGTCCTGGGGCCCAACAGGTGGTCCCAGGGCGATCCTAAAGATCTAAGGCTTATCGCATAAGCTTCCTCTGGTCGTTGCTTTGATGACTAGCTGTCTTGCCGCCAGAGTCGTTGGTGGCCCATGCGTCGTTGCTGTCATTAGCAGGGGATGTCCCATCCAGCTGTCTCTGGCGCCGTAAGCTACCCACTTGGCAGAGTGGGATAGGCCTGTGGCGTCTTCACTGTGATACGATTGGTCACAGCTATACCTGACATTAGGCATGCGCCGCACCATTAATCTGGGGAAGCCGCGTATCTTCAAGGCTTGATGGAGACAAGGTGCACCACCCTCTTTACTTCCATACTATTCGCTCAGGGCAAGTGGACTGACCACACAGCAGCTAGGGAGCTTACCGCCGTGGTGGAATCCAGGTCCATCTTGCGGGCCACATGACAGCTCGGGAGCTCACCTCCACGTGGGAGGTCAGGTTTCATCCCACGGGCCACATAGCAGCTCGGGTGCTCACCTCTATGGGGGAGATCGGGTCTCGATCTTCACGGGTCAAGTGGCAGCTTGGGAGCCCACCTCTGTGAGGGAGGTGGGGTCCCGTCCGGCTAGACATATGGATCCCTGGGAGCTCATCGCCGAGGTGGGGCTGAGATCCTTCTTCGGCATCTCTTGTGGTTACCCCATACCTCCCATCGAGGCTGGAGGGTCCGGGCCTCCTGAACATGTGGCGCCCTCGGACCAGTCTCTATTCGGACGCAGAGTACCTAGGCGGCTCTAGCTTGTGCGCGAGGGTACCCGGTATATTGGGTACTGACAGTGGCCCCTGGGTCCACCTTGGGGGGAGGCGACGAGCCCGAGGGTGGAGCCTTATCCTGCTTTCTTGCGCGGTCTCTTAATTTTGTCTTGATCAGTCGAAGCGGTGCACTCTTCTGCTGCTGTGACCATGCATCCCTCTCTTGTTGAGGGGTCGTGGCAATGGGATATTTGCTTGCTGTGATATTATCGCGACAGTTCCCAAGGCGCCTACTGCACTTCTGCTGCTTTCACTTCTGTCTTTATGGGAACCGTCGGGTTGCCTTCTCTGGTAGGGAACTGCTCGGGCCGACTTTTCTAACGGGGGACCTGGGCCCATTCGTCATGATCGCCATGGTATGAGCAATTGATTTTGATCCCGCTCAAATTTGCACAGTGCGCCCAAACACCACTAAGGTACTTTAAAAAGTTACCTTTGTGGGCAATGGAGGTTCCTTTCTTTCGCACGCCCCAAGCATTCGAGCCTTCGATTCCCTCCTTGAGTGTCTACCCATCCCTAAGGTTATCGACTGCTGCTCCAATGGACTCAGCTCTGCCTCCTTCCTGGATGGATGATGTCTCACCTGTGAGACGCCTTTTCGGTTGGGAGGACAAGGAATGACGGGATATGATCTGTCCCAGCTCCTTGCCACTGGAGTTGGGGGAGAAAGATATCGTATTCTTCCAGGCGTACGCATACTCTGGGTTTGTCCCTCCTGTTTCCTCCTTCCCGGTGACACTCCTGGAAGTCCTTGGGCTCCAACTTCATCACCTGTCGCTGAACTCTCTGGTGGTGGCAGTGGTGTTCTCGCATTTCCGCAAGATATTTGTCGGGGTGTACCCATGCGTGCCAGTGTTCTGGCACTTCTTTGTGTTGTGGCGGACCGGCGAGAAGAACAAAGACAACTTCCTTGGCGGCTTCTGCTTCTAGCATCAGGCCAACAACCCCTTCAAGTAAATTACTCCGCTCTCCTCGGTGAAGTGGCCCAACTAGTGGAGCGACTGGGTGGTCGTACATACCGACGCCCACGATCGCATGGTCCTGCCCACCGGCTGGCCGGCAATTAGGAGGACGGCCTAGGAACAACGCCCAGAGCTTGAGGCGGCATACACGCCAGTGCTGAAGAGGATCCAATTCTTGGCAGACCACAACCTGTCAGAGCTATCGATGGTGGTCGACATCGTTCGTCGCCATCTGGCCCCTCTCCAGCACTGTTGCCGCCATGAATGTCTCTACTTCGGGCTCCAAGATGGTCCCAGGTTGCTGAGGGGTTGCGACACGGAGACGACCCGTAGGAGGTGTTTGTAGAAATATCCAAGGAGTGCGATGACCTGCTGTCAAACGATGTCTTAAACCTTCCATAGGCTTGCCCACCGCTTTGCACAGATTGGGACCTTCGGACAAAGGTTCTGAAGGAGATGCCCATCCAGGATGCGATTGGTCTTGCGCTGCGGCAGGTTGGTAGTTAGAGCCGGAGCCTGGCCATTGTCAACTCTTCGGAGGAGTCCACACCTTCTTCAAGCTCTAAAGCCTCAAAGGCAGAGGAGGCGCCCATTGTTGGGGGGAAGGTCAAGGCGCAAGACCCTGACATAGGTAAGGGGAATGCACCAGTCCCCAACGTAGGCAAGGGGAAGGCCCTGGTGGTCGAGGTCCTGAAGAAGAAACGCCTTCGATCGCAACCGAGGGTGCCGCCGCAGCTGGCCTTCGCTCCAAGTCAGCGTCCACCGGCGCGCCCCTCTTCAGTATTGGGTGTCGGCAGTTCTTCGGGGGGAGGTTGGGTCCGTCAAGCAGCAGCTCCACCAACATCGCTGGTCGGCACGTCATACAACATCCCCGTCACCTGTGCGGTCCAGGGTGGCACAGGGGGCTCCGGCAACATCACACTCACAGAGGCTCAAGCAAAAAGGCCTCGAGCCGACATCGTTGGCAGCTCGGGAGGTGGCTCTGTCGGGGTTGGTGGATGCACCGGTGCAGGGTGGTGGCACTGCTGGTGGTTTTGGCGGAGGCCCTGCTGGGATGGCCTCGCCTATTACGCCATTGCTAGGGCCCGCGGCTTCAGGATCGCCGAAAGTGGGGGCTCACTGAAGCTTCCGCGGATGTCAGTAAGGCATTATTGCCACCGCTTGCTCTCCATTATCTCTCCTGCCTTTGTTTGTTGGTCAAGGCTTGATCTTGATTTGCAGGGCTACGTCAACTGTTGTGAGGCCCTTACCGCCGGGGGTAGTGCCCGGAAGCACTTTGAAGGCGGCCGAGGATGCTACGGCTGTGCTGGTGAGGCAGCTTGTGAAGCTTGTTCAGGGGAGCGCTGCTCGGATGTCTGTGCCTAGCGTGGCTAGTGAAGCATCTCCGGCTGTCGCACCAGAGGCACTTCCAGCCGTCACACCAGAGGCACCTCCGGCCTTCGTAGCAGGGGCACCTCCAGTCGTCGTGGCAGAGGCCATGTCAGAGCCGACTCCGGGGGCTCAAGGTCAGACCTCCACTGCTGCTGATTCGGTGGGTGGCTCTCTGAGCGATGGTGTCCCTACTGCTTCAGGTGGCACCGCAACTCCTGCTCAGTCTCGAGGGACAAGATCCCTAGTGCTGGTGGCCTCGCCTTCACCGCTACAGGAGGAAGAGGTCCCCAAGATGATCACTGGATGACCTTCCCTGACTTTGGCGCAGCCGGAGCGCCTCTCCGATGTCATAGACTTGATGCAATCCAGCATCCTTCATGTGCAATCCAACCTCCACTGGGCGCAGGAGGCTCTTGCCGTAGAGTGGGAGAAGCAGCATGCCGAGGGCGAGCGCCTCCGAGGCTGGGAGGATCTCCTAAGCTCCAGGACCGCCGAGGCGATGGCGAAGTACTAGAAGGAGAGCAAGGAACTGGAGGTGAGGCACCGCTTGGTGAGGGCCTAAGACGCCTTGACCAAGAATATTCTGGCTAACACCAAGGTAGCCAACGACGCTGCTGACGCTCGCCTGCGCACTCTTGCAGTTGGTCGAGGCCCAGAGTCGCCAAGAAGTCGCTGTTGCCAAGAGGGAGGTTGCTATTGCCGATCAAGAGGTGGCGACGCAGGCGGTGATGGCCCAGGCTGAGGCCGATTGGGATAAGCTGTAGTCCCGCCTCGTCTGGGAGAGCAATTTGGCGCGGGATCGAGCGCAGCACCTAGTTGAGCGTCAGGAACTCCTCCTGCACAATCTTGACGTCCAAGTCCGAGAGCACACAGCAGAGCGCCGCACCCGGGATCTCGATCTACGGGAGCGTCAACTAGCTTGTGTTTGGAAGCCGAGGGTAGGGCGACGGCAGAAACGGTGGCATCCCATGTCTTGGTGTGTTACTGGAGCCGATACCCTAATCTGCTACTAGAGCCAGTTTTTAAAGGCCCTGTTGAGGAACGCGAGGCGACAGCAATGGCGGAGGTTAAGGAAGCCGCCAAACATGTCGTAGCGCAGTTCAGTCGGGGTTGAGGCTGGTAGCTTGTTTTTGTATCCGGGGTTCACCCCCCTGTAAGGAATTCCTTAATGAATTCTAATTTGTGTTTAGCTTCTTGCATTGTCTCTGTGCTTCTCAACTGTTGCTCTGAGTCCTTAGTTGCGTTAGGGTTTGCAGGACCTTTGTTGAGCTCGATGGCTTCTCAAGACCAACGGCTTGCACAATTGATATGGCTGAAGTGTCGTCCGTTGATTTTATGCATGTGCAACCCCTTAGAGGCCCCTTGGTAGATGTGGTTAGTTGGCTAAGCACATCTACCCTTTGATCGCAGAATGTCTTGAACTGGCCCCCAGTGGAGTGGGGGAGTTGGAATGTCGTAGCGCCACCATTTTCTGGAGTTGGATGCTCCAGCATCGTCCACCGTCGTCATCGAGTCATCGACGGCAGGCCCCTTGGGAGGTGGCAGAGCTGGGTGCTCTGGCATCGTCCACCATCATCGTAGAGTCATCGACGATAGGCCCCTTGGGGGGTGCCGAAGCTGGATGCTCCGGCGTCATCCACCATCATCATAAAGACATCTACGGCGGGCCTCTGGTATACAGGTTATCCACGCTTCTTGTCGTCGTTGGCATACTGGGACATCCACGGCGGGCCCCTTGCTAGATGCCGGAGCTAGATGCTTCGGCGTCGTCCACCATCTTCATGTAGACGTTGACGGTAGGACCCTTGGGAGGTGCCAGAGCTGGATGCTCCAGTGTCGTCCACCATCTTCATGTAGATGCCGACGGCAAGCCCCTTGGGAGGTCTCGGAGCTGGATGCTCCGTCGTTGTGCACCATCTTCGTGTAGACGTTGATGGCAGGCCCCTTGGGAGTGCCGGGGTTGGATGCTCCGGCGTCTTCCACCATCTTCTCATAGATGTCGACAACAGGTCCCTTGGGAGGTGTCGGAGCTGGATGCTCCGGCATCATCCACCATCATCGTGGGGACATCGACGACAGGCCCCTGTTTTACAGGCTATCACAAGAGAACCCTGTTAGCCACAAGAGCTGGGCGGGAGAGTTTACTCACTTATCCACGCTTGTTGCTGTCGTCGGCATACTATGACATCGGTGGCGGGCCCCTTGTTGGGTGTCGGAGCTGTATGCTTCGACATCGTCCACCATCTTCATGCAGACATTGACGGCAGGCCCCTTGGGAGGTGCCAGAGATGGATGCTCTGGCATCGCCCACCATCGTCGTGTATACATCAACGGTAGGCCCCTTGGGAGGTGCTGGAGCTGGATGCTCCAGCATCACCCACCATCGTCGTGGGGACATCGACGGCGGGCCCCTATTTTACAGGCTATCACAAGAGAACCCTGTTAGCAACAAGAGCAGGGCAGGAGAGTTTAATCACTTATTCACGCTTGTTGCCGTAATCGACATACTAGGACATCGGTGGTGGGCCCCTTGCTGGTTGTCGAAGCTGGATGCTTCGATGTTGTTCACCATCTTCGTGTAGACATCGACGGCAGGACCCTTGGGAGGTGTCAGAGTTGGATTCTTCGGCATCACCCACCATCGTCATGTATACGTCGACAGCAGGCCCCTTGGGAGGTGCTGGAGCTTGATGCTTCAGAATCACCCACCATCATCATGGGGACATCGACGACAGGCCCCACAAGAGAACCCTGTTAGCAACAAGAGCGTGGCAGGAGAGTTTACTCACTTATCCACGCTTGTTGCCATCGTCGGCATACTGGGACGTTGGTGGCGGGCCCCTTGTTGGGTGCCTGAGCTGGATGCTTCGGCGTCGTCTACCATCTTCGTGTAGAAGTCGACGGCAGGCCCCTTGGGAGGTGCCAGAGCTGGATGCTCCGGCATCGCCCACCATCGTCTTGTATACATTGATAGCAGGACCCTTGGGAGGTGCCAAAGCTGGATGCTCCGGCGTCGTCCACCATCTTCGTGTAGACGCCGACAGCGGGCCTCTTGGAAGGTGTCGGAGCTGGATGCTCCGGCATCACCCACCATCGTCGTGTATACATCGACGATAGGCCCCTTGGGAGGTGCCTGAGCTGGATGCTCCAGCATCGCCCATCATCGTCGTGTATGTCGACGGCAAGCCCCTTGGGAGGTACCGGAGCTGGATGCTCCGACATCACCCACCATCATCGTGGGGACATCGACGGCACAGCAGGCCCCTGTTTTACAGGCTATCACAAGAGAACCCTGTTAGCAACAAGATCGGGGCAGGAGAGTTTACTCACTTATCCACACTTGTTGTCATCATCGACATACTAGAACGTCGGTGGCCGGCCTCTTGCTGGGTGCCGGAGCTAGATGCTTTGGTGTCGTCCAGCATCTTCGTGCAGACATTGACGGCAGGCCCCTTGGGAGGTGCCAGAGGTGGATGCCCCGACATCGCTCACCATCGTCGTGTATACGTCAATGGCAGGCCCCTTGGGGGTGCCGGAGCTGGAAGTTCTGGCGTCGTCCACCATATTCATGTAGACGTCGATGGCAGTCCTCTTGGAAGGTGTCAGAGCTGGATGCTCCAGCATCGCCCACCATCATCGTGTATACATCGACGGCAGGCCCCTTGGGAGGTGTCAGGGTTGTGTTGTTTTGCACTTATAATAGAAGCAAGGTGGACTAGTTTGCTCATTGGTTTACCTGTAGCTCTCTTTTAGCTCTGTCATGCGTTACTGTCCTGGGCTGACTCACGGGGCCTGGGTAATTCGGTGCATTGGTGCTTTGGGGTCCGGCTCCTGTCATCCTCAAGGTGTGAGCTTTTTGGCTCTAGTACTTGGCTGTAGCGCTGGTTGGAAGGGTGTGTGTGCTTAGGGTACAGGACCAGGCTAAGCAGTTTACACCCCCTGGACCTCCTGCTCGGCATAGGCCTTTCTTGGGGAACACTCTAGCGTCACGGGGACCTAATGACGAGAGGGGCCAGAAGAACCCCTTATACACTGCAGTTACCTCAAGCAGACCTGCCTGTATTAGGGCTGCATGACTCCTGCATGGGTGAGTTACAGAGTGTACAAACATGCATATAAAGATAATACGCAATAAACGAGTCTAGTATAGCATTTTCATAAACTTAATGCGTAAGTAAATGGACAAAGTTTTAAGAAGCCTTTAAGTAAAGCAGTGATTTTTTGATAGGGGTTCATAGGGGGGGACAGGCTTTTACAAAAGAGGGCAACGGCTTGCCTCCGAATGATTAGGGAGGCAGGGTGCACAGGCTTAGGGTTCGGAACCAAGAAAAGCTGGCTGCACACTCTGGACCTGACCCTCCCGGTGCTCGGTTGTCCTTAGTGTTGCTCCTAAGACCTACAAAATCCCTTACACTATTCTACTAAGCCTAGTATTTACAAAAGGGGTGACCAAACCTCCATCGGTAGCAGTGATGGTTGGCAGACAACAGCTACTTAGAGGGGCGATGAGCGAGCTTCCCTATTTCTTGCCTTGACCGCCTATCTTGCGAGTGGTCTGGGCAGAGCCGTAACTGGGCTTGGCAGCTTTGACTGAGGTGTCGATGCTGTCGAAGGGCTGCAGCTGAGGCGCAGCAGGTGCTCCGCACTGACGCGAGCTTGGAGGAGTCCGACTTGATCCAGCACCGCCCGGGACGGAACTGGGTCTGCTGTGAGTGCTTGAAACTGCTCCAAGGCTAACACTGCAGCGGTGCGATCTCTGTGGATCCTGAGGATGCTGGAGGGGGTTGGCATCTTCAGGACGAGGTAGCCGTAGTGGGCTACAACCATGAACTAGTACAGGGCAGGTCTGTCGATGATGGCGTTGAAGGGGAGGCTGACATCAGCGACGTCGAAGAGGATGCTCTCCGTCCTGTAGTTGTCGGGTGTCCCGAAGGTCACTCGCAGGTAGATGTTGCAGTACGGGATGATGCTCCCAGGTCCCACCCCGAGAATTGGCTCGAGGGGGCGAGCTTGGACACCGGGATATGGAGTTGTTCGAAAGTTGCACGGCTGAGGAGATTGAGGCCTGTCCCGCCATCTATCAAGACGTAGTGGAGCTTGACGTTGGCTATGGTGGGGGCGACTAGGAGAGGTAGGACCCCAGCTCCGGCCATGTTCTTAGGGCAGTTAGAGGCGTCAAAGCTGATCGGCATATCCTTCTAGTGGTTGTGCTACGCCGGAGTGGGTACAGGGGCTATCGAAGCCACTGCACGACGAAGGGTCTTGACCGCGTTCTTGGACGCGGGATCCCAAGACCCTCTGAATATAACGTGGACGGTCTTGCGACGCTCGTGGTCGCTGCTGGCGTCAGAGTCCTCATCTTGGTGGACCACTTTGACGACCCCGATCTTGCTTCTGGTACTCCAGCTCCTCATCATTATCGACCTTGGGTTCGACCTTCTAATTGCCCTCCCGTTGGCAGAAGGGGACACAGTCCGGGCGCTGTTGTGCCTGCTCTTTGTAGCGTTCGGCGCACCTTTTTATCTCCCAGCACTCGCTCGCGGTGTCTTCACGAGTATTGTGCACCAGGCAGGGTTCGATGTCTTCCTCAGTGGCAAGTGGCTGACGAAGGCGTTTCTTTGGGCGTGGGGGTTTGCCTCCTCGGTCGTGGCTGCTACCGTGATGGGGGACCCATGCAGTGGTTTGTTCTGCACCCCCCCCACGGTTCTTGTTCTTCATTTTGCTGTTACCAGGGGTAGTGGCTGCTTCTCCAGTCTGGCCAGCCCCGCCCACTCCGGGGGCGGGCTAATCGTGCCAGTCGCGACCTTCTACCGCTCTGGCGCACCGATCGGCAATGGAGAAGAGCTCAGAGACGTCTTGCACATTGTGCGTGGCTAACTTCTCGAGCATCTTGCGGTCACACACTCCCTGGTGAAATGCCACTGTGACAGAGGCATATGGGATGTTGGGAATAGAGTTGCGTACCTGGGAGAAACGCTGGACGAATGATTGCAGCGTCTTCTTGGGTTGTTTTCACACGGCGTGGAGGTCGAGCTTGGTGCTGGGGCGCGTGTAGGAGCTGCTGAAGTTTGCCTTGAACTGTCGGCACAACTCATCCCAAGAGGTTATAGACCCCTCAGGAAGGTTTATCAGCCATGAGCGCGCTGATCCAGTCAAGGCGACTGGGAAGTAGTTCGCCAGGATGGTCTCATCCGCTCTTGCAGCAAGGAGCATCATGGTGTAGATCTGCAGGAACTCCGTCGGGTTATGCTTCTGTCGAACCTCTCTGGGATATGTGGCCGAAACTTGTGTGGCCACATCGCGAATCGGAGGTGCGAAGCCAATGCCGCGTAGCCACCAATGGGCTTTGTCAAAAAGGCAGATGGGATAGCATACCCAAGGGGGTCTGGTGCACCACGTGTGGCACTTGCTGGACCTGCGGTCATGGCATTGGTTGTACCATGCATTGCTGCAACAATATAGGCTGTGCCAAGTACTGTTGTTGCACATCCTGCTGCACCGAGTACTGCAGGGGAGCCGTCGAGCTGACATATTCCTGGTCAGGTGGCAGAGGGTTTAGCTGCGGCACACCTTGGATGGAGGACGCTTCGTGAACAGGGCATTGAGGGCCATATTCGGCGTCGAGGTTGCGCCGCCTCTCTTGCTGCCGCTCAATGATGATACGACCGTCCATGTGAGCTTGACGACAGTCAAGCTTATCCCTAAGGTCCTCCGTGGGAAGCCGGCCAATGCTTGTAGGCTTGGAGGAGTGGGAGTTGTTGGTGCGACGGTCGATGGACAGCGTGCATGACAGCGACACGAGGCGCCTTCCCCTGTTGGGGGAGTTGATGGATGCGACGACGAAGTGGTCCTTGTCTTGGACCCACTGCTGAGCCGCCCCTTGCGAGGCATTTAGCGACGGTTGGTGGTGGAGGAGAGCTTTGGCTACACCCAAAGCGCTCTCCGGGCTTGCTGTTGGGGGTGCTGGCTGAGCCGACTGAGCCGGGGCGTGTCCCGACGTGCCATCTTTGCCGGTCGTACCTGCACGGGGGCAAGATGGACTAGAGAGTGTCGCTCGAGCGGATCTGGTCACTAGACGACGGCCGCGAAAATCGCCTTCTATGGGCCTGATGAACACCATGGAGGTGAAAGTGCTACCACTTTTTTGAAGGAAAAAGCCTCTACCTAGCACGCCAAATGTTGAAGTGTTAATGCGACACTTCCCTCGGATCTGCTAAGGAGCAGCCCGCAGAGATTCTTGTTCAGTGGGGCTTAGGCCTCAAACTAGTGTTCTAGCGGAAGAGTATGAGGCAGTGGGTTTTACGTGGTTCAGGCCACAAGGAGCGTAACACCCTACTCCACGGTGGATTGTATTGCTTGGTGATTGTGTACGTGTGTGTGTGTGTGTATCGGAGATTCTGAGTCCGGTCCTTGTAGCGATGGCAATCCAGTCCTTTTATAGAAAGGTCAGATGCCTTACAAGTGGGGTCTTGGGGCCGGACAGGTGGTGGTGAGGACATCACAAGAGCACGAGCACGGTTATTAAATCAGCAGGTGAATTCGATCCTAACTTCTTTTGCATGTGAGTTTGAGAATAGATTGCTATGTGATGATTTATTTGTTATTAGGAATAATGGAGAAGATCAACAAGTGAAGGAAGGAGGCCTTGGGAGCGTGGAGAACCAGCTGGGACGTCCACAAGTTGATAGAAACAGTTTACAACTCGGACTCGAGTTCAACTCGGAGTCCAGGAGCAGTCCACCTTAAAACAGACGTTCAGAAGGCATACGGACTCCGTTTTTGACGCTCTACATATGCACGAAGAGAGGAGAAGATAAAATTTCCAATGGTTCAGGTCCCACCTCAAAATTCCTGCGGAGTCATTGGGAATCGTCGAAACAAGTCGAGTCGCTGTCCGGTGCTGCGCCACCAAATCGGGCCTTTGGGCCTTGTATCCAGTAAGAGTCCATTAGAGACGCGTCTAATCATGTTTTGGTCGAACCCTAGCCTATAAATACTGCAGCCGTCGGTCATATTCGGTGGGTTTTGCTTAGATCAATAATATCGCCGTTCTACGGTTTGTGAGACCCCAACTTCGCGATTTCAGATCGTGTCTTCTACGTTCTTGCTCGTGTTCTCGGTTGCACTTGCAGGTATTAGCCTTCTTGGCGAGGTCAAGCGTGTGCAGCACGGTTGATAACTAACGGAGCCGTGGTGTAGTGATTGCAGGGGTACTCGTACCGCTCGAGTGCCGCGGATCATCAATGTCGAGTTCTCCACCCCAATGGACATACCTTTCGGAAGATCGGGCCTAAACCTACTCATCAATTGGTATCAGATTTCCAGGTTGCCTGTGAGGTATCTTTGTTTTTACTTCCATTAGATCAATTTTGTTTCGTACCTAGAGTCCACAGAAAAGCCAAAAAAAAATTATATCGTTTTTACCGCTTCCCACACTATAGTGCCTGCACTTTCGTTTTTCAATTTGCATTTTTGAGTTTGCATTCGTGTGGTTGAGTCTTGTTGCTGGTTTAGCTTTGTGTTTTGGGTCCTAGTTATCGTGTTTCGTCCTTGTTTTCTTGCTGTTCGACACCTATTCCACAATCCCTAAATAACAAACTGATCCACCACGTTCATCGGTTTGCCCTAGCTAGCCGCCTTGCGTGAACTCCCGCATCGCCAGCCCTAGATTAGGTGACAAACATTTGTGCCAGTCATCCTTGAATCATCACACACCACCCTATTAGTTGCTGTGCAAATTCCCGATCGTTTTCATATCCGATTGCGAGTTCTGTTCTCAAACCGAGTTGGAATCAACATCCAAAAAAAACGTAACTCGGACAGCCTACCTTAAAACGACCATAACTTTCGCATACGAACTCGAAATCGGGCAAATTTTTTTTCAAATTCATCTACGCAAAATTTCGCATCCGGTTTTCCACGGCATAGCCGCAATCGGCGAAATTAGATTGCCAAATTCCCCTCGAAAGATAGGCTATCCGGCCTGCGAAGTTTAAGCATGAATTTTAAAGAATCTTCTTGATTTTCTATAGGCCGCATATTGTATCCAATTGAGCTGCAAATTTGTGTGCTTCCTATATTTGTGCTCCTGAGTAAATAAAAAATATCAAAAAAATATTACAAAAAAGAAAAAAAATAGTGAAGAGCACGCATATTAAAGCAATTGGCCTATACCACTTGGTGCTGTTTTGTTGGTTATATCATTCTGTCTTTGTTTTGCCTTGATACTTCCTTGTGTTGTGCTAGGATCTCTTGGTTGACCAGCAACAGTTTCCTACATTGAATACTTATTCAACTTTGTTTAGCTGTTAACGATTTTCTGCTTATTAGCCACCATATTGTGCCATCCAAGCTCCACCTTTCTCTTGAGCATAACAGGTACCTTTGCAATCACCCCACGCTTCATTGGTTCATCTCACCGTCCACACCACCTGCTGTGTCGGTAAGAACACTTGTAAGAGCGTGGTAAGACGCTTGAGCGAGAGAGATTGTTTTCATCCACCTTCCACATTGTCACCGTAGTTGATAGGGATAACATATTTTTTGTTGTCTTTTGTTTCCTACTAACAATGGCAGGAGAAGACAATAATGACGAATGTGTTCAACATGCTGAGTTACGTGATATGATGAAGACCATGACGGATATGTTCGCCAAATATAACGCAGCAACGGAGGAGTCATTGGCGAACTTGACTCGCCAACTGGATGACCTTGCTCTTCGGATGAATACTTTTGAGGCTCGGTTGCCTCTCGCTGGAAGACAAGAAGACAATGCTTATGATGAACTGGAAGATCACAATAATCAGCCAAGACTACCACTTTATCGTCGAGGTATGGGAGGTAATAATCATAACGATTATAATCGCCCTCCTAATGATCTTTTTGCTAAAGTGAAATTTACTATACCCTCTTTTTCTGGTGCTTATGATGTTGAGGCTTATCTTGATTGGAAGATGACAGGAGAGCAAAAATTTAATTCCCATCTTGTTCCTGAACAACATTGAGTTCGTCAAGCCACTAGTGAGTTTAAGGACTTTGCTATCATATGGTGGAATGAACTTGTTAAAGCTAGAGCTGATCCTCCAACATGGAAATATTAAAGGAAGCTATGCGTGTTCGATTTGTTCCTCCATCTTTTCAGCGGGACCTTCGCAAAAAATTGCAGCGTTTAGACCAAGGTAACATGTCCGTAGAGGAGTATTATCAAGAGTTACAAAAGGGTATGCTGCGTTGTGGGGTAGTAGAGGACATGGATGATAAAATAGCTCGTTTTTATGGGGGGTTGAGGCGTGAAATTCAGGACATTGTTGATTACAAGGAATATGATACTGTTAACAGATTGTTTCAGCTTGCTATGTTGGCAGAAAAAGAGTTGCAGGACCGACAACAACAGCAACAACGCACGAGGAGCAACTTCACGTCGCGTGCAGCGACTACACCATCCAAAACAGCACCATCCTCGAACCCCCCCCCCCCCCCCCCCCCGCAGCGACTACACCACCCAATGGCGGCCAACGAACTATACCTGCTGCTCCACCTTCTCGCGTGCCGGAAGGCAGCAAGGCGACATCATTCAAGCCTTCGTCGTCCACTCCTTCTACGGGTCGTACTTCCGACATTAAGTGTCACCGCTGCCAGGGACTTGGTCATATGATGAGAGATTGCCCGAGCAAACGAGCATACATAGCACGCGACGATGGCGGGTATGATAGTACTTCAGATGTTGAAGATGAATATTCTCTTGCTACTGACTTTACAGATCCAAATGACAAACACACCAAAGAAGAGGTACTTGGTACAGCGGCGACGGAGAACTAAAGGAGCATCATTGTGCAGCGTGCCTTGAGCTCCAAAGTGGAGACCGACGACAAGCTACAATGACACAACCTTTTCCACATGTTTCTCGTCGTCAAGGACTGCCGTGTACACACTATAATTGATGGAGGTAGCTGCAATAACTTGGTAAACACGAACGTCGTCATGAAACTCGGTTTGACAACAAGAGCACACCCTCATCCGTACCACATTCAATGGTTCAACAACAGCGGTAAGGTTCGGGTAACACAAACAGCGAGAATACATTTTTCAATTGGTTCATACCATGATTTTGCTGATTTTGATGTTGTTCCTATGGATGCTTGTTCTCTTTTATTGGGTCGTCCTTGGGAATTTGATACAGATGATATTCATCATGGTAGAACCAATAAATATACTCTCATGCATAAGGGAAAGAAAATCACTTTGCTCCCCATGACTCCTGCTGAAATTGTGCATTTTGAGAAGAGTAAAATTCGTGTGGGCAAAGCAACAAAATTAGAATCTGAATAAACAGCAAGTTATTAAGTTAAAATCACCATCGTTGCTCGTAACTAAATCCGAACTTGCTGATTTATTCGATGCTAAGGGGATGTGCTATGCTTTAGTTTACAAAGAAGCCATGTTTTCACTTCATGAATTGTCTATTGCATTGCCCCCTATTGTTGCTAACCTTTTGCAGGAGTTTGAGGATGTGTTTCCCTCTGAGATACCCCCTGGTTTACCACCGATGAGAGGCATTGAACACAAGATCGATTTGATTCTAGGAGCAAGTTTGCCAAATCATGCAGCATACAGGGCGAATCCACAAGAAACTAAGGAAATTCAGGGACAAGTCCAAGATCTTTTGGACCGCGGGTACATTCGTGAAAGCCTTAGCCCTTGTTCTGTTCCTGTTCTTTTGGTTCCTAAGAAAGATGGTAGTTAGCGCATGTGTGTTGATTGTCGAGCGATTAATAACATCACCATTCGATATCATTGTCCCATTCCTCGATTAGATGACATGCTTGATGAATTGAATGGTGCTATCATCTTCACAAAAACTGACTTGCGTAGTAGTTACCACCAAATTAGAATGGCACTAGGAGATGAATGGAAAACTGCATTTAAAACCAAGTTTGGTCTTTATGAGTGGTTAGTCATGCCTTTTGGTTTAACTAATGCACCCAGCACCTTTATGCGATTAATGAACGAGGTTTTACGTGCTTTCATTGGACAATTTGTGGTGGTTTACTTCGATGCTATCGTCATTTACAGCAATTCATATGATGAACATCTTGATCATTTACGTGCTGTTTTTACTGTTTTGAGAGATGCACGTTTGTTTGGTAACCTCGAAAAATGCGTCTTTTGCACCAATCGAGTCTCGTTTCTTGGCTATGTCGTTTCCTCGTAGGGAATTGAGATGGATGAGGCAAAAATTGAAGCAATCACCAGCTGGCCAGCCCCAACAACCGTCACACAGGTTCGTAGTTTTCTTGGTCTTGCAGGTTTTTATCGGCGCTTTGTGCAGGATTTCAGCACCATTGCAGCACCTCTACATGAGCTAACAAAGAAGGGAGTGCCATTTCAATGGGGAGAACAGCAGCAACACGCTTTTGATGCTCTCAAATCGAAGCTTACACAAGCACCATTGCTACAACTTCCTGATTTTGACAAGATCTTTGAGCTAGAATGCGATGCAAGCGGCATTGGTATTGGAGGCGTTCTCATACAAGGAGGTAAACCCGTTGCTTTCTTTAGTGAAAAACTTCATGGTCCTTCTCTGAATTATTCTACTTATGATAAGGAATTGTATGCCTTAGTGCGTGTATTACAAACATGGCAACATTATCTTTGGTCTAAGGAGTTTGTCATACATTCCGATCATGAATCATTGAAGTATCTTAAGTGTCAAACCAATCTGAATAAACGACATGCTAAATGGATTGAGTTCATAGAGTCATTTCCATACATCATTAAGCATAAGAAAGGGAAGGAAAATATCATTGCTGATGCATTATCTAGGCGTTATACCATGATGTCCCAACTTGATCATAAAATCTTTGGTTTGGAAACAATAAAAGCATTATATCCTACTGATTTGGACTTCAAAGATGCTTTTGAAAATTGTAGAGAAGGAAGAACTTGGAATAAATATGTGATGCAAGAGGGTCTCCTCTATCGTGCTAACAAGCTATGCATTCCAGCTAGCTCCGTTCGTCTATTACTTTTGCAGGAAGCACATGGAGAAGGTTTGATGGGACATTTTGGAGTGAAGAAAACTGAAGACGTGCTTTCCACACACTTTTTTTGGCCAAAGATGAGGCGTGATGTCGAGCGCTACGTGTCGTGATGTACTACTTGCAACAAAGCTAAGTCTCGCCTTAACCCACATGGTCTTTATATGCCTCTTCCTGTTCCTAGTGCACCTTCGGAGGATATTTCTATGGACTTTGTTTTGGGATTGCCTAGGACTAAGAGGGGGAGCGATAGTATTTTTGTAGTTGTTGATCGTTTTTCCAAAATGGCACACTTTATACCTTGTCATAAGAATGATAATGCCTCACACATTGCTGATTTATTTATGACAGAAATTGTTCGTCTACATGGTGTGACAAATACCATTGTTTCTGATCATGATGCAAAATTTTTAAGTCATTTTTGGAGAACTTTGTGGTATAAATTGGGAACCAAGTTGTTGTTTTCAACTACATGTCACCCACAAACGGATGGACAGACCGAGGTAGTTAATCGTACTTTATCCACTATGTTGCGGGCTGTCTTGAAAACAAATATGAAGTTGTGGGAGGAGTGTTTACCACATATAGAATTTGCTTACAACAGATCCGTTCACTCCACGACAAAGGTAAGTCCATTCCAGGTAGTGTATGATTTCAATCCCCGTGCTCCTATTGATTTACTACCTTTGCCTCCTTCTGAAACTATAAATTTGGATGCTACACAACGATCTGAATTCATTCTAAAGATGCATGAAACTACAAAGAAAAATATTGAAATGATGAATGAGAAGTATAGGATTGCAGGTAGTAAAGGTAGAAAAGAAGTAAAACTTGAACCGGGTGATTTGGTGTGGTTACATTTGAGAAAAGAGCGATTTCCCGACTTGAGAAAATCTAAACTTATGCCACGAGCTGCTGGTCCTTTTAAGATCGTTAAAAAGATTAATGATAATGCATATAAGCTTGAATTGCCTCCCGATTTTGGGGTTAGTCCTACATTTAACATTTCAGATTTGCGACCGTACTTGGGAGAAGAAGATGAACTTGAGTCGAGGACGACTCCAATTCAAGAGGGGGAGGATGATGAGGACATCACAACAGCGGAGACGCACATTGAACTGCAAGGACCTATCACAAGAGCACGAGCACGGTTATTAAATCAGCAGGTGAATTCGTTCCTAACTTCTTTTGCATGTGAGTTTGAGAATAGATTGCTATGTAATGATTTAATTGTTATTAGGAATAATGGAGAAGATCAACAAGTGAAGGAAGGAGGCCTTGGGAGCGTGGAGAACCAGCTGGGACGTCCACAAGTTGATGGAAACAGTTTACAACTCGGACTCGAGTTCAACTCGGAGTCCAGGAGCAGTCCACCTTAAAACAGACGCCCAGGAGGCATACGGACTCCGTTTTTGACGTTATACATATGCACGGAAAGAGGAGAAGATAAACTTTCCAATGGTTCAGGTCACACCTCGAAATTCCTATGGAGTCATTGGGAATCTTCGAAACAAGTCGAGTCGCTGTCCGGTGCTGCGCCACCAAATCGGGCCTTTGGGCCTTGTATCCCGTAAGAGTCCATTAGGGACGCGTCTAATCGTGTTTTGGTCGAACCCTAGCCTATAAATACTCCAGCCGCCGGTCATATTTGGTGGGTTTTGCTTAGATCAATAATATTGTCATTCTACAGTTTGTGAGACCCCAACTTCGCGATTTTGGATCGTGTCTTCTACGTTCTTGCTCGTGTTCTCGGTTGCACTTGCAGGGGTTAGCCTTCTTGGCGAGGTCAAGCGTGTGCAGCATGGTTGATAACCAACGGAGCCATGGTGTAGTGATTGCAGGGGTACTCGTACCGCTCGAGTGCCGCGGATCATCAACGTCGAGTTCTCCACCCCAATCGACATACCTTTCAAAAGATCGGGCCTAAACCTACTCATCAGGTGGTCCCGGGGCGATCTTATCCTAAAGATCTAAGGCTTCTCGCATAAGCTTCCTCTGGTCGTAGCTTTGATGACTTGCCTTCTTATCGCCTGAGTCGTCGGTCGCCCATGCGTCGTTGTTGTGGCAGAGTATGTCTCATCCAACTGTCTCTGGCGCCGTAACCTACCCACTTGGCGGAGTGGGATAGGCCTGCGGCGTCTTCACTGCGATGCAATTGGTCGTAGGTGTACCTGACATTAGGTGTGCGCCGAGCCATGCGTCTGGGGAAGCCACGTATTTTGAAGGCTTGACGGAGACAAGGCACACCGCCCTCTTAACTTCCTTACTATTTGCTCAGGGCAAGTGGACTGACCACACAGCAGCTGGGGAGCTTACCGCCGTGGTGGAAGCCAGGGCCATCCTGCGGGCCACGTGGCAGCTCGGGAGCACACCTCCGCGGGGGCGGTCTGGTCTCATCCCGTGGCCCACGTGGCAGCTCGGGTGCTCACCTCCGCGGGGGAGATCGGGTCTCGATCTTCACAGGCCAAGTGGCAGCTTGGGAGCCCACCTCCGTGGGGGAGGTCAGGTCCCGTCTTGCTGGACATGTGGCTCCCTGGGAGCTCGTCGCTGAGGTGGGGCTGAGCTCCTTCTTCAGGATATCTTGTGGGTACCCCGGACCTCCCATCGAGGCTGGTAGGTCCAGGCCTCCTGAACACGTGGTGCCCTCAGACTGAATGTGGCCTAGAGGGGGGGGTGAATAGGCCTTTTGAATTCCCTGCACACTTAATAGAATCGTCAAAACTTGGTTGGCCGGACTAGTGTGGTCGTGTGGGCGTACTTGTCCGGTGTGCTAAAAGTATGTGTGTTGATCATGTGTTATTTGGGAAACTAAATTTCTTTAGCAGCGGAAATGAGAACAACTAATATTTTTATTTGAGATTAATATAAGAATGCAGGTAAAACATATAATTGCCTTAAGTTGATGTTTTAGCACTCAAGTGATCTAATGAACAAGATTTAAATGAAATAAGGCGCAAGACACATGAATTTTTCCTGAGGTTTGATCTCACCACGAGATCTACGTCCTCATTGAGGAAGCTCACACAGAGCTGGGTCTCCAACCCTTTCCGTCTTCAAGTCACCACGTAGGCCAACTTGATTCCACTATCACGGGTAATCACCAAGTTTGTGGGGCAACCTCACACGTTGAGGGCTCCCACGAGAGTTACAATGAAAGAAGTGATCAAATACACTCAAAAGTATTACAATGCAGAGTATGAGTGTAGAAAGATCAAACCCCAAGAGCTCGCAATGAAATAACGACGATCTCCCAATCCTGAATCCAAGTGTTCAATTGATTTCACTCTTTTTGCACTTTAGATGTGTGGGGAGATGTGTTTTGGGCTCTTGGGACGAAGTGGCGGTGCTAGGGTTTGTTCTTTGATCAGTATTCGACGTGTGTTTCAATAGGAAAGCCGTGGACTCTCTATTTATCGGGTTTCCAAAAGGTAGCCATTGAAAAACCCTAACACCAGACTAGTCTGGTGCAAGTCCGGACTTGTCCGGTCTCAGTGCATTTTGAAGTCCAGAAAGTCTGCCGGACTAGTCCGGTTCAAGCTCGGACTGGTCCAGTGTTGTGTGAAGGTGAACTCCAGAAAGTTCAACAGACTAGTCCGTAGACTAGTCCGATCTCCACATATGGGAGACTCCAGAAAGGTCAACGGACTAGTCCGGTGGCCAACGGACTAGTCTGGTCCCTCAATATGAGAGACTCCAGAAACATCAACGGACTAGTCCGGTGGATGCACGGACTAGTCCGGTCTCCCAATAAGTGAGATTCCAGAAAGATGAACAGACTAGTCCGGTCCATGATCGGACTAGTCCGGTGCTTTGTGAAAGTTAGGTTAATTTTAATCCCTTACCCTCGCGCAAAGTTATGAGCTCTTGGAGTGTGTCTTTCATACACTCCCTATACATTCAAAATCTAATTTGGTCTTCCAAGCTTCATCAAAGTATCTCTCTTTGAACACCACTTCATTTTTCACCTTTTTGTGCGCATCGAGCTGTTTCACTTGTTTGTCCTGCAATCATCTCAGTAGTTTCATTAGGATCTCATATGTTTGTCATCAATTAGCCAAAACCCACAAGGGATATCCTAGATGCACTTACAATCCCCCCCTTTTTGGTGATTGATGACAACCATTTGAGATATCACAATTGAGAATAAAATCTTGATTTTCATAAGGTGTGCACATATGAGAATAATGATAAGTCCACAAAAATCTTCTCACATATGCACACACCTTATGGTGGGGTGCCTAACAGGTGTGTGATCAACAAGGTGTGATGAAGTAAAGGTAATCAATAGTGAGCATAGAGATAATCATCCAAGCAACAATAAGCATCACACATAAGAGAAGAAATAGTGCATTACAAGGTTTTAAAAATAAGTACATGTCCTTGATCACAAAAACATAAAGACACCAACTAGAGATGATCTCAAACTACTAGTCTCAATCTCTCCCCCTTTGGCATCAAGGCACCAAAAAGGGAAAAATTGAGGGGAATCACTCATCACCACTCTCTTCTTCAGTCTCGGTCCGGTCCTCATCTTCACCACCATCATCATCATTCGCCGGAGCAGACTCTTCCTCGGAGTCCTCAAAGGCGGGCGGGGATCCCACCGGCTCAATCTCCAGCTTGTCACAGATAGCTTTGATGTTGGCATTGACAAATTGTTGATGCTTCTTCTGCCTGACTTCAATCTTGCGGCACCAGGCAAAGATAGAGGTGAGCATTTTGAGCACACCGCCGGAGGGTTCATGGACAGGTGCAGAGCTAGGAGGAGCAGCTGAAGATCTTGTGGCATTCACATCCCGAGTTTGTTTAGTCATCCTCTCAGCTTCAGGGGAGGGAGGTGCATCAGGAGCCGAAGGTAGAGTGTACTCGGTGGGCTTTTGCGGTTTCAACCCCGTATGGTGAACATCCTTGACGAACTCAAGTCCAGTCACCTTCTCAATCATGTACATGATGTACGGGGCATACCCACAAGATCTGTTTGGAGTGATTGAGATGTTCACAATGTCATTGTAGATGTATTCAAAGACATTGAATGGTCTCCTCCCACCAATGACTTTAATTAGGGTCCTCAAGGTTCCTTGTATAGTCCCCGCATCTCCATCTTTCGGGGCTATTGTCTTCCTCAAGATTCTGTTGAGGACCACAAAGAAGGGCTTCAGATATTTGCTGTTGGGAGGCACATAGGGCATCCTTGTGTCATAGAGGAACTTGAGCTCATCCTTCTCCAAGGGTTGCAAATTGTGGATGACAAGATCATGATCCAGAGTATGTTCAAGGTGAAGAATTCTTGCAAACTCATCATAAGTAACACTATACTTGGAACCATGAGTCATCCAAGTAAGACTGTCTCCATCACCACGAGCAAAGTAGAGGGTAAAGTAGAATTGGGTGATGACCTCATTGTTCCAGTCATTCACAAAAGAAAACAGTTCCTTCAGTCTGTGCCTCTCCAGGGACTCAACCACCTCACGGAAGGCAGGATATTTCTTCGACTGCATGTACCCAATGTTCACCCATTGACTCTTCACAACGGGATTCTTCATCTTCATGTACACATGCTCGTAGTAGTCGGCATGAAAGTTGCTCCAAAATCTTGGGTCTGAACATTGCTGAGGTTGATCATACACATTAACCTGCCTGAAGCTATCGGCAAGCTCACCCCCTTTTCCAGTGAAATCTTTACTCGAGCGCTGCCTGTTGTGGTGACTTGGGTTCTTCATCTCCAGGGGTCCAATGGGACCACTAGCAAGCCCCTTTCCTTTGTTGAGAGTCCTATTTGGCCCTAGGGAACTCTCGCCAGCTTTTCCTTGGGCCTTCTTAACAACCACCCTCCTTTTCTTGGGCAAGTTGTCGTCGGAGGGTGGAGAGTGCACATTTACATCATGTCTTTTCTTCATGTACCTCTCCTTGGCTCTCTTCACTTTTTCGCATTCAACTTCTTCATCAACATGGAAGGAGCTGTCATCTGAGCTTGAAGACATCGTGCCTAATAAGGAGTTCATGATTTAGATGAGAATGAACTAAGAATGAAAGAGATGTGAGGATTCAAATGTCAGAGACTGGACTTGTCTGGTTTTAGAGTGCGGACTTGTCCGATGTATCGGACTAGTCTGTATCTGGGAGCCGGACTAGTCCGGCCTGGCACAAGAACCCTAACAAAACTATGAATCACAACTTCTATCTAAGGATGCAAAGGAGCATGAAGGTGAAAGGAATACATCTCTGAAGCTAATGTACTTCCTTGGAATCAAGAGAAATAAGCTAGAACTAGAAAAGTTGAGAGTTTGATTTTTGGGAGAAATTTACCGAGATTAGAAGATTTGCGTTGAAGGAGCACGAATCTGTCCGGATGAGTTTGGAGTGGAGTATCAACTCGTCGAGGGGAGGATTTTCCACGGAGAAAACTTGGATTTTGAGGGCTCAACTCGAAAATCACTTTTGGGGGCTAGGGTTTGAGAGGTGAGGGTTCAACTCAAAGTGGAGGGAGGTTTGAAACGGTTTTGGGCCGGCCAGCTGCTTATATACAGGGCCGACCGGACTAGTCCGGTGCCCCTGGAAAACCTAGGAACGAGACACTGTCCGCACTAGTCCGTTGGCAAACCTGACTAGTCCGGTGTCCCTGGAAAAACTGAGTATTTAGAGATAACTAATAGTGATCCAAGGACAAGTTTTGCAAATAATCTTGGTAATTATGAACAGAAAGTAATCAACAAAAAAGGTCATAAATTCCAAGATTTCTTCATTAAAATTAGTTTTCTTAGAAGAAAAAGAGGTGAGGGGCAGTTTTAGCAATAAAATGTAACATTTGAAGTTTCAACCAGGTGTGCAACGTTTCAAGCCACATTTCGAGAGTCAAGAATATTAAGTTCATTCCTAAGTTCACAAAACCTTTTCTCATCCAATGGTTTGGTAAAAATATCCGCAAGTTGTTTTTCAGTTCTAACATGTGAAATAGCAATGTCACCTTTTAATGAATGATCTCTAAGAAAATGATGACGGATATCTATGTGCTTAGTTCTTGAGTGCTCTACCGGGTTGTGTGCAATTTTTATAGCACTTTCATTGTCACATAGAAGTGGGATATGGTTAAGATTGTAGCCGTAGTCCCTAAGGGTTTGTCGCATCCAAAGTAGTTGTACGCAACAGCTATCGGCTGCAATATATTCTGCTTCTACTGTGGAAAGGGCAATGGAGTTTTGCTTTTTAGATGACCAAGAGACCAGGGACCTACCAAGAAACTGACAAGTCCCTGACGTGCTCTTTCTATCGACTTTGCATCCTGCATAGTCGGCATCGAAATACCCTATCAAGTTGAATTTGGATCCTTTGGGATACCAAAGGCCCAAGTTGGGTGTGTGCACAAGGTACCTTAGGATTCTTTTTACCGCAACTAAGTGACACTCTTTAGGTGCGGCTTGAAACCTTGCACACAAGCAAACACTAAGCATAATATCTGGCCTAGATGCACATAAATAAAGTAAGGAGCCAATCATGGACCGATATACCTTTTGGTCCACATTTGGACCATCTTCATTGAGGTCGAGGTGTCCATTAGTGGCCATGAGTGTCTTTATGGGCTTGGCTTTGTCCATATTGAATTTCTTGAGAATGTCTTGTGTATATTTGGTTTGGCTTATAAATGTACCTTCTCTTAGTTGCTTCACTTGGAATCCCAAGAAGAACTTCAATTCGCTCATCATTGACATCTCGAACATATCTGTCATAATTTTGCTAAATTCTTGACAGAAGGATTTGTTAGTGGATCCAAAGATAATGTAATCAATGTAAATTTGAAATACAAATAAATGATCATCACAATGTTTAGTGAAGAGTGTATAGTCAGCTTTACCAATTTTGAATCCATTCTGAATTAGAAAATCTCTAAGACACTCATACCAAGCTCGAGGAGCTTGTTTGAGGCCATAGAGAGCCTTACGCAGTTTGTAGACATGGTTGAGATACTTCTGGTCTTTGAATCCTGGTGGCTGCTCCACATAAACTTCCTCCTTGATTGGGCCGTTTAAGAAAGCACTTTTGACGTCCATTTGATACAGCTTAAAATTATGGTGAGTAGCATATGCCAATAAAATACGAATGGACTCAAGTCGAGCTACAGGAGCGAAAGTTTCATCGAAGTCCAAACCTTCAACCTGAGAATAACCTTTGGCCACCAATCTTGCCTTATTTCTTGTTACTACTCCATGTTCATCTTGCTTGTTCTGAAAGACCCATTTGGTTGCAACTATGTTCGCCTTTGGTCTCTCCACCAGCTCCCATACTTCATTTCTCTTGAAGTTGTTCAGCTCCTCTTGCATTGCAATCACCCAGTCTGGATCCCTTAAGTCTTCTTCTACCATGTATGGTTCCAGGAAAGACACAAAAGAATAGGATTCACAGAAATTTGCAACTTGAGATCTAGTAGTTACTCCCTTAGCAATATCTCCAATGATATTGTTGACAGGGTGGTCTCTTTGCACGCTCTGGTGTACTCTTGGGTGTGGAGCTTGTGTAGTTGCTTGTTCTTCATTATCTTCATGTGCATTGTCTCCCCCTAGATCATTGTTTCCATGATTGTCATGATCTTCTTGATCTTCCTCCTCTTGATCTTGTGCAAGAGCTCCCCCTTGATTATTGCCTCCGTGTTGAGGTTCATCTTGTGCATTTGAGTCAAATGTTTGCTCTTGTGGTAAGATATCACCAAGTCCCATTTTCTTCAGTGCTTCATATGGAGCTTCCTCTTTATCTAGCACTACTTGTGAGCCGTTAGATTCATCGAACACTACGTCACGTGCTACTTCAACAAGGCCAGACACCTTGTTGAAGACACGATAGGCGTAGGCATTCGATTCATAACCGACCAAGAATCCTTCATCGAACTTTGAAGCGAACTTCGAGGCCCTCTGTTTCTTGTTCAGAATAAAACATTTGCAACCAAAAACTTTAAAATAAGAAACATTAGGCTTTTTACCGGTAAGGAGCTCATATGGAGTTTTCTTCAGTAGTCGATGGAGATACAGTCAATTCGTGGCATGGCAAGCGGTGTTCACCGCTTCTGCCCAAAATCAATCTGATGTCTTGTATTCATCCAACATAGTTCTCACCGTTTCGATCAATGTTCTGTTCTTCCTTTCGGCCACTCCATTTTGTTGAGGGGAGTAGGGTGCCAAGAATTCATGTTTTATCCCTACTTCATCGAGAAACTCTTCAACTTGGAGGTTATTGAATTCTGTCCCATTGTCACTTCTGATGTTCTTTATGGTTGATGAGAATTCGTTCCGAGCTCTTTTCAACAACTTCTTGAGGATCTCCTGAGTTTCTGATTTATCATACAAGAAAAATACCCAGGTAAATCTTGAAAAATCATCAACAATTACTAAACCGTATTTGTTACTGATGATGCTTATGTACGAAACTGGACCAAAGAGATCCATGTGGAGGAGTTCCAGCGGTAGTCATCACATTCTTGGTGGGGTGTGGTGCTCCGACTTGTTTTCCTGCTTGATAAGCGTTGCACCGCCTGTCTTTTTCAAAAACCACATCCTTAAGACCACGGATGTGACCACCTTTTAGAAGTTTCTGCAGATTTCTCATCCCAACATGGGCTAGCCGTCTATGCCACAGCCATCCCATGTTGGTCTTAGCAACCAAGCAAGTGTTGAGTTCGACTTTATCTTTGTTGAAGTCAACTAGATAAAGCTTGCCCTTCAACATTCCCTTGAATGCAATCGAGCCATCGCTTCTTCTAAAAACAGTCACACCCTCATTAGTGAATAAACAGTTGTAACCTTTGTCGCATAGTTGGGATATTGACAAAAGGTTATAATCTAGAGAATCCACATGTAAAACATTTGATAAGGTATGTTGAGAGGATATTTCAATGTTACCACTACCAAGGACCTTTCCTTGGCTGTTGTCTCCGAAGTATATGCCTTCACCTGGATCCTTGTTGTACTTGTACTCTACAAACATACCTCTCTCTCCGGTCATGTGATTTGTGCATCCGCTATCAAGTACCCATTTTGTTCCACCGGAGGAGTAAGCCTGCAAAAAGAATTATTCCTTGGTTTTAGGTACCCAAGCTTGCTTGGGTCCTCTCAGGTTAGTCACAAGAGTCTTGGGCACCCACACAAAAGTTTTCAAGTTCTTGTGGCGTGGCCCTGTATATTTGCAATGACTTTTCCATATTTGGCTTTCATAAGAACATAAAAAGCGTCAAATGTACGAAACAATATTTGTGGTTCAAATTCATGGGATTTTTCCTTAACAAAGAAAATTCTATTTTTAGCATGATTAGAAGTAGACATGTGTTTGTTCTTATCAAAACCAAGGCCATCTTTGACATTAGGAGGTCTAGTGACCATATATGCACTGCGTGCATATTTGATCTTCTCCTTATCAAAGATGCCGCTTGGAGGGGCATGCATATTATGAGAAGTTGAAGTATTAGAAATAATATTCTTCTTACTAGAGCAAGTGCAAGTTCCGATTGTTGTCGAACTTATATCTTTGGAGGAGGAGCTCTTGGAGGACGAGGAGTCACTTTGCTTGAGCGACTCAACTTGCACCTCAAGGATCTTGTTAGGTTTTGACAAGTTAGCAAGTTCTTCCTTGATTGCAATATGCGAGTCTTCTAGCTTTGAGTAAGTTTCCTTACTCAAGGCTAGCTCAACTTCAAGCGACTCGTTCTTCTCTCTTTCAAGCTCGAGAAGCTTTTCAACTTCTTGATATCTCTTCCTTTCACGGATGAGCATATCTTCTTGTCGGTCAAGAAGTTCTTCCTTTTCAAAAATTTTGTTCGACAACATTTCCATTTTCTTTAAAGCAAATTTACTTAGTCCTCTAAACATTTCTTCATTATCATTAGAGCTGTCAAAGTCATCAATAGAGGAGTTTAGCGTAGGAGGAGTGAGTCGTACCTTTTTCTTTCCTTTCTTAGCCATAAGGAAAGTGTGGTTGTTCATGTCCCATCCTCCCATGTTTGGAAAGAGTGTGGCCTTCATAGTAGGTTTCTTGATTGCGATAGTGGCCATCTCTTCTTCTTCATCGGAGGAGGACTCGTCGTTTGAGTCCCACTCCTTGCCAATGTGAGCTTGATGGGTTTGTCTTCTTTTTTTGAAATTTTTCTTTTCTTGAGATCTTGTTTCCTTCTTCTTTTTGTTTTCTTCATAAGGGCAGTCCACCATGAAGTGACCATACTCTCCGCGGTTGTAGCAAGTGTGTCGATCCTTGGATTTTCCTTTATCCTTGCTTTTGCCTTCATTTGAGTTGTTGCTGTGTCTTATTTTCATCATTCGCTTGAACTTCATGATAAAGAGTACCATTTCTTCATCATCAAGATCGGTGCTCTCGTCACTTGTATGCCCATCGTCTTGATCTTCATGAGCTTCTTTGAGTTTGGGTCGGCATGTTGCTTTGAGAGCAACCTCTTTCTTTTTGGAGGAAGTGAGTTCGGACAAGTCTTTGACGTATTGTGCCTCTTTCTCTATCATTTCATGATTTATGATCTTCCCCAACAACTCATCAAGAGTCATTTCGTGAAACCCAGGGCTTTCTCTAATCATTGAGCAAAGTGTGACATTCACTACAGGAAAAGCGATCATTTGCGACGGCTAGATTTATTTGCGACGGCCAGCCGTCGCAAATAGATTAAATTGCGACGGCACGCTTTTGGCCGTCGCAAATAAAAAAGACGTCGCAAATAACTGCTTATTTGCGACGGTCCGCCACCGAGCCGTCGCAAATAACGACTTATTTGCGACGGCCAACCATAGAGCCGTCGCAAATAAGGTAGCCATCGCAAATAAAGGTTTATTTGAGACGGCTGCCAAAAAGGCCGTCGCAAGTAACATTAATTGCGACGGCCGTATTGTCAGGCCGTCGCAATTTAGGGTGCCGTCGCAAATAAGTGCCTTTATCCCGACCCGACGGTTCATTCTCGTTCACTCGTTCACTCACCATCGCTGCGCCCGCCGTCGTCGCCCCGCCGTCGCCACACCGTCGCCGCCCCGCCGCCGCCCCGGCTCACCGCCCCAGGTCCGTCGCGGCCCCGGCATCGCCGCCCCTGGCCTCGGGTCGCCGCGCCCCGGCCCGCCGCGCCCCCGCCGCCCCGGCCCGCCGCGCCCCCGCCGCCCCATCCCGCCGCGCCCCCGGCGTCGCCGCCGCCGGCCTCGCCGGCCCCGGAGCTCCGCGTCCCCGTTGCGCCCCCGCCGCCCCCGGCCCCCAACGCCTCCGAGGTGAGCGCCCCCGAAACCCTAACCCCTGCGTATTTGCTTTTTGTGAGAACAGGTTCTGTGAACTGCTGCAACCTAACCCCTATGGTGATGAGCTAGTATAAGCGTATAGTTAGATAGAAGAAAATGATTGAGATAGAAGAAAGAAAGAGATAGAAGAAAGGGAGACAGAAGAAAGAGTGAAAGATAGATAGAGTAGGATGGGAATGAAGAGAGAGTAAGATGTAGATGGAGATAGAGAGAGGGGAAGATAGAGGGAGGGAGATGTAGATGGAGATAGAGGGAGGAAGATAGAGGGAAAAGGATAGCAATAGAGAGATAGAGTGAGCAAGAAAGATAGAGTGAGAGACAAAGAGAGAAATGAAAAGAGAGAGGAAGAGAGGGTGATCTAGATGAAGATAGAGGGAGAGGGAAGGAGAGAGATGTTGATGCATATATTCTAACTCTAAGTTTTATTAATTGCAGGGATCCGCGACGGCTGCACAAACGCCGTCGCCTTCGCTACCGCCGCCTGGATTGAGGCGCGTCGACGACGACTTCGACTTCGGAGGTGGCTTCGGAGGTTAGATGGGCGAGTGAGCCCTTTTATTTACTTTGTTGATGATGATGTGAGATGTATCGGAATTTTAGTTTGTGATTGTGATGATCTTTGTGTATGCTGTGTATATATTGTGTATGCTGTGTATATTGTGTTTGTTGTGAATCTGGCCATCGAGCCGGTTAGAGTTTTCTGTTTTAAAAAAAAAATAAAAAACCTTATTTGCGACGGCTTTTTATACAGTACCGTCGCAAATAAGTGTACGAGCCGTCGCAATTAAGCCACAGTTATTTGCGACGGCCTGGCCGTCGCAAATAAGCATTAATTGCAACGGCCTGGCCGTCGCAAATAGAGTCGTTGGTCCCGGAGGAGGACACGTGGGCCCTGCCCTCTGAACTTATTTGCGACGGCCAGGCCGTCGCAAATAGTGGCCCTTAATTGCGACGGCTGTGCCGTCGCAAATAAGCTTTAATTGCGACGGCGCAGCCGTCGCAAATAAGTTAGCGGGGCCCACCAGCCCGCAGCAATAAGTTGCAACGGCCTCTCCTAGCCATCGCAAATAAGCTTATTTGCGACGGTGGCCGTCGCAAATTAGCTTATTTGCGACGCCATATTTGCGACGGCCGAAAGCCGTCGCAAATAAAGAAAGCCGTCGCAAATAGCTTATTTGCCACGGCATCTGGCTTATTTGCGACGGCCGCGACCGTCGCAAATCGTCGGGATTCCTGTAGTGATTTCTTGGCATGAAGGCTCTAATCATTCTCTTGACTACCTCGTGATCCGTCCATTTCTTACTTCCATAGGCACGTATTTTGTTGATGAGTGCCTTCATCCAGTTGTACATATCTTGAGTGATTCGCCTTCTTCAATAGCAAATCTCCCCAACTCTCCTTCAAGCATTTCGATTTTAGCTTCACGAATCGATCTATTTCCTTCGTGAGCTATCTTGAGTGTATCCCAGATTTCCTTTGCACTTTCTAAGCCATCAATCTTGGTGAATTCCTCTCTGCTTAGTGATGATGTGATCACGGTGACGGCTTGTGCATTTATGTGAATCTCTTGTTCTTGTTCTAGGGTGAGTTCTTCATCCGTGTCCGGGATGTCTATGTAAGTGCAAACAATGTGCCACAGACTAGGATTTAGGGATATTAGATGCATCTTCATGTTGTACTTCCACATTGTATAGTCGCTTCTGTCAAACTGTGGAGGTTTTCCCATAGGAATGGAAAGATAGTTATTGTTTGAATTGAGACGGTTGTAGTTGTAAGGGTATCGGGAGTAGTCATGATGACCACTCCCCGTCGTATTCTCTTCTTCTTTTCCCTTTTGTCCTAGCAGTTTCTTTCTCAGAAGTGCCTTTAATTGTTGCACTTCTTCATCATCGTGTGGGCTCTCTTTCAGCACATTAAAAGTTTTAGTTTCTTGTTCCTCCTCATTAATGTTCATCTTCGAGATATCGTTGTTCTTCTCAGAGGCCATTGATCTCTCCGAGATGTGAGGCTCGTTAGTGGAGAACATTGCTTTGATACCAATTGAATGTGGCCTAGAGGGGGGGTGAATAGGCCTTTTGAATTTGCTGCACACTTAATAGAATCGTCAAAACTTGGTTGGCCGGACTAGTCCGGTCGTGTGGGCGGACTTGTCCAGTGTTCTAAAAGTATGTGTGTTGATCAGGTGTTACTTGGGAAACTAAATTTCTTTAGCAGCGGAAATGAGAACAACTGATATTTTTACTTGGGAAACTTATAATTGCCTTAAGTTGATGTCTTAGCACTCAAGTGATATAATGAACAAGATTTAAATGAAATAAGGCGCAAGACACACGAACTTTTCCTGAGGTTCGATCTCACCACGAGATCTACGTCCTCATTGAGGAAGCTCACATAGAGCCGGGTCTCCAACCCTTTCCCTCTTCAAGTCAACATGAAGGCCGACTTGATTCCACTATCATGGGTAATCACCAAGTTTGTGGGGCAACCTCACACATTGAGGGATCCCACGAGAGTTACAATGAAAGAAGTGATCAAATACGCTCAAAAGTATTACAATGCAGAGTATGAGTGTAGAAAGATCAAACCCCAAGAGCTCGCAATGAAAGAACGACGATCTCCCAATCTCGAATCCAAGTGTTCAATTGATTTCACTCTTTTTGCACTTTAAATGTGTGGGGAGATGTGTTTTGGGCTCTTGGGACGAAGTGGCGGCGCTAGGGTTTGTTCTTTGATCAGTATTCGACGTGTGTTTCAATAGGAAAGCTGTGGACTCTCTATTTATAGGGTTTCCAAAAGGTAGCCATTGAAAAACCCTAACACCGGACTAGTCTGGTGCAAGTCTGGATTTGTCCGGTCTCAGTGCATTTTGAAGTCCAGAATGTCTGCCGGACTAGTTTGGTTCAAGCTCGGACTAGTCCGGTGCTGTGTGAAGGTGAACTCCAGAAAGTTCAACGGACTAGTCCGCGGACTAGACCGATCTCCACATATGGGAGACTCCAAAAAGGTCAACGGACTAGTCCGGTGGATGCACGGACTAGTCCGGTCTCCCAATAAGTGAGATCCCAGAAAGATGAACGGACTAGTCCGGTCCATGATCGGACTAGTCCGGTGCTTTGTGAAAGTTAGGTTAATTTTAATCCCTTACCCTCGCGCAAAGTTGTAATCTCTTGGAGTGTGTCTTTCATACACTCCCTATACATTCAAAATCTAATTTGGTCTTCCAAGCTTCATCAAAGTATCTCTCTTTGAACACCACTTCATTTTTCACCTTTTTGTGCGCACCGAGCTGTTTCACTTGTTTGTCCTGCAATCATCTCAGTAGTTTCATTAGGATCTCATATGTTTGTCATCAATTAGCCAAAACCCACAAGGGATATCCTAGATGCACTTACACAGACCCATTCTCTGTTTGTAGGCAGAGTACCTTGGCGACTCTAGCTTGTGCGTGAGGGTACCCGGTATGTCGGGTACCGACAGGGCAGCTGTTCGGCTCTTGCAACACACCTTTTACATGAAGCATTGGGAACAAGGTTAAATTTTAGTTCAACATATCACCCTCAAACGGATGGACAAACTGAGAGAACCAATCAGATTTGGAGGACATGTTAAGAGCTTGTGCTTTAAAGTATGGGAAAAGTAGGGACAAGAGCTTGCCATATGCGGTATTCTCATACAACAATAGTTACCAAGCAAGTTTGAAGATGTCACCCTATGAAGAACTTTATTGAAGGAAGTGTAGGACACCTTTGTTTTGGAATGGGACAGGAGAAACTCAAGTATTTGGTCTAGATGTGTTGCTAGAAGCTGAAAAACAAGTTCAGGTAATTCGTGACAACTTGAGGGCTGCTCAATCAAGGCAGAAAGGCAATGCGGACAATAGGATAAGGAAACTAGCCTTTGAAGTGGGAGACTTCATATACCTCAAGGTGTCGCCAATGATAGGCCATAAGACGTTTAACATAAGAGGCAAGTTAGAACCTCGATACATTGGGCCATTCAAGATTTTGAACAAAAGAGGGGAAGTAGCCTATAAGTTGGAGATGCCAGCTCATCTTTTAGATGTCCATGATGTGTTTCATGTTTCCCAGCTCAAGAAGTGCTTGAGAGTGCTGGAATAACAAGTGCCAATGGAAGAATTAGAATTAGAGGCAGATATGACTAATGCCAAGCAACCGGTCAAAATCTTGGAAACCAAGGAGAGAGTCACAAGGAACAAGGTGATTCAATGTTGCAAAGTTTAACGGAAGCATCACATAGAATTAGAGGCAACATGGGAGTTGGAGGATGATTGATGAGTAGGTTTAGGCCCGATCTTCCGAAAGGTATGTCGATTGGGGTGGAGAACTCGACGTTGATGATCTGTGGCACTCGAGCGGTTTGAGTACCCCTGCAATCACTACACCACGGCTCCGTTGGTTATCAACCGTGCTGCACACGCTTGACCTCGCCAAGAAGGCTAATCCCTGCAAGTGCAATCGAGAACACGAGCAAGAACGTAGAAGACACGATCGGAAATCGCGAAGTTGGGGTCTCACAAACCGTAGAACGGCAATTTTATTGATCTAAGCAAAACCCACCGAATATGACCGGCGGCTGCAGTATTTATAGGCTAGGGTTCGACCAAAACACGATTAGACGCATCCCTAATGGACTCTTACGGGATACAAGGCCCAAAGGCCCGATTCGGTGGCGCAGCACCGGACAGAAATCTGGACTCGAATTGTTTCGACGATTCCCAATGACTCCGGAGGAATTTTGAGGTGGGACCAGAACCATTGGAAATTTTATCTTCCCCTCTTTCCGTGCATATGTAGAACGTCGAAAACGGAGTCCTTATGCCTCCTGGGCGCCTCTTTTAAGGTGGACTGCTCCTGGACTCCAAGTTGAACTCGAGTCCGAGTTGTAAACTGTTTCCATCAACTTGTGGACGTCCCAGGTGGTTCTCCATGATCCCAAGGCCTCCTTCCTTCACTTGTTGATCCTCTCCATTATTCCTAATAACAATCAAATCATCACATAGCAATCTATTCTCAAACTCACATGCAAATGGAGTTAAGAACGAATTCACCTGCTGATTTAATAACCGTGCCCGTGCTCTTGTGATTGGTCCTTGCAGTTCAATGCGCGTCTCCGCTGTTGTGATGTCCTCATCATCCTCCCCCTCTTGAGTTGGAGTCGTCCTCGACTCAAGTTCATCTTCTTCTCCCAAGTACGGTCGCAAATCTGAAATGTTAAATGTAGGACTAACCCCAAAATCGAGAGGCAATTCAAGCTTATATGCATTATCATTAATCTTTTCAACGATCTTAAAAGGACCAGCAGCTCGTGGCATAAGTTTAGATTTTCTCAAGTCGGGAAATCGCTCTTTTCTCAAATGTAACCACACAAAATCACCCGGTTCAAGTTTTACTTCTTTTCTACCTTTACTACCTGCAATCCTATACTTCTCATTCATCATTTCAATATTTTTCTTTGTAGTTTCATGCATCTTAAGAATGAATTCAGATCGCTATGTAGCATCCAAATTTATAGTTTCAGAAGGAGGCAAAGGTAGTAAATCAATAGGAGCACGAAGATTGAAACCATACACTACCTGGAATGGACTTACCTTTGTCGTGGAGTGAACGGATCTGTTGTAAGCAAATTCTATATGTGGTAAACACTCCTCCCATAACTTCAAATTTGTTTTCAAGACAGCCCGCAACATAGTGGATAAAGTACGATTAACTACCTCGATCTTTCCATCCGTCTGTGGGTGACATGTAGTTGAAAACAGCAACTTGGTTCCCAATTTATACCACAAAGTTCTCCAAAAATGACTTAAAATTTTTGCATCACGATCAGAAACAATGGTATTTGGCACACCATGTAAACGAACAATTTCTGTCATAAATAAATCAGCAATGTGTGAGGCATTATCACTCTTATGACAAGGTATAAAGTGTGCCATTTTGGAAAAACGATCAACAACTACAAAAATACTATCCCTCCCCCTCTTAGTCCTAGGCAATCCCAAAACAAAGTCCATAGAAATATCCTCCCAAGGTACACTAGGAACAGGAAGAGACATATAAAGACCATGTGGGTTAAGGCGAGACTTAGCTTTGTTGCAAGCAGTGCATCGTGAGACGTAGCGCTCGACATCACGCCTCATCTTTGCCCAAAAGAAGTGTGTGGACAGCACGTCTTCAGTTTTCTTCACTCCAAAATGTCCCATCAAACCTCCTCCATGTGCTTCCTGCAAAAGCAATAGACGAACGGAGCTAGCTGGAACACATAGCTTGTTAGCACGATAGAGGAGACCCTCTCGCAGCACATATTTATTCCAAGTTCTTCCTTCTCTACAATTTTCAAAAGCATCTTTGAAGTCCAGATCAGTAGGATATATGCTTTAATTGTTTCCAAACCAAAGATTTTATGATCAAGTTGGGACAGCATGGTATAACGCCTAGATAATGCATCGGCAATGATATTTTCCTTCCCTTTCTTATGCTTAATGATGTATGGAAACGACTCTATGAACTCAGTCCATTTAGCATGTCGTTTATTCAGATTGGTTTGACACTTAAGATACTTCAATGATTCATGATCGGAATGTATGACAAACTCCTTAGACCAAAGATAATGTTGCCAAGTTTGTAATACACGTACTAAGGCATACAATTCCTTATCATAAGTGGAATAATTCAAAGAAGGACCATGAAGTTTTTCACTAAAGAAAGCAACGGGTTTACCTCCTTGTATGAGGACGCCTCCAATACCAATGCCGCTTGCATCGCATTCTAGCTCAAAGGTCTTGTCAAAATCAGGAAGTTGTAGTAATGGTGCTTGTGTAAGCTTCGATTTGAGAGCATCAAAAGCTTGTTGCTGCTGTTCGCCCCCATCGAAATGGAACTCCCTTCTTCGTTAGCTCATGTAGAGGTGCTGCAATGGTGCTGAAATCCCGCACAAAGCGCCGATAAAAACCTGCAAGACCAAGAAAACTACGAACCTGTGTGACGGTTGTTGGGGCTGGCCAGCTGGTGATTGCTTCAATTTTTGCCTCATCCATCTCAATTCCCTACGAGGAAACGACATAGCCAAGAAACGAGACTCGATTGGTGCAAAAGACGCACTTTTCGAGGTTACCAAACAAACGTGCATCTCTCAAAATAGTAAAAACAGCACGTAAATGATCAAGATGTTCATCATATGACTTGCTGTAAATGAGGATATCATCGAAGTAAACCACCACAAATTGTCCAATGAAAGCACGTAAAACCTCGTTCATTAATCGCATAAAGGTGCTGGGTGCATTAGTTAAACCAAAAGGCATGACTAACCACTCATAAAGTCCAAACTTGGTTTTAAATGCAGTTTTCCTTTCATCTCCTAGTGCCATTCTAATTTGGTGGTAACCACTACACAAGTCAATTTTTGTGAAGATGATAGCACCACTCAATTCATCAAGCATGTCATCTAATCGAGGAATAGGATAACGCTATCGAATGGTGATGTTATTAATCGCTCGACAATCAACACACATGCGCCGACTACCATCTTTCTTAGGAACCAAAAGAACAGGAACGGAACAAGGGCTAAGGCTTTCATGAATGTACCCGCGGTCCAAAAGATCTTGGACTTGTCGCTGAATTTCCTTAGTTTCTTGTGGATTCGCCCTGTATGCTGCACGATTTGGCAAACTTGCTCCTGGAATCAAATCGATCTTGTGTTCAATGCCTCTCATCGGTGGTAAACCAGGGGGTATCTCGGAGGGAAACACATCCTCAAACTCCTGCAGAAGGTTAGCAACAACAGGGAGCAATGCAATAGACAATTCATGAAGTGAAAACATGGCTTCTTTGCAAACTAAAGCATAGCACATCCCCTTAGTATTGAATAAATCAGCAAGTTCAGATTTAGTCGCGAGCAACGATGGTGATTTTAACTTAATAACTTGCTGTTTTTCAGATTCTAATTTTGTTGCTTTGCCCTCACGAATTTTACTCTTCTCAAAATGCACAATTTCAGCAGGAGTCATGGGGAGCAAAGTGATTTTCTTTCCCTTATGCATGAGAGTATATTTATTGGTTCTACCATGATGAATAGCATCTGTATCAAATTCCCGAGGACGACCTAATAAAAGAGAACAAGCATCCATAGGAACAACATCAAAATCAGAAAAATCATGGTATGAACCAATTGAAAAATGTATTCTCGCTGTTTGTGTTACCCGAACCTTACCGTTCTTGTTGAACCATTGAATGTAGTACGGATGAGGGTGTGCTCTTGTTGTCAAACCGAGTTTCTTGATGACGTTCGTGTTCACCAAGTTATTGCAGCTACCTCCATCAATTATAGTGTGTACACAACAGTCCTTGACGACGAGAAACATGTGGAACAGGTTGTGTCGTTGTAGCTTGTCGTCGGTCTCCACTTTGGAGCTCAAGGCACACTGCACAATGATGCTCCTATAGTTCTCCGTCGCCGCTGTACCAAGTACCTCTTCTTCGGTGTGTTCGTCATTTGGATCTGTAAAGTCAGTAGCAAGAGAATATTCATCTTCAACATCCGAAGTACTATCATACCCGCCATCATCGCGTGCTATGTATGCTCGTTTGTTCGGGCAATCTCTCATCATATGACCAAGTCCCTGGCAGCGGTGACACTTAATGTCAGAAGTACGACCCGTAGAAGGAGTGGACGACGAAGGCTTGAATGATGTCGCCTTGCTGCCTTCCGGCACGCGAGAAGGTGGAGCAGCAGGTATAGTTCGTTGGCCGCCATTGGGTGGTGTAGTCGCTGCACGGGGGGTCGAAGATGGTGCTTTTTGGATGGTGTAGTCGCTGCACGCGGCGTGAAGTTGCTCCTCGTGCGTTGTTGCTGTTGTTGTCAGCCCTGCAATTCTTTTTTTGCCAACATAGCAAGCTGAAACAATCTGTTAACAGTATCATATTCCTTGTAATCAACAATTTCCTGAATTTCACGCCTCAACCCCCCATAAAAACGAGCTATTTTATCATCCATGTCCTCTACTACCCCACAACGCAGCATACCCTTTTGTAACTCTTGATAATACTCCTCTACAGACATGTTACCTTGGTCTAAACACTGCAATTTTTTGCGAAGGTCCCGCTGAAAAGATGGAGGAACAAATTGAACATGCATAGCTTCCTTTAATCTATCCCATGTTGGAGGATCAGTTCTAGTTTTAACAAGTTCATTCCACCATATGATAGCAAAGTCCTTACACTCACTAGTGGCTTGACGAACTCTATGTTGTTAAGGAACAAGATGGGAATTAAATTTTTGCTCTACTGTCATCTCCCAATCAAGATAAGCCTCAGCATCATAAGCACCAGAAAAGGAGGGTATAATAAATTTCACTTTAGCAAAAGGATCATCAGGAGGGCGATTATAATTGTTATGATTATTACCTCCCATACCTCCACGATAAAGTGGCAGTCTTGGCTGATTATTGTGATTTTCCAGTTCATCATAACCATTGCCTTCTTGTCTTCCAGCGAGAGGCAACCGAGCCTCAAAAGTATTCATCCGAAGAGCAAGGTCATCCAGTTGGCGAGTCAAGTTCGCCAATGACTCCTCCATTGCTGCATTGTATTTGGCGAACATATCCGTTATGGTCTTCATCATATCATGTAACTCAGCATGTTGAACACATTCGTCATTATTTTCTTCTCCTGCCATTGTTAGTAGGAAACAAAAGACAACAAAAAATATGTTATCCCTATCAACTACAGTGACAATGTGGAAGGTGGAAGAAAACAATCTCTCTCGCTCAAGCGTCTTACCACACCCTTACAAGTGTTCGACACAGCAGGTGGTGTGGACGGTGAGATGAACCAATGAAGCGTGGGGTGATTGCAACGGTACCTGTTATGCTCAAGAGAAAGGTGGAGCTTTGATGGCACAATATGGTGGCTAATAAGCAGAAAATTGTTAACAGCTAAACAAAGTTGAATAAGTATTCAATGTAGGAAACTGTTGCTGGTCAACCGAGTGCCCTAGATCCTAGCACACCACAAGGAAGTATCAAGGCAAAAGAAAGATAGAATGATATAACCAACAAAACAGCACCAAGTGGTATAGGCCAATTGCTTTAATATGCATGCTCTTCACTATTTTTTTCTTTTTTGTAATATTTTTTTTATATTTTTTATTTACTCAGTAGCACAAATATAGGAAGAAAACAAATTTGCAGCTCAATTGGATGTAATATGTGGCCTATAGAAAATCAAGAATATTCTTTAAAATTCGTGCTCAAACTTCGGAGGCCGGGTAGCCTATCTTCCGAGGGGAATTTGGGCAATCTAATTTCGCCGAACGCGGCTCTATGGCGGAAAATCAGATGCGAAATTTTGCGTAGATGAATTTGAAAAAAAAATCGCTCGATTTCGAGTTCGTATGCGAAAGTTATGGCCGTTTTAAGGTAGGCTGTCCAAGTTACGTTTTTTTGGATGTTGATTCCAACTCGGTTTTAGAACAGAACTCGCAATCGGATATGAAAACGATCGGGAATTTGCATAGCAACTAATGGGGTGGTGTGTGATGATTCAAAGATGAGTGGCACAAAGGTTTGTCACCTAATCTAGGGCTGGCGATGCGGGAGTTCACGCAAGGCGGCTAGCTAGGGCAAACTGATGAACGTGGTGGATCCGTTTGTTATTTAGGGATTGTGGCATAGGTGTCGAACAGCAAGAAAACAAGGACGAAACACGATAACTAGGACCCAAAACACAAAGCTAAACCAGCAACAAGACTCAACCACACGAATGCAAACTCAACAATGCAAACTGAAAAACGAAACTGCAGACACTATAGTCTCGGAAGCGGTAAAAATGATCTAATTTTTTTGTGGCTTTTCTGTGGACTCTAGGTACGAAACAAAATCGATCTAATGGAAGGAAGGGAAACAAAGATACCTCACGGGCAACCTGGAAATCCGATACCAATTGATGAGTAGGTTTAGGCCCGATCTTCCGAAAGGTATGTCGATTGGGGTGGAGAACTCGACGTTGATGATCCGCGGCACTCGAGCGGTTTGAGTACCCCTGCAATCACTACACCACGGCTCTGTTGGTTATCAATCGTGCTGCACACGCTTGACCTCACCAAGAAGGCTAATCCCAGCAAGTGCAACCGAGAACACGAGCAAGAACGTAGAAGACACGATCGGAAATCGCGAAGTTGGGGTCTCACAAACCGTAGAACGGCGATTTTATTGATCTAAGCAAAACTCACCGAATATGACCGGCGGCTGCAGTATTTATAGGCTAGGGTTCGACCAAAACACGATTAGACGTGTCCCTAATGGACTCTTACGGGATACAAGGCCCAAAGGCCCGATTCGGTGGCACAGCACCAGATAGAAATCTGGACTCGACTTTTTTCGACGATTCCCAATGACTCCGGGAGAAATTTTGAGGTGGGACCGGAACCATTGGAAAGTTTATCTTCTCCTCTTTCCGTGCATATGTAGAACGTCGAAAACGGAGTCTGTATGCCTCCTGGGCGTCTGTTTTAAGGTGGACTTCTCCTGGACTCCGAGTTGAACTCGAGTCCGAGTTGTAAACTGTTTCCATCAACTTGTGGACGTCCCAGGTGGTTCTGCACGCTCCCAAGTCCTCCTTCCTTCACTTGTTGATCCCCTCCATTATTCCTAATAACAATTAAATCATCACATAGCAATCTATTCTCAAACTCACATGCAAAAGAAGTTAAGAACGAATTCACCTGCTGATTTAATAACCGTGCCCGTGCTCTTGTGATTGGTCCTTGCAGTTCAATGCGCATCTCCACTGTTGTGATGTCCTCATCAATGATCACAAGAAGGAATTTCCCTATCTCTTCTCTTCCGCGTTGAATCTCGAGGGTGAGATTCATTTTAAGGGGGGTAGGTTTGTAACACCCTCATTTTCATCCATCATGCATTGCATACATTCTAATACATGTCTAACATTAATCCACATAAAAAGAAACAAGTTTAAAATAAATTAGAAACAAAACCGCACTTAAGAATTCTTGGAAGTGCGGACTAGTGCGGATTTTGTGCGGACTAGTCCGATTTCTCTCTGACTTCGAACGGAGTTGTCCTTTTTGATGCGGACTAGTCTGTTTTTCCTCTGGACCTTTTCAAACTTGTCTGGCCCATAGCGGACTAGTACGGTATCCCAAATTGCTTGAAATGTGGCTAAGTCCCTGGACTTGTCCGGACTAGTCCGGTATTCCAGTGGACTTGTCTGTTTCCCCCTCTAACTAAAAGTCGGATTTGTTTGATTTTTGGCCAGACTTGTCTGTTCCCCCCCCTGGATAAGTTTGGACTTGTCCGATGTCCAGTCCAGACTTGTCTGATATCTCTCTGTCCAACTTCGGACTAGTCCGGCCCTTTTTGGACTTGTTCGATAAATCGCGACTCCGAGTTGATCTATTGTTTCACGACTTGTTTCTTGGGTTTTACGTTAAGTGGGCCTAGGGACGTCTTGCCTAACTCTTTTAGAGCCCATGAGGGACTCTAAATCGGCCTCTACTAATCTTAAACTCGAAATCCATCTAACCCTAGCCTCCACCTCTATATAAACAACCCCACCCATTGGCTTGACATCTATTTGCCACTTTTCCATCACATGCAAACCCTAGCTCGTGGATAGCCACCACCAAGGAGGGAGAAGGAGATCTAGAGCAAGAAGTAGAAGAGGAGGAAACAAAAGAGGGTCAAGATCTGCATCAACTTCGCGTTCTTCATCAACAATTCATCACCTAGTTCTTCATCAACCCTAAATCGTCAAGATCCAAGTGTTGCCTCCAAGATACTTGATTCATTGGAGTCCTAAACACCTGGTATACCTTCTATTCTCCTTTTCTTATGTGAATTTAAACCTATTTCTCCAAATTCACGTCGATCTAGAAAACCCTAATGTTTTGTTCCTGCGAAGTGCGGACTTGTCTGGTCCCTAGCGGACTAGTCCGATTTTCCTGGTTAAATTGTGTTGAATTAATTCTAAAATTAGATCAAATCAACTCCAAACCTATATAGACTTCTTAATAACCATTGTAATTAATTAATAAACATCATTAACAACTTATTAACTAGTTTTTCTTTGCATTTGACTTAATCATGCATGTCATGTCATATTGAATAATGTTTGTGCACTCTTTGATTGTATCTCTTGTCCTGTATGTTTATTGTGCGTATTAGACAGATTTGCGTTAAAGAGTGCCGCGGAGGATCTACAGCACCTAGAGTTTGAAGGCTTTGACCCGAACCAATCCCAAGAGCAAGGCAAGTGTCCTTGAAGTATATTGATCCTGTTTTGAAAATAAATGTTTGTTTGAAAACTGCATGCTTGTGTCAATTTGATGGGAATCTTATGGTAGGAAGTTTACTAGATTTGTATAACAACCCTTGTCACCTGGAATTCATGGTACAGAGTCGGGATGGGCTTTTTACCTTTTGCTATGCTTAATTAATTGGGACGGGAAAACAACTATACCATTAGTTATACATTGATGAGATTATGGTTAATATGAACTGGTTGATATGATATGGTAATGGGTGATCTAAGCAAGCCTGGTATGTGAATGGGTTGGATGATATGGTGGTTGCTTGCTTTAGATCTAAGGACTGGTTCATGCGAGAATAAGTCAGGACTACAATGCCACCACAAGGCTCAGTATGGGTGCGGCATAGCTGATTAATTAGGGCTTTGCTAGTGTTATTTGGACCATTAAGGATGCTTGGGGAAGGGGTAGTCGGATTGGGTTTGTTGATGATTGGTGGGACTACCCTGGGATTTGAATGGCTCAAGAGGGGGCCCTTGGTTGAAGATGTGCTCAGTTGGAGGCATGACCACCGGTGAAACCTCAGTGGGGTCTAAATAGGCTAGTAATCCCTTTGTAAAGGCTATTTTGTGATCTCTTGTCCATACACCAAAGGAAGTGTAATTGGCGTAAAGGAGGTTCTTTAGTCATCGACGGGTGATGAAATCACAAACACGTGGGTAAAGTGGTACAAACTCTCCAGAGTCTAATAAAACTATCATGAGAGTCGTGCTCCCAGTTAAGAGCACCTGGACAACTTCCATGATTAGAGGGAACTTGGTATTGGGATGGGTATGGTTTGGTAATGGTTATGGTTGATAATATGGCTATGGATATTGCTAGTTATGGATTAATTCTGGTATTGGATATGATTAATGGTAATGGTGAAATCTGGTATATGGATGATGGATATGTAATATCGACTGGTGTAATGTTAATATTTATGGTTTATGATGGGTTTACTTCACATACATATAATATATTGCTTTTCAAATGTTTTGATGTACTTTTCAGCACTTAGCTTTTATTACATTCGTCATTTGAATCAGCTACATGTCATACTTTCCACACTTGCTGAGTACGACATGTACTCACCCTTGCAATTCCCGCACTAACAGTTGCAGGTCAGGATTGGGAGTATAACTATGATAATGCGGAGTTCTAGTCCGTGTCTACCGTCAGCTTTGCCTGTGGAGTGTTGGAGTTGCGCTATACCCTATTTTCTTATGCTTCTTAGTTGCTTAATTAGTTATTTCTACTGCATTAGTTCAAACTTGTCATTAATATTCATTAGAGCTTGTATTCGAGGATATTTTGAATTGTGTAATAAAAGTGCTTAATTAATCTTGTTCTGTGGTAATTTTCTGTATATCCTTTTGTGATTGCACTCGTGTATGTGTGTTGAACATCCTGGTAACACATATGCGTTCACTTGGTTCATTTTCAAAACCGGGTGTCACATGTGGACATAAAAAAATTGGTCGGAAAGGTCCAATCTCGACTATGTTATAGACTTAGGTTGCAGCTGAGTCCTGTTTGAAATATGGAAAGTTTTGAGTTGGTTATAATAGGATTTCATGTGGGTCACAAATTTGAGTTGTTTTAGGAATGTGGGATACGTTCCTAAGGTGTTTGGAAGTCTTAAGATTGCTTCTATCTGTGTATAGAAGAATCTTGAGCAGTTATGGAAAATTTCGATTCGTGAATGGAGTAGGATTAGAGTCCTAGTTAGAGTTGAGTTGGCCTTTGGGTTGTTTATATAAGCAATCGAGACCAGACCTCATGGTAGACAACTTTGGGGATGTTCCTTGTGAATTTTTATCAATAAAATTTGTAGTCTAAAGGAGCTTTTGTGCCTTGTTCGTCCGACTTGTTTTGTTCAAGTCTTTCTCGTCGAGTTTTTGCACAGCACTACCATGCTTTGGTGGTTTTATCATAACTTGAGTTTTAGAAATATGATTGATGTGATTCTTTTTGGGTTGTCTTCACAACTTAATTTTCTATCACCTGTGAAAATTTCACAGTCATTGGATTTGTGTTTTCTGATCTACACGAGTTTCTTTGCAATGTTCCAGAACTGTTTTCTCGGATAGGACAGATTGACCTTTGTTCGATCTTTCGATCGTAACTTGAGTTTCTCTCAACGGATTTTTGTGATTCTTGTTGTGACGTCTTCTTGACTTGATTCTTTACAACTTATACTTGTTTCATCACAGTTGAAAATGTTTAGATTAGTCGCACACATGGTTTCTTTAATAGATGGGTTTTCTGCCGATGGGTGTTTTGTTGCTTCCGCTGAAAAGTTTTAATCTACCCCCCCTCTGGTAGCTTTACACGTGCTCTTCGATCCTACAATTGGTATCAGAGCCACAGTGCTCTAATCTTTGTAACTTGCACTTGCTTTTGACTAATCCTCATGGAGAAATACTCGACAAAACCTTGTGTGTTTGCTGGTATTGATTTTCAGGTTTGGAAGGAACGCATGGAAGCTTTTATCTAGGCGCAAGGCTTTGTGATATGGGAAAAAATGTACAAGCCTTACGACGTGTCACCGAATGACCAAGTCACGACTACAAACTTAAGGTGTCGACAACAATAACAAAGCACGCAACTTGATAATCCAAGGACTAACTCAGAGCGACTTCGACCGTGTTGCACACCTCCGATCGGCGTACGATGTGTGGAGAGCACTTTGTGACTACCACGAAGGATCCAACACGATCAAGGAGGTAAAGTAGAATATGTTCAAGAAAGAATACAGGCACTTCGAGATGCAACCTGGTGAGTCCATTGATAACCTTTTTGCTTGCTTTAATAAAATTCTCAGCGACTGCGTAGTGTCAATGTTAATTTTTTAGATGCTGAAAATGCTAGACAATTGTTAAGTGCATTAGACATGTCAATTGGGGAGATGAAAGTCACATCTATTCGTAAATCTACTGTCATGAGTACACTTACAATATATGTGCTATATTCTAAATTAAAAACTACTGAAATTGACATAATCTCACGTAAGAACCCAACCAAGTCTCTTGCATTTGTTTCTCAACGTGGTATGCCTAGCTCCGGCCAATCTTCATGTAGCAATACACTTGCTTTGCTGTCTTCACTAACCCTGGAACAGATTGAAGAATTTCCAGAAGAGGAGCTAGCACTCATCTCTACTCGGTTCTCAAAAGCATTGCAAAATGTGATAACTAGAAGGAGAGGAAGCTTTGGAACTCAACGATGCTTTGAATGAGGTAATACAGGACACTTTCGTACAGATTGCTCTAACCTTTCAGGTCCTTCTACCCTTGATGAAAAGCAAAATAACAGCAACTCCTCTTCTGGCAACATCAACAAGAAAAATAAGGGTTTTACATCATGCAAACTGATAAACAGTTTCATCACCGCACTTCAAGAACATGGCTCGAGTGATGTAGACGTTAGAAGTGACGAAGATGAAGATGATCTGACAAACTTGTGTTTCATGGCAGGCAAATCAAGATCAAGTATGGAGGATGCAGAACACAACAGTGACAACGAAGAGGTATGTCCTACTTGTGATGAAATGAGTGATGCTATTTCCCGTGCAACTGTTATTGTTATAAAAGGACAAAAAACTTAGGGACAATGTTGTTAAAATTGAGTCACTAGAATTTGAAATTAATCGTTTGAAAACCTTGATTTCTAGTGATGATTCTTGTTCCTCATGCGATTTAGGGCGTGTTTGGCATGGCTTTACTCTACAGTAGAGCAACTCTGCTCTCAAATGCTGAGGTGGAGGAACTCTCCTGTCAATCTGAAGCTAAGCGGGGAGGTGTTTGGCTGCAAAATTGTTGTCAGCTCTAAAAATAAGGAGTTTTATGAAGTAATGCCTATTTTACCCTTATTATCCGTAGGCTGTTATGTCACAATGTTGGGGCGGACCACAAGGCACCTGATATGGCTGCAACCATACTATGTATTTTTAATGTAATAATTTCAGTTACTCATGCTAATTATTTGTTTGGAAAATGGCCGCACATGACAGCACATCAAATTGATTTCAAAAATTTGTACAGTAGCACATAAAGAATGGATGCACATTGAAATTGTTTTCGAAGATGGCCGCACACTAATTTCAACCAGTTGTACTAACTATATTTTCAAAGAAGAACAATAGCATATAAATATTTTACATGATCATTGTCTCTTATTTGAATCATAAACCACTAGACATGTGAGGATGGCAAAACAAAACAAAAGTCAGGAACAAGAAAGAAGCGACTTGGTTAATTTTCGGTATGAATGATTCCCGTGAGGTGTGTTGCTGCTGCCAGCTTCCAAAGCCTCATTGTATTGCAAATCCTGAAGATAAACAAGCAGGCAAATCGATAATCAAGCAAGATCACAGATGATTAATCAAGTAAAACAACAATGATTAACACAAACAGACCACAATACGATGAGGTACAGAGGCAAATCGATAAACAAGCAAGACCATCCATCTACTGTTCCGATGATTAATCAACCAATCGATCTACAGAAGAGGGACATACGATGGGGAAACAGATGATGGCGGTGGATCGGAGAAGAAAGCAGGGAAGCAGCGGATCTCGGAAGAACACAGGACAACAGTGGCACCCTAGGCTTCGACCTGTGGCGGCAAGGTAGTGTCTGGCATAGGCCAAATGCCGTCTCGCGTCTGTGGCGTTGGGGAGCCGCGCTGACGGGCCCATGGGTGGGGGCAGGGGTTCCAACCGGCGCCCGAGCTGTTCTTCCCGTCGGCGGCGCCGCCTAGGGTTGCGGCGGTGGAGCAGCTGCACCTGTCCTCCGGTGTTGCGCGCTTCGGCGGCCGTCGACGGAGATCCCTCCGAGGCTGCGCCTCTCGACGAAAATCGGCAACGGCCGCACCACTCGACCTGCCTCCGTTCTTGGGACTCGGTCTCTCCCGTTCATATGACCGATAGATAGAAAAGGAAAAAATGATTCGCTTTGTGTAACGAGTGGCATTGCAGGTAATTACAACACAACTCTGCGTCTACTTTCATATGGACAAGTTCTTGAGTAGGAAAAGGGGTACTCCAAAAAAAAAGAACTAGGACTCTGAAAACTCCGTAGAGTTGGACCCCCTATGGAGTTTTGGAGTTAGGGTGTTTGACAACATTTTTTCTGCTCTTTCTCGGAGTTTGGCTCTGGAGCGATGCCCAACACGCCCTTAATATATGAACAATTGTCCTCCTTAAGAAGTGCACACTCCTCCACTCTTGATAAACTTGAGTTAGAGATTGGAAAGAACAAAAAAACTTGCTGCATTTAATGACAGAAACTTAAAAGATGCTTCTTGTTCTACAATTGATTTGCATTGTTCTACCTGTATTGATCTTAAAAAGAAACTAAAAGATGCTATGAATAAAATTTCATTACTGAACAATGGTTTACGTGCTCCTGAAGTTAAATATTGTTCTAATTGCAAATTAAAAAGGGAAAACTTCATGTGAAAACTGCCTAGAATTGTCTAAGAAACTTGATGACATTAATAGGACACTAGAGCAGTTTTGTACTGGGAACAAAAATCTCAACCTGCTACTGAATTCATCCAAATTTTGCAATGATAAAACTGGTTTAGGTTTTGATTCTCATGCTCATGCTAAAGCACATCCACCTAAAATTGCAAAGTCATTAGAAAGTGGTTTGATTAAAACAGTTCCTAAACCAAAAGAGGTGGTTTTTAAATCCACAGGAGTGTTGTCACGTTCGGGTTCAAATAAACATACTGCATGCTCATCTAGACATGAACACAAAGTTAAATTTCATTGTACCTATTGTGGTAGAGATGGTCATGTCATAGATTTTTGTTATAGACTATCTAAACAACATAAAAAGGAAAGAATGCAAGCTAGATCTTATAACTCTCATGCAAAATTTGCTGCACATACTAAACAGAATGTCAGGAACATGCAACCTGATGTTATGACTCAAAAACATTCAAAGTTTACCTCCGGTTCTTCTGTTTTTGCCTCCGGAGCTACTGATTTTTGTGCTACACAAGTAACACCTTGTAGGTCAGTAGTTAAGAACAAAAAATCTCAAACTTTGACTCATAAATCTGCTGTTTTATCTCAGCTTTCGCGTGTTTTTCCTACTGCACGTCGTGTGACTCAGTACTAGATTCCTAAATGCCTTTTGACTAACCCCAGTATTGAGTTATCGATGTACTGTTCTTCTATGTAGGTTACACGCTTGAGGAAGGAGAACATTTGGATTGTGGATTCAGGTTGCTCACGCCACATGGCCGGTAACAAAGAATGGTTCTCCTCTCTCTCTTTTCCTAAATACATTGAAGGAAATAGCAATTTCTAGGGTTTGGGATGAGATTTTACCGAAAGATCTCAATTCTCGGAGATGTAGGGGTTGAAGGAGCGGACAAGTCCATGGTCTTCAATCCCTGAGCAATAGAGGTCGTTTTCCACAAAAATCCGAGAAGTTTTGATGGAGGATGATGGAAATCGCCTTGGGGAGCTTGAGCGTGGAGAGAGAAAGCTTGAGGCAAGTGTGGGGTGAGGAAGATTAGGATTTTGAGGCGTCTAGGGTTATGGACACGAAAAATCGGACTTGTCCGGAAATGATCGGACTAGTCCAAACTTTTCTAGAGACTATATCAGTCACTCTGCAGACTAGTCTGCATGGGCGGACTAGTCCGGGCAACCACGGACTAGTCCGTGGTCACCAGGGAAGAAATGCTTAGCCCATTCGTATATATTCGAAGGTACTTATTAAGAAAATAGGGAGGCAAAGCACAGCAAATAATCTTGATGAATATGATTAGTAAGCATGCAACAATCAAGCAATGACCATAATTCACCAAGATCTAGTAATTGACATAGTTTTTCGGAAAAATTGAGAGAGATGATTTTCACAACACAATCAATGAATTTTCAAGATAGCATTAAGGTATACAAGATTTCAAGCCACATTCCGAGCATCAAGGATATTTAGTTCATTTCGGAGCTCGCAAAAGCGTTTTTCATCAAGTGGCTTGGTGAATATATCGGTTAGTTGCTTTTCGGTATTGACATGTGAAATGGCTATATCTCCCTTCATTGAGTGGTCTCTCAAAAAATGATGTCGGATGTCTATGTTTGGTCCTAGAGTGCTCAACGGGATTATGGGCAATTTTAATGGCACTCTCATTATCACAAAGGAGCTAAATATGGCTCATATTGTAATCGTAATCCCTTAGTGTCTGTCGCATCCAAAGGAGTTGTGTACAACAACTCCAGGCTGCAACATACTCCACTTCGGCCGTGGATAAGGCAATGGAGTTTTGTTTCTTGGAGGACCAAGAAACTAGGGATCTTCCTAGGAATTGGCATGTACCGGAGGTACTTTTTCTACCTACTTTGCATCTAGCATAATCTGCATCGGAGTAACCAATGAGATTGAATTTGGAACGTTTGGGATACCAAAGGCCTAGGTTGGGTGTATGAACTAAATACCGCAAGATTCTCTTTACGGCTGTCAAATGACACTCTCAGGGGTTGGCTTGAAACCTTGCACACAAACATACACTCAACATAATGTCTGGCCTAGATGCACATAAGTAGAGTAGAGATCCAATCATGGAGCAATATACCTTTTGATCGACGTTTGGTCTATCTTCATTGAGATCCAAGTGGCTATTCGTTGCCATGGGAGTCTTTATAGGCTTCGCCTTGTCCATTCCAAACTTCTTGAGTATGTCTTGAGTGTACTTAGTTTGTCTTATGAATGTCCCTTCCTTTTGTTGCCTCACTTGGAATCCCGAGAAGTACTTTAGCTCTCCCATCATAGACATCTCAAACCTATCTGTCATAATCTTACTAAATTCCTTACAAAAATATTTATTAGTTGAACCAAAGATTATATCATCAACATAAATTTGACAACTAAAGATATCATTGTCAAAGTTCTTTGTAAACAATGTATAATCTACTTTACCGATCTTAAAACCATTTTCAATTAAGAAACCTCTAAAACACTCATACCAAGCTCTAGGAGCTTGTTTGAGGCCGTATAGAGCCTTACGCAATTTAAATACGTGGTCAGGGAACTCTTCATCTTCAAATCCGGGGGGTTGCTCCACATACACCTCCTCCTTGATTGGTCCGTTGAGGAAGGCGCTTTTCACATCCATTTGATAGAGCTTGAAATCACGGTGAGTAGCATATGCAAGTAATATTCTAATAGACTCAAGTCTAGCTACGGGAGCAAAGGTTTCATCGAAATCCAAACCTTCGACTTGTGAATACCTTTTGGCCACAAGTCGTTCCTTGTTCCTTGTCACCACCCTGTGTTCATCTTGTTTGTTGCGGAAGACCCATTTGGTGCCAACGACATTGAATTTGGGTATTTCGACTAGTTCCCACACCTTGTTTCGTTTGAAGTCGTTGAGTTCTTCTTGCATGGCCACTACCCAATCTAGATCCTTCAATGCATCCTCAACCCTACTCTTGGCTGTGGCACTTGCAGTCTTGAGCCTTCATGGTTATCTTCTTCTCCCCCTAGATGGTTGCCCTCATTGACTTGTTGATCATTTTCATCTTCTTGAGGTCGATTTTGTATGGAGGCTCCCCCTTGATCATTGGCCTCCTCTTGTGGTTCATCTTCCTCATGCATATGTAGAGGTGGTTCTTGTGGTCGAACATCACCCAATGCCATTCTTCTCAATGCTTGACAAGGAGATTCTTCTCTATCTAGTACACATGGATCAACTTGCTCCTTTTGGGAGCCGTTAGTCTCATTGAACACTACGTCACGCGCTACTTCAACAAGTCCAGGGGTCTTGTTGAAGACACGATAGGCGTAAGAGTTCGAATCATAACCAAGCAAGAAACCTTCATCATACTTCGAAGCAAACTTTGAATTCCTAGGCTTCTTGTTCAAAATATAGCATTTGGAACTGAAAACTCGAAAATATGAAATATTAGGCTTGTTACCGGTGAGTAGCTCATAGGATGTCTTCTTGAGTAGTCAATGAAGATAAAGTTGATTTATGGCGTGGCAAGCGTTGTTAACTGCTTCCGCTCAAAATTGATCTGAGGTCTTGTACTCATCAATCATTGATCTCGCCATCTCTATGAGGGTTCGGTTCTTTCTTTCGGCAACTCCATTTTGTTGAGGGAAGTAAGGTGCTGAAAACTCATGGTTTATGCCTTCTTCATCTAGGTACTCCTTAACTTGTGTGTTCTTGAACTCTGTGCTGTTGTCGCTTGGAATGTTCTTGATCGTCAATGAAAATTCATTTTGGGCACGCTTGAAAAACTTCTTCAAGGTTCCTTCAGTTTCTTCCTTATCATGTAGAAAGAAAACCCAAGTGAACCGAGAAAAATCATCAACAACTACTAAACCATATTTGTTACTGCCGACGCTTATGTAAGCAATTTGACCGAATAGGTCTATGTGGAGTAGCTCGAGCGGTCTAGTTGTAGTCATGATGTTCTTTCCCGGGATGAGGTGCTCCAACTTGCTTCCCGGCTTGGCACGCACGACAAGGCCTGTCTTTCTCAAAAACAACATCCTTCAAACCTCGGATGTGATCGCCCTTGAGGAGTTTTTGAAGATTCCTCATACCAACATGCGCTAGCCGTCTATGCCACAGCCAACCCATGTTGGTCTTTGCAATCAAGCATGTGTCAAGTTCGGCTTTATCTTTGTTGAAATCAACAAGGTAAAGCTTTCCCTTTAACATACCCTTGAATGCAATGGAACCATCACTCCTTCTAGAGACCGTCACACCCTCATTAGTGAACAAGCAATTATAACCTTTGTCACATAATTGAGATATGGATAGTAGGTTATAATCTAAGGAATCAACATGTAACACATGAGAAAGAGTATGTTGAGATGATATGGTAATTTTACCGGTACCGAGCACCTTTCCTTGACTATAGTCTCCAAAATAGATTACCTCGCTTGGATCCTCATTTTCTTCATACTCAACGAACATCCTTCTTTCTCTGGTCATATGGTTGGTGCAGCCACTGTCTAGCACCCATTTAGATCCACCGGAGGAATAGGCCTACAAAAACAAATCATGCCTTGGTTTTAGGTACCCAAGCTTGCCTGGGTCCTTTTAAGTTAGTCACAAGGGATTTGGGCACCCACACCTGAGATTTGGTGTTCCCATGGCGTGGCCCAACATAATGCGCATAAACTTTACCAAAATTACTTCTCATTAGAACATAAGATGCATCAAAGGTTCTGAATAGCAACTGTTGTTGTTTATGTACAGGACTAGTCCAGGAGATCGGACTTGTCTGGAGGACCGGACTTGTCCGTGTCTCGACCGGACTAGTCCGGTGATCATATGTGTTGGATGTGTTAACTTTGGACTTTCCAGTTTGAGAGGGTCTTCCCTTTACAAAGGAAATGTTTTCCTTGTTATTCTTATGGCTTCTAGCATTTTGCTTTCCACCATAGGAATACCCAATGCCATATTTGACATTAGGAGGTCTTGTGGTCAAGTATGCACTACGTGCATATTTGACCTTCTCCTTGTCAAATATGCCACGTTGGGCAGGATGCTTATCCTTGGTAGAGGTTGACTTGTCTTTCAAGCTGGTGTCAATTTTACCACATGAACAAGTAATGATAGCTTCAGCTTTAAGTGGTTGAGAAGGTGAGCTTGAGGAGGATGAAGGGTCACCTTGCTTGAGTGAATCAACTTGTACCTCAAGGATCTTGTTTACCTTGCTTAGGTTAGCAAGTTCGTCCTTGATTGTAGCATTTGAGTCGCTTCACTCCAAGCAAGCTTCCTTGCTTGAAGCTAAGTCAAGCTCTAGTGACTTGCTTTGTTCCTTTTCAAGTTCTAGAAGCTTGTCAAGTTCAACATATTCCTCCTTTTGGGAGATAATCATGTCTTCTTGATGGTTTATCAACTTCTCCTTCTCAACAAGCTGATCAAGTAGAAATTTCATTTTTGCAGCTGTTTTCTTATCTAAGCCAATGAGCATATCTTCATTATCACTAGCAATTTCACTATCACTAGAATAGGACTGCAAGGAAGAGGATTTGGTTGTTACCTTTCATTTACTTTCCTTTGCCATGAGGCAAGTGTTGTTCCCCTTACAAGCGCCGAGAGTGGGGAAGAGAGTTGACTTCTTGGATGTCTTCTTGATGGCTATGCTAGCCATCTCCTCTTCTTCTTCGGATGAGGACTCATCATTTGAGTCCCACTCCTTCCCTAGATGTGCTTGTTCAGCTTGCTTCTTCTTCTTAAAGAATTTCTTGGGTTTAGGCTCGTTTCCTTGGTCTTCTTCTTGTTTTCTTCATATGGGCAATCAACTATAAAGTGGCTATACTCACCATAGTTATAGAATGCCCGCCTCAACTTCGGTCTTGATTTTTCCTTGTACTTCCCTTCACTTGATTTATCCCCTTGTCTTTTCTTCATCATTCTTTTGAATTTCTTCATGAATAGTATCATGTAATCTTCATCCAAGTCATTGCTCTCATCATCACCGTCTTCTTCTAGTTGAGCTTCTCGAGCTTCTTTAGACAAGGGCTTGAGAGTGGACTTTAAAGTGACCCCTTTCTTCTTTGCCAAAGTGAGATTGACAATCTCCTTAACATGCTTGGCTTGCTTTTCCATCATCTCAAATTTGATGATTTTCCCAAGTAGCTCATCCGGGTCATCTTCTTGTACCCAGAGCTTTCTCGTATCATTGAGCACAAGGTGACATTGCGAGGCATGAAAGCTCTAAGAATGAGCTTCACCACCTCGTGGTCGTTCCACTTCTTGCTTCTGTATGCTCGCACCTTGTTGATGAGCATCTTTAGTCGGTTGTACATGTCTTGTGGCAACTCATATTCTTCGATGGAGAATCTTCCCAACTCGCCTTCAATCATTTCGATCTTTGCTTCTCGCACATGACGATCGCCTTCATGTGCGGTTTGCAACGTATCCCATATCTCCTTTGCGATCTCGAGTCCATCCACCTCTGTGAACTCATATCGGCTAAGTGATGAGGTGATGACTGCAACAGCTTGGGCATTTCTATGGATTGCTTGCTCTTGGCTAGGTGTGAGCTCCACATCATCATCCAGGATATCTATTCCTGTGCATACTATGTGCCACAAACTTGGATTGAGAGAAATCAAATACATTTTAATGTTTTGCCTCCACATTGAGTAGTCATTGCCGTCAAAGTGTGGGGCTTTTCCAAGTGGAATAGATAGATAATGATTGTTGTTAGAATTTAGGCGATCATAATTAAAATGATATCGGGAGTAGTCGGTGTGACTACTCCCCTTCTTCTTCTTCTCGTCTTCAATCTTCACTTTTCCCTTAGAGAGGTTTTTCTTTCCTAGGAGCGCCTTGAGTTCTAGCATCTCCTCATCATCATCCTCGAAGTCTTGAATGGCCTCGAGGAGCCTCTCCAATTTTTGGTTCTTCTCTTCTTCAACCTTCTCTTGGTTGATGCTCTTGTGTACGTCCTTCATGTCTGACATGATCTCTTCGAGTGATTAGTCTCTTTTTGAAGAAACCGGCTCTGATACCAATTGAATCTGGTCTAGAGGGGGTGAATAGGCCTTTTTGATTTTTGGTCGGATCCTGCAACGCTTAAGAAATTTATCAAATCCCGAGATATCAGACTAGTCCGGTCAAGTGTGGACTAGTTCGGTGTGTACCGACTAGATTGACCAAATTTGATGGATTATCTTGATCCAAGGATGTATGCAGCGGAAATATACTTGTATTTGAAGTGTCACACTACTATGAACTAGTATGTATCACAAGTTAATCTTATATTCAATGTTTCAATGTAAAGTGAACAAGATTGATTGATATCCTAGATATATATGAAGATTAATAACAATATGCGCAAAGTAAGAACACAAGCTCTTTTATCCCGTGGTTCGGTTCCCACAGAGGCAATCTACATCCACGTTGAGGAGTCCACAAAAGGACCGGGTCTTCACCAACCCTACCCTCGTCGGATCGCCCAGAGGCCAATCCTCTTCACTAATCTCAAAGGGCAAATAACCAAATTCAAGGGGCCTTCTCACACGTTGAGTGCTCCCCAAGATTACAATATGAACACCACCAAGAACACACTCTTAAGATAACAATGAAAACCATAGGAGTGTGTTAGGGAATCAAACCAAGAGCTCAATGAGTGAAGAACCATGTCTCTCCAATGATCAAAAGTGTATCCTCAAGGGATTGATCTTTCTTGCGTTGGATTTTGTGGAGAGAGGTGTTTTCTAGGCTCTTGGAAGGTGCGACGGCGTAGGGGGTCGAGAGTGTTGAAAGATGGGCCGTGCACACCTATTTATATGGGGTTTCCAAAAGTTACCATTAGGGTTTAGAAAGATCGGACTTGTCCGTGGTGGACACCGGACTAGTCCGGTGTGCTGCATGGAGGAAACCCTAGGTGTCCCGTAATATCGGACTTGTCCGAAGTGAGGTAGGACTAGTCCGATTTTGGTTCTGGAAATCTTCGGACTAGTCCGATAAATATCGTACTTGTCCGAATAAGTGGAACCCTAAGTGGATTTGGGGAACAAGTCCGCACTTGGAGGGCTTGTCCGATTTAGGTCAGAGGGTTTTCGGACTAGTCCGTGCTAATATCGGACTTGTTCGATTGACATCAGAAAGATATCGGACTAGTCCATTGTGTTATCGGACTTGTCCGATTTTGTGCAACTTGTGAAGTGTTTGGAGGACTAGTCCGCACTGGGGAGGACTAGTCCGATTCTAATCAGAGAGATATCGGACTTGTTCGTGGTGATATCAGACTAGTCTGGTCAGTGAAAAACTGGACTGTGAGGACAAGTCTGCATTGTGAGGACTTGTCCGATCTTGTGCAGAAAGATATCGGACTAGTCCAGGGTCAGTCGGAGTCCGGTCCTGTAAAAATTTGTGCAATGTGTGAGATTATTTGTGCTTGAGCTCTTGGGGTGTGTTTCCTTAACACACTCCATACACAATGATCTACTACACTTGTTTCTTGAGCTCTTTTCCGCATTGCTCCTCATTCTCCTTTCTCTTTTGGCACTTTGCTCATTTTCTCATTAGAACCTGTGCTCATCTCAACAATGTGGTTAGGATCTCATTTGCTTGTCATAAATCAACCAAAACCCACAAGGGATTCCTAGATGCACTTTCAAATGTTACTTTTGCCGATAATTCCTCAACTCCTATAATTGCTAAGGGTTCAGTTAGAGTAAATGATCACTACACTTTGAAGGATGTGGCACTTGTTAAAAATTTGAAATACAACTTGCTTTCTGTTTCACAACTGCTAGATAAAAATCTAGAAACTATTTTCACTAAAAATTGCTGCAAAGTTGTAAATTCAAATAGTGAGCTTATTTTTAACATGTCTCGGTTTGGAGGAGTTTTTAAAGCTGATTTTGATATGTCTTCCTCTAAGCATAGGTGTCTAGTTGCTAATGATTCAAAGGACTTATATTTTTGGCATCGTAGACTTGGTCACGTAGGCTTTGATCATCTAACGCGTGTTAGTTCTCTTGATCGCATACGTGGGCTGCCTAAGCTTAAAGGGGATAAAGAAATTGTGTGCTCTTCTTGTAGACATACTAAGATGGTTGCAGGTTCACATACTCCTCTCACAATGATCATGACAACTGAATCGGGTCAACTTTTGCGCCTTGACACCGTAGGACCTTCACGTGTTCAATCCTTCGGAGGTAAATGGTATGTTCTTGTGATTGTTGATGATTATTCTAGATACTCTTGGGTTTACTTTATGGCATCTAAGAATGAAGCTTTTAGTCACTTTAGAACTTTATTTCTTAGATTATCAATTGATCACTCAGGATCTTTAAAAGCAATTAGAAGTGATAACGGAACTGAATTTTAAAATCAATATTTTGATCACTTTTGTGCTAAAAATGGAATAGATCATCAATTTTCTTCACCATATATACCTCAACAAAACGGTGTTGTAGAAAGAAAGAACAAAACCTTAGTTGAAATGGCTAGGACTATGCTTGATGAATATCAAACTCCTAAGAAATTTTGGGCTGATTCAATTGCAACCGCTTGTTATGTCTCAAATCGTGTTTTCTTGCATGCTAAGCTAGGTAAAACACCATATGAGCTCCTATTTGGACATAGGCCTAGTGGTACACACTTTCGGGTCTTTGGTTGCAAATGCTTTGTTAAGAAACATGGTAATCTTGATAAATTTGAACCTAGATCCATTGATAGCATGTTTTTTGGTTATCCATCTCATATTAGATGCTACCGTGTGCTTTTACTTCACACTAACAAAATTGTGGAGACTTGTAAGGTGTCTTTTGATGAAGCTTTCCCAGGTACTAGCTCGAACATTGCAGGTCCAGATCCATATCCTTAGGGTTAGGGTATTTTCGAAGAAGAAGAAGAAGAAGAGTCGGTGATATTGCCCGATAGTTCCGAAGCTGACATGTGTCCAGCTCTGAACTTTGAACAAGCTTTGACTACCATCTCTGCTGGTCCTGATCATCGAGAAGCCACAAGCTCATCAATCTGCGATGAACATAATGAAGAATAGGCTTGAGAGACATATGTTCTTCTACGGATTTACAAGAATCATCCCCCGCAACAGATAATTGGAAGCTTGCATGAACGAGTTACAAGATCCGGGTTTTCCGACCCCAATTCCCATGCTCAATCTACTTTTTTGCTTCTTTAGAACCCAAAGATATATCACACGCACTCACTAATGAATATTGGATTATTACCATGCAAGAAGAATTAGAAAATTTTCAAAGAAATAATGTTTGGAAACTTGTACCTCCAACTCAAGATCACACTTTAATTGGAACTAAATGGGTGTTTAAAAATAAACAAAGTGAGTATGGGGTTGTGATTAGGAATAAGGCTAGATTGGTTGCTCAAGGTTTCACACAAATTGAGTGTCTAGATTTTGATGAAACTTTTGCTCTTGTTGCTACATTAGAAGCCATAAGAATTTTGTTAGCTTTTGCTGCATCTAAAGGTTTCAAGTTATATCAAATGGATGTAAAAAGTGATTTTCTTAATGGCTACATAGATGAGGAGGTTTATGTTAAGCGACCACCTGGTTTTGAAAATCCAAATTTTTTTAATCATGTTTTCAAACTGACTAAAGCCCTGTATGGTCTAAAACAAGCTCCCGGAGCATGGTATGATAGGTTAAAAACATTCTTACTTGAAAAGGGGTTTACCATTGGCAATGTTGATAAAACTCTTTTTGTTCTCAAGCATGGCAATGTCTCATTATTTGTTCAAGTGTATGTGGATGATATTGTATTTGGTTGTGCTTCTCATGATCTTGTGTCCAAGTTTTCAGCTATGATGAGATCAGAATTTGAGATGAGTATTATGGGTGAACTCACTTACTTTTTGGGGCTACAAATCAAGCAAACCAAGGAAGGTACCTTTGTACATCAAACCAAGTAAACAAGGGACCTTCTCAAGAACTTCAATATGGACAAAAGAAAGCCTCTTCGGACAACAATGGGAACAACATCAACACTTGAACTTGATGAAGATGGTGAACCCGTGGATCAAAAAGAATATAGAAGCATGATTGGATCACTTTTGTACCTCACGGCATCAAGACCAGACATACAATTTAGCGTATGTCTTTGTGCACGGTTTCAAGCTTCTCCACGTGCTTCACATCGTCCAGCCATCAAAAGAATTCTCAAGTACTTACATGGTACTCAAGAATTTGGCATTTTTCTTCTTTATTCCTCTACCATTACTTTGGAAGCTTTTTTGGATGCTGATTTTTGGGGTTGTAGGATTGATAGGAAAAGTACTTCCGGTGCTTGTCATTTTCTTGGTAATTCACTTGTTGCTTGGTCCTCTAGAAAACAAAGTTCAGTTGCACAATCCACAGCCGAATCAGAATATGTAGCTACTGCTAGTGCTTCCTCACAAATTCTTTGGATTGTTCAAACACTTAAGGACTATGGGGTTGCTCTAGATAGTGTTCCATTATTTTGTGATAAAACTAGTGCCATTTGCATTGCTAAAAACCCCGTGCAACATTATAGAACTAAGCACATTGATATTAGGTATCACTTTCTCCGTGATAATGTTTAAAAAGGAAACATTGTGGTTCATCATGTAGATACCGAACAATAGTTGGCTGACATTCTTACAAAACCTTTGGATTTCACTTGTTTTTGTTACATTCATAGTGAAATAGGAGTTATGCATCCTCATGGCTTAAATTGAGGGGGAGTTTTGAAACTTCGGAACTTTATGTGTGAATCTGAATTTAAAATAATATGAGCATATTATTTCATACATATATGACTTTGTAATTCCTTTTACATGCCGAAAGTTCTTACTACATTACTCGTGTTATACATTTTGTAGTTTTTGCCATGAATAGTAATTGGAATAATTACTTACACTAAATCTGGTCATGATGAAACTTTCTTGCTGTTTTGAACCTGTTGCATGCTCACAGGTTCTTTTAAAAGAATTAATCAAGTAAGCAACTCACATGTTGAGTTTTTATGTTCAAATGAAGAAATGAGAAAAGATCAAGAGAATATGCATGCATCACACTTATTCTTTTGAGATGGCTTATCATTGCACTTAGATATGAACTTGGAAGAAGTTGTGTATGACTACAACCATGTCCTTAAGCTTCTGAATGTAAAATGACATATGCTTGGCTTGGTTGGTTAGAATAAGGTAGATGCGCATATAATCTCTTGCAAATTTCATATGATCAAAATGTGTGCTTAAAACAATTGCAGCAACAAGTATCATGCCTTCAGGTTTTGAAATAGTTAAGTTTGTTAGATCATGACTTGCTTAAATCAAAAACTACATTTGATCTCTAGCATGGCTTACACTACTTTATGTATCTCGTTATTGTGATAGTGTAAGTTACTTAATAGTATGACTTGGATGAGCTTTGTTATATATGTATATGTTATAATGTGCTCATAACAAATTAAAATCTCTCCTTTGCACCTTGTTGAATACATTTTCAAAGGGGGAGAAGTATACAAGGGGGAGAAATAAGTATAGGGGGAGAAATTTATTTCTATCTCATTTGATTTTCAAGAAGGGGGAGAAATTGTTTTCAAAATGTTTCATGTGAATAAGCCAATGTTTGGATTTTAAGTGGTGTTGCCAATTCATTCATCAAGGGGGAGATTGTGAGACCTATATGTGCTGACATTGGCTATGGCGATAAAAGTTTTGAATACTATCAAAACACCTTTATCATCAAGGTCCGACTCTAGGTCTGAGCTCCAGCAAGGTCCAACAATAGGTCCGACTTGTTTTGGGTAGCTCTAGCAAGGTCCAATGTAAGGTTCAACTTGCTTTGGCTAGGTCCGACTTCTTTGTCTAGGTCTGACTAGCTTTGGTAAGCTCCGGTGCTAGGTCCGACTAGCTTTGGTTAGCTCCAGCGCTAGGTCCTGCTAGCTTTGGTAAGTTCCGGCGCTAGATCCTGTTAGTTTTGGTTAGCTCCGGTTCAAGGTCCGATTAGCTTTGGCAAGGTTCAAAGCTTGATCGCAGTGGTTCTTCTTTTAACTTGCAATGTTTCGAAATTGCTTTTTGGATTGTGGAAAGTTTGCTTAGTATTCTCTTACTGAGTTTTTGGTGTTTATGGCTGATATCGTTTCGCTATGGTTTGCAACATGCTTATGTGAGATGCTCACGTAAGGTGTTGTGGTTTCGGAACTAACGAGAGCCAAGTCGAGGACTTGTGCTCGGAAGTATCGGTTGTTTATTCATGTACAGGTGTTGCTTGAGTTCAAGACATGGCTAGTGATGGGATCCATTGAACTATTCTTAGGGAGTAGATAATGTTCAACAACCAAGTTCGGGAGGAACTGTGGTTGAGGTTATCGGGAGGTTGAGCAGCATGTTTGAATCAAGAACAATGCATATGAAGGTATCATGGACAATGTTGGAAGATGTTTGCATGTGTGCAAGGTGTGTATGGACGTGGCTACATTGTTCCGAGGCATGATGAAGGGATGTGGACGTAAAAAAATTGGTTGGAATGGTCCAACCGACTATGTTATGGACTCAGGTTGCGGCTGAGTCGTGATTGACTCAAATATGGAAAGTTTTAAGTTGGTTATGATAGGATTTCGTGTCTGTCACAAATTTGAGTTGTTTTAGGTATGTGGGATACGTTCCTAAGGTGTTTGGAAGTCTTAAGATTGCTTCTATCTGCGTATAGAAGAGTCTTGAGCAGTTATGGAAAGTTTTGATTCGTGAATTGATTAGGATTAGAGTCCTAGTTAGAGTTGAGTTGGCCTTCGGGCTGGTTATATAAGCAAGGGAGGCCAGAGCTTGTGGTAGATGAATTTGGGGTTGTTCCTTGTGAGTTTTTATCAATAAAATTCGTAGTCTAAAGGAGCTTTTGTGCCTTGTTCGTCCGACTTGTTTTGTTCAAGTCTTTCTCGTCGAGTTTTTGCACAGCACTACCTTGCTTCGGTGGTTTTACCATAACTCAAGATTTACAGATCCGATTGTTGTGATTCCTTTTGGGTTGTCTTCACAACTTGATTTTCTATTATCTGTGAAAATTTCACGGTCATTGGATTTGTGGTTTCTGATCTACACGAGTTTATTTGCAGGGTTCCAGAACTGTTTTCTAGGGTAGGACAGATTGACCTTTGTTCGATCTTTCAATCGTAACTTGAGTTTCTCTTGACAGATTTTTGTGACTCTTGTTGTGACGTCTTTGTGACTTGATTCTGTACAATCTATACTAGTTTTGTCATAGTTGAACACGTTTAGATTAGTCGTACACACAGTTTCTTTAACAGATCGGTTTTCTACCGAGGGGTGTTTCATTGCTTCCGCTGAAAAGTTTTAATCTACCATTCACCCCCCCCTCTGGTAGCTTTACACGTGCTCTTCAATCCTACAGTAGTGCTAGATCATGGGGGAGATATTCGTGAAGAAGCGCAAGGTGTTTCTAAGCTGGCGGTTGAGGTACCGCACCGGAGCCGGAGACGTCAGAAGCCCCGGTACCTGAACCGGAAGTAATTGAAGCTCCAGCACCCGAGCCGGAGGTACTTGAAGTCCTGGCACCTGAGCTGGAAGTGGTGGGGGCTCCGGACGATGCTACTGTGGCAGCCCTAGAAGTGATTACTCCGGAGGTGTCCATGTCGGAGCCGAAGCACCCAGAAGATTCGGCGGCAGGTCCTCCACACACCGAGCCAACAATTGAAGATTTGGCTGCGGGACCCTCCACCTCGGTTCCAGAGGTCGAAGGTCCCACTATGGGACCTTCCTCGACAATGGCGAAAGGAGAAGAGCTCCCGGAGAGCGGCCCTAGCACCATGGAGCAGCAAGGGACCACTCTAGTGCAGTGGGACCCATTATTTGTTTTTGAAGACCCACTGGAGCCTGCGGAGGTGCTTTAGGTGGGCCCAGATCTTCCCCTAGCATTGTCTATTGACAACGCCTGCTCAAGTCTCTGCCAAGTCCAGCTTGCCTTAAGGTGTTGACGCAACAGGCTTCATTTCAAGATGAAGCTAACACAATCGAGGCTGGCAGACCAGCGAGAATGGGTGGAGAAGGAGAAGGCCCGGCTGGCGCAGTACGACCGCATGCTGAATGAGCGGGAGGCTGCCATCAAGGCCCTCGACGAGAAGACTTGGGAGATTTTCAAGTATGCTAAGGAGACCAATGAGGCTACTGATGATTGTCAGGACAGCCTCAATGAGCTGAATGACGTACTCCTCAAGCGACGGGAAGCTCTTGACGAGAGGGAGGATAAGCTTCTGGAGAAACAGAAAGATCTCTTGAAGAGGGAGGAGGAGCTCTCCCAGAGGCTGTCACTGAGGGAGCAGAGTTTGGCTGATCGCGCCAAACAGTTTGAACAACATTGCATTCAATAGAAAGAGAGGATTTCGTGGGTGGCACAAGAAGTCTACAAGAGAGAGACTGATGTCTCCGCTCTGGAGGACAGAGTGAAAGGTAGACAGAAGGAACTGGCGGACCGTCGGAATAGCATCCTACTCCAGGAGACAGGGCTTGTTGGCTGAGAAAAACATGTGGCCGAAAGGATCTAGCAACATGCTAAGGAGGTCGAGTGCCTTGCCCAGGAGAGTTCAGAGCTTGTGGCCGCTAGAAGGTCGTTGGAGGAACTAAGGAGTTTGAGAGCTACTCAGTCCCACTAAGTTTGGGACTTCCTGGGGAGTGCCAACAAAGCTCTGGTGCCACCTGGCTTCTGTCCGGTACGTCCGAATGACCCGGAGCCGGAGCTGGACAAGGAGATGGTGGCGTTGGGCTCTACCGGCAACAAGCTGGACGTAATGGGTGACGTCATCGTCGACCAACTGGAGACAGAGGGGAAGTCCTTGGCCAAGAACATCGACGAATATGTGCTGACGTGTTTCAAAATCTAGGACCCTCATCTATCTTTGGATCCAGTGGTCGAAGGACCCATTATTGAAGAGGAAGATGCCGCCAGGGCCAGCGTTTAAGAAGCTGCACAGAAAGTTACCTCTTTCTTCCATAGGACCTCCAGTAGCTAGGGCTATTTTCTTCTACCTTCACTTGTAATCCTCCCATTTTTAATAAATGAAATCCAATCTTTTGAATGAATGAATTCTATTTTGTTTATGTCTTCAATGCATCGTCCTTTATATTGTTGGCAAAATTTGATGTACACAATTTGATTGCGAACATGTACCAAAAGGATTTGACAATGTCTTGATGAATTCACTTCTCGCTCGTAGCCAAAACGATAGCTCCGAGTTCTGAAGTTTACCTCTGACATCTCCAGGGACCCTTTGTTGTATCAACGGCGGGCCCCTTAGGAGTTGTCGGAGCTAGTTAGGTCTGACAACGCCCACTATCAACGCTTAGAAACGTCAAAGGCGGGCCCCCTGGGAGTTGTTGGAGCTAGTTAGGTCCGACGACACCCACTATCAACGCTTAGAAATGTTGACAGCGGGCCCCGTGGGAGTTGTCAGAGCTTGGTAGATCCAACGACGACCACTATCAACGCTTAGAAACGTCGACGGTGGGCCCCCTGGGAGTTGTAGGAGCATGGTAGATCCGATGACGCCCACTATCAATGCTTAGAAACATCGACGGGGGGCTCCCTGGGGCTTGTTGGAGCCTGATAGATCTGACAGCGCCCACTGTCAACGAGTAGAACGTCGATGGCGGGCCCCCTAGGAGTTGTCGGAGCTTAGTAGCTTCGACGACACCCATTGTCAACGCATAAAACTTTGATGGAGGGCCCCCTGGGGTCATCGGAGGTTTCCTGGCTTCGACGGTGTCCATTGTCAACGCATAATACGTCGATGGCGGATGCCCTCGGAGTGATTTCTCCACCATCTTCTTTTAGATCGCCGTTAATTCTTCACATCGACGGCTGGCCCCCATGGGAGTTTTTGGAACTTGTTTGCTCCGATGACGCCCACTTTCAACATATAAAACGTCGACAGCGGGCCCCCTGGGGGTTGTCGGAGCTTAGTAGCTCCAGCATCATCCACCATCGCCATGAGTTTCTCATTTTTCTGCACATTAAAGACAAGAAAAATAGTAAAATTTGTCCTCTCGTCTATAAATTGTTTGCGGCTTATTGTTCTTATTTGAATTTTAGATCTGAAGGAATTCAACATGATAACAAGTATATTAATGCAATCTCTTTAGGTCTGATTGCCATTACCCGCTCTACTAAGACCTGCCAGAATGTAGGTAGAGTGGCGTACTTAGAATGCTTCACCAGTCTAAGTCGATAGCACACTCTGGACCTTTCATTAGCATTGGATTTCAAGTGAGTAGACCATCTAGCAATGCTAAGATCCGAAAGAAGATCAACAATATAACTTGTATACCATATGAATAACCTAGACTAAATCTCAAAAAGAATTGCACAACTTCGTTATAGACAAGAAGGAAAAGATAATAAAAGAAATGAGCATGTACAAAATTAATGCATGTGGAGTCAGTTTTCACATAACAGTGTCTTTCATTATAGGTACGAAATACACGGGAGACAAGGATACACTTAGGGTGCGGAACCAGGCTAAGCGTGCTATTCATCTTGTTCTAACCTAGGGTAGGTAAGCTACACTTAGAGTACAATGACCGAGTTAAGTGTGCTTGAACTGTTCGGACCCTCCCGGAGGGGTTCGAATGTTCTTCTTAAGTACCTACACGACTCTGTCCATAGACTCTATAATTTATATTATGTGTAAGTACAGACTCACATCCGTGAAACTAAGCGTAGAACTTACGGAGGTCCTCGGTATTCCATGGATTGGGAAGCGGGGTCCCATTCTCTATTGCCAAGCGAACGCATCCGGGGCAGGAAACTTTGATAACTCAAAAAGGACCTTCCAAGCCTGGGGAGAGTTTGTTCATCCATTCTTGAGTCAGTATTCTCCGCAACACCAGATCGCCTTCTTCAAGCTGCCGGTTGCGCATGAATCTTTGATGATAACGCTAGAGCGCCTAGCGGTATCGTGCATTCCAAACAGCTGCTTGGCACCTTCCCTCATCGACGAGGTCTAGGTCTTCACACTGGAGCTTGTCCCGCGCGACTTCGTCGAAGGTCCAGACCCGAAGTGACCCCATGGTGATCTCCAGAGGAAGGACCGCTTCAGCTCCATACACCAGTAAGAAGGGTGTCTCTCCAGTTGACCGGTTAGGTGTTGTCCTGCTAGCCCACAATGCAGACGGAAGCTCTTTTATCAAGTTGGCTTCGTGTTTCTTTAGGCACTCATATGTGCTCCTCTTGAGTCCTTTTAGTATCTCTGCATTGGATGTCTCGGCTTGGCCATTACTTGTCGGGTGAGCTACTAATGCGTAGCTGACTTATATGCTGAGATCTTCACAATACTCTTGGAATGATGCACTTGTAAGTTGGAATCCGTTGTCAGTGATGACTTTGTTCGGAACTCCAAATCTGCAGACTATGGACTTCAAGAACTTGATATCAGATTGCTTGTTGATTGTCACAACTGTAGTAGCTTCCGGCCACTTAGTGAACTTGTCGATGGCGATGTACAAGAACCTGTAACCTCCGATGGCTTTTGGGAAAGGTCCCAAAATGTCCATCCCCCACATAGTGAATAGCCATGTAGGAGGTATCATTTGCAGCGACTAAGCCCGTGTGTGAATTTGTTTCGTGTGGAACTGGCACGCTTCACACTTTTTTACCAGCTCGACTGCATCCTGGAGTGTTGTAGGTCAGTAAAAGCCATGCCGGAAGGCTTTACCAACCAACGTGCAGAAAGATGCGTTGTTCCCACATTCGCCTCCATAGATTTCTGCGAGGAGCTCGCGGCCTTCTTCCTGGGTAATGCACCCCATTAGAACACTGTTGGCACTGCACTGGTAGATAACCCCCTTCTACCAACATGTATCTTTTAGCCAATCTGACAATTCAGTCAGCAGAAGCACCATCTTTAGGAAGGATGTTGTCTTTCAAGTAGCACCGGATCTCCGAGATCCATGCATTGGAGCTAACTTAAGCCTCCAGATCTTGCATGCGGGATTGCTCAGAGCTTCCTGCAACGCCTATGATCCTTGGTGGATGCCATGGTAACAGGGCCATCGGCACCGCCAGCTTCTGGGTGTTGGTCTCACCCCCATCGCTCAGTTCGGCAGGCTGAGCGGCAGGACCTGACAACCTCCTGACAAAAACTCTGTTGGGAGCTTGAGCTCCGGTTGAAGCTTTCGTTGAGAGTTCATCAGCTTCAGTGTTGTTGAGACGCTGGACATGGCAGAGATCTAGGACATTGAAGTCCTTCTGCAGCTTATGGACTTCAAGGAGGTAAGCAGTGAGTTGAGGGTTGCTGCAACTGCATTCACCTTTGACTTGCTTGATGATGAGTTGTGAGACACCCTTCACCATCAACTGATTGATGCCATATGATAGCGCCACCTTGAGTCCGTAGATGAGAGCTTCATACTCTGCCATGTTGTTGGTTGCCTTGAAGTCAAGGTGTACCATGTACTTGACCTTCTCCCCGGTCGGAGCGAGGAGAAGGATTCCTGTAGGATCGAAGAGCACGTGAAAAGCTACCAGAGGGGGGGTGAATGGTAGATTTAAAAAGCTTACGCAGCAGAAACAATTAAACCCCAAACCCTTTCGGCAGAAAAATGATCTGTTAAAGAAATCATGTGTGAGACTAATCTAAACGTGTTTCACCGTGACAAAAGTGATAGATATCGGAGAGAATCAAGTCACAAAGACAATACAAAAAGAATCACTCAAATCCGTCGAGAAAAACTCAAGTTATGATCGAAAGATCAAACAATGGTCAATCTGCCCTACCCGAGAAAAAAACAGTTCTGGAACGCTGTAAAGAACCTCGTGTAGATCATAGACCACAAATACAATGACCGTGAAATTTTGACAGATGATAGATAATCAAGTTGTCAAGACAACCCAAAAGGAATCACATCAATTGGATCTATAAAACTCGAGTTATGATAAAACTACTGACGAAAGGTAGTGCTGTCCAAAAACTCAATGAGTAAAACTTGTCTGGAACAAGTCAGACGAACAAGGCATAAAAGTTCCTTCAAACTACGAATTTTATTCAATATAACACAAGAGGAACAGCCCCAAAGTCGTGCACCACGAGCTCTAGGCTCCCTTGCTTATATAACCAGCCCTTAGGCCTACCCAATATCAACTAGGACTCCAATCCTACTCAGATCACGAATCGTAACTTTCCATAACTGCTCAAGATTCTTCTATACACAGATAGAAGCAGTCTTAAGACTTCCAAACACCTTAGGAACGCATCCCACATTCCTAAACAACTCAAATTCGTGACCCACACGAAATCCTATCATAACCAACTCGATACTTTCCATATCGAGCCATAACTGACTCCGCTGCAGCCAAAGTCATCAACCGATATGATCCGATCCTTCCAACCAGATCTTTCCTTCCTTATCCCATCTTCGGAACCATGTTGCCACATCATGCACTGTATGCATACGTGCGAACACTTTCCTTCGATGTTCAGTAACCTTCATATGCACTGCCCTTGATTCAATCATCCTGCGTGACCTCCTGATTAGATCAACCACAGTTCCTTCCGAACTTGGTTGTTGGAACCTCATCTCCTCCCTGAGACTAGTCCAATGGATCCCGTCACCAGCCATGACTTGAACTCAAGCAACACCTGCACATGAACAAACAACCAATCCGTACGAGCCCAAGTCCTTGACTTGACTCAAGTTAGTTCCGAACACAACACCTTACGTGAGAACCTCACATAAGCATGTTGCAAAACCATAGTAACACGATATCATCCATATCATCCAAAACGCACCAAAAAATTAGCAAATGAATACTAAGCAATCTTTCCAACAATGTAAAGCAAGTACGAAACATTGCAAATGAAAAGCAGAAGTACTGCGGTCAAGTTCTGGACCTTGCCAGAGCAACCCGGACCTTGAGCCGGAGCTAACAAAAGCTAGTAGAACCTAGCGCCGGAGCTTACCAAAACTAGTACAATGAAGCACCTGCCGGAGCTTACCAAAACTAGTAGATCCTAGCACCGGAGCTTACCAAAAACTAGTCAAAACTAGTCAACCCAAAACCGGAGCTAGACAGAGTACGTCAGAGTTTAGCAAAAGCATGCCGGAGCTTTCAAATATATGTCGGAGCTATCAAAGACATGCCGGAGCTGACAAAGTCATGCCGGAGCTAAAGATAAAGCTCACCGGAGCTGACCAAAGCTAGTCGGACCTAGCATCGAACGTAATCGGAGCTACCCAAACCAAGCCGGACCTACCGTCGGACCTTGCTGTAGCTCAGAGCTAGAGTCGGACCTTGATAAAAAGGTGTTTTGGTGATATTCGAACCTTTTATCATCAAAGCCAAGTATATTCACTACAAGCCAATGTATTCAGCACATATAGGTCTCACAATCTCCCCCTTGATGAATGCATTGGCAACACCATTTAAAATCCGAACATTGGCTTATTCAAAGTTTTGAAGGCAATTTCTCCCCCTTTTGTAAATCAAAAGTAAAATGAGAAGAAAAAATATCCCATATTATCTCTCCCCCTTTTATTATCTCTCCTTATGCACATATTCTCTTTCTCTTCATGCTTATCTCTCCCCCTTTGACAATGTATTCAGCAAGTCATGAACATAAAAACAAATTATCTCTCCCCCTTTAGTTGTTATGAGCATATTATAATATATACATATAAACAAAGCTCATCCAAGTCATACTATCAAGTAACTTACACTATCACATCAATGAGATACATAAAGTAGTGTAAGCCATGCTAGAGATCATATGTAATTTTCAATTTAAGCAAGTCATGATCTCACAAACTTAACTATTTCAAAACCTGAAAGCATGACACTAGTTGCTGCATTTTATTATTTTTCAAAACATAAATTTAGATCATATGATATTTGCAAGAGATTATATGCGCATCTGCCTTATTCTAACCAACCAAGCCAAGCCTATGTCATTTGACAATCAGAAGCTTAAGGACATGGTTTTAGTCATACACAACTTCTTCCAAGTTCATATCTAAGTTCAATGATAAGCCATCTCAAAAGAAGAAGTGTGATGCATGCATATTCTCTTGATCTTTTCTCTATTTATATTTGTTCATAAAAACTCAACATGTGAGTTGATTACTTGATTAATTCTTGATGATTAAAGGCACTTGTGAACATGTAACAAGTTCAAAACAGCAAGAAAGTTCAATCATGACCTGTTTTAGTGTAAGTAATTATTCCAATTACTAGACATGGCAAAAACTACAAAATGTATAACACGAGTAATGTAGTAAGAACTTTTAGCATGTAAAAAGAATCACAGAGTCATATATGTATGAAATACTATGCTCATATTATTTTAATTTCAGATTCACACATAGACTTCCCGAGTTTCAAAAACCCCCCCTCAATTTAAGCCATGAGGATGCATAACCCCTATTTCACTACGAATGTAACAAAAACAAGTGAAATCCAAAGGTTTTGTAAAAATGTCAGCCAATTGTTGTTCGGTATCTACATGGTGAAGCACAATGTTTCCTTTTTCAACGTTATCTCGGAGAAAGTGATACCTAATGTCAATGTGCTTAGTTTTAGAATGTTGCACGGGGTTTTTAGCAATGCAAATGGCACTAGTGTTATCACAGAACAGTGGAACACTATCTAGATCAACCCCATAGTCCTTAAGTGTTTGAACAATCCAAAGAGTTTGTGAGCAAGCACTAGCAGCAGCTACATATTCAGATTCGGTCGTGGATTGTGCAACTGAATTTTGTTTTCTAGAGGACCAAGCAACAAGAGAATTACCAAGAAAATGACAAGCACCGGAAGTACTTTTCCTATCAATCCTACAACCCCCAAAATCAGCATCCGAAAAAGCTTTCAAAGTAACGGTTGAGGAAGAAGGAAGAAAAATGCCAAATTCTTGGGTTCCATGTAAGTACCTGAGAATCCTTTTGACGGCTTGACGATGTGAAACACGTGGTGATGCTTGAAACCGTGCACAAAGACATACGCTGAATTGTATGTCCGGTCTTGATGCCGTGAGGTGCAAAAGTTATCCGATCATGCTTCTATATTCTTTTTGATCCACGGGTTCACCATCTTCATCAAGTTCAAGTGTTGTTGCTGTTCCCATTGGTGTCCGAAGAGGCTTGCTTTTGTCCATGCTGAAACGCCTTAGGAGGTCTTTGGTATACTTCGTTTGATGCACAAAGGTACCCTCCTTGGTTTGCTTGATTTGCAGCCCCAAAAAGTAAGTGAGTTCACCCATCATACTCATTTCAGATTCGGAACTCATCATTGCTGAAAACTTGGACACAAGATCATGAGAAGCACAACCAAAGATAATATCATCCACATACACTTGAACGAATAATGAGTCATTGCCATGCTTAAGCACAAAAAGAGTTTTATCAACCTTGCCCATGGTAAACCCCTTTTAAAGTAAGAATGTTTTTAACCTATCATACCATGCTCTAGGGGCTTGTTTGAGACCGTATAAGGCTTTGCACAGTTTGTAAACATGATTAGGAAAATCTGGAGTTTCAAAACCCGGTGGTTGTTTGACATAAACCTCCTCATCTATGTAGCCATTAAGAAAAGCACTTTTAACATCCATTTGATATAGCTTAAAACCTTTAGATGCTGCAAAAGCTAACAAAATTCTTATGGCTTCTAATCTAGCGACAGGAGCAAAAGTTTCATCAAAATCTAGACCTTCAACATGAGTGAAACCTTGAGCAACCAACCTAGCCTTATTCCTAACCACAACCCCATCCTCACTTTGTTTATTTTTAAATACCCATTTAGTTCCAATTAAAGTGTGACCTTGAGGTGGAGGTACAAGTTTCCAAACATTATTTCTTTCAAAATTTTCTAACTCTTCTTGCATGGCAATAATCCAAGATTCATTAGTGAGTGCGTGTGATATATCTTTGGGTTCAAAAGAAGCAACAAAAGCAGAATGAGCATGAGAGTTTAGATCGCAAAACCTGGACCGTGTGACTCGTTCGTGCAAGCTTCCAATCATCTGTTGTGGGGGATGATCTTTGTAAAAACGTAGGGGAACAGATGTCTCACAAGCTTCTTCTTCATTAGGTTCATCGTAGATTGATGATCTTGTGACTTGTGGACGATTAGGACCAGCAGAGGTGATAGCCGGAGCTTGTTCAATGTCCGGAGCTGGAAACGTGTCAGCTTCGGAACTACCAGGCAGTATCATCGGCTCTTCTTCATCTTCGAAAATACCCCCCCCTGAGGATACAGATCTGGTCCTGCAACACCAGAGCTAGTACCTGGGCTAGTTTCATCAAAAGACACTTCACAAGTCTCCACAATTTTGTTAGTGTCAAATAAAAGCACACGGTAGCCTCTAGTATGAGATGGATAACCAAGAAACATGCCATCAATGGATCTAGGTTCAAATTTATCAAGGTTACCATGTTTCTTAACAAAGCATTTGCAACCAAAGACCCGAAAGTGTGTAACACTAGGCCTATGTCCAAACCGGAGCTCATATGGTGTTTTACCTAGCTTAGCACGCAAGAAAACACGATTTGAGACATAACAAGCGGTTGCTAACGCATCAGCCCCAAATTTCCTAGGAGTTTGATATTCATCAAGCATAGTCCTAGCCATCTCAACTAAGGTTCTGTTCTTTCTTTCTACAACACCATTTTGTTGAGGTACATATGGGGAAGAAAGTTGATGATCTATTCCATTTTCAGCACAAAAGTGATCAAAAGATTGATTTTTAAATTCAGTTCCGTTATCACTTCTAATTGCCTTTAAAGATCCTGGGTGATCAATTGATAATCTAAGAAATAAAGTCCTAAAGTGACTAAAAGCTTCATTTTTAGACGCCATAAAGTAAACCCAAGAGTATCTAGAATAATCATCAATGATAACAAGAACATACCATTTACCTCCGAAGGATTGAACACGTGAAGGTCCTACGGTGTCAAGATGCAAAAGTTGACATGGTTCAGTTGTCATGATCATTGTGAGAGGGGTATGTGAACCTGCAACCATCTTAGCATGTATACAAGAAGAGCTCACAATTTCTTTGCCCCCTTTAATCTTAGGCAGCCCACGTATGCGATCAAGAGCACTAACACGCGTTAGGTGATCAAAGCCTACGTGACCAAGTCTACGATGCCAAAAATCTAAGTCCTTTGAATACTTAGCAACTAGACACCTATGCTTAGAGGAAGACATATCAAAATCAGCTTTAAAAACTCTTCCAAACCGAGACATGTTAAAAATAAGCTCACTATTTGAACCTACAACTTTGCAGTAGTTTTTATTGAAAATAATTTCTAGATTTTCATCTAGCAATTGTGCAACAGAAAGCAAGTTGTATTTCAAATTTTTGACAAGTGCCACATCCTTCAAAGTGTAGTGATCATTTACTCTAACCGAACCCTTAGCAATTATAGGAGTTGAAGAATTATCGGCAAAAGTAACATTTTCTACACGTGACACAAAAGAGAGGGAGGAGAACCAATCTTTGTTACCGGTCATGTGGCGTGAGCAACCTGAATCCACAATCCAAATGTTCTCCTTCCTCAAACGTGTAACCTACATAGAAGCACAATACGTCGATGACTCAATACTGGGGTTAGTCAAAAGGCATTTAGGTATCCAGTACTGAGTCACACGACGTGCAGTAGGAAAAACACGTGAAAGCTGAGATAAAACAGCAGGTTTATGAGTCAAAGATTGAGGTTTTCTGTTCTTAACAATTGATTTAGAAGTTGTTACTTGTTTAGAGTGAAAACCAGTAGCTCCGGAGGTAAAAGCAGAAGGTCCGGAGGCAAAAACTAAAGCTTTGGAGGGAACAACAGAAGATCCGGGAGCTCTCAGAGCTATCAGAACTACCGGAGCTGCTTTTGTAGATTTCTTGCCAAAAGTTCCGGAAGCTACCTTTTCAAATTTCTGACTCATTAAAGCAGGTTGTGTTTTTCTAATTGCATGAAAGTTATAAGATATAGCAATCATCCTTTCCTTTTTCTGTTGTTTAGCTAGTCTATAACAAAAATTTATGACATGACCATCTCTACCACAGTAGGTACAATGAAATTTAACTTTATGTTCATGTCTAGATGAGCAATCAACATTTTTACTTGATACCGAATGAGACAACACTCCTGCAGATTTGAAAACCACTTCTTTTTGTTTAGGAACTGTTTGAACCAAACCACTTCCTAATAACTTTACAATTTTAGGTGGATGTGCCTTAGCATGAGCATGAGAATCAAAACCTAAACCAGTTTTATCATTGCATGACTTGGAACAATTCAGCAGCAAGTTTAGATTCTTATTCCCATTACAAAACCGATCTAATGTCCTATGCATGTCATCAAGTTTATTGGACAGATCAAGGCAATTTTCACATGAAGTTTTTCCTTTTAGTTTGCAATTGGAACAAGATTTAACTTCATGAGAACGTAAAGCATTGTTCAATATAGAAATTTCATTCATAGCATCCTGTAGTTTCTTATCAAGATCATCACAAGTAGAACAATGCAAATCATTTGTAGAACAACTAGCATCTTTCAAGTTTTTATCATTTAGTGCAGCAAGCTCTTTGTTCTTTTCAATTTCTTCATCAAGTCTATCAAGAGTGGAGGAGTGTGCACTTCTTAATATGGACAACTGTTCATAGATTAAGTCACATGAGGGACATGCATCATCACTAGGAATCAAAGTTTTTAAACGGTTAATTTCAGATTCTAGTGATTCAATTTTAGCAGCATTATCCCTAAGCTTTTTGTCCTTTTTCTTGACAATAATAGTTGCACGAGAAATAGCATCACACATTTCATTGCAGGTAGAACATACCTCATCGTCTTCACTGTTGTGTTCTGCATCCTCCTGACTTGATCTTGATCTTGTTTTGCCCGCCATGAAGCATAAGTTGGCCAGATCGTCATCATCTTCATCACTTTCAAAGTCTACATCACTTGAACTAAGTTCTTGAAGTGCGGTGATGAAGCTGTTGATCATCTTGCGTCCTATGGTACCTTTCTTCTTCTTGATGAAATTTCCAGAGGAGGTCCGGACCTTGCTTTGTTTTTATTCCCGGGTGGTCGGACCTGAAAGGTTAGGGCATTCTGTATGAAAGTGTCCTGTTTTACCACATTCAAAATAGCGTTGATGTCCGGAGCTTCCTCTCCTTCTAGTTCTCACATTTTGCAATGCTTTTGAGAATCTAGTAGAGATGAGTGCCAACTCCTCTTCTGGAAATTCTTAGATCTGCTCCAGGGTTAGTGAGGACAACAAAGCAAGAGTATTGCAAGATGATGATTGGCCGGATCTAGATATATCACGTTGTGAAACAAATGCAATAGATTTATTTGGGTTCTTACGTGCTAGGATGTCAATTTCATGAGTTTTTAGTTTAGAATAAAGTACATCTAATGTAAGAGAACTCATGACAGTTGATTCACGAATAGATGTTACTTTCATCTCCCAAATTGACATGTCTAATGCACTAAGAAGTTGCCTAGCATTCTCAGCATCAGAAAAATTAACATTGACACTACGTAAGTTGCTGAGAATTTTATTGAAACGTGCAAAGAGGTCACCGATAGACTCACCTGGTTGCATCTCAAAGCGCATATATTCCTTTTTGAACATATCTTATTTTACCTCCATGATTGTGTTGGAGCCTTCATGATAATCACATAGAGCTCTCCAAACATCGTATGCTGATCGGAGGTGCACGACACGATCAAAGTCACTTTGAGTGAGTCCTTGGATGATCAAGTTTCGGGCTTTGTTGTTGTTGTTGACGTCCCGTAGGTTTGTGGCCGTGACTTGATCATTGGGTGGCACTTCATAAGGCTTATACACCTTCTCCCATATTGCAAAGCCTTGTGCCTGGATGAAAGCCTCCATGCGTGCCTTCCAAACCTGGAAATCAATACCAGCAAACACACAAGGTTTGGCGGAGTACTTCTCCATGATGATTAGTCAAAAACACGTGCAAATCTCAAAGATTAGAGCACCGTGGTTCTGATACCAATTGTAGGATCGAAGAGCACGGGAAAAGCTACCAGAGGGGGGGGGGGGTGAATGGTAGATTTAAAAATCTTACGCAGCGGAAACAATTAAACCCCAAACCCTTTCGGCAGAAAAATGATCTGTTAAAGAAATCGTGTGTGAGACTAATATAAACGTGTTTCACCGTTACAAAACTGATAGATATCAGAGAGAATCAAGTCACTAAGACAACACAAAAAGAATCACTCAAATCCATCGAGAAAAACTCAAGTTATGATCGAAAGATCAAACAATGGTCAATCTGCCCTACCCGAGAAAAAAAAACAGTTTTGGAACGCTGTAAAGAACCTCGTGTAGATCATAGACCACAAATCCAATGACCGTGAAATTTTGACTGATGATAGATAATCAAGTTTTGAAGACAACCCAAAAGCAATCACATCAATTGGATCTATAAAACTCGAGTTATGATAAAACCACCAACGAAAGGTAGTGCTGTCTAGAAACTCGACGAGTAAAACTTGTCTGGAACAAGTCGGACGAACAAGGCACAAAAGTTCCTTCAAACTACGAATTTTATTCAATAGAACACAAGAGGAACAGCCCCAAAGTCGTGCACCACGAGCTCTGGGCTCCCTTGCTTATATAACCAGCCCTTAGGCCTACCCAATATCAACTAGGACTCCAATCCTACTCAGATCACGAATCGTAACTTTCCATAACTGCTCAAGATTCTTCTATACGCAGATAGAAGCAATCTTAAGACTTACAAACACCTTAGGAACGCATCCCACATTCCTAAACAACTCAAATTCGTGACCCACATGAAATCCTATCATAACCAACTCGATACTTTCCATACGGAGCCATAACCGACTCCGCCGCAGCCAAAGTCATCAATCGATACGATCCGATCCTTCCAACCAGATCTTTCCTTCCTTATACCATCTTCGGAACCATGTTGCCACATCATGCATCGCATGCATACGTGCGAACACTTTCCTTCGATGTTCAGTAACCTTCATATGCACTGCCCTTGATTCAATCATCCTGCGTGACCTCCTGATCAGCTCAACCACAGTTCCTCCCGAACTTGGTTGTTGGAACCTCATCTCCTCCCTGAGACTAGTCCAATGGATCCCGTCACCAGCCATGACTTGAACTCAAGAAACACCTGCACATGAACAAACAACCAATCTGTACGAGCCCAAGTCCTTGACTTGACTCAAGTTAGTTCCGAACACAACACCTTACGTGAGAACCTCACATAAGCATGTTGCAAAATCATAGTAACATGATATCATCCATATCATCCGAAACGCACCAAAAACTTAGCAAATGAATACTAAGCAATCTTTCCAACAATGTAAAGCAAGTACAAAACATTGCAAATGAAAAGCAGAAGCACTGCGGTCAAGTTCCGGACCTTGCCAGAGCAACCCAGACCTTGAGCTGGAGCTAACAAAAGCTAGTAGAACCTAGCGCCGGAGCTTACCAAAACTAGTACAATGAAGCACCTACCGGAGCTTACCAAAACTAGTAGATCCTGGCACCGGAGCTTACCAAAAACTAGTCAAAACTAGTCAACCCAAAACCGGAGCTAGACAGAGTACGTCGGAGTTTAGCAAAAGCATGCCGGAGCTATCAAATATATGTCGGAGCTATCAAAGACATGCCGGAGCTGACAAAGTCATGCCGGAGGTAAAGATAAAGCTCATCGGAGCTGACCAAAGCTAGTCGAACCTAGCATCGAACGTAACCGGAGCTACCCAAACCAAGCCGGACCTACCGTCGGACCTTGCTGTAGCTCAGAGCTAGAGTCGGACCTTGATAAAAAGGTGTTTTGGTGATATTCGAAACTTTTATCATCAAAGCCAAGTATATTCACTACAAGCCAATGTATTCAGCTCATATAGGTCTCACAATTCCAGCTCTGGTACCCAGCTTCTGCACGGAGCCATTGAAGTAGAGAGTCTAGTGAGGCTCGGTGAAGACCAGGACCTTGGGTTCTGGCTTTTTCTCACTGTGGCCCCCAAGATTTGATGAAGAAGAGGTCCACTCTGCCACGAAGTCAACCAATGTCTGACTCTTGATAGCATGTGGAGGCAGGAATTCGAGATCGAATTCTACCAGCTCTGCTACCCACTTTGCAATATTTTCCGTAGAGTTGGGGTTATGCAATATGGCACGTAGTGGATAAGAAGTTACAACTGATATTTTGTGGGCTTGGAAGTAGTGACGAAGCTTCCTTAAGGCAATAAGAACTGCATAGAGCAGTTTATGCACCTCAATGTACCGAGTCTTGGCATCATGTAGTACTTTTCTAATGAAGTACACTGGCTGTTGGATGGTCCGGACCTTCCCAGAAGGGCCCAGAGCTTCTTCTTCATCAACCCAGACCCTGCTGGAGGGGTCCAGACCTTCTTCTTGAGCTTCCCGGACCCTCCCAGAGGGGTCGAGATCTTCTTCTTGATCAGCCGTGTAACACTCTCATTTTCATGCATCATGCATTACATAAGTCCATATACATGTTTAACATTAATCCATATAAAAATGAGCAAGTTTAAAATGAATTTAGAGTAAAACCGCACTTAAGAATTCTGGGAAGTGCGGGCTAGTCCGTTTTTGGTGCAGACTAGTCCGATTTCTCTCTGAACTCCATCGGATAGGTCTATTTTCGTGCGGACTATTCTGGTTTTTCCCTCTGTACACTTTTGTACTTGTCCAGTCCATTGCGGACTAGTCCGGTATTTCAATTCCTTGGAAATTTTGCTAAGTCCCTAGACTTGTCCGGTAATCCAGCGAACTCGTTCGTTTTCCTCTGACTAAAATTGGACTTGTCAGGTTTTGGCCAGACTTGTCTGATTTTCCTCTGACCAAGTTCGGACTTGTCCGACATAGTCCGAACTTGTCCGTTTTTGCCTCTGTCAATCGTTGGACTAGTCTGGCCCTTTTCGGACTTGTCCGCTAAATCGCGATTCTGAGTTGATCTTTTGTTCCACGATTTGTTTTTGTGTTTTACCTTAAGTGAGCCTAAGGACGTTGTGTCTAACTGTTTTTGGATCCCATGTGGGACCCCACACAGGCATCCACCCACCCCAAACTCGGAGTCCAACAAACCCTAGCCTCCACCTCTATATAAACAACCCCACCCCTTGACTTTATATCCTTTTGCCTCAATTGAAAGACCACAAACCCTAGTTCGTGGGTAGTTGCCACCAAGGAGGGCGAAGGAGATCCTGAGCAAGAAGAAGAAGAGGAGGAAACGAAAGAGGATCAAGATCTCCATCAAATTTTCGTTCTTCATCACCAATTCACCATCAAGATCTTCATCAACCCTAGATCGTCAAGATCCAAGTGTTGCCTCCAAAACCCTTGATTCATTGTAGTTCTAAACACCTGGTACACCTTCTAAGTCCTGTTTCTCACGTGAATTCAACCTTTTTTTTCCAAATTCACGTCGATATAGAAAACCCTAGTTCACTGTTTCTGCGAAGGGCGGACTAGTCCAATTTTGCTTGCTATTTCCTGTTGAATTAATTCTAAATTGAATTTGATCAATTCCAAACCTGTCCAAACTTGTTAAAAACTATTTGAACTAGTTAGTGAACATCATTAGCAACTCATTAAATAGTTTTAATTTGCATTTGCATTAATCATGCATGTCATGACATATTGAGTAATATATGTGCACTTAATGATTGTGATTCTTGTCTTGTATGTTTATTTCATGGATTATACGGATTTGCGCTAGAGAGTGCTGCGGAGGATCTCCAGCAGCTGAAGTTTGAAGACTTTGATCCTAATCAAGCCCAAGAGCAAGGCAAGTGTCCTTGAACATATTGATCATGTTTTTACAATAAATATTTTGTTTGCAAAACTGCATGCTTGTGTCAATTTTATGGGAATCCTATGATAGGAAGTTTACTAGCTTTGTTTAACCACCCTTGTCACCTAGAATATATGGTAGATAGTCGGGAATGGCTTTTTACCTTTTTGCTTCGCTTAATTAATTGGGATGAGAGAACAATTATACTATTTAATTATGCATTAATGAGATCATGGTTAATATGAACTAGTAATATGACATGGTAATGGGTGATCTAAGCAAGTATGGTATGTGGATTGGGTTGGATGCTATGGTGGTTTCGCTTGCTTTAGATCTAAGGACCAGTTCATGGAGCGATCATCCAGGACGAGGCCAAGTATGGGTGCGGTGTTGTGACACTCGGTTCCAAAAATGAACCAAGTGAATGCATATGTGTGCCCAGGACGTTCAACACACATACACGAGTGCACTCACAAATGGATATACAGAAAATTATCACAAAACAAGATTAATTAACCACTTTTATTACAGAACACAGGATATCCTTGAATACAAACTCTAATGAATATTCATGAAAAGTTCCAACTAATGCAGCGAAAATAAACTAATCTGAGCAACTAAGCAGCATAAGCAAATAGGGTATAACGCAGCTCCAACACTCCACAGGCAAAGCTGACGGTAGACACGGCCTAGAACTCTGCATTATCATCGTTAAACTCTCAATCCTGACCTGCAACTATTGCTGGGGGAATTGCAAAGGTGAGTACATGTCATACTCAGCAAGTATGGAAACTATGACATGTAGCTGATTCAAATGACGAATATAATGAAGGCTAAGTGCTGAAAAGTGCATCAAAGCACTTGAAAAGCAACATATTATATGTATATGAAACAAACCCATCATAAACTATATAGTCATCATAATACCAGTCCATATTTCATTACCATCATCCATATACCAGATTTCTCATTACCAATAACCATATTCAATACCAGAATTAATCCATAACAAGTCATAACCACATTACCAAACTATAACCATCCCAATACCAAGTTCCCTCTAATCATGGAAGTTGTACAGGTGCTCTTAACCGGGAGCACGGCTACCATGATAGTTTTAATAGACTCTGAAGAGTTTGTACCACTTTACCCACGTGTTTGTGATTTCATCACCCGTCGGTGACTATGGGAAACCTCCATTATGCCAAAACACTACCAGAGGTGTATGGCCAAGAGATCACAAAATAGCCTTTACAAAGGGATTACTAGACTATTTAGACCCCACTGAGGTTTCACCGGTGGTGATGCCTCCAACTGAGCACATCTTCAACCAAGGGCCCCCTCTTGAGCCTTTCAGATCCTAGGGTAGTCCCACCAATCATCAACAAACCCAATCCGACTACCCCTTCCCCGAGCATCCTTAATGGTCCAAATAGCACTAGCAAAGCCCTAATTAATCAGCTACGTTGCACCCATACTTGGCGTCATGGTGGCACTGTAGTCCTGGCTTATTCTCGCATGAACCGGTCCTTAGATCTAAAGCAAGCAACCACCATAACGTCCAACCCATCCACATATCGGGCTTGCTTAGATCACCCATCACCATATCATATTAACCAGTTCATGTTAATCAAATCTCATAAATGCAAATTTAAGTTGAGTGGTATAGTTGTTTTCCCATCCCAATTAATTAAGCATAGCAAAAGGTAAAAAATCCATCCCGACTCTCTACCATGAATTCCAGGTGACAAGGGTGGTTAAAAAAAGCTAGTAAACTTCCTATCATAGGATTCCCATCAAATTGACACAACATGTAGTTTTGCAAACAAAACATTTATTTTAGAAAATAGGATCAATATGGTCAAGGACACTTGCCTTGCTCTTGGGCTTGATTAGGATCAAAGACTTCAAACTCCTGGTGTTGGAGATCCTCTGCGGCACTCTCTAGCGCAAATTTATCTAATCCGCACAACATAAAAGACAAGAATTACATGCACAAATATTACTCAATATGTCATGACATGCATGATTAATGCAAATACAAGGTGGAACTTGTTAATGAGTTGCTTTTAATGATCACTAACTAGTTCTAATAGCTTTTAACAAGTTTATACAGATTTGGAGTTGATTTGATCTAATCTTGGAATAAATTCAACACAATTTAACCAGGAAAATCGGACTAGTCCGCTAGGAACTGGATTAGTCTGCAATTCGCAGAACTAGGGAACTAGGATTTTTCTAGATCGACGTGAATTTGGAGATTTGGGGTTGGATTCACATAAGGAAAAGGAAGTAGAAGGTATATCAGGTGTCCAAGACTCCAAAGAATCAAGGGTATTGGAGGCAACACTTGGATCTTGACGATCTAGGGTTGATGAAGAACTTGATGGTGAATTGTTGATGAAGAACGCGAAGTTGATGGAGATCTTGATCCTATTTTGTTTCCTCCTCTTCTTCTTCTTGCTCTAGATCTCCTTCTCCGTCCTTGGTGGCAACTATTCATGAGCTAGGGTTTGGGTGTGGTGGAAAAGTGGCAAATAGATGTCAATCCAAGAGGTGGGACTGTTTATATAGAGGTGGAGGGCTAGGGTTAGATGGATTTCGAATTTGAGATGAGTAGGGGTCGGTTTAGAGTCCCACATGGGCTCTAAAAGAGTTAGGCACGACGTCCCTAGGCCCACTTAACGTAAAACCCAAGAAACAAGTAGTGAAATAAAATATCAACTCAGAGTCGTGATTTATCAGACAAGTCCAAAAAGGGTCGAACTAGTACGAAGTTAGACAGAGAGAAATCGGACAAGTCCACACTGGACAACGGACAAGTCCGAACTTATCCAGAGGGGAAAAACAGGCAAGTCTGGACAAAATTGGACAAGTCCGATTTTAGTCAGAGGGGAAAACGGACAAGTCTACCGGAACGCCGGACAAGTCCGGACATGTCGAGGGACTTAGCAAATTTTCAAGGATTCCTCAAATACCGGACTAGTCCGCAATGGACCAGACAAGTTCGAAATTTTTCAGAAGCAAAAACAGACTAGTCCGCAGCAAAACAAACAAGTTCCATTGAAGTCAGAGAGAAATCGGACTAGTCCGCACCAAAATCGGACAAGTCCGCACTTCGCGGAATTCTTAAGTGCGGTTTTATTTCTAATTCATTTTAAACTTGTTCCTTTTTATGTGGATTAATGTGAAACATGTATATATGAACTTATGCAATGCATGATGCATGAAAATGAGGGTGTTACAGGCGTAGCTAATTAATTAGGGTATTTCTAGTATTGCTCAGATCATTTGGTGCACCGGAGAAGGGGAGTGGGATTGGGTTTGGATAGGTTGGCGGGACTCCCTTGGATCTGAATGGCACAAGAGGGGGCCCTTGGTTGAAGATGTGCTCAGTTGGAGACATCGCCACCAGTGAAACCTCAGTGGATCCGTACATTCTAGTAGTCCCTTTGTAAAAGCTATTTTGTGATCTCTTGGCCATGCACCTAAGGAAGTGTGAGACGCATAATTGAGATTCTATAGTCATCGAAAGGTGATGAAATCACAAACACATGGGTAAAGTGGTACAACCTCCGCAGAGTGTCTTAAAACTATCATGATAGTCGTGCTCCCGGTTATGAGCAACCTGGACCCTCACATAATTAGAGGGAAACTTGGGATTTGGGATGGTTATGGTTTGGTACTAGTTATGGTTCATAATATAGTTATGGCTGGTTATGGATTAAATTCTGGTAATCGATATGGTTAATGGTAATGAGAAATCTGGAATATGGATGATGGTAATGAAATATGGACTGGTATTATGGCAACTACATGGTTTATGATGGGTTTACTTCACATACATATAATATACTGCTTTTCAAATGTTTTGAAGTACTTTTCAGCACTTAGCCTTTATTATATTCATCTGTCGCAGCTACATGTGATACTTTCCACACTTGCTAAGTACGACATGTACTCACACTTGCAATTCCCCCACCAACAGTTGCATGTCAAGATTCAGAGTATAATGATGATAATGCGGAGTTCTAGGTCGTGTCTGCCGTTAGCTTTGCCTGTGGTGTTGCTTGGAGTTGCGCTATCCTATTGCTTAGATGCTTATTTTGCTTATTTAGATGATTTCCGTTGCATTAGTTCAAACTTTTCATTAATATTCATTAGAGATTGTATTTGAGGATATTCTGAATTGTGTAATAAAAGTGCTAAATTAATCATGTTCTGTGGTAATTTTCTGTATATCCTTTTGTGAATGCACTCGTGTATGTGTGTTGAACGTCCTGGGCACACATATGCATTCGCTTGGTTCATTTTCCGAGTCGGGTGTCACAAGCCGTGAGAACTCCCTCAGATGAGAGGGGTTGATCCTCAGGCAGCTTACCTTTAGGATCCGTGCCTGGGGGCTGTGACCCAGACTTGCCTTCAGGTAGCTCCGAGCCCTCCCGGAGGGGTCTTGACTCCTGAACTAAAGATGGCTCTGGTCTTTCCGTGACTAGGACCATGCTGACAACCTCCGTAGTTGCCGAAATATAAAGCAAAAGAGGCTCACCGGGATCTGGAGCTACCAAGATTGGTAGTGTGGTGAGGAGCTGCTTGAGCTCTTAGAACGCCCGGACTTCCTTAATAGCTTGAAGAAGGGAAGCGCTCGCTCTGCCAGTCTTGAGATGAACCGGCTGAGCGCAGCTAGACATCTAGTTAGCTTTTGGACACTTTACAAACTTTCCAGATTGTACTCATACAACTTCAGGTGAGCTAAGAAATAGAATCTATACAGGTTTAAAGTTGACCAAAATTTTCTAGAAATTTTGACAGAACCTCCCCTGTATATGTGGTGCTTTCCATAATTTATACAGGTATATCATGACAATATATTGAGTTAATGACAAAATAAACATTGTCTAAAATCAAGTTAACAATCCAGAAGTAAAATATTTTGGCCATGAAACAATTGTTATATGGGTACAGTGCGCTAATTCGAATCTATGTGCAAACTGTTTCAAGTTCTGGTCTGCCAGAACCAAGTTTGCAACCATAGGAATTAAACACAGCTACACCACAAGATTCAGGCCATGAGTGCAACATAAAGTTGATATAGGACTTGCTAAGCTTTCCATAAATGTATATATATATATATATATATATATATATATATATATATATATATGACCATGTCACTATTCTGGATCCAAAGCTAGAGCTATCTAAACTTGACAGATGAACTGACTGTTGTTCAACAACAGCCCTGCAGTTCACTGTTTTGAGATTGAAATTTGAATTGCCTCAAATCCTAATCAGGAAAAACTTTAAATAACAAAATTGTAGATATCCTTCTACCCTTTTCATATATGTATCCCAATAAGGCAGAAGATCTTTCTACAGTGAGTTATTGCAAAAATACAGAGACTGGTACAATGGTAGGGTCATCTGGAGCAGTTTAAGCATACCCCAAATTTCAACAGAGTATCAAGCTTTTCTGCCTTGATGGTCAACATAAAAGTTGTAGAGGTCTTCGAGAAATTTCCATCCATCTAGCATATCCCTATGTTCAATCCTAACTAAACAAGATTACAACCTGGCGAAGTTGAGCAAACTTTAGCCAGAAATCAAGAATCTTGGTGCTAACCCAATGTCGAATCGAAACTCATTTTGTGGAGTCCAATCCTACCAGCACCTGATAGTCAAACTTTTTCAAAATATAATGCATCCATTCTGTCGTTGGGGATGATCAAGTATCAAAGTTGATACCAACGGTACTACGTGCGTCACCAAAGAAAATTATAACCGGTATTTCCGGATACGTTTATAGGTGGCCCTAGTATCGTTCACTCGCAAACGTGTTCTACATGGGTCGCTACCATAGTCAATGCTGCAGAAGACAAACAATCCCCTTTCACACCTTCACACCTCAAGGGCGGCACGGGGAAACACGACAGGCAGTCACAATACTATATATGAAAGTAAGTGAATATGAATCTGGTGCGAGTCTCCCTCAAGCGATGTCATGTCTCGAGGTACATGGCTGTACTAAGTCTGTACAGCAAAGACTCCCGCATGAACCGGCTTATACACGCTCGGGCATACGTGTTTCGCATGCACCCATAGACATGAATAGCTCTAGAGATGCATACTATCGGGTTATACACCACTCGACGGGGTCTCCCACTAACTTTGAAGCACGCTGGGGTACCGCGTGTCATAGGTTCTCAGAAACATAGAAAGCTTCAGAGACTCCTATTAACATTTCCGTGCCATGCCACAGAAAGATTTCCATGCTACCTCTCGCATGGTGAGCTTACCGCAATTGATCCGCTTACGGTGGCGTACCTTACCTCTTACCTGATGTCGGAGCGTCATTACAGAATTTATAACACATAAGTTAGTTTACCACCTTTATATCTTATACTAATAATACTCCTTATAGGGGCATATAACTAATTCCTCACTCAAATCCTAATTTTAAAAATATGCTCTTTTCAAGTACAGTGTTCCCAATGATGCTCTGATACCATGTCTATGGGGACCGGAATCCCGACCTCCAAGGATCTCATTGCGTGGTGTCGTGCGATGCGACACCCAACAGTATGCAAGAAAAGAACAAGAACAAATTACAATACCAAGTCTTTATTTAAAAGCACAGCGGAAGTTTTACAATACTAAACGAAATGAAAGAGAACTATACATCATAGTTACGATCTCGGCACTAGCTATGCAAAAGCAAAGTCATCCATGCCCTGGATACTTTGCACTAGCAACACCCAACTTACGGCGGCGTGCAGGGTTCCCACTCGGCTGTAAACCCTAGAGGGGTGCAGCCTCGTCATCGAACCCTTCATCAGTCGTATAATCTGCAAAAACTTGTTAACTGCAAACGTGATCTTAAGGCTCAACAAGACTAACCCATCTCACTAGATATATGTATGGTGAATACTAAGCATAGGTAAGGAATAGCATAAAGGACTCGCCTACAAGTGGATCCTTATATTAATATTTTAAGTCGCACATGACATTCTTCAGGCACGGCACATCATAGACTCCACAATCAAACAAGAAACGCTTTGCCGATGATATGACATGCACAAAGCACATAATGCTATTACAGGTAAAGTATGGGGAAACTGTGAACTTTTAATTATACTATCTCTAAGCCATACAAGGTTGCAAAACAATTATAATTCAAAACATTGTATTCTCCTGACTTCTTTAGTATTTACTACGTCACAGGATAGTGAAGAAGTGGTACTCTATTACCGCGAGGGATAATGATTGAAATCCGGACATACCCGGAACACCACGAGACATACGCACTGTCGGAAATGTCAGCGAGTACTTACAGCAGTACCTATGTAACACTTCAGTACTAGTCGTATATGGCCACCTTTCACTAAACACTCGAATGTCAAACCGGTCGTTTTGTCACGAACAAGAGGTCATTGCGTGGGACGTACTCTGACGTGCCCACCAGCTAATTGACACCTTGTTGCCCTCAACCCACACCTATAAAATGGAACTGAATGACTCGACAAACTAGTATCAAGCTACATCGGTTTACTGGAGTCCATTTCTCCAGTATGTTGCTGGTACAATTCAAGCTTGTCCAGTAGGACTGCACACGAAATGGTACTCAATCGACACAAGCAGGGCTACAAAATGGTCTTAATTTCATATGCATAAACCATTTCTTGATCCAGTTCATCCTGTGTGATGAAATTCCTATCTCGCGAGTAGATTCCAACTACTCGACTTCTACCGTATTCCTATGAGCATAAGCATAGCAGTTTCTACTCAACGGGCTATAGACCTACCCAAGACTCCATGGGATTTGTGGGCCATGCAAGTGGATGTCAAACACCTTAAACGTAATGCACAATCATCTGAAGACGTAAGGTGAAATGAAAACTGCAAATACACTATAAGGAACTTAAATGCAAACCAGGGCTTGCCTGAATGCGAGTCTGAGTCTACGTTAGTTTCTGGTAGTTGGACTTCCAAAGCTTCTGGCTGCTCCTCGATTTCAGCTACTATACGATATGCATATACTATATATGAATGACTTTGAAAATAATTAATATGCTTAAGGTTATAATTTAATATCTTAGGATCAAAATAAGATCTTAATTGGCTTTGGGACTTTTATGGTAGATACTAGTGACTATAGTGAAGACTCTTGCAAAGAACAGGAGATGATCAAGGAAATTTGTTGTTCTTAAAAATTATGGTAAGCAATAATCTTCTCTAAATTTTGGTTGAAATTTTGGAGACCTATCATGGCTAGCAGTGGTTGTACCATGTAGAGGGGGTCTCACTGGTTCTAGAAAATTTTGTTTCACTATTTTATAAGCATCCTGCAGGGAGAAACTGATTTTACAAGTTTGGGGAAATTTCTGAAATTGATTTTGTATTTTTCTAAATTTATAACTACATAGAGATTTGGAACACTGATCAACCCAGTAATTGAAGTCCAATGAACTTGAAATTTTTACTGGAAATCAATTGTATTAATAATAGTGTTCCGACCAAAATTGGGAATTTTCCAATTAACAGAACTGTAGAAATGAATTCGATAAGCATTTTGCTTTTCTGAATTATGGAGAAATTTCTATGGATTTTCCTCATGCTGGAATGTATTCCTCATGCTGGTTCTAACAAAATTTATTTGGAAATTTTTGGACAATTCTACTGGAAGTTATGGATTTTCCAAGTTTGGTTAATTCCTGGAATTATTTTCAAAAGGGAACCACTTAAATAATTCAGTCGGACCCTCTGGTTTAAAACCAACCAATCGCAGCAGGGCCGCACCGGGGGCCATGGGGTTAACCTGCGCAGTCACACAAGATCTCTTGCCACACGCGGATCCTGCAGACTGACATGTGGGGTCCACAGTTGTCTTCAAACTCGGGTCGGCGCCCGCGCGCGGCAGCGCCCGCGGAGGTAGCTCGCCGACGATCTCGCCGCTGACCAAACTGCTGCACCAAACACGCCAAGACTCGCCGCTTAGGGGTTTTGGGGGGCGCTGAGCACGGCGGTGAGGTCGGCATCGGCTGAAACGGACCGGAATAATGCGTGCGGCGGCGGCGGCGGCAGCGGTGAGAGCTCGGACCTGCTTGAACTCATTCCACTCAAGCTCAAACAGCTCGAGAACTACTCCAAAAGCTTCCTGGGACCTCAAGGGTCAAGGATCTGGACTAGGGAAGAGAGGAAACGACCGCGAGATATGAGCTCCACGGCGAAGTACCGTTTTTCAACCGGCGGCCGCGAAATTTTGAAATCTAAGGTGCTCGGTTGATAACTTTTGGGGTCCTTGGGCAGGGACTTGTGCTAGGATATATAGGAGCTATCTTCTAACCAGATTAAAGAATGATTGCAAGAATGAAATGAATTTAAGCATGAAACCTTGTTGTTCTATCGAACAACAATTCGATTATCGAATAAAAACTCGAGCTATAGTACAAGTCATGGGCTTAAATTTGGTGAGCGTAAACTATAGAGGATTGCGAACCTTTTTGCTTAAAGGGTCGAGACTGGAAACGGCCTAGAACCAGATCTTGACAGTGAGGCAGTGAAGGTTCCCGGTGGCTTCCTCGACGGCGACCGAAAAACTTCGAAATACCTCCAGTAGAAGTTATGTCACGATCAATGACCAAATAGAATATGTGGATGAGGTTGTGACAATACTTTTATGTAGTTACAGCTCGGTGAGAAACGGCTTCAATCTCCGGCCAAAAGCTCGAAGAGCAGAGGCGGCGGCTATGGCGTGAACAGAGATGGAGTTCGACAGTGAAGGCCAGGGGTGGTATTTATGGGCATAGAGGGACGAGGGGAGCTCACCACGACGCAAGCAAGCAGGCAGCTCGGTGCCTTGCATGCCGCATCGCGGTGTTGAGCGTTGCCGCTATCAATCGGCGGGGATAGCCGGATACAGAGCATTCCGTCGGTTCACTCGAGTTTGTCAGGCTGACAGTGGGTCCCACCTTCTCTTATCCTCTTCTCTTCTCTGCAACATCAATTCTCCTACCAAACTTGATCCAAAAATTCCAGATTTTTGTGGAGAGGCTCAATTAAATATCTAGAACTTGATTCTAAAATTGGACTTCGAATTGGAAAAAGTTTCATTTGAATTTCAAATTTGAATTTGAAATTGAATGAAATTCAATGGGGTCATTGAATTAAATAGCAAAAGAGTTTCAAAAATTGTGAAACTTTGGGAATAAGTCAAGCAAGTCATTCTGACCATCCATGATGGTGTGTTCAAATCTTGTTCAAATAAGTTGAACACAATTCAAAATTTGAACTCTAAATATGGCTCGAATTTGCTAAGCGTCTCAAATAAAATAGCAAATGGACTTCAAAAATCTTGAAATTTGGCAGGAAGTCTATTTGGAATATTATGAGACCATGGGAAAATTTACGGCCTCAGATTTGAATATTTTGGCAGGGCCTAATTGTACCGTACTTTATTCAAATGAATTTGAATATAATTAGTACTGCATAGTAATTTGCCCTGAAAAATTTTTATTCAATAAATTCCAAAACTTGTAGAAAGGTCACTTAAATTATTCTAAGGTCATTGGTGAATTTCACCCCTTATGTTAATAAAATTTAAGAATAGGTGAAAGAAAAATTCTTAATGATCTCAAATTCAAATGCACAACCACATTTGTTCTTCATTATGGTTGAAAACAAACTGATAGTTGAACTTCATATTAAGGGAAAAACTGGGATTTTACATTCCTCCCCCCTTAAAAGAATCTCGTCTCGAGATTACGAAAGAAAGGATAAAAGAAAAAGATCTAATGAACATATGTCGTTAACAAGTCCGGATAGTTTGTTCTAAGATATTCCTCGCTTTCCAACGTTGCTTCATCAGCGGTGTGGTTTCCCCACAAGACCTTGTAGAAATGCAAGGTGCGGTTTCTTGTGGTACGAGTCTTCTCATCGACTATATGGGTTGGATGCTCAGAGTAAGTAAGATCTGGTTGGAGAGCTTCCAAATCCTCCATACGGACTTCTGCTGGGGCATTGAGACATTTTCTCAACTATGAAATGTGAAACACATTGTGTACCCCTGAAAGCGATGCTGGCAGCTCTAGCCGATAGGCTACAGGTCCACATTGCTCAATTTTTGCAAATGGTCCAATGAAACGTGGAGCTAGCTTCCCTTTTACTCTGAAGTGATGAATCCCTTTCATTGGGGATACATGATGGTAAACGTGATCCCCGACATTCAAGTCAAGGGGTCAACACCGTTTGCCCGCATAGCTTTTATGATGAGACTGGGCAGCCTTGAGGTTGTCTTGAATAACTCGTACTCGTTCTTTGGCTTCATTCACCAAGTCTATACCATATATTACTCGTTCACCGGATTCACACCAGTTCAAAGGTGTGCGGCACTTCCGGCCATAAAGAGCTTCATATGGTGCCATTTGGATGCTAGTCTGATAACCATTGTTGTATGAAAACTCCGCCAATAGTAGATGATCATCCAAATTCTTACCATGGTGAATGGCACAAGCGCGGAGCATATCTTCTAGCACTTGGTTTACTCGTTTCGTTTGACCATCAGTCTGTGGATGGTAAGCTGAGCTTCGAATCAACTTGGTACCCAGAGATGCATGGATCTACTCCCGAAATCGAGCAACGAACAAGGTTCCATGATCTGATATGATAGTGCAGGGTACTCCGTGTAGGCATAGGATCCTGGCAATATACAACTCTGCATATTGTCGTGCCACATATTTGACATTGACTGGAATAAAGTGAGCCGACTTGGTGAGTCAGTCGACTATCACCCAAATCGAGTCATGCTTGTGAAAGGTGAGAGGTAATTCAACAATGAAATCCATGTTGATGTCTTCCCATTTCCAGGCCGGTATGTTTAAAGGTTGTAGCTATTCGGCTGTCTTCAAATGGTCAGCTTTCACCCGCCGACACGTGTCACATTCGGATACGTAAGTCGCTATTTCCCTCTTCATCTGCATCCACCAAAATTTCTTCTTTAAGTCTTGGTACAATTTGTTACTTCCTGGATGAATAGAATACTTGGACAAATGAGCTTCGTCCAAAATCTTCTTACGAAGTCCCACATTGCGGGGCACCACGATGCGATCTTTGAACCAGATGGTACCATCATCATCACATCGGAAACACTTCATCTCCCCCTTTTTCATTCTTCGGCGAATATGCAATATGCCCTTGTCTTTCTTCTGAGCCTCCGCGGTTTCTTCCCTTATGGTAGGAATGAGAGCTAGATTGTAGAGCGCCCCATATGGAACCAAGTAGAGACCCGGTTCTTTTTCCTCTATCATGGTGATAGAAAGGTTATTGACATGGGACTTGCAACTTAGCGCATCTGCGACTACATTTACCTTTCCAGGATGGTAGTGGATCTAAATTTCATAGTCTTTGATTAATTCCAACCATCTTCGCTGTCGCATATTCAAATCCTTCTGGGTGAAGATGTACTTCAAGCTTTTGTGATCGATGTAGAGATGTACTAGGTTGCCCCATAGATAGTGTCTCCACATCTTCAATGCAAGTACCACGGCAGCGAGCTCAAGATCATGAGTCGGATAATGCTGCTCATGGTTCCGAAGCTTTCGTGATCCATAAGCGATCACCCTTCTGTCTTGCATTAATACGCAACCCAAACCAATCCCAGATGTGTTGTGAGGTGTTTCACTAATGCTTCAAAACCTTCCTCACATTCCTTTTTCCATGTATATTTCTTCCCTTTCTTCAGAAGTTCCGTCATTGGTTTAGCTATCTTGGAAAAACTTGGAATGAACCTCCAATAATATCCTGCTAAACCAAGGAAGCTTCAAACTTCATGCACAGACTTTGGAGACTCCCATTTGAGTACTTGCTTAATCTTGCTTGGATCAACTGCAATCCCCTCAGCAGAGATGATGTGCCCTAGAAATGGCACTTGGCTGATCCAGAACTCACATTTGGTGAACTTGGCGTACAGCTTGTGGTCTCACAATCGCTGAAGCACGATGTGCAAATGTTGTGCATGTTCTTCTTCGTATTTCGAGTACACAAGGATGTCGTCGATGAAGACCACGACAAACTTGTCCAAATCCAGCATGAACACCGAATTCATGAGATACATGAAATGGGCCGGTGCGTTGGTCAATCTGAAGGACATGACAAGGTACTCGTACAATCCATACCTCATCGAGAATGCGGTCTTAGGTATATCCTCTGGTCGAATCCTGATCTGATGATATCCAGAGCGAAGATCCATCTTTGAAAATACCCTAGCACCCACCAATTGATCGAACAGAATATAGATGTGTGGTAGTGGATACTTGTTCTTGATCGTGACAGCATTGAGTGGACGATAGTCCACACATAGTCTCAATGTTTTATCCTTTTTTCCACGAACAATGCAGAACAGCCCCAAGGTGATGAATTTGGACGAATGAAACCCTTGTCTAAAAGTTCTTTCAGCTGCTCTTTCAGTTCTGCAAGTTCCTTAGGTGCCATCTTATACGGCTTCCTCGAGATCGACACTGTTCCCGGTACAAGTTCAATCTTAAACTCGACATCTCTTTCTGGTGGCATACCAGGAAGATCTTCGGGAAATACGTCCGGATACTCACATACTACTGGAATGTCTTCAAGTTTACAGGCCTCAGTGTTATAAGTAGTTGGAGTCACGTGGATATTACTCTCAAGAGTGAGAGTTTGGGGAGAGTGGACCGGAGAATTTAGATATATCCTTCGAGGAACGATGTATATAATAGCACAGTTGTATTGCAACCATGCCATCCCTAAAATGATATCAAGCTTCTGATGTTCTAGAATAATGAGAGAGATAGGGTATATGTTCCCACCCATATTAAGAGGTACCCTATGGACCATCCTATCTGCTACTACTTTCCCTCCCGGAGAACAAATCACATATGGGGTTTTTGTGGAAAAGATAGGCAACTGATATTGAATGACAAAAGACTTGCTAATAAAGTTGTGGGAAGCACCAGAGTCAAAAAGGATGACTACGGGATGACCAATGAGAGAGAATGTACTTGTGAGTACAGGTGCACCTTCCGGAATGTCCTCGATGGCGAGGTGGTGGACGTTTCCGGTTTCTGGTGGCTGGCTTCTTGGGCTGGTTGCGGGGCTGATTTGCTCCCTGGTACGTCGACTATCCTCCGCTCTGAGGGCAATCCTTGGTGAAATGCCCCGTACGACCACACGTGAAACACGTGTATGGGGTCTGACCGGCACGGAAGGGAGGACGGAATCCCGGTGCACGCGGTGGAGGTAGAGGTGCACACAGAATCATCCCTTGTTGTTGCTGTGGGCGAAGGCCGGCATTGTTGAATTGGCAACCCCGAAACATCAGTGGTCGCGATGGCAGGTGCCACCTATGGTCGGATGGTGATCGATACACCATTCGGTACTTCTAAGGAGCACCCCCTCCGCTGCCCTGTGAAGCACTCCTTTTCTTCTTGTCGAAGAACAGCTCCCTAGTAGCATCCTCCTGCACGATCGCAGCATTGACCATGTTGTTGAAGCTGCCGCTGTTGAACAAGGCAAGTTTGACCTTCATCTTGGGGTTCAAACCCCGATAGAAGCATTCACGCTTCCGATCTTCAGTACTCACTTGGTCCTGAGCATATCGGGCCAAGTGGTTGAATGCCTTCGAGTACTCGTAAGCACTCCTTCCTCCTTGCTTCAGCTCCAAGAAATCTTGAAGCTTCCTCCTCATTACACCGGGAGGTATGTGATAGGCGCGAAATTAACTCCTCCCAGCTCACGGCATAGCCAGCTGGTCGTGCGGCAAGATAATTTGCCCACCACACACCAGCAGACCCTTGTAATTGTTGGGTCGTGAACAGGGTCTTCTGATGTTCGGTCATTCGTAGCAAATGAACTTCCCTTCGATGGAGCGGAGCCAGTTGTCCACCTCCAACGGTTCATTGGCCTCCATGAAGACCAGCGGGTGCGTTGACATGAAGTCCGAGTATGAACTCGAAGAAGGCTGTCGTGGACCCGCATCTGGTCGCCCCCCTTGACGGGACGAATGTTGAACCAAAGTCCGCAGTAACTCAGTTTGCTCATTGCGCGAGCCGAGCACTGTGGTGAGAACCTCCGCTAGACTCCTTGGAAGTTCAGGAGGTGGTGGTGGAGGAACTTGTTGCTGCGGTGTCGCAGCTGGCTCCTGGGTCGGAGATTCATCCTCACAACCCCAACTTGAACCTCCCATTTCAGGCGTCGAGCGCGTACGCACTATTCTGCATCCATATGACTTAAAATCAGCACATGTTTTCTTTCCCTTCATCCATTTCATATTCAGTAGTGCGAATATTGACAAGGGAATAAGTGCATAACATTCACATATATTGATAAGTATAAACTTTATACAAGATATATTATCTCATGACTAAGTTTACAGTAGTGAACTCCAAAACGATGGACTCCCACTATGGAAGTGCATCTCTACCATACTTGGTCCCCATGAGATGTCATACACATCTTGTCATCTTATACATACCCACTGCTATTCTTAATATGATACAAACATGGCCACAAAATAAACACGAGCAACTACTAAACTATACGTTGCCCCGTGATGGCGGAAGTGTTGCCCCATACCCCTTAGATACGTCCTATTCGACGTACTCGAGTTCCTCAGGATCTTCTTCTTCCTCTTCGTCATTCGAAATTGGTGCCACAAGTGCGGTTGCTGGAGCAAGAGTTGCTACCTCATCCACCATTGATGATGTCACGACAACTAAAGATTTCACATCAGCCTGTAGAAGAAACATCCTCAAGTCTTCCAATTCTTTCTGTGCATTCTCGCAACTGGCCTTCCAATCCTGAGTCTCCCCTCTGGATTGATCCCTTTCTTGAGTCACCTCACTCAATTGTTCATCCAACAGCTGCACCTCAAGTTGACTTGCTTCCAACGTGCTTTCTGTGTATTGCGTTTCCATATGAGCCTCCGATCGAGCTTTAACAGCCCAGTGCCACTGATTCTCCCTTAATTTTATACGTCGATTGAGAGGATCAATTGTGGCCCTAAGTGAGTCATTGGCCCCCTCAAAGTGATCCCCTCGAATCAGAGTTTGCTTCAGGTCACTCATCATTCTTCCAAGGCTAGCATGCTGATCAAGGCTCTCTTGACACGCTGATGCTGCATATGACGCTAAAATCATCTTGGGTACTTCTTCAGTATGTCCATATCCTGCAACCATCAGACTTGCCCACTCTTCACCGGCTCTACCATCGACTGGAAAGAGCGCGAATGGAGTGCCCACCATAGCACGATAATGAAGTTTGCAAAACCTCATTATGGCAACACGTGCGGCATAACACCACGTGTCTTCCAATTGAATCCCTTGCACTTGGATGGAGAAAGGAGCCCATCCAATATCCAATGGAGCAGCAGGTACACCGACATAAATGGTGCATCTTGTCACACCTCCGTCATCGATCTCCTTGCCCCAATAGTCCGGTACTTCGTGATACCCGAACCGTTGAAGCATTGCTATCAACAAATCCGGAAAACCCTTCAGAAGAGCACACTTCGTGAACACCCATCCATTTGGTAAATAAATCATCAAACCAGCCATCTGTGGAAAAGATACTGGAACAATGAGAAGGTTTCCAACTCCCAATAGTTTAAGAATATTTAAAACTAGAGTTGTAATCACAGTCTGTTCCAGCTGACCTTCCTGTATAAATTCAAAATTTTCATACAGGAAACGTCAAAACCAGATGTTGGGTTGAATACAAAAGTTGTAGTACACTTTACAACCTTTCCAGATTCTACTCATACAGATTCAGGTGAGAAAGAAAACAGAATCTATATAGGTTTAAAGTTGACCCAAATTTTCTGGAAATTTTGACGGAACCTCCCCTGTATATGTGGTGATTTCCACAATTTATACAGGAATATCATGAAAATATATTGAGTTAATGACAAAATAAACATTTTATAAAATCAAGTTAACAATCCAGAAGTAAAATATTTCGGCCATGAAACATTTTTTATATAGGTATAGTGTGCTAATTCAAATCTATGTGCAAACTGTTTCAAGTTCTGGTCTGCCAGAACCAAGTTTGCAACCATAGGAATTAAACACAGCTACACCAAGATTCAGGCCATGAGTGCAACATAAATTTGATAGAGGAGTTGCTAATATTTCCAGAAATGTATATATATGACCATGTCACTATTCCGGATCAAAAGCTAGAGCTATCTAAACTTGACAGATGAACTGACTGTTGTTCAACAACAGCCCTGCAGTTCACTGTTTTGAGCTTGAAATTTGAATTGCCTCAAATCTGAATCAGGAAAAACCTTAAATAACAAAATTGTATATATCCTTCTACCCTTTTCAGATATGTATCCCAATAAGGCATAAGATATTTCTACAGTTAGTTATTGCAAAAATACAGAGACTGGTAAATGGTAGGGTCATCTGGAGCAGTTTACGCATACCCCAAATTTCATCAGAGTATCAAGCTTTTCTGCATTGATGGTCAATATAAAAATTGTAGAGGTCTTCGAGAACTTTCCATCCATCTAGAATACTCCTATGTTCAATCCTAACTAAACAAGATTACAACCTGGCGAAGTTGAGCAAACTTTAGCCAGAAATCAAGAATCTTGGTGCTAACCCAATGCCGAATCGAAACTCATTTTGCAGAGTCCAAACCTACCAGCACTTGATAGTAAGACTTTCCAAAATATAATGCATCAATTATGTCATTGTGGATGGTCAAGTATCAAAGTTGATACCGACGGTACTACGTGCCTCGCCAAAGAAAATTCTAACCGGTATTTCCAGATACATTTATAGGTGGCCCTAGTATTGTTCACTCGCAAACGTGTTCTACACGGGTCGCTACCGTAGTAAATGCTGCAGAAGACAAACAATCCCCTTTCACACCTTCACACCTCAAGGGCGGCACAGGGAAACACGATAGGCAGTCACAATAATATATATGAAAGCAAATGCATACAACTCCGGTGCGAGTCACCCTCGAGCGATGTCATGTCTCGAGGTACATGGCTGTACTACGTCTGTACATCAAAGACTCCCGCATGAACCGGCTTATACACGCTCGGGCATACGTGTTTTGCATGCTCACATAGAACATGAATAGCTCTAGAGATGAATACTATCGGGTTATACACCACCTGACGGGGTCTCCCACTAACATTGAAGCACGTTGGGGTACCACGTGTCATAAGTTCTCAGAAACATAGAAAGCTTTAGAGACTCCTATTAACATTTCTGTGCCAAGGCACGGAAAGATTTCCATGCTACCTCTTGCATGGTGAGCTTACCGCAATTGATCCTCTTACGGTGGCGTACCTTACCTCTTACCTGACGTCGGAGCATCGTTACAGAATTTATAACACATAAGTTAGTTTACCACCTTTATATCTTATACTAATAATACTCCTTATAAGGGCATATAACTAATTCCTCACTCAAATCCTAAATTCTGAAAATATGCTCTTTTCAAGTACACTGTTCCCAATGATGCTCTGATATCACGTCTGTGGGGACCGAAATCCCGACCTCCAAGGATGTCATTGGGTGGTGTCATGCGATGCGACACCCAACATTATGCAAGAAAAGAACGAGAACAAATTACAATACCAAGTCTTTATTTAAAATCACAACGGAAGTTTTACAATACTAAACGAAAGAAAAGAGAACTATACATCATAGCTACGCTCTCGGCACTAGCTATGCAAAAGCAAAGTCATCCATGCCTTGGATACTTTGCACTAGCAACACCCAACTTACGGCAGCGTGCAGGGTTCCCACTCGGCTGTAAACCCTAGAGGGGGTGCAGCCTCGTCATCGAACCCTTCATCAGTCGTATAATCTGCAAAAACTTGTTAACTACAAATGTGAGCTTAAGGCTCAGCAAGACTAACCCATCTCACTAGACATATGTATGGTGAATACTAAGCATAGGTAAGGAATAGCATAAAGGACTCGCCTACAAGTGGATCCTTATATTAATATTTTAAGTCGCACATGACATTCTTTAGGCACGGCACATCATAGACTCCACAATCAAACAAGAAACGCTTTGTCGATGATATGACATGCACAAAGCACATAATGCTATTACAGGTAAAGTATGGGGAAACTGTGAACTTTTAATTATACTATCTCTAAGCCATACAAGGTTGCAAAACAATTATAATTCAAAACATCGTATTCTCCTGACTTCTTCAGTATTTACTACGTCACAGCGTAGTGAAGAAGTGGTACTCTATTACCGCGAGAGACAATGATTGAAATCCGGACATACCCGGAACAATACGAGACATACGCACTGTCGGAAATGTCAGTGAGTACTTACAGCAGTACCTACGTAACACTTCAGTTCTAGTCGTATATGGCCACCTTTCACTAAACACTCGAATGTCGAACCGGTCGATCCGTCACGAGCAGGAGGTCACTTCATGGGGCGTACTCTGATGTGCCCACCAGCTAATTTACACCTTGTCGCCCTCAACCCACACCTATAAAAAAACGGAATGCCTCGACAAACTAGTATTAAGCTACGTCAGTTTACTGGAGCCCATTTCTCCAGTATGTCGCCGGTACAATTTAAGCTTGTCTAGCAGGGCTGCACACGAAACGGTCCTCAATGGAGGAAGCAGGCCTACGCACGTGAGACCACGTCTCGTTGCATCCTACCCGATGCTCGGTCTTAACTTCATATGCATAAACCATTACTTGATCCAATTCATCCCATGTGATGAAATTCCTATCTCGCGAGTAGATTCCAACTACTCGACTTCTACCGAATTCCTATGAGCATAAGCATAACAATTTCTACTCAACGGGTTGTAGACCTACCCAAGACTCCATGGGATTTGTCGGCCATGCAAGTGGATGTCAAACACCTTAAACGTAATGCACAATCATCTGAAGACATAAGGTGAAATCAAAACTACAAATACACTGTAAGGAACTTAAATGCATACCGGGGCTTGCCTGAATGCGAGTCTGAGTCTACGTTAGTTTCTGGCAGCTAGACATTCAAAGCTTCCGACTGCTCCTCGATTTCAGCTACTACACGATATGCATATACTATATATGAATGACTTTGAAAATAATTAATATGCTTAAGGTTATAATTTAATATCTTAGGATCAAAATAAGATAATGATCTTAGTTGGCCTTGGGACTTTTATGGTAGATACTAGTGACTACAGTGAAGACTCTTGCAAAGAACAAGAGATGATCAAGGAAGTTTGTTGTTCTTAAAAATTATGGTAAGCAATATTCTTCTCTAAATTTTGGTTGAAATTTTGGAGACCTATCATGGCTACCAAAGGTTGTACCATGTAGAGGGGGTCTCACTGGTTCTAGGAAAATTTGTTTCACTATTTTCTAAGCTTCCTATAGGGAGAAATTGATTTTACAAGTTTGGGGAAATTTCTAAAATTGATTTTGTATTTTTCTAAATTTATAACTACATAGAGATTTGGAACACTGATCAATCCAGTAATTGAAATCTAATGAACTTGAAATTTTTACTGGAGATCAAGTGTATTAATAACAGTGCTCTAACCAAAACTGGGAATTTTCCAATTAACAGAACTGTAGGAATAAATTCTATAAGCCTTTTTGTTATCTGAATTGTGGAGAAATTTCTGTGGATTTTCATACAAGTCCAAGTGCACCACTGGAAATTATTTCTCATGCTGGTTCTAACAAAATTTATTTGGAATTTTTCGGACAATTCTACTGGAAGTTATGGATTTTCCAAGTTTGGTCAATTCCTGGAATTATTTTCAAAAGGGAAACACTTAAATAATTCAGCCGGGCCCACTGGTTTAAAACCAACCAATCGCAGCAGGGCCGCACCGGGGGCCACAGGGTTAACCCGCTCAGTCACACCAGATCCCTGGCCACACCCGGATCCTGCAGTGACTAACACGTGGGGTCCACGGTTGTCTTCAACCTCGGGTCGGCGCCCGCGGTGCTAGCTCGCCGGCGATCTCGCCACCGGCCAAACTGATGTGCCAAACTCGCCAAGACTCGCCGCTTGGGGGTTTTGGGGGGGCGCTGAGCACGGCGGTGAGCTCGGCATCGGCTGAAACGGACCGGAATAATTTGTGTGACGGCGGCGGCGGCGGCGGTGAGAGCTCGGGCCTGCTTGAACTCACTCCACTCAAGCTCAAACAGCTCGGGAACTACTCCAAAAGCTTCCTGGGACGTCAAGGGTCAAGGATCTGGACAAGGGAAGAGAGTAAATGACCGCGAGATATCAGCTCGACGGTGAAGTACGGTTTTTCAACCGGCGTCCGCGAAATTTCGAAATCTAAGGTGCTCGGTTGATAAATTTTGGGGTCCTTGGGCAGGGAGTTGCGCTAGGATATATAGGAGCTATCTTCTAACCAGATTAAAGAATGATTGCAAGAATAAAACAAATTTAATCACGAAACCTTGCTGTTCTATCGAACAACGATTCGGTTATCGAATAAAAACTCGAGTTATAGTTCAAGTCATGGGCTTAAATTTGGTGAGCATAAACTAGAGAGTATTGAGAACCTTTTTGCTTAAAGGGTCGAGAGTGGAAACGTCCTAGAACCAGAGCTCGACGGTGAGGTAGTAAAGGTTCCCGGCGACTTCCTCGACGGCGACCAGAAAACTTCGAAATACCTCCAGTAGAAGCTATGTCACTATCAATGACCAAATAGAATACGTACAGGAGGTTGTGACAAGACTTTTATCTACTTACAGCTCGGTGAGAAAAGGCTTCAATCTCCGGCTAAAAGCTCAAAGAACAGAGGCGACGGCTACGGCGCTAACAGAGATGGAGTTCGACAGTGACGGCCAGGGGGTGGTATTTATAGGCATAGAGGGACGAGGGGAGCTCGCCACGGCGCAAGCAAGAAGGCATCTCGGTGGCTTGCATGCCACATCGCGGTGTCAAGCGTTGTCGGCGTCGATCAGCGGGGACAGCCGGATAGAGAGCATTCTGTCGGTTCACTCGAGTTTGTCAGGCTGACAGTGGGTCCCTCCTTCTCTTATCCTCTTCCCTTCTATGCAACATCAATTCTCCTACCAAACTCTATCCAAAAATTCCAGATTTTTGTGGAGAGGCTCAACTAAATATCTGGAACTTGATTCTGAAATTGGATTTCGAATTGGAACAAGTTTCCTTTGAATTTCAAATTTGAATTTGTAATTGAATGAAATTCAATGGGGTCACTGAATTAAATAGCAAAAGAGTTTCAAAAATTGTGAAACTTTGGGAATAAGTCAAGCAAGTCATGCTGACCATGATGGTGTGCTCAAATCTTGATGTTCAAATAAGTTGAACAAAATTCAAAATTTGAACTCTAAATATGGCTTGAATTTGCTAAGCGTCTCAAATAAAATAGCAAATGGACTTCAAAAATCGTTAAATTTGGCAAGAAGTCGATTTGGAATATTATGAGACCATGGAAAAATTTATGGCCTCAGATTTGAATATTTTGGTGGGGCCTAATTGTACTGTGCTTTATTCAAATGAATTTGAATATAATTAGTATTGCATAGTAATGTGCCCTGAAAAATTTTTATTCAATAAATTCCAAAACTTGTAGAAAGGTCACTTAAATTATTCTAAGGTCATTGGTGAAGTTCACCCCTTATGTTAATAAAATTTAAGAATGGGTGAAAGCAAAATTCTTAATGATCTCAAGTTCAAATGCACAACCACATTTGATCTTCATTATGGTTGAAAACAAACTGATAGTTGAACTTCATATTAAGGGAAAAACTGGGATTTTACAAGTAGTTTGCCATAAAGGCCTTATTGCCTCCAACCGCGAGGATGGCGGTGGAGTAGATCTAGAGGAACTCGACAGGGTTAACAGTCCCATCGTACTTCTCTAAAATGAGGTCGGAACTTTGGTGGCCATTCGACCATGCGAAGATGTATGGCCAAAGCCGAACAGCCACCCCCCCCCCCCACTCCCAAAGGAGAAGGGTTTTCACGAGCAGCTCGCCTCTCGCGAGTGCGCTCCATGAGGGCGCGGCCATCCTGCCTCATGTATCGGCGGTCGAGCTCAGACCGGAGATCATGGGTCGAGAACCTTGATACCGTGTGAGTGTGGCGTGCCTCGGAGGACAGTGACGTCACTTGTTGGGAGGGCACACGCCTCTTATGTTGTGACACTTGAGGAACAAGTCTACTAGACAAGGTCCTGTTTCTTGAGGGTGGCTGCCCAGCAGGGGGCGGGCCTTGGTTACTGATGGCATTGGTTGCAGCTGCAACCAAGTGATCCACATCAGTGTGCCATTGCTCCGTCACGCCCTAAGGAGCCCCGGGGGCTAGAGAACGCTAGAGAAGCATTCGTGCAGCATTTAGCGTGTTCTCAGGGTTATTTGTCGATGCAGTGACCGACGCGAAACACACCATCTTGTTGCAGTGGTGGAGGTGGAGGTGGAACAATACTCGTCAGCATAACAGCGCTGGCTGGCTATTGCATGTTGGAGGGATTTCCTCCAGCAAGATGCTCAGCATGGTCGCTGGATGATCCTGTGGCGGAATTCACCATCTCGAAATCTCAGGCTCCCCCTACCTACGCGCCAAATGTCGAAGGGTTGCTACGACACTTTCCCCAGTACTACTAAAGCATAGTCTGTGGACGTTCGTATTCGGTTGGGGCGCACGTAAGATTATGAACGAGACGGTGACACAGATAATTTTTTACGTGGTTCGGGCCGCCTGAGCGTAATACCCTACTCCACAGGGTGGTTGTTGATGAACTTGCGTAGTATGTGTGTGTGCTTGAGTTGGCTTGGTTCGAGTTGGTCTCTACCGTGTGGTGTAGCCCTTTTATATGCTAAGGGCTGGTCGTTACAGGGATTGTTTAGCCCGACATGTGGCTCCGGCGATATTCAATCACCTAATACATGATCTACATGTATTAAGTACGATTAATAGTGTGATAACGCGCCTTAATGGCGACGTTACCAGTACTAAAGGTCCTCTGATCGCGTATCATTAATACTAAATTAATGACACGTTAATCAGGTCTTGTAACGGCTATTTTAATAGCCTCTTGAATGTTCGTGCCGTTGGAGATCCTCCATTCGTTGCTGGTTTAGGTTCGGAAGTAGAATACGTGGCAGCTCTGGAGCTTCCCTCTGTGGGGAGGAAGCTCCGGAGCCACTCGACATGTGGCGGCACCGAAGATTTCCTCTACTAGGGGTTAGGTACGGGGTTCCTAGACACGTTGCAGGAACGGGGCTTCCCTGTGAAGGGAGGTAGGTCCAGTCCCGCTGGACACGTGGTAGTACCGGATATACCCAAATGAGGGGTGTGGGCCCACTGCTGTCAGACGTGTGTTGCCTTCGGGGGTCTTAAACTCGAATGTAGGAACAATTTGGCTTTTCTTGCAATATCATGGGGTACCCGGTACGCAGGGTACCGACAATGACAATCATCCGAAGATGGCGACAGCGAAAAGATGTTGTGTCCAATCCACAAATCTATGACCCACAATCTCGAAGATTGTCGTGAGGTCAAGAAACTTGCTGAACGCAACAGCAAGCACCAAGACGAGACCCCATTCCACCAACGGAAGGCAAGCAAAAAGCTGACGAAGCTCCGTATGATCAAGAGCTAGGCTTCCAAGATGCCAAGAAGGCGTTAAAAGCGGTCTACAACACCGTCGACGATGACTCCGACATCTCCGACAACGAGCATCGAAACACTCTCCATATGATGTATGGAGGGTCCTGGGATATAACCTCTCAGCGCATTCTAAAGATCATGCGTAAAGAGATGGCTCCTGCTGCTCCTACTGCCAAGGCGGGGCAACATCGAAAGTGGATGGAAACTTCCATAACCTTTGATGCTTCGGATTGTCCAAAGAACATGGTGGGAGCTGGACAATTGCCTATGATAGTCTCTCTGACTATCAAAAATATCCAGCCCTACCATGTCTTGGTGGATGGAGGCACAACACTCAACCTCCTCAGCTTCGCAGCTTTCGTGAAGCTCTAGCTCAATCTCTCGGACCTTCAGCCCTCACGCCCATTCTCTCGGGTAGGTACGGGAGCTATCACACCTCTTCGATAGGTTACTTTACCTGTGACCTTCAGGACACGGGACAACTATCAGTTTGAGAAGCTGGTGTTTGATGTGGCTCACATCAACCTACCCTTCAGTGGGATCCTAGGTAGGCCAGCCTGTATAGGTTCATGCCCGTGGTCCACTATGGCTACCTCGTGTTGAAGATGCTGACTCCTTTAGGCATCCTCCGGTTCTGAGGGGACCGCATTGATGGGGTCACTGCGCTGAAAGAACTTCATGCGCTTGTAACAACGCAAGAAGAAGGGTCCGACAAGGAGCAAGCTGCTCAACCTCCGAGCTCACGTCAGTGTGGCTCATCTTCTGCACCTCACGTGCAACCATGCAGCAACACCGACCTACCCGTCAAAGTCATCCAAATTGGTTCTTATGCCAAACAGATCACTCATATACCGAGAGGTCTGGGTGACAAATAGGAACTCACGCTCGTCACTTTCCTCCGGGCAAATGTCGGTGTATTTGCATGGAAACCATCACAAATGCTTGGGATCCCTAGGGAGGTGATTGGGCGTCGTCTAAAGATATACCCTGATGCACGGCCGATACAATAGAAGCCCCAGAAGCAAATCTATTGAGCGGCAGAACTTCATCAGACAAGGAGTCAAGAAGTTGTTCGATGCTGGATTCATCCGGAAGGTTCACCACCCACGGTGGCTAGCAAACTCAATTGTTGTACCAAAGGCTGGCGGGTAGCTTCGGATGTGTATTGACTACAATACATTGAATAAGGCATGCCCAAAAGACACATTTCCACTACCTAGAATACATTAGATAGTGTATTCTACCTCTGGGTGTGAATTATTGTATTTCTTACATGCTTATTTTAGATATCATCAAATTCCAATGCCTAAGGAAGATGAAGAGCATACTACCTTCATCACAGTAGATGGGTTGTATTGTTACATAGCTATGCCTTTTGGTCTTAAAAATGTTGCCTCAACTTTTTGTGCGAGCCATGCAGAAAACCTTTGGGAAGCTGATTAGGGACCTGGTGGAAGTCTACATCGATGACATTTTCGTCAAGGTGAAGAACCAAAATTCACTCTTGGACAATCGTCAAGTTGTCCTCGACAAGCTGTGCTTGACAAGCACGAAGCTTAACCCCGACAAGTGTGTCTTCGGTGTAAGCTCCGAAAAGCTCCTTGGTTTCTTGGTGATTCACCAAGGAATTGATGCAAATCCTGCCAAGATTAAATCCATTGAAGAGATGCGGCCTCCAGCCTGTATCAAGGACATCCAGAAGCTAACTAGGTGTCTAGATTCACTTAGTCGATTCATCTCAAGGCTGGCAGAGCGGGCATTACCCTTCTTCAAGCTGTTGAGGAAGTTTGGACCATTTCATTGGTTTGAATAAGCAAGGAAGACGTTCTAGGAGCTCAAGCAACTCCTCACTGCACTACCAATTATAGTAGCTCTGGAGCCTGGTGAGCCTCTTCTGCTTTACATCATTGCAATTACGGAGGTTTTCAGAATGGTTCTGGTTACAGAGAGACCAAAAACATCTTCAACTCAGGAGCATAGACCCCTCTGGGAGGGTTCAGAGCTACCTAAAGGCAAGTCTGGGTCCCAGCCGCCAGGCATGGATCCTAAAGGCAACATGCCTGTGGATCAACCTCCCTTATCCGAGGGATTACCTACTAAAGAAGAAGAAGGTTCGGATCTCTCCAGGAGGGTCCAGGTCCGGGTTGATGAAGAAGAAGCTTCGTACCCCTCTAAGAAGGTGCGAACTGCCCAGCAGACAATGTACTTCATTAGCGAAGTACTCCACGATGCCAAGACACGGTATATTGAGGTGCATAAGCTGTTGTACATAGTGCTTATTGCCTCAATGAAGCTTCATCATTACTTCAAAGCCCACAAGATATCAATGGTAACTTCTTATCCACTGCGAGCTAGTTTGCGTAATCCTAACTCTACCTGAAATATCGCCGAGTGGGCAGCAGAGTTGGCAAAATTCAACCTCGAGTTCCTACCTCGACCTGCGATCAAGAGTCAAATGCTGGTTGACTTTGTAGCGTAGTGGACACCTTCTTCATCAACTCCAGGGGGCCCTGATGAGCAGAAGACGGAACCAAAGGTCCCGGTCTTCACCGAGCCTCACTAGACTCTTTACTTTGATGGCTTCATGCAGAAGCAGGGGGCCAGAGCTGGAATCCTTCTCCTCACTCCGACCGGGGAGAAGGTCAAGTATATGGTGCGCCTTGACTTCAAGGCAACCAATAACATGGAGGAATATGAAGCTCTCATCATCTGACTCAAGGTGGCGCTATCATATGGCGTCCAACAGCTCCTGGTGAAGGGTGACTTGCAACTCATCATCAAGCAAGTCAAAGGTGAATGCAGTTGCAATAACCCTCAACTTGCTGCATATTTACTTGATGTCCTGAAGATGCAGAAGGACTTCCACGTCCTCGATCTTTGCCATGTCTAGCATCTCAACAACGTTGAAGCTGACGACCTCTCAACAAAGGCTTCAACCGAGGCTCAAGCTCCGGACGGGGTTTTTGTCAGGAGATGGTCATCACCTGCCACTGAGCCTGCTGAACTGAGTGATGGGGGTGAGACCAGCACCCCGAAGTTGGCGGTCCTGGTGGCCCTGTTACCATGGCGTCCACCAAGGATCGTGGGCGCTATAGGAAGCTTCGAGCAACCAAGAGCACAAGATCCAAAAGCTCAAGTCAGTTTTGATGCATGATCTTGGAGGTCCGGAACTACTTGAAAGAAAACATCCTTCCTGAAGACAGTGTATCCGCTGAGCGAATTGTCAGATTGGCTAAAAGATACATGTTGGTAGAAGGCGATCTCTACCGACATGGTGACAACGGCATTCTAATGCAGTGCATTTATCGGGAAGAGGGTCGTGTGCTTCTCGTGGAGATCCATAGAAGCGAGTGCGGGAACCACGCATCTTCTCTCACGCTGGTCCGTAAGGCCTTCCGTCATGGCTTTTTACTGTCCTACAGCGCTCCAGGATGCAGTCCAGCTGGTACAGATGTGTGAAGCATGCCAGTTTCACGCAAAGCAGAATCACACACCGGCGCAACCACTGCAGATGATACCTCCCATGTGGCCATTTGTTGTATGGGGAATGGATATTTTAGGACCTTTCCCAAAAGCCGTCAGAGGTTATCGGTTCTTGTATGTCGCCATCGATAAGTTCACAAAGTGGCATGAACCAACTTCAGTTGTGACTATCAACAAGCAATCAGCCATCTAATTCTTGAACTCCATTGTCTGCAGATTTGGAGTTCCGAATAGAATCATCACTGACAAAGGAACCCAATTCACAAGTGCATCTTTCCAGGAGTACTGTGAAGAACTCGACATACAAGTCAGCTATGCATGAGTAGCTCATCCGTCAAGCAATGGCCAAGCTCAGAGGGCAAACGCAGAAATACTCAAGGGACTCAAGATGCGCACTTATGAGCGCTTGAAGAAACATGGCGCCAACTGGATAGAAGATCTTCTATCAGCATTGTGGGCAAGTTGGACTACACCGAGTCGGGCCACAGGAGAGACACCCTTCTTCTTGGTGTACGAAGCTGAAGTTGTCCTTCCTCCGGAGATCACCATGGGTTCCCTTAGGGTCCGGACCTTCGATGAAGCCACGCAGGACCAGCTCCAACGTGAAGACCTAGACCTCGTCGATGAGGCAAGCTGCCAAGCAACTGTTCGGAATGAGCAATACCGCCAGACACTCAGGCGCTATCAACAAAGGCATGTGCGCAACCGACACCTAGAAGAAGGCGATCTTGTGCTGTGGAGACTACTGACATGAGAAGGGATGAAGAAACTCTCCCCCAGCTGGGAGGGTCCTTTCCGGGTTATCAAAGTTTCCCACCCCAGATGCATCCGCTTGGCAACAGAGGATGGGATACCACTTCTTAATCCCTAGAACATCGAGCATATTCGTAAGTTCTACACCTAGTTCATGGAGGTGAGTCTGTATTTGTATAAGTTGTATCTATTAGAGTCTATGAACAGAGTAGGGAGGGTCTTAGAACAAAAGCACACTTAACTTGGTCTTGTACTTTAGGTGTGCCCTTACCTTCCCTGGGTATTACAAGATGAATAGCACACTTAACTTGGTCATGTACTTTAAGTGTGTCCTTGTATTCCCCTATTATTCAGACATTAATGAGAAACATTTTATACAAAGAGACTCTACGTGCATCTCATTTGTGCAAGCTCATTTCATTTTATACCTTCTTGTCAATAGTAATGTTGTGCAATCCGCTTGAAATAAGGTCCAAAATTTTCATTTGAAATATATAAGTTTTAATGATGATTTTCCATTTGATTTCGGTCATTGCTAGACGGTCTACTTGCCTGAAAACCAAAGCCAACGCAGGTCTGGAGTGCGCTATCGACTTAGCCTGGTCCAGCACCCTAGGTATGCCGCTCTACCTATTTCGGCATGTCTTAGTAAGGTGGGTCCTGAAAGCGTATGGACCTTTGGGAAGTTAATCATAAAATTTGTATTTTCAATGAATTTGTTGGAACCTAAATTTCAAGTAAGGACAATAAGCCGCAACTAAGCTATAGGCAAGGAGATGAATTTTACTGCTTTTATTGTCTCTTATGCATAGGAAAAATGAACAATTGATGGCAATCAACACGGGTGATGGTAGATGCTACCGGAGCAACTAGCTCTGAAAACCTCTGGGGGCCTGCCGTCGACGTTTTACGCGTTGACAGTAGGCGCCGTCGAAGCAACTAGCTTTGACAATCCCAGTGGGGCCACCGTCAATGTTTTACGCGTTGACAGTGGGCGCCATCAAAGCATCAAGCTCTAACAACCCCCAGGGGGTCCGCCGTCAATGTTCCAAGCATTGACAGTGGGCGCCGTCGAAGCATCAAGCACCGACAACCCTCAGGGTGGCCGCCATCAACGTTCTATGCATTGACAGTGGGCGCCATCGAAGCATCAAGCTCCGACAACCCCAAGGGGGCCCGTCGTTGAAGTTCCAAGTGTTGACAGTGGGAGCCGTCAAAGCATCAAGCTCCGACAACCCCTAGGGGGGCCACTATTGACGTTCCAAGCATTGACAGTGGGAGCCACTGAAGCAAAACAAGCTCCGAAAACACCCAGGGGGCCCGCCGTCGATGCAACAAAGGGTCCTTGGAGATTTTGGAAGCAAGACTCAGACCTCGACTTATCATACTGGCTACGAGTTCGGAGCTATTCAAGTTTTCAAGGTATTGTCTGAATCCTCATGGTAGATATCCTCAATCCATTGAACACATCTACCAGGGGGCCAACAAGATAAAGGGCGATGCATTGAAGACACAAAAATGGAATTCAAAAGGATTTCATTTATTTAAAATTGGAAAATTACAAGTTGAAGGTACAAATAGAAAGGTCCTAGCTACTGGAGTTCCTCATAAAGAACGAAGCAACCTTCTCGACGACTTCTTGGATGCTGGCCTTAGCAGGTACCTCCTCTTCGACGATGGGTCCTTCAAACATCGCAGCTAGAGACATCGAAGAGTCCTAGCTTTGGAAGCACGTCAGCACGTACTCTGTGATGTTCCGATCCAGTGACTTACCTTTAGTCTCGATCTCGTCGACGACCACATCTCCAATAGCTTCCAGCTTTGCACCAGCGGTGTTGAGAGCCACCAAGGCCTTGTCCATCTCTGGCTCTGGATCAGTCGGTCGAACCGAGCTAAATCCGAAAGGTACCAGAGCTTCATTTGCCCTTCTGAGGAAGTCCCAGATCTGTTGGGACTCTATCACTCTTGCACTTCGGAGCTCCTGCACTGGCCTCCTTGCAGAAGATAGCTCCACAGACCCCTCCTTTGAGAAGCGCTCGACCTCCTTGGCATGATACTAAATTCGCTAAGCAAACAACTTTTCTTGGTCAACAACGTTCTTCTCACGGAGGTGAATGCATCCTCTCCTGTCTGCAAGGTCCTCCACCTTGGCCTTCATCTTCTCCTCCCGGGCAAAGACAGTGATTTCTCTTTCGCTGACATCTTGACCTGCGTGCCACAACCGGTGCTTCTCTTGTTCGCACCAAGCCTCAAATTCTTTCACACAGTTAGACAAGTCTTGCTCACCGCGTGCCAGCTTTAGGGAGAGCTCATCCTCCCTCTGCTGGATCTTATCTTCTTTCTCTTGGAGATTAACCTCCTTATTATTGAGCTCGTCCCGGCGCTTGAGGAGAGTTTCTCTCAACTCTTCGAGACTCTCTGAGCGGCCTGGCAGCCATTTCATGGGCCTTTTGCGCGTTCTTGTAAATCTCTTAAGTCTTCTTGTCGAGGGCCTTAATAGCGGCGTCTCGCTCATCCAGCGCCTTGTTCAGGCGTGACTGCAGAGCCTTCTCTGGAGCCACCCACTCCTTCTGGTCAGCAAGCCTGGATTGCGTTAGCTTCGTCTTGAAGAAGAGCTTTTGGCGCCAACGCCCTAGCATGGCGCGCTCCTCTTCATGGGACCTCCGCTCGCAGTCGAAGGCAAGCTGGACTTGACTGCTTTAGAGGGATTGGCTCTAGGCCTGCTTGAGGGCCATCGTCCAGTTCCTCCAAGTCTTATGGGATGGACGTTGAAGCCCATGGCACGAGCATGGACTCCAGCAGCTCGATGTCAGTGGTGCCAGTCTCCGGCAATTCATCCATCTCCGGTGCGGGTGAGGAAGGTCCCGCAGCCGGATCCTCTACCTCCGGAGTTGATGAGGAGGGTCCTGCAGCCGGAACTTTGTCCATCAGCCTAGAAGTTGAAGGTCCTCCAACTAGATCCCCTTATGCAGGATCGAGCATGGACACTTTCGGTGTTGCCACCTCCGGAGCTTGCAGCGGGACTTCTGTCAGAGCTTCATCTACTTCCGGCATTGTATTCGGAACCTCTACAGCTGGCTCCAAGACAGCCAGAGCTTGCTCGGGCATCTCTTCCTTGTGGTCCGGTGCTAAAACGGGCTCATCATTCGTCGTTGTTGAAATCATCTCCACGACAACCGACGCCAAAGCTATCGTGTTATCCGCCACAGCCATAGGAGGAGGGGTCAGAGTAGCAGCACGAGCTTCAGCTGGCGCAGTCTCCGGGGCTGCAGTAGGCATCAGAGTTGTTGTACTTGTTCTCGACACTCTGGAAATAGAGAGTAGAGAATTCAAGACAAAGCGAGAAACAAAATCAAGACATAAGCTAAAGATCTGGCCCTTACCTAGGGATGTTACCGCTCCAGTCGGCGCGGATTTTCTTCTTCGAACACATGTAGCTAGAGCCCGCCATCGTCAGTGTGGCAGAAGCTCTGGGCTCCATACCAGGCATTGAGGCAGCCACCAACGTTGTCTCAGCCAGTACCTCCGTCATCAGAGGACTCGCTCTGGACCCAGAGCCCTCTGCTGGCACCGGGCTGGAGTCGACTTGCCGGACCCAGTGCCCGTTATTAACACTGGAGCGGAAGGACCAACCAGAGCTGGGGGCACAACCACCACAGACCTTAACCGAGGTTGAGGGATCACTTCTTTCGGAGCATCCCTCACAGTGCTTTCGTCGCTGCTTGTCAGCTTTCGCTTGCGACTCGAAGCTTCGACGAGAGCTTTCTCCTTGCCTCGGCTTGAGGTTGATTTCTTGATAGGTGAAGTTGCGGGATCTTTTCCTTTGCTGCTTACTGGCATAAGCCCGGAGCTTTCATGAGTGCAAGGAGCTCCGTGGATCACAATCCCCGTTGGAGGAGTGCTCCGACGCCTATCCACAATGCCCAATTCATGAAGCCTTGGCATTTTCTTTTGCATCTCCCTCCTGAACTCCGGAACCATGTTAAGGGGCAGGAACTCTGCTGGAGGTGTCACATCGTCGGGGTTGATATCTGTGGTGCAGCTTTTGGAGATGAAGCTTCAAAGCCTTTTCATCCAAATTGGACCCGATACCAGTATCAATCCGGTATGGGTCCATCTCTCCATAGAATGCCCATGCAAGCCATTTCCTCATCTTTAGAGTAGCCCACCGGTTGGTCAGGAAGTTGGCAATCACCATCAGCGGAGTCACTCCTCCTTCAACGCACTCACAGATCCTTGTCAAGATTGGGTTATATCCCTCCGACAACTTCGGGACCACCTCCCAGACATCGATGTCAGCGGTAGGAAGGCTATCAGGCAGCTCCAACATGTCATGGTGATCTGAATGTGGCCTAGAGGGGGGTGAATAGGCCTTTTTGCAAATTGTCGGATCCTGCAACACTTAACAACCAGTTCAATACCAGAGATACCGGACTAGTCCGGTAAAGTGCAGACTAGTCCGGTGTTCACGGACTAAGTGGATTGAGCTTGATTGATTAGATTGATTCTTTTATGTATGCAGCGGAAATATAGAATCAAATAAAGGTTTTAATGTTATAAGCTAGATTATATCACACTTAAATCTTGTGTTTAACAATCCAACGTGAGATAAGCAAAGATTATGAAACCCTAGGTTATATTGATGAATTAGAACGATGAACACCAAAAAACACAAGACACAAGGATTTATCCCATGGTTCTGCTCCCACAAAGGCAACCTACATCCACGTTGAGGAGTCCACAAAAGGACCGGGTCTTCTCCAACCCTACCCTCGTTGGATTGGCACGAAGGCCAATCCTCTTCCACTAATCACAAAGGGGTGAATAACCGAATTCAAAGGGGCCTTCTCACACGTTGAGAGCTCCCTTGGATTACAACACGAAATACCACCAAAACACACTCAAAATATTGCAATTAAAACGGAGGAGTGTGTTAGAGAATCAAACCAAGAGCTCAATGGTGTTGAACATGTCTCTCTAATGATCTAGAGTGAATCCTCAAAGGATTGATCGTTGTTGCACTTAATTTCGTGGAGAGATGTGGTTTCTGAGGCTCTTGGGAGGTGTGACGGCGCTAGGGTTCGAGAGAGGTAAAAATATGGCCGTACAACTCTATTTATATGGGTTTCTAAAAGTGACCGTTAGGGTTCAGAAAGTTCGGACTAGTTTGTGGTGGTCACCGGACTAGTCTGGTGTGCTGAGTGTAGCAAACCCTAAGTGTCCCGAAATATCGGACTAGTCCGGCTAGGAGCGAACTTATCCGATTTCGCTACTGGAAATCTTCGGACTAGTCCGATAGCCATCGGACTTGTCCGATTATGTGAAACCCTAAGTGTATAGGATGACAAGTCCGCACTTGGGGGACTTGTCCGATTCATATCAGAGGGTATTTTGGACTAGTCCGTGCACACATCCGACTTGTCCGATTTGGATCAGAAAGAATATCGGACTAGTCCGGATGTGATCGGACTTGTCCGATTTTGTGTGACTTGTGAAGTGTTTTGAGGACTAGTCCGCACTGGGGAGAACTACTCCGATTCTAGTCAGAAAGGATATCGGACTAGTCCAATGTCTGTCGGACTAGTCCGGTCCTATTTAACTTTGTGCAATGTGTGTGTTTAAATGTGGTTGAGCTCTTGGGATGTGTTTCCTTAACACACTCCATACACAATAATCTACTACTCTTCTTCCTTGAGCTCATTTCCACTTTGCTCCTCATTCTTCCTTCTTTTTGGTACTTTGTTCATTTTTCTGTCGTAAGCCTGCACTCATCTCAACAAAGAGGTTAGGATCCCAATTGCTTGTCATAAATCATCCAAAACCCACAAGGGAGTCCTAGATGCACTTTCTATCTCCCCCTTTTTGGTGATTGATGACAACCAATTGAGATTTCACAAAATGTGATAAAAATTGAGATTTTCATAAAGTATGCACATATGAATCCAAAATACATCAAGCAGTGAAAAGTATTATCCATATGTGCATTCTTTATGGTGGGATGCATGACTAAGTATACTAAAACATTGATAATGATATAATTGACATTAATTACTAAATAGCAAGCATATATGACATTCTAGAGCAAAATCATAGTTTTCATAAATACTACTCAAAGGATTAACTCATTGCATCACAGAACCATAATTAACATAAGATCATTGTGAAAACATTACAAGCCACAAAAGAGGTAAAAAGAAAAGCATAGAACTCTCTCCTCGCAAACTACAGCTAAGACTAAGACTCCCCTTCAATCTCTCCCCCTTTAGCATCAAGACACCAAAAAGAAGGAGAGGAGGGTCCTAGGGTCTTCACTCTTCGCTGTCGGTCCTCTCATCGTCGTCTTCATCATCTTCATCTTCAGCTTGATGAGGAGGAGGAGGAGGAGGAGGAGGTGCGGAGGTACTCGAGTCCCCAACGCCAAAGTAGGCAAGCTCGGAGGGGTTCAAGGGCCCGAGCTCAATGAAGTCCGGGTCGAAGTCTTCAAAAAATCACTGGAGATCCAATGGGGTCGATATCCAGCTTCTGGCAAATTTGCTTCACATTTGCCTTGATGTACCTCATGTCCTCCTTTCTTTTCTGATTGAGCTTGTGGGCCTTCACTTCGGCCTTCTTGCAGGAGGCAAAGATTGCAGCTAGATATTTAAGGATCCCACTAGCTAATCCTTTTTGAGGGGCTTCCCTACCAGCAGGTGCAGCACTTGCATCTTCTCTTGTTTTCGCCGGTGTCTCAGGGCTGGAGGCCGGCGATGGAGCAGCCTGGACATTTACTTGTTGAGGCTTCTGAGGCCTCAGAGGTGTGTGCTCCACATCTTTGACAAACTCGATCCCTGTGACTTTCTCAATCATGTACATGAGATAAGGGGAATAGCCACATGATCTGTTAGGAGTGCAGGATATGTTCATCATGTCATTCCAAATGTATTCTGCCACATCAAATGGGCGGTTTTTGCTTATGACCCTCATCAGAGTTCTGAGGTATACTTGAACACTCCCTGCATCCCCATCCTTAGGAGCTATTGTCTTCCTCAAGACTCTGTTTAGCACCACAAAGAATGGCTTCATGTTCTTTGTGGAAGGAGGGATGAACTTTGAGTTGGGCTCATAGAGAAACTTCATCTTTTCCTTCTCGATGACACCAACATTGTGAATAATCACATAGTCATTGCTTGAGGTGTCAAGATGCAACATCCTTGCAAGTTCTTCATATGTGATAGTGTACTTGGATCCATGAGTTATCCAAGTCACTTTCTCTTCTTCATCGCTTGCAAAGTAACAAGTGGCATAGAACTGAGCCACCACTTCATCATTCCAATTGTACTTGAAGGCAAAGAGGTCCTTCAAGCCATGTCTTTCAGCTGCTGCAATCACTTCATCAAATGCAGAGCATCTCTTCTTCTCAAGATGTGCCCAGTCAATCCACTGATTGCGCACCACTGGTGTCTTCATCTGTAGGTAAACAACCCTGTAATAGTCAGCATGAAAATTGCTCCAGAATCTTCCATCTGCAGCCTACTTTGGATGACTATAGCAATCAATTCTCCTGAGCTTTGCAGCTGAGTTTCTGCCCTTTCCATTGAACTTCTCTTCAGTGGGGTCCCGGACCCCTTCCCTCGGAGCATGAAGCTTCAACGGGACAACTGGACCCCTAGCAATCCCTTTGCCCTTGGTTTGGTGGGCACTTGTCGAGCTAGGACCACCACCGGTGGTAGTCCTAGAAGTTGGCACCTTGGAGGCCGGCTTCTTCGCCAGCACTTTCCTCCGAACATGTGGAGGAGACGGAGCTGGCTCGGTAGGTCTCTCTTGGCACTTCTTGCCGAGACTCGTTGAGGTTCGAGGTGCTATCTCGTGGTCCATCTCGGCCTCAAAATCGAAAACTTCATCGTTTGAGCTCGACATGACCTAAGAATGAGAGGCTTGATTGAGAATGAATGGTACAGGGCATAGGTGTGAAAGTATATCAAGGACTTGCATTGAGGAATTGACCAGTTAGGCTTTGAGATCAAAAAAGTCGGACTTGTCCGGTGTCCAGGCATGGACTAGTCCGAGATATCGGACTTGTCCGTGCATGGACCGGACTAGTCCGGTATTCAAACTCAAAAACCTAGGAAACTAGATAAATGGTGATTCATAATGTACAACAGGCGTAGCATAAACGTAATACATTAAGGAGGCCTGTATATAGTGAAATATGCTAGGCTATTTCATCAACAATGAAGGAATTTGGGATTTCTAGGGTTAGGGTGAAAGATTACCGAAGAAATCAACTGGAGCTGGAAGAAGAGGACGTTGAAGGCCGGACTAGTCCGAGAGCTTCAGTCCCAATGCAATGTTGAGCAAATCCCACCCAAACTTGCGAAGTTTTGATGGAGAAATCAAGAAATTTCCTTGGGGGCTTGAGCACGAAGAGAGAGAGTGCGTGAGGCAAGAGTGAAGGTGGGGGATTTAGGGTTTAGCGGCGGCTAGGGTTATGGACACAAAAAATCGTACAGGTCCGGAGAAGACCATACTAGTCCAAACTTTTCTAGGGGCTATATCGGACTAGTCCGTTGGCTACCGGACTAGTCCGACCTAACCGGCACTCTACAGACTAGTCTGCATGGGGGGACTAGTTCGGGCAACCACGGACTAGTACGTGGTCACTAGACAAGAATTTTTAGCCCATTCATATATATTTGAAGGTACATATGCAGAGAAAAGAGAGGCAAAACACATCAAATAGTCTTGATGAATATGATCAGTAAGCATACAACAATCAAGCAATGATCATAATTCACCAAGATCTAGTAATTGACATAGTTTTTCGAAGAAAAAATGAGAGGGATGATTTTCACAATCCAATCAACATATTTGAGCAATTCATATAGGTATGCAACATTTCAAGCCACACTTCGAGCATCAAGGATATTCAGTTCATTTCGAAGTTCGCAAAATCATTTTTCATCAAGTGGCTTGGTGAATATGTCGGCCAATTGCTTTTGGGTATTGATATGGGAAATAGCTATGTCTCCTTTCATGGCATGATCTCTCAAAAAGTGATGTCTTATATCTATGTGTTTAGTTCTGGAGTGCTCAACTGGGTTGTGGGCAATTTTAATGGCACTCTCATTGTCACAAAGGAGTGGAATATGGTTCATAGTGTAACCATAATCCCTTAGAGTTTGTCGCATCCAAAGGAGTTGAGCACAACAACTCCCGGCTGCAACATACTCCGCTTCGGCTGTGGATAAGGCCATGGAATTTTGTTTCTTGGAGGACCAAGAAACTAAGGATCTCCCTAGGAATTGGCATGTGTTGGAAGTGTTTTTCCTATCTACTTTGCACCCGACATAATATGCATCGAAATAACCGATGAGACTGAATTTTGAGCCCTTTGGGTACCAAAGACCAAGGTTGGGTGTATGAACTAAATATCTCAAGATCCTTTTTACAGCTGTCAAGTGACATTCTTTAGGGTTGGCTTGAAATCATGCACAAAAACATACACTCAACATAATGTCTGGCCTAGATGCACATAAATAGAGTAGAGATCCAATCATGGAACGATATACCTTTTGGTCGATGTTAGGTCCATCTTCATTGAGATCCAAGTGGCCATTTGTTGCCATAGGGGTCTTTATGGGCTTTGCCTTGTCCATACCAAACTTCTTAAGTATGTCCTATGTGTACTTGGTTTGTCTTATGAACGTCCCTTCCTTTTGTTGCCGCACTTGGAATCCCAAAAAGTACTTTAACTCTCCCATCATTGACATTTCAAACCTGTCTGTCATGATTTTACTAAATTCTTCACAAAAAGATTGGTTAGTTGACCCAAAGATTATATCGTAAACATAAATTTGACAAATAAAAAGGTCATCATCAAAATTCTTTGTAAACAGTGTATAGTCTACTTTGCCAATCTTAAAGCCATTTTCAATTAAGAAATCTCTAAGACACTCAAACCAAGCTCTAGGAGCTTGTTTGAGGCCGTAGAGAGCCTTAAGCAATTTAAACACGTGGTCGGGGAACTCTTCATCTTCAAATCCGGGTGGTTGCTCCACGTACACCTCTTCCTTGATTGGTCCGTTGAGGAAGGCGCTTTTCACATCCATATTATACAGCTTGAAATCATGGTGAGTAGAATATGCAAGTAATATTCTAATAGATTCAAGCCTAGCTACTGGAGCAAAAGTCTCGTCGAAATCCAAACCTTCGACTTGTGAATACCCTTTGGCCACAAGTCTTGCCTTGTTCCTTGTCACCACTCCGTGTTCGTCTTGTTTGTTGCGGAAGACCCACTTGGTGCCGACAATGTTTGCATTGGGTCTTGCCACAAGTTCCCACACTTCATTCCGCTTGAAGTTGTTCAATTTTTCTTGCATTGCCACCACCCAGTTCGGATCTTTCAATGCATCTTCAACCCTGTGTGGTTCCAAAAAGGATACAAACAAATAGTGTTCACAAAAGTTAGCTATGCGAGATCTAGTGGTTACTCCCTTTTGGATGTCACTGACGATGTTGTTGATTGGGTGATCCCTTTGGACGCATTGGTGTACTCTTGGGTGTGGCACGTGAGGAGTTGTATCTTCATGATTATCTGCTTCTCCCCCTGAGTCATTGCCTTCGTTGACTTGTTGATTATCTTGGTATCTTTGTGGTTTATCTTGTGATGAAGCTCCCCCTTGATCGTTGATCTCCTCTTGTGGTTCATCTCCCTCATGTACGTGTGGAGGTGGCTCTTGTGGTCGAACCTCACCTAGAACCATTCTCTTCAATGCTTGACAAGGAGCTTCTTCTTTACCTAGTTCACATGGATCAACTTGCTCCTTTTGAGAGCCATTAGTCTCATCGAACACTACGTCACGTGCTATTTCAACAAGTCCGGAGGTCTTGTTGAAAACACGATAGGCGTAAGTGTTCGAATCATAACCAAGCAAGAAACCTTCATCAGACTTCGAAGCGAACTTTTAAGTCCTAGGCTTCTTGTTTAAGATATAGCATGGAGAGCCGAAAACTTGAAAATATGAAATATTTGATTTGTTACCGATGAGTAGCTCATAGATGTCTTCTTGAGTAGTCGATGAAGATAAAGTCGATTTACAGCGTGGCAAGTGGTGTTAATCGCTTCCGCCCAAAATCGATCTGATGTCTTGTACTCATCGAGCATTGTTCTTGCCATCTCTATGAGTGTTCGATTCTTCCTTTCGGCAACTCCATTTTGTTGTGGGGAATATGGTGCTGAGAATTCGTGCTCGATGCCCTCTTCATCAAGGTACTCCTCTACCTGTATGTTCTTGAACTCCGTGTTGTTGTCGCTTCAAATATTCTTGATTGTCAATGAGAATTCGTTTTGAGCTTGCTTGAAGAACTTCTTGAGTATTCCTTGTGTTTCTGACTTATCATGCAAAAAGAAAACCCAAGTGAAGCGAGGAAAGTCATCAACAACTACTAAACCATATTTGTTACCACCGATGCTTATGTAAGCAATTGGACCAAATAAGTCCATGTGAAGTAGCGCGAGCGTTCTTGTTGTAGTCATGACGTTCTTTGCGGGATGAGGTGCTCCAACTTGCTTTCCGGCTTGGCACGCGCTACAAGGCCTGTCTTTCTCAAAAACAACATCCTTCAAACTGCGGATGTGATCGCCCTTGAGGAGTTTTTGAAGATTCCTCATACCAACATGCGCTAGCCGTCTATGCCACAGCCAACCCATATTGGTTTTTGCAATCAAGCATGTGTCAAGTTCGGCTTTATCCTTGTTGAAGTCAACAAGGTTAAGCTTTCCCTTCAACATATCCTTGAATGCAATGGAATCATCACTCCTCCTAGAGACGGTCACACCCTCGTTAGTGAACAAGCAATTATAACCTTTGTCACATAGTTGAGATATGGACAGCAGGTTATAATCTAAGGATTCAACATGTAAAACATGAGAAAGTGTGTGTTTAGATGATACAGCAATTTTACCGGTACCGAGCACCCTTCCTTGACTGTTATCTCCAAAGTAAATGCCCTCATTTTGGTCCTCATTCTCTTCATATTCCACGAACATTCTTCTTTCTCCGGTCATATGGTTGGTGCACCCGCTGTCTAGCACCCATTTAGATTCACCGGAGGAATAGGCCTGCAAAAATAAATTATGCTTTGGTTTTAGGTACCCAAGCTTGCTTGGGTCCATGGAGGTTAGTTACAATACATTTGGGCACCCACACATGAGATTTAGTGTTCCCATGGCGTGGCCCAACATAATGAGCATAAACCTTGCCAAAGTTATTTCTCATTAACACATAGGAGGCATCAAAGGTTTTAAACAACAGCTGTTTATGTACTGTACTAGTCTGGGGGCCCAGACTTGTCCAGAGAACCGGACTTGTCCGGACACCGACCGGACTAGTCCGATGTTCTTGTGCAGGTACAGTCTTAATCTGTGACTTTCCAGTTTGAGAGGGTCTTCCTTTTACAAAGGTAATCCTCTCCTTGTTATTCTTATGACTTCTAGCATGCTGCTTTTCACCATAAGAGTAACCAATGCCATATTTGACATTTGGAGGTCTTGGGACCAAGTATGCACTACGTGCATAGTTGATCTTCTCCTTGTCAAATATGCCACATTGGGAAGGATGTTTATCCTTTGTGGAGGTTGACTTCTCCTTCAAAATGGTGTCACCTTTCTTACATGTACAAGCATGAGCTAAATCAGTTTTAGTGGGTTGAGAAGGTGAACTTGAAGAGGAGGAAGGTTCACTCAGCTTGAGTGACTCAACTTGCACTTCAAGGATCTTGATAACCTTGATCAGGTCAGCAAGTTGGTCCTTGATTGCAACATTTGAGTTGGTTAACTCCAGGCAAGCTTCCTTGCTTGAAGCTAACTCAAGCTCTAGTGAATTGATTTTCTCCTTTTCAAGTTCTAGAAGTTTGTCAAGTTTAACATACTCCTCCTTTTGGGAGATAATCATGTCCTCTTGACGATGAATTAACCTCTCCTTCTCAACAAGTTGATCAAGTAAAAATTTCATTTTTGTTGCAGCTTTTCTATCTAGTCCAATAAGCATATCCTCATTATCACTATTTATTTCATCATCACTAGAGTAGGAATGCACGGAAGGGGCTTTGATGGTTACCTTGCGTTTACCTTCCTTTGCCATGAGGCAAGTACCATTTCCCTTCCTTGTGCCGAGTGTAGGAAAGAGAGTAGACTTCTTGGACGTGCTCTCGATAGATGTGCTAGCCATCTCTTCTTCTTCGGATGATGAGGACTCATCATTTGAGTCCCACTCCTTCCCTATGTGAGCTTGTTCGGCTTGTTTCTTCTTCTTGAAGAATTTCTTGGGTTGAGGCTTGGCTTCTTTTGTCTTCTTCTTCTTCTCTTCGTACGGGCAATCAACAATAAAGTGGTTGTACTCACCACAATTATAGCATGCCCGCCTCAACTTTGCCTTTGTTCTGTCCTTGTACTTCCCTTCACTTGATTTTGTACCTTGTTTTTTCTTCATTATTCTCTTGAACTTTTTCATGAATAATATCATGTCATCTTCATCTAGTTCACTGCTCTCGTCGTCACTGTCTTCCTCTAGTTGTGCTTCTCTAGCTTCTTTGGATAGGGGCTTGAGGGTGGACTTCAAGGCAACCCCTTTCTTCTTTGCCGAGGTGAGGTCGGCAATTTCCTTGACGTGCTTTGCTTGTTTTTCCATCATCTCAAAGTTGATGATCTTTCCAAGAAATTCATCCAGAGTCATCCTTTTGTATCCGGGGCTTTCTCTAATCATGGAGCATAGTGTGACATTGCGAGGCATAAAAGCTCTAAGCATGAGCTTTACCACCTCGTGGTCATTCCACTTCTTGCTCCCATATGATTGAACCTTGTTGACGAGTGTCTTCAATCGGTTGTACATATCTTGAGGTGACTCATCTTCCTCAATTGCGAATCTTCCTAGTTCGCCTTCGATCATCTCAATCTTTGCTTCACGAACATGTCGGTCACCTTCATGTGCAGTTTGCAGTGTATCCCATATCTCCTTAGCAATTTTGAGTCCATCAAACTTGGTGAACTCGTCCTGACTGAGTGAGGAGGTGATTACTACTGCGGCTTGAGCGTTTCTATGAATAGCCTGCTCTTGGCTTGGGGTGAGCTCTTCATCGTCATCCGGAATATCTATCCCTGTGCATACAACATGCCATAGACCTGGATTGAGGGAAATCAAATGCATTTTCATATTCTGCCTCCACATTGAGTAATCACTTCCATCGGAGTGTGGGGCTTTTCAGAGTGGGATAGATAAGTAATGACTATTATTGGAATTTAGACGATCATAGTTAAAAGGATATCGGGAGTAGTCGGTGTGACTACTCCCCTTATTCTTCTCTTCAACTTTCACTTTCCCTTTGGAAAGTGCCTTCTTTCTGAGCAGCGCCTTTAGCTCCAGCGTCTCCTCATCATCGTCCTCGAAGTCTTGAATGGCTTCGAGGTACTTCTCCATCTTTTGGATATTGGCGTTGTTAACCTCCTCTTGGTTGTTGGTTTTGTGGATGTCCTTCATCTCCTACATGATCTCTTCGAGTGGTTAGACTCTTTCTTGAAGAACCCGCTCTGATACCAATTAAATGTGGCCTAGAGGGGGGTGAATAGGCCTTTTTGCAAATTGTCGGATCCTACAACACTTAACAACCAGTTCAATACCAGAGATATTGGACTAGTCCGGTAAAGTGCGGACTAGTCCAGTGTTCACGGACTAAGTGGATTGAGCTTGATCGATTAGATTGATTCTTTTATGTATGCAGCGGAAATATAGAATCAAATAAAGGTTTCAATGTTATAAGCTAGATTATATCACAATTAAATCTTGTGTTTAACAATCCAACATGAGATAAGCAATGATTATGAAACCCTAGGTTATATTGATGAATTAGAACGATGAACACCAAAAAACACAAGACACAAGGATTTATCCCGTGGTTCGGCTCCCACAAAGGCAACCTACATCCACTTTGAGGAGTCCACAAAAGGAACAGGTCTTCTCCAACCCTACCCTCGTCGGATCGCCACGAATGCCAATCCTCTTCCACTAATCACAAAGGGGTGAATAACCAAATTCAAAGGGGCCTTCTCACACGTTGAGAGCTCCCTTGGATTACAAAAAGAAATACCACCAAGACACACTCAAAATATTACAATTAAAACGCAGGAGTGTGTTAGAGAGTCAAACCAAGAGCTCAATGGTGTTGAACGTGTCTCTCCAATGATCTAGAGTGAATCCTCAAAGGATTGATCGTTGTTGCACTTAATTCGTGGAGAGATGTGGTTTTTGAGGCTCTTGGGAGGTATGATGGCGCTAGGGTTCGAGAGAGGTAAAAATATGGCCGTACAACTCTATTTATATAGGTTTCTAAAAGTGACCGTTAGGTTTCAGAAAGTTCGGACTAGTCCGTGGTGGTCACCAGACTAGTCCGGTGTGCTGAGTGTAGCAAACCCTAAGTGTCCCGAAATATCGGACTAGTCCGGCTAGGAGCGGACTTGTCCGATTTCGCTACTGGAAATCTTTGGACTAGTCCGATAGCCATCGGACTTGTCCGGTTATGTGAAACCCTAAGTGTATAGGATGACAAGTCCGCACTTGGGGGACTTGTCCGATTCATATCAGAGGGTATTTCGGACTAGTCCGTGCACACATCGAACTTGTCCGATTTGGATCAGAAAGAATATCGGACTAGTCCGGATGTGATCGGACTTGTCCGATTTTGTGTGACTTGTGAAGTGTTTTGAGGACTAGTCCGCACTGGGGAGGACTAGTCCGATTCTAGTCAGAAAGGATATCGGACTAGTCCGGTGTCTGTCGGACTAGTCCAGTCCTGTGTAACTTTGTGCAATGTGTGTGTTTAAATGTGGTTGAGCTCTTGGGATGTGTTTCCTTAACACACTCCATACACAATAATCTACTACTCTTCTTCCTTGAGCTCATTTCCACTTTGCTCCTCATTCTTCCTTCTTTTTGGTACTTTGTTCATTTTTCTGTCATAAGCCTGCACTCATCTGAACAAAGAGGTTAGGATCTCAATTGCTTGTCATAAATCATCCAAAAACCACAAGGGAGTCCTAGATGCACTTTCATGATCCACCCTTATGACCAGCCAATCCTTATTTCAGCCATCCCACTTCTCAGAAGGGAACATCTTCAAGTACTTGAAGGGTCAGTTCTTGCGCTTCACGAAGTAGTAGAAGCCGAGAAGCTCTTTCCTTTTCTGGTGGTGTGGACCTTGAAGAAAGTCCAGAAGAGCTTGAAGCAGGACGTCACACCCACCCACATCTCGCAAAAGTGGATAAATGTCACCACTAGCAAGAAGGAGTGGGAGCCGAGGTGGTGGAGTTGCAGGCCGTAGAAGTCCAGCAGCATCAGTTGGAAGATGGAGAACAGCGGGATGAGCCCCACCATGGCAAACACTGATAAGTACACAATCTCGTCGTGGCTTTCCTTCTTGAAGGGGAGCTTGCCGAGGTGAATCGAGTTGTTGAAGGAGTCGCTCTTCCACCCCATGTAGGTGCGGACTCTGAAAAACTCTTCGTCGCTCTTGATCTAGCTGTGAGGAAGACCCAACTCCATCTTTGCAAAGTGGAGCTGAAGTGGGAGAAAGGTTGCAAGGGCGGAGAGCTCTAAGTGCAAGATCAGATGGAAACGTAAAGAGTTTTCTTCTCGCACAGACTTTCTCCCTTTAGTAAGCCTTCGCAACACTTGGATGTAAACTACCTCTAGACCCGAATCTCAAATGACCTCATCAATGACAAGGGGCCTGGGTCCACTTTGTTAAAAAAAGTCACACCAGGCGAACCATTGTCATGATGGGATGTTGGAAGCCCGAGGGCGGCAGCCTGACAGGGCTACAAAGATTACTCTGGGAACCGATACAAACTTTGTATTGGGAACCGGCGACCTTCAATTGCGTGAGATCTACACGCCAGGATCCCACTCACCATACCAAGAAGGGCCACGCAATGATGGCATAACTGTGTACCGTCGTCCCAACTGCCTAGGAAAAGACTTTAAAGTTGCAGCACGGGAATCGATGATGGCCCCACCTCCGGTAGCATAACCTTTACCTGAGGACCTCTCCCTGAGGTGGGCCCCGGGGCCACTGTCAATACCCTGCGTACCGGGTACCCCTGATACCGCAAGCAAAGCCAAGGAGTTCCTATGTCTAAGTGGAAGACGTTCGAAGGGGATACGCATCCCGCGTAACCGAACTTACCTCCCTCCTTAGGATAGTTCCGGTGTAGCCACATGTCCAGAAGAGTCGGACCTGCCTCCCTTGTTTCGGTAGCTCCGGTGCTACCACGTGTCCTGCAGAGTCGGACCTGCCTCCCTTTTCAGAGAAGCTCCAGCACTGCCACGTGTCCAACGGCATTAGACCTATCCCTCAGTAGAGGGAAGCTCCAGAACTTCCACGTGTCAACGCCTGAACCTACGTCAACAACGGGAAGACAGCGGGATCTCCAAAGGCACGGACATTCAAGAGCCATCAATTGGATGTTACAAGACCTAGTTAATGCATCATTAATGACATATTAATGATGCACGATCAGAGGAATATAAAGTCTGGTAACGCTGTCATTAAGGCATGTTATCACTCTATTAACCGTCCATCACACAGTAGATCATGTACATGATAGTTAATACAGCTGGGACCACTTATCGGGCCAGGCACAAACTGTAGCAGTCAGTCCTTGGCATATAAAAGGGTTGCACTGCACGACGATCAAGAGGATACGCATACAAGCTGATACATATCCATACAATCAACACACACCCGTGGAGTAGGGTATTACGCTCAGGCGACCCAAACCACGTAAAATATGCGGTGTTCACCTCTTGTCTGAATCTTGACTCGTGCCCCAACCGAATACGAACCTTCGCAGACTACTTCTTAGTAGTACCGGGAGAAGTTTCCTAGTCCACAATTCGACACATGCATACTTTTGCTGATGTGTCATAATCTTATTAGTTGTGAAATTAATAAAGACTATGTTATTTTGTTGGAGATGAGATTGACTAGTAGGCCCACCGACTGATCAAAGAAAAGTTCATTTTACTACGCTCAACTATAAGCATTGTTCACTTAACCCTCTAAAGAAAATTTTGATTCAGTTTACTCACCGAACTATTTACATTGGTTCAATTCAGTTCCTAGTGAAAATTTTCCTTTTTGTTTCTCTCTGAATCTTTATTTTCTGAGGCTAAAAATGTGTGGGATTATATGTTACAACATATTAATATATTAGAAAATATTTTAGAATTTTTCTATTATATATATATATATATATATTAAAGCATCTAAACAAATCTTGCTTGGGAGATGGAATAATGCAAGAAAAAGTTCATTCATGAAAAATTTAGAAATATTTTTCTAGCATTGTGTATGATATCATCTATCATCCTACTATAATTTAACTTCAAAAATAATTCATACAAAGAAACAAAAAAAATAAAAAAATGAATAGGAGATGTATTGAACCAATGTAAATAGTTCGGTGGAGTAAAATGAAAAAAAAAAATAGAAGTTAAGTGAACAACGATGGTACTTGAAGATAGTAAAATGAAATTTAAAAGATTGCTCATTGATCCAAGGTATGATAACAAACTATTGATTAGAACAAGTCCTCGATCTATCTCTTCTCTTCATTTCGTCGTGGTTTGAGATCGATAGAGACTTCCCGAAGCGTCCGTTGCTCGCTCATCAGTGAAAGACAAAACGCGCATTCCTTGATTAATTAGAAACGAATGCATAGAGGAAAGACCACTTATTGATTCAGGGGGAAGACAAAAGACACGCACACCAAAGCATTTTGGAGGCTTCCATATTGTGTTAGCGTATAGACGGACAAAAACGTAAGGAAAAAAAACAAAAAAAAATGTCGGAAGCCCAACTGAAAATATCAGAGCCAGGTTTCGATCCTGGACCTGTGGGTTACGGGCCCACCACCGTTCCGCTGCGCCACTCTGATGTTACGGGCCCACCATTGTTCCGCTGCGCCACTTTGATGTTTTCGTTAATACTTTCGAATTTAATTTATAACTCTTTATAGAGTAAGATCTATCAAGCCTGAAAAATATCTGCACGCTTCATGCCCTACATTAGGCATAAATGCATAACTGAAGTGGGATCAAACGCGGATGAACATGTTTGATACGCTTGCCCAACCAGGCCAATTAAGAGTGATCAGAGTACTACTACCTAAAACGTTCATCCGAATTTCATGCGTCCCAAAAAGATCCTACCTAAACCGCCTCCACAGTAATACGAAGATGAGCATCACAGATGCTAATGACAATTCGACACCACGATCTCCAACGTCTTTAACCGTGGTGTGGGGAACGTGACCAACAGGGAGGGCAGTGAGGAGATGTTGAGCAGCTGCAGCTCCACATGGAATCCATCCATTTTGACCAACCTCGCTCCAGATCGAGGTGGATTCCTACAGGATTTGGGGACTAGGGTTCTTGAGCAAGAAAGAAGAGAAGGGGGGAAAGATCAAACAGATCGATATGGGGGAGAGGGGGGTGACGAGCACCATGCGATGCAGTGGGGTGGTTTAGTGGTATGGTGGGTAATTTTCATTAAATTATCATGAGAAGTGAGTATTTTATATATTATAATCTGAAACACGCACATATTGAATAGATTGTTAAATTATCATAATCTATGAGTCCAGATTATATAATCTGGATAAATAATCTGTCAATTTGTTTCCTCTGTGCAGATTATAATCTTCATATTATATGATACATATTATAATCCAAAATAAACAGGCCTAACATGTATGAGTGTCTCCCGTCAACGCTTAAGTTATTTTCGTGTTAAACTTGTCATATGTGATGATGAGTAAGATTTAGCTTCAGGCCACCCGATAATGGCTTCCCAAGATTGGAGAAAATCTTAATACTTTACTCTTGCATATTGCATTATTAGTTTACTCTCTGATCAACAAAGGGCTTCACATATTTTGTTTACTCCATGATCAGGGTGGCCCTCGACGTCGTGACGGGCCCACAGTAACTGGCCCAAAGCGCTCCGTTGCAGGTGGTCGGCCAGACCCATGCGCCTGCCCCGACCAGACATGGGTCCCGACTCCCGAAGACGGTCCGTGGTGAGTCTCCATTGGTCCGGAATACTCCCTCCTTCCCATAATAGATGTCGTTAAGACATGAATATGTAGTTCTTTTTTAGTTGTTTTCTTTGTCCAAAACAACATCTATTATGGGATGGAGGGAGTACTTGCGCCATGCGGGGACCTGTGGAACCTGCCCCGAAAGGGCCACCCACTGGGGACCGGGGCCTAAAGACCAGCTATGCCTACGAGCCTCTGGGGTCACTGATCTCTCTGAGTCTCCCCAGCTCTATGCTGCATGGAAAGTGTCGGTATCCGGCATACCAGTTACCCTCGCACATATCCTAAAGCCGTTTAGCTATCCTGCCTCCAGTCAAGGCTGGATCCGAGGACGCCACGTGTCTAGAAGGCCCGGATCTCTCTACCTCAGATATGGGGTTCGGAGTACCTACATAAACTTCAAGGAGGAGTCCAGCTCCTTCTCAGGGACGAGCTCCCAAGCGGCCACGTGTCCAGCGGAAGGGATCCCGCTCCCCCATGGGAGAGGGCTCCGGAGCTGCCACGTGGCTTGAGACAACACACAGGCCACCTCCCCGAAGAGGCGGACTCCGGCTCTGTCACTTGTCTCGCGGCCTTGGAACCCCCGCTCTACTCAGGAGCGGGCTCCGGGGCTGCCACATGGCCAGCGGGTCAGGACCCGTCCTCCCTAGAAGAGGCTAGCTCCCGAGCCACCACGTACCATGCAACTTGCCCTGGGCGGTGGGTTGCGGGAGTTAAGAGGGTGGTGCGCCTTGTCCAGATCAGGCATTGAAGACTCGCGTCTTCCCCAGGCGCGTGACGCGGCGCACGCCTGCTGTTAGGTAATGCTGCGCCCAATCGCATTGCAGTGAAGATGCAACAGGCCTAACTCACTCCGCCAAGTGGGTAGCTTACGGCGTCAGGGACATATGGATGGGACATTTCCCGCCATCATCAACGATTATGCATGGTCTACTGGCGACTGAGGCGGCAAGACGGCGAGTCTTTAAGCCGCGGTCAGAGGAAGCTTATGCAAGAAGTCTTAGATCTTTAGGATAAGATCGCCCCGGGGCCACCTGTCGGGCTCCGGACCCAACTTGTAAGGCGTCCAGCCTTTATAAATGGACTGGACTGCCACCATTACAAAGGACAACCAATCAATCCCCCCTCCCACACACACACCAGCAATGCAACCTCACCGTGAAGTAGGGTGTTACGCTCTTGCGGCTCGAACCACGTAAAAACCACCATCTCATACTCTCATACGTGTGATCACTCGATTGAGAACTAAGCCCTGCCGTCAAAGAACCTCTGCGGGCTGATCCTTAGCAGATTCGGGGAAAGTGTCACATTAACACTTCGATAGAAAGGCACCTTGAGCCTTTCCCATCTGAGACCCTAGTGGACCCGATGCTCGAGGAGATGTCGGGTTGGGTCGTCATAGCATCTACGGCCGAACTAACCAAGGACCACGATGAGCCACTTTCTATTCGCCGGGCATGCAGGGTAGTCTGGATGAGCAGGACCCTCTGATTGCAGTGACTAGGGTGCTGGAGCCACCCCCTCCTCCGACAGCAGGTTACAGCATCAACGATATCGCCGAGATGTTCTAGCCTGTACCAACCCCAATCATTGCCACCCACCTCCATCAGCGATGGGAGGGTGTCGCACCAAGGAAAGGAAGGCACCTATGGAGGCTACTGAAAGTGCATCTAGGAATCCCTTGTGGGTTTTGGATGATTTATGACAAGCAAATGAGATCCTAACCACTTTGTTGAGATGAGCACAGGTTCTAATGAGAAAATGAGTAAAGTGCCAAAAAGAAAGGAGAATGAGGAGTAATGCGGAAAAGAGCTCAAGAAACAAGTGTAGTAGATCATTGTGTATGGAGTGTGTTAAGGAAACACACCCCAAGAGCACAAGCACAAATAATCTCACACATTGAACATATTTATACAGGACCGGACTAGTCCGACTGACCCCAGACTAGTCCGATATCTTTCTGCACAAGATCGGACAAGTCCTCACAATGCGGACGTGTCCTCACAGTCCAGTTTTTCACTGACCGGACTAGTCCGATATCACCATGGACTAGTCCGATATCTCTCTGACTAGAATCGGACTAGTCCTCCCCAGTGCGGACTAGTCCCCAAACACTTCATAAATTGCACAAAATCAGACAAGTTCGATAACACAACGGACTAGTCCGATATCTTTCTGATGTCAATCAGACAAGTCCGATATTAGCACGGACTAGTCTGAAAAACCCTCTGACCTAAATCGGACAAGTCCTCCAAGTGCGGACTTGTTCCAAATTCACTTAGGGTTTCACATATCCGGACAAGTACAATATTTATCAGGCAGTCTAAAGTTTTCCAAAACCAAAATCGGACAAGTTCGATATTTCGGTACACCTAGGGTTTGCTACACGCAACACAACGGATTAGTCTGGTATCCACCACGAACTAGTCCGATCTTACTAAACCCTAACGATAACTTTTGGGAACCCCATATAAATAGGTGTACACGGCCCATCTTTCAATATCTCTTGACCCTCTGCGTCGTCACACCTCCCAAGAGCCTAGAAAACATCTCTCCATGAAATCAAATGCAAGAAAGATCAATCCCTTGAGGATACACTTTAGATCATTGGAGAGACACAGTTCATCACTCATTGAGCTCTTGGTTTGATTCCCTAACACACTCCTGTGGTTTTCATTGTGATCTTAAGAGTGTGTTCTTGGTGGTGTTCATATTGTAATCTTGGGGAGCCCTCAAAGTGTGAGAAGACCCCTTGAATTGGGTTATTTTCCCTTTGTTATTAGTGAAGAGGATTGTCCTCCATGGCAATCCGACGAGGGTATGGTTGGAGAAGACCCGATCCTTTTGTGGACTTCTCAACGTGGACGTAGGTTGCCTCTGTGGGAACCGAACCACGGGATAAAGTGCTTGTGTTCTTTCTTTGTTCCCATTGTTCTTGTACTTCATATATATCTAGGGTTTCAATAAATCTTACTCACTTTACGTTGAAACATTGAATATAAGATTAACTTGTGGTACATCCTAGTTTATAGTTTTGTAACACTTCAATTACAAATATATTTCCATTTCATACATCCTAGGATCAAGATAATCGATCAAATTTGATAAACCTAGTCGGTACACACCGGACTAGTCCGCACTCGACCGGACTAGTCCAACATTTCGATATTTGATCTGGTTGTTAAGTGTTGCAGTTTCCGACAGAAATTCAAAAAGGCCTATTCACCCCCCCCCCCCCTCTAGGCCACATTCAATTGGTATCAGAGCAAGACTCTTCGAAAGGATACTAATCACTCGAAGAGATCATGTCGGACATGAAGGACGTACACAAGAGTGTCAACCAAGAGAAGGTTGAAGAAGAAGAGAACCAAAAATTGGAGAGGCTCCTCGAGGCCATTTGAGACTTCGAGGATGACGATGAGGAGACATTGGAACTCAAGGCACTCCTAAGAAAGAAAACCCTCTCCAAGGGAAAAGTGAAGATTGAAGACGAAAAGAAGAAGACGGGGAGTAGTCACACCTACTACTCTCGATATCCTTTTAATTATGATCGTCTAAATTCTAATAACAATCATTATCTATCTATTCCACTTGGAAAAGCCCCACACTTCGACGGCAATGACTACTCAATGTGGAGGCAAAACATGAAAATGCATTTGATTTCTCTCATAGTATGCACAGGAATAGATATTGCGGATGATGATGAGGAGCTCACACCTAGCCAAGAGCAAGCAATCCATCGAAATGCCCAAGCTGTTGCAGTCATCACCTCATCACTCTGTCGGGATGAATTCACAAAGGTGGATGGACTCGAGATCAAAAAGGAGATATGGGATACGTTGCAAACCGCACATGAAGGCGATCATCATGTGCGAGAAGCGAAGATCGAGATGGTTGAAGGCGGGTTGGGAAGATTCGCCATCAAAGAAGACGAGTCGCCACAAGATATGTACAACCGACTAAAGACGTTCATCAACAAGGTGCGAGCATACAGAAGCAAGAAGTGGAATGACCACAAGGTGGTGAAGCTCATTCTTAGAGCTTTCATGCCTCGAAATGTCACCTTGTGCTCGATGATACGAGAAAGCCCCGGGTACAAGAAGATGACTCCGAATGAGCTACTTGGGAAGATCATCAACTTTGAGATGATGGAAAAGCAGGCCAAGCATGTTAAGGAGATTGCCGATCTCACCTTGGCAAAGAAGAAAGGGGTCGCTTTGAAGTCCACCCTCAAACCTTTATCTAAAGAAGCTCGAGAAGCGCAATTAGAAGAAGACGGTGACGATGAGAGCAGCGACTTGGATGAAGATGACATGATACTATTCATGAAGAAATTCAAAAGAATGATGAAGAAAAGACAAGGGGCTAAATCAAGTGAAGGGAAGTACAAGGAAAAATCAAGAACGAAGTTGAGGCGGGCATGCTATAACTGTGGTGAGTATAGCCACTTTATAGTTGATTGTCCATATAAAGAGAACAAAAAGAAGACCAAGGAAATGAAGCCTCAACCCAAGAAATTCTTCAAGAAGAAGAAGCAAGCCAAACAAGTGCATATAGGGAAAGAGTGGGACTCAAATGATGAGTCCTCATCCGAAGAAGAAGAAGAGATGGCTAGCATAGCCATCGAGAAGACATGCAAGAAGTCCACTCTCTTCCCAACTCTCGGTGCATGGAAAGGGAACGGCACTTGCCTCATGGCAAAGGAAGGTAAACGCAGGGTAACAACCAAACCCTCTTCTGTACATTCCTATTCTAGTGATAGTGAAAATGCTAGTGATAATGAAGATATGCTCATCGGCTTAGACAAGAAAACAGCTGCAAAAATGAAATTTTTACTTGATCAACTTGTTGAGAAGGAGAAGTTGATACATCGTCAAGAAGACATGATTATCTCCCTGTGACACCCGGTTCCGAATATGAACCAAGCGTAACGCATATGTGTGCCCAGGAAGTTCATCACACATATACGGTTGCATCACAAACGATATACAGAATTTAACCACGTCTTAACTATTAAATAAGTACTTTATTACAATAATCCAATAGTTCACGAATGATAAAACTCTAAATAATGCAGCGGAAAATAAACTAAACAGCACGACTCCAATCCACAGGCAATTGACGGCGGTACGCAACCTAGTACTCCACGTGATCCTCAGGGTACTCCCAATTGTCTCCAGTAGCTGTTGGGGGGGGGGTTGCAAGGGTGAGTACATGTCGTACTCAGCAAGTGTGGAAAGTATGACATGTGGCTAATTCAAATGACGACAATAATAATGGCTAAGTGCTGAAAAGTACAGTAAAACATTTGAAAAGCATTATACTATGTCTATGTGAAATGATCCCATCATAACCATCATATTAACATAATATAAACCATATCCAATTATTGCCAACATCATCATTATCCACGTCCAATTACCATAACTCAAATTCATATCCATGACCATAATCCATAAACCATAACCATTACCAACCCATGACCATAAACCAGCCATAACCATTACCAGACCATAACCATCCATAACCATCCAAATCCCAATTTCCAACTCTAATCATGTAGGTCATCCAGGCGCTCATAACCGGGAGCACGGCTATCATGATAGTTTTTAACACTCTGCAGAGTTTGTACCACTTTACCCACATGTTTGTGATTTCATCACCTTTTGATGACTAAGAAACCTCCATTATGCCATCTCACACTTCCGTAGGTGCGTGGCCAAGAGATCACAAAATAGCCTTTCAAAGGGACTACTAGTATGTACGGGCCCACTAAGGTTTCAACGGCAGGCTTGAATCTCTATTCTCCCACCCACGGGCCCCCTCGTGTGCCATGCGGATCCCAGGGTAGTCCTCCTCGACTCCCATTCCCCGCGCCATCCAATGGTTCATACCATACTAGCAGCGCTCCTAATTATTCAGCTACGCCGCACCCATACTTGGCCTTGTGGTGGCACTGTTGACCTGGCGTATTCTCGCATGAACCGGTCCTTAGATCTAAGGCAAGCAAACCACCATAACATCCAACCCATCCACATACCAGGCTTGCTTAGATCACCCATCATATTGACCAGTTCACATTAACCATAGTATCATTGATGCATAATTAAATGTGTAGTGTTGTTTGCCATCCCAATTAATTAAGCGAAGCGAAAAGGTAAAAACCCTTCCCGACTCTCTACCATAAATTCCAGGTGACAAGGGTGGTCAAACAAAACTAGTAAACTTCCTACCATAGGATTCCCATCAATTTGACACAAGCATGCAAGTTCGCAAACAAAACATTTATTTTAAAATAGGATCAATATGCTTCAAGGATACTTGCTTTGCTCCGACGGATGGGGCTGCTCAAGCGCTTCAAAGTCTTGATTTTGGAAATCCTCGTATGCGGCCTCTTGAGCACGTCCCTCTACGCGTGATCATACATACAAGAAAACATATACAATTCAACATGATACACGTAAAATAATCAACATGCAATGACATGCATGCATGCACAATTTAATAATTAATTTACTACGGTTGTTTATTAATTAGATGCGAGTAGTTCATACGTGTTCATATGAGTTTATGGGGGTTTTAGGGTGGATTAATGCTGCTGAAAATAAAATTATGGTGCAACTAAAATCAATTTACGCCTATTAGATTCAATATGATCGCTAAAATTCGCATCGGGAACATGGCCTACCGTAGATGCGATGGCTTCGATGATCGTGGGATGGGGACAATGCGTAGACGAAGTAGATGCGTCCTCTGGCGGCACGACGACGGCGACGCGATGGCAACGACGATCTCCAGCGGACGGTGGGGCCCTCCTCTTTTTCTTCCTCTTCTTCCCCTTCTTTTTCTCCTTTTTCTTCCCTGGGCGCAGCCCTCTGGTGCCTCCTTTTTTTCTCTGTTCTGGTGGTTTCTATCGTAGGCGGCGGCGTCTGGCGGCTGGGAAAAACCCTACGAGGGTTACGGTCGTTTATATAGGGGCGTGACGCGCTGGAATCGCGGAGTCCGGCTCGGACGCGTCGGTCGCATAGCGGGCGGGGTCGGGATCGCGCGCGGGATGCGCGGGATCGGGCGCGGGCCGAGGCGGGGTGGGATCCGCGCGCGCGGGAATCGGCGGGAGGGGATCGGGATCGGGGGCGGGGCGTGGCGGCATGGTGGGACGCGGGATCGCGCGCGCGCGGGCGCGCGTCGGGGGCAGCGCGAGCGGGGCTGGGGCGCTGGCTGGGCCGTTCGGCGGCCTGGCCGGCGGTTCCCCTTTTTTTCTTTTTTTTTTTATTTTTACTTTCTTTTGTTATATAATTTATTATATATATTTATATATATATATATTGTTATTTATATTATATATATATATATATTATTTATTATTTATTATTATGTATATTATTAATATTTTATTTATTTTTTTATATATTGTTATATATATTATTTATATATATATTTTTATATATTTTTATTATTATTTTTATACTTATTCCTTATTACAAGTTTTAGGCTATTTTTCTTTCTTTTCCTCTATTAAAGTTTAATGAAAGAATATATATGCAATGCGATGCATGATGCAAAAATTTAGGGTGTTACAAACCTACCGCCCTTAAAGTGAATCTCGCCCTCGAGATTCGATAGCGTGGAGAAAAGATGAGGGAATTCTGCCTTTAGGTCTTCTTCACGTTCCCATGTAGTTTCGGCTTCTGTATGGTGTTTCCATTGCACTTTGCACCAACGGATCCTCTTATTTCTCGTGACCCTTTCCTTCATGTCCAAAATTTTGATAGGTTGCTCGACATAGGACAAATCCTCTTGAAGTTCTAACTCGTCCATCGGCACTTGTTCTTCCAGTACCCTGAGACACTTCTTGAGCTGAGAGACGTGAAATACGTCGTGTACATCGGAGAGATACATCGGCAGCTCAAGTCGATAAGCTACCTCTCCTCGCTTGTCCAGAATCTTGAATGGTCCGATGTAACGTGGTGCCAGTTTTCCTTTGACGTTAAACCGTCGCTAACCTCTGATAGGTGACACTTTGAGGTATACAAAATCTCCAACTTCAAAAGTCAGACTCCTTCGCCTATTATCAGCATAACCTTTTTGTCGAGACTGGGCAGCCTTTAAGTTTTCCCGTATTATTTGGACTTGCCTTTCAGCATCTTGTAACACGTCGGGACCAAACATTTGATTCTCTCTGGTTTCAGTCCAAAACAAGGGAGTCCTACACTTCCTTCCGTATAATGCTTCATAGGGTGACATTTTCAAACTTGCTTGGTAGCTATTGTTGTACGCGAATTCAGCGTACGGCAAACTTTTATCCCAACTTTTCCCATGCTTTAAAGCACAAGCTCTTAACATGTCTTCCAAAATTTGGTTGGTCCTCTCGGTTTGTCCATCTGTTTGAGGGTGATACGCCGCACTGAAGTTCAACCTTGTTCCCATTGCTTCATGCAATTTCTGCCAAAATCTGGAGGTAAACTGAGAACCTCTATACGATACTATCTTCTTCGGTACTCCGTGTCGACACACAATATGTTTCATATACAATTCTGCTAGCTTCGCGGTGGTATATGTGGTCTTGACAGGGATGAAGTGAGCTGATTTTGTCAATCGGTCCACAATAACCCATATTGAATCATAGCCAGACTGAGTTCGCTGTAATCCAACTATAAAGTACATACCAATCTCTTCCCACTTCCATTCTGGGATCTTCAATGGTTGTAGCAATCTGGCTGGCTTTTGATGTTCAGCTTTAACTCGTTGGCACACATCACAAAGTGCAACATATTCGGCTATGTCCTTTTTCATGCTAGCCCACCAATAACATGTCTTTAAGTCCTTGTACATTTTCGTACAGCCAGGATGAATTGAGTAAGGCGAGTCATGTGCCTCCTTCAATATTGTTTCTCGAATCTGCCTGCCATTAGGTACCACAATCCTCTTTCCAAGCCATAAGGTACCCTGTTCGTCCTCATCAAATCTGAATTCTTTTCCTTCTTGGGTCCTTTCCTTTATTTCCTGTATTTCCTTGTCCTTTGTCTGTCCTTCACGTATTTCCTGCTCTAATGTTGGGTTGACTTCCATCATTCCCATCTCATTTATGAATCCAAGGTTCAACCGTTCAAACTCCTTGCATAACTCGGATGGCAGCTCTCGTACTGTGAGTTGATGACTTACTCCTTTTCGGCTCAAAGCATCGGCCACTACATTGGCCTTCCCTGGGTGATAGTTGATTCCCACGTCGTAATCCTTGATGAGCTCCAACCATCGGCGTTGCCTCAGATTCAGATCCGTTTGCGTAAATATGTACTTGAGACTCTTGTGATCCGTATAAATCTCACATCGGTGACCAAAAACATAGTGTCTCCATATCTTCAAGGCGTGTACCACGGCTGCGAGTTCAAGGTCGTGTGTAGGATAATTCAACTCATGTTTCTTTAGTTGCCTCGATGCATAAGCTACCACTTGGCCTTCTTGCATGAGCACACATCCTAATCCTTGTCTTGATGCATCACAATATATATCAAAAATCTTGCTCACGTCCGATAATACTAACACCGGCGCGGTTGTCAACCTTTTCTTTAACTCCTCAAAGCTATCCTGACAAGCTTGAGTCCATCGGAATGCCTTCCCTTTCATGAGTAATTCGGCCATAGGCTTGGCCATTTTGGAGAAATCCTTAATGAATCGGCGGTAATATCCAGCCATTCCAAGGAAACTCCGAATTTCCTTAACATTCTGTGGCGGTTCCCACTTAAGCACATCTCTCACCTTCCCTGGGTCAACTGATACTCCTCCTCCGGAAATAATATGGCCTAAGAAAGAAACTTCTCGTAACCAAAATTGACATTTACTGAACTTGGCATACAATTGATGCTCCCTCAATTTCTGTAGCGTAAGCCTCAAGTGTTCCTCGTGTTCCTTCTCATCCTTCGAGTAGATCATAATATCATCGATGAACACTACAACGAACTTATCCAGATATTCCATGAAGACCTTATTCATGAGATACATAAAGTGCGCAGGCGCGTTCGTCAATCAAAATGACATGACGGTGTACTCATAAGATCCATATCGTGTCCGAAATGCTGTCTTGGGTATATCCAATGGTCTAATCTTCATTTGGAAGTATCCTGACCGCAAGTCGATCTTGGAGAAGATACAGGCACCCTTCATTTGGTCGAACAAATCCTCTATACGGGGCAGTGAGTACTTGTTCTTAATTGTCACTTCGTTGAGAGACCTATAGTCCACACACATCATCTGGGTTCCATCCTTCTTATCTACGAAGAGCACTGGGGCTCCCCACGGGGATGAGCTTGGGCGTATAAAACCCTTCTCTAGCTGCTCTTGAATTTGCTTCTTGAGCTCTGCTAATTCCTTAGGAGGCATCCTATACGGCCTCTTAGCTATAGGTGCAGTTTCGGGTATCAACTCAATGGCGAATTCTATGTCACGATCAGGTGGCATACCTGGCAACTCATCTGGAAACACATCCGGGTACTCGCGAACGATCGGAATGCTTTCCAATGTCACTTCTTCTACGTGATTCAGCATCGCTTTCTCTCTTGCAGGTTGGGCTGCCTCAACTTCGATGCGTGTACCATGTTCACTTGTCAACTGCACAATCCTCTCGGCACATTGAATGACTCCATTATACTTGCTCAACCAGTCCATTCCAAGTATTATGTCTATTCCTTGGGAGTCCAAGAATATGAGGTTTGCGAGAAAGTCTACCCCCCTTATTTTAATGCTTACTTTCAGACATACTATATTTGTCCTCATCTCTCCGCCAGGAGAACTTACTAGCATAGTTTGCTTCATATGAGATATAGGCAAATTATACTTGGCAACATACTTTGACGAGATGAATGAATGAGATGCTCCCGAATCAAATAAAACAGTCGCGGGGTTGGAGTTGGCGAGAAACATACCAATCACGACGTCATCAGCTTGCTGGGCTTCCTCAGTAGAGACATGATTCACATTGCCATGAGCAAAATTCTGCTGTCCACGGTTGCCTTGTGGTGCTCCTCCATTTGGTTGCGGGTTATTTGGCCTTGGTGCATTGTTCATAGGTCCATAGTTTCTTCTGGGGCATTGGCTTGCAAAGTGTCCGGGTTCTCCACACACATAGCATGTCTTACCGCCCGTAGCATTAGGGAAGTTTGGGCGCAACTGGTTTTGAGCATTTGCCGGCATGTTAGGACGCGGCGCAGGTGGCACAAGATAGCGAGGCGCTTGCATGGCGGGGCGTTGCTGCGGTGGCTGATTTTGGCGGGGCGGATAAGCAGTGCAGTATGCGGGAGCAGATGGGTTGTATTGTGTTGCAGTAGGTGGTGCATAACGGGGGCGAACATTGCTTCCTTGCTGCGGTCCCTGATGTGGCATCTTCGTCTTGTTGTCCTGCTCCATCTCACGAACCTTGTTCTCAACCACAATGGCCTTGTCAACCAGCTTTTGGAAGTTTGGATAATCAGTATTGAGCAGCTGGACTTGAAGTTCATTGTTGAGACCCCTCATAAACAGATACTACTTCCTACTATCAGTTTTGATGTCTTCTGGAGCATATCTTGATAATTGAGTGAATTTGTTGAGATACTCACTCACGCTCATCCTTCCTTGCCTGAGATTTCAAAGTCTTGTCTTCTCAGTATCATAACTCCTTCAGGTACATAGTAGGATCAGAAACTCTGCTTAAACTCAGCCCAAGTGATTGCCTCCTGATTATCATGAGCGTTGCAAAGAGCTTCCCACCAGTCAGCGGCTGCTCCAACTAGTTGATGTGATGCAAAGAGAACCTTCTCCCTATCAGCGCACTGGACAATAGCAAGTTTCTTTTCAACGGACTTCAGCCAATCATCAGCTTCCATTGGGTTTGTGGCTTGTGCAAAGGTAGGCGGTCTGGTCCTCATGAACTCTCCCAAACGGTTGTGAGGAGGCAGAGGTGGCGGTGGAGGTATATGAGGCTGATTGTTGTTGTTATTGCCAGCTTGCAGCTATCCCATTGTCTGTATCATGGTCTGCATGAGCTGGTTCTGCATAGCTAATAGTTGTTCAATATTTATAGCTCCATGAGCATGTCCCTGGTTGTTCTGAGGTACTCCATGGTTCTCCTCCTCATCATTGGCATCCCTCTGGTTACGAGTTCTCACCATCTGTTGGCGAAAGAAGGGTGGGGACAGAAGGATTTAGAATTTGGAAAGAACGTCCCAACTATATGCATCAAGGTATGTGACACTAAATAATCCTTTATTAATATAGACCTATATTATGAGGATGTGGACAAGTGCCGAAGCATTCCACAACTCTCTACTAAGCACACAAGCACTCAAACAAGCACCAAATAAAATTGACAAAGATCCTAAAAGAAGTAACACAACTCAAGGTCACACAAGTATGTCTACGTCGCTCTTATTTAACTAATGGGGGTGTGCCTATCCTTGACTCGTGGCATAGGTCGAGGACTACTCGTCGTCAAGCGGGAATTCATCTGGGTCCTCGTCGTCGTCGTCGGGGTCCTCGGGGTCCTGTGGTGGTGAGGCAGCAGGTGGCGGTGGTGCGGTAGACGCCACACTGGAAGGCTCCTCGTCAGAGGACTCCTCAGAAGACGACTCACGCTGGCCGTTGCGACGGTCTGGAGAGTCTGGGGTCCACGTCGGGGTGTCGGACGCGTAGTCGTCTGGGTCCTCGTCGATGATCTGACGATACCTCCTGATTATCGCCTCGTGGCGCTGGGCGAGGTCACGTCCATCCTTAATCTCCTGCTGCGCCCTCTGAAGTCGGGCACTGAGCTGGGCCACGTCGTCAACAGTCTGACGAGACTGCGGGAGGTCTAGTGGTCCCTCCACGTGCCTGGAGACGAAGCTCGCAGTGCCACTGGGACGCTGCGGAACGAAGGCGTGCACCGTGTCCTCCAGACAGAAACGGCGGGCGTGGCTCCAAAAGGTGGCTGCTTCCCAGCTAGCATCCTGCTCCGCAGATCGGCGGGAGCTCCTCCAAGCAGGACTGCTGTGGGTCTTCACCAACTCATCACCATAGTAGATATAGATCTTGCAGCTCCACTCCTTCCTGCCGGGGCGCTGCACTCCAGTGGTGTGGTAGGAGAGCGAGAGGCTGTGGTGACGGTAGCCAGCCTCGCGGAATAGGGCACGGAGACGGTGACGCAGTTCTCCTGTGGCTCTGCCGTCAGAACGGATCACCACGGGGTGACGGGGGTCGATGGCCGGAGAGCGACTGGCCAACCTACGCGGGGGCACAAGTCCACCGGTCGACTTACGGGGGGTTGTCTTGGTGTGGGCCATCTACAGAAAACAAGAATACATTAGAGGAAAAAAATAACGAAATACAAATCTGAAGATTTCAGCAGCTAAAATGGCGGAAAAAGAGCGGTGCAGCGGTTCCAAAAGAACGAGAAAATAGAGAGAGAAAAAAATACAGCAACCAACACAATAATTTTACCCACTCATAACAGCAGCAAAACACACTTTTTTCACGAAAATTTAAGCAGCAAAACAGCAGCACTTATTATTGCTCACTTCTGAAAATTTTTATCAAAAACGCAGCAGTGATCAATACTTTTTGCAGCTGAAAATAAGGGAAAACAAAACAGCAGCAAAATTTTTTGAAAATAGCAGATTAGAAGAGTGTTCCTAAGTGCTCTAGAGTGTCCATTCTACCTAGGCTTGCGTCCTACGGTCAACGCGGCTCTGATACCAATTTGTGACACCCGGTTCCGAATATGAACCAAGCGTAACGCATATGTGTGCCCAGGAAGTTCATCACACATATACGGTTGCATCACAAACGATATACAGAATTTAACCACGTCTTAACTATTAAATAAGTACTTTATTACAATAATCCAATAGTTCACGAATGATAAAACTCTAAATAATGCAGCGGAAAATAAACTAAACAGCACGACTCCAATCCACAGGCAATTGACGGCGGTACGCAACCTAGTACTCCACGTGATCCTCAGGGTACTCCCAATTGTCTCCAGTAGCTGTTGGGGGGGGGGGGGGGGGGGGTTGCAAGGGTGAGTACATGTCGTACTCAGCAAGTGTGGAAAGTATGACATGTGGCTAATTCAAATGACGACAATAATAATGGCTAAGTGCTGAAAAGTACAGTAAAACATTTGAAAAGCATTATACTATGTCTATGTGAAATGATCCCATCATAACCATCATATTAACATAATATAAACCATATCCAATTATTGCCAACATCATCATTATCCACGTCCAATTACCATAACTCAAATTCATATCCATGACCATAATCCATAAACCATAACCATTACCAACCCATGACCATAAACCAGCCATAACCATTACCAGACCATAACCATCCATAACCATCCAAATCCCAATTTCCAACTCTAATCATGTAGGTCATCCAGGCGCTCATAACCGGGAGCACGGCTATCATGATAGTTTTTAACACTCTGCAGAGTTTGTACCACTTTACCCACATGTTTGTGATTTCATCACCTTTTGATGACTAAGAAACCTCCATTATGCCATCTCACACTTCCGTAGGTGCGTGGCCAAGAGATCACAAAATAGCCTTTCAAAGGGACTACTAGTATGTACGGGCCCACTAAGGTTTCAACGGCAGGCTTGAATCTCTATTCTCCCACCCACGGGCCCCCTCGTGTGCCATGCGGATCCCAGGGTAGTCCTCCTCGACTCCCATTCCCCGCGCCATCCAATGGTTCATACCATACTAGCAGCGCTCCTAATTATTCAGCTACGCCGCACCCATACTTGGCCTTGTGGTGGCACTGTTGACCTGGCGTATTCTCGCATGAACCGGTCCTTAGATCTAAGGCAAGCAAACCACCATAACATCCAACCCATCCACATACCAGGCTTGCTTAAATCACCCATCGTATTGACCAGTTCACATTAACCATAGTATCATTGATGCATAATTAAATGTGTAGTGTTGTTTGCCATCCCAATTAATTAAGCGAAGCGAAAAGGTAAAAACCCTTCCCGACTCTCTACCATAAATTCCAGGTGACAAGGGTGGTCAAACAAAACTAGTAAACTTCCTACCATAGGATTCCCATCAATTTGACACAAGCATGCAAGTTCGCAAACAAAACATTTATTTTAAAATAGGATCAATATGCTTCAAGGATACTTGCTTTGCTCCGACGGATGGGGCTGCTCAAGCGCTTCAAAGTCTTGATTTTGGAAATCCTCGTATGCGGCCTCTTGAGCACGTCCCTCTACGCGTGATCATACATACAAGAAAACATATACAATTCAATATGATGCACGCAAAATAATCAACATGCAATGACATGCATGCATGCACAATTTAATAATTAATTTACTACGGTTGTTTATTAATTAGATGCGAGTAGTTCATACGTGTGCATATGAGTTTACGGGGGTTTAGGGTGGATTAATGCTGCTGAAAATAAAATTATGGTGCAACTAAAATCAATTTACGCCTATTAGATTCAATATGATCGCTAAAATTCGCATCGGGAACATGGCCTACCGTAGATGCGATGGCTTCGATGATCGCGGGATGGGGACAATGCGTAGACGAAGTAGATGCGTCCTCCGGCGGCACGACGACGGCGACGCGATGGCGACGACGATCTCCGGCGGACGGTGGGGCCCTCCTCTTTTTCTTCCTCTTCTTCCCCTTCTTTTTCTCCTTTTTCTTCCCTGGGCGCAGCCCTCTGGTGCCTCCTTTTTTTCTCTGTTCCGGCGGTTTCTATCGTAGGCTGCGGCGTCTGGCGGCTGGGAAAAACCCTACGAGGGTTACGGTCGTTTATATAGGGGCGTGACGCGCTGGAATCGCGGAGTCCGGCTCGGACGCGTCGGTCGCATAGCGGGCGGGGTCGGGATCGCGCGCGGGATGCGCGGGATCGGGCGCGGGCCGAGGCGGGGTGGGATCCGCGCGCGCGGGAATCGGCGGGAGGGGATCGGGATCGGGGGGCGGGGCGTGGCGGCGGGGTGGGACGCGGGATCGCGCGCGCGCGGGTGCGCGTCGGGGGCAGCGCGAGCGGGGCTGGGGCGCTGGCTGGGCCGTTCGGCGGCCTGGCCGGCGGTTCCCCTTTTTTTTCTTTTTTTTTATTTTTACTTTCTTTTGTTATATAATTTATTATATATATTTATATATATATATATTATTATTTATACTATATATATATATTATTTATTATTTATTATTTATTATTATGTATATTATTAATATTAATATTTTATTTATTTTTTATATATTGTTATATATTATATATATATTTATTATTATTTTATACTTATTCCTTATTACAAGTTTTAGGCTATTTTTATTTCTTTTCCTCTATTAATGTTTAATGAAAGAATATATATGCAATGCGATGCATGATGCAAAAATTTAGGGTGTTACACTCCCAAAAGGAGGAATATGTTGAACTTGACAAGCTTCTAGAACTTGAAAAGGAGCGAAGCAAGTCACTAGAGCTTGAGTTAGCTTCAAGCAAGGAAGCTTGCTTGGAGTTAAGCGACTCAAATGCTACAATCAAGGACGAACTTGCTAACCTAATCAAGGTTAACAAGATCCTTGAAGTACAAGTTGAGCCACTCAAGCAAGGTGACCCTTTATCCTCTTCAAGCTACCTTCTCAACCCCTTAAAACTGAAACTGCTTCTACTTGTGGATGTGATAAAGTTAACACCAGCTTGAAAGACAAGTCAACCTTTACCGAGGACAAGCATCCTTCACAAAATGGCATATTTGACAAGGAAAAGATCAAATATGCACGTAGTGCATACTTGGTCACAAGATCTCCAAATGTCAAACATGGCATTGGTTACTCTTCTGGTGAAAAGCAACATGCTAGAAGCCATAAGAATAACAAGGATAGCATTGCATTTGTAAAGGGAAGACCCTCTCAAACTAGAAAGTTCAAAGTTAACGCACATGATAACCGAACTAGTCCGGTCGGGACACGGGCAAGTCTGGTCCTCCGGACAAGTCCGATCTCCCGGACTAGTCCTATATATAAACAACAACAGTTGCTTTTTAGAACCTTTGATGCATCTTATGTTTTAATGAGAAGTAATTCTGGTAAGATTTATGCTCATTATGTTGGGCCACGCCATGAGAACACCAAGTCTCATGTGTGGGTGCCTAAATCCCTTGTGACTAACCTAAAAGGACCCAAGCAAGCTTGGGTACCTAAAACCAAGGCATGATTTGTTTTTGTAGGCCTATTCCTTCGGTGGATCTAAATAGGTGTTAGACAGTGGCTGCACCAACCACATGACCGGAGAAAGAAGGATGTTCATTGAGTATGAAGAAAATGAGGATCCAAGCGAGGGCATCTATTTTGGAGACAATAGTCAAGGAAAGGTGTCCGGTACCGGTAAAATTTCCATATCATCTCAACATACTCTTTCTCATGTGCTACATGTTGATTCCTTAGATTATAACCTGCTGTCCATATCTCAATATGTGACAAAGGTTATAATTGCTTGCTCACTAATGAGGGTGTGACCGTCTCTAGAAGGAGTGATGGTTCCATTGCATTCAAGGGTATGTTGAAGGGAAAGTTTTACCTTGTTGACTTCAACATGGATAAAGCCAAACTTGACATGAGCTTGATTGCAAAGACCAACATGGGTTGGCTGTGGCATAGACGGCTAGCACATGTTGGTATGAGAAATCTTCAAAAACTCCTCAAGGGCGATCACATCCGAGGTTTGAAGGATGTTGTTTTTGAGAAAGACAGGCCTTGTAGCGCGTGCCAAGCCGGGAGGCAAGTTGGAACATCTCATCCCGCTAAGAACGTCATGACTACAACAAGACCGCTCGAGCTACTTCACATGGACTTATTCGATCCAATTGCTTACATAAGCATCAGCGGTAAAAAATATGGATTAGTAGTTGTTGATGATTTTTCTCGCTTCACTTGGGTTTTCTTTTTACATGATAAGGCAGAAACACAAGGAATCTTGAAGAAATTTTCCAAGCATGCTCAAAATGAGTTTTCATTGACGATCAAGAACATTCGAAGCAACAACGACACGAAGTTCAAGAACACACAAGTTGAGGAGAACCTAGATGAAGAAGGCATAAAGCATGAGTTTTTAGCTCCTTACTCCTCTCAACAAAATGGAGTTGCCTAAAGGAAGAACCGAACCCTCATAGAGATGGCGAAAACAATGCTCGATGAGTACAAGACCTTGGATCGATTTTGGGCGGAAGTAGTTAACGCCGCTTGCCACGCCATAAATCAACTTTATCTCCATCGACTACTCAAGAAGACATCCTATGAGCTACTCATCGGTAACAAGCCTAATATTTCATAATTTCGAGTTTTTGGTTCCAAATGCTATATTTTGAACAAGAAGCCTAGGACTTCAAAGTTCGCTTCGAAGTCCGATGAAGGTTTCTTGCTTGGTTATGATTCGAACACTTACGCCTATCGTGTCTTCAACAAGACCTCCGGACTTGTTGAAGTAGCACGTGACGTAGTGTTCGATGAAACTAATGGCTCCCAAAAGGATCAAGTTGATCCATGTGTGCTAGATAGAGAAGAAGCTCCTTGTCAAGCATTGAGAAGAATGGCGTTAGGCGAAGTTCGACAACAAGAACCACCTCTACATATGCATGAGGAAGATGAACCACAAGAGGAGGCCAAAGATCAAGGGGGAGCTTCCATACAAGATCAACCTCAAGAAGACAAAAATGATCAACAAGTCAATGAGGGCAACCATTTAGTGGGAGAAGAAGATGATCATGAAGATTCAAGACAGCAAGTGCCACACACAAGAGTACACTAATGCGTCACCCAATCGACAACATCATCGGTGACATCCAAAAGGGAGTAACTACTAGATCACGCATAGCTAATTTTTGTGAGCATTATTCGTTTGTATCCTTTTTGGAACTGCGCAGGGTTGAGGATGCATTGAAGGATCCGAATTGGGTAGTGGCCATGCAAGAAGAACTCAACAATTTCAAACAGAACGAGGTGTGGGAACTAGTCGAAAGACCCAAGTCCAACATCGTCGGCACCAAATGGGTCTTCCGCAACAAACAAGACAAATACGGGGTGGTGACAAGGAACAAGACACGACTTTTGGCCAAAGGGTATTCACAAGTCGAAGGTTTGGATTTCGATGAGACCTTTGCTCCCGTAGCTAGACTTGAGTCTATTAGAATATTACTTGCATATGCTACTCACTATGATTTCAAGCTCTATCAAATGGATGTGAAAAGCGCCTTCCTCAACGGACCAATCAAGGAGGAGGTGTATGTGGAGCAACCCCCCGGGTTTGAAGATAAGAGTTCCCCGACCACGTCTTTAAACTGTGTAAGGCTCTCTACGGCCTCAAACAAGCTCCTAGAGCTTGGTATGAGTGTCTTAGAGATTTCTTAATTGAAAATGGTTTTAAAATCAGTAAAGTAGATTATACATTGTTTACAAAGAACTTTGACAATGATATCTTTATTTTTCAAATTTATGTTGATGATATAATCTTTGGTTCAACTAATAAATCATTTCGTGAAGAATTTAGTAAAATTATGACAGATAGGTTTGAAATGTCTATGATGGAAGAGCTAAAGTACTTTTTGGGATTCCAAGTGAGGCAACAAAAGGAAGGGACGTTCATAAGCCAAACCAAGTACACTCAAGACATACTCAAGAAGTTTGGAATGGACAAGGCGAAGCCTATAAATACTCCCATGGAAACGAATGGCCACTTGGATCTCAATGAAGATGGACCAAATGTTGATCAAAAGGTATATCGCTTCATGATTGGATCTCTACTCTACTTATGTGCATCTAGGCCAGATATTATGTTGAGTGTGTGCTTGTGTGCAAGGTTTCAAGCCAACCCAAAAGAGTGTCATTTGACAGCCGTCAAGAGAATCTTTCAGTATTTAGTTCATACACCCAACCTAGGCCTTTGGTACCGCAAAGGTTCCAAATTCAATCTCATCGGTTACTTCAATGCAGATTATGTCGGATGCAAAGTAGATAAAAAAAGTACCTCCAGTACATGCTAATTCCAAGGAAGATCCCTAGTTTCTTGGTCCTCCAAGAAACAAAACTCCATTGCCCTATCCACGGCCAAAGCGGAGTATGTTGCAGCTGGGAGTTGTTGTGCACAACTCCTTTGGATGCGACAAACTCTAAGGGATTACGGTTACAATATGAACCGTATTCCACTCCTTTGTGATAATAAGAGTGCCATTAAAATTGCCCATAATCCCGTTGAGCACTCTAGGACCAAACACATAGACATCCGGCATCACTTTTTGAGAGACCATTCAATGAAGGGAGATATAGCCATTTCACATGTCAACACCGAAAAGCAACTAGCCGATATATTCACCAAGCCACTTGATGAAAAACGCTTTTGCGAGCTCCGAAATGAACTAAATATCCTCGATGCTCGGAGTGTGGCTTGAAATCTTGTATACCTGAATGCTATCTTCAAAATTTATTGATTGTGTTATGAAAATCATCTCTCTCAATTTTTCCGAAAAAACTATGTCAATTACTAGATCTTGGTGAATTATGATCATTGTTTGATTGTTGTATGCTTACTGATCATATTCATCAATATTATTCGATTTGCTTTGCCTCCCTATTTTCTAAATAAGTACCTTCGAATATATACGAATGGGCTAAGAATTTCTTCCCTAGTGACCACAGACTAGTCCGTGGTTGCCCGGACTAGTCCGCTCGTGCAGACTAGTTCGCAGAGTGACGGTTAGGCCAGACTAGTGCGGCAGACCACGGACTAGTCCGATATAGTCTCTGGAAAAGTTCAGACTAGTCCGCCCGTGTAGACTAGTCCGCAGAGTGACGGTTAGGCCAGACTAGTCCAGCAGACCACGGACTAGTCCGATATAGTCTCTGGAAAAGTTCAGACTAGTCCGATCATCTTTGGACTTGTCCGACTTTTCGTGTCCATAACCCTAGCCGCCGCCAAATCCTAATCTTCCTCACCCCACACTTGCCTCAAGCTTTCTCTCTCCATGCTCGAGCTCCCCAAGGCCATTTGGCGTTTCCTCCATCAAAACTTTGCATGTTTGGGTGGAAATCAACCTCGTTTGCGTAGGTATTGAAGACCATGGACTTGTCCGCTCCTTCAACCCCTACATCTCTGTGAATCGAACAATTTCGGTAAATTTTCCTACCAAACCCTAGAAATTTCTATTTCCTTCGTTTGTGATCAACTAGCTTGGTTCCTTCCACCATATACATGCTTCCTTGATGTATTACATTGATGCTAAGCTAGTTGTGCATTAGGAATCACCATTTGTCTCATAGTTAGGGTTCTAGAGGTTCAACAACAGACTAGTTTGGCCCATGCACGGACAAGTCCGGTCAACCGGACTAGTCCTTGCCTGTACAACGGACTAGTCTGATTTTTCTGAACTCAACCCTAACTTCTTAATTCATCAATGCAATTCCTTTTTATCTATTCTCATCACTACCTTGTGAAATCCATTCTCAGGACAATGTCGAGCACCAACGACGAAATCTCTGATTTCGAGGCCGAGATGGACCACGAAGCCGTGCTTCAGTCCTCGACAAGCCTAAGCAAGAAGCGCCAAGAGCACCCATCCGAGCCGGCTCCTTCTCCTCCCCAGGCTCGAAGGAAAGTGCTCGCGAAGAAGCCTGCCTCCAAGGCTTATGCTAGAGGTGTCCCTCGCCAAGCAAAGGGCAAGGGCAAAGGGATTGCAATGGGCCCGATTGGCCCTCTGAAGATGTCAGCTCCAAGGCAAGGGGACAGGGATCCCGCTGAGGAGAGATTCAATGGAAAGGGCAGCGACACGGCGGCCAAGTTTAGGAATGTTGATTGTTACAGCCATCCGAAGCAAGCTGCTGATCGGAGGTTTTGGAGTAACTTCCATGCAGACTTTTACAAGTCTGTCTATCTTCCAATGAAGACCCCGTAGTGTGAAACCAATGGATCGATAGGGCGCATTTTGAGAAGAAGGGTTGCTCACCCTTTGTTGAGGTGGTTGAGGCTATTGAGTGGCATGGATTGAAGGATCTATTCGCCTTCCGGAACAATTGGAATGATGAGGTGATTACCCAGTTTTATGCCACTTGTCACTTTGCTAGTGACGAGGAAGAAAGGGTGACTTGGATGACTCACGGATCCAAGTACACCATCACTTATGAAGAGTTTGCAAGTTTGCTGCATCTTGACACCTCCAGCAATGACAATGTGATCATCCACAATATTGGTGTCATTGAGAAGGACATGATGAAGTTTCTTTATGAACCCAACTCAAAGTTCAATCCTCCTTCCACGAAGAACATGAAGCCCTTCTTTGTGGTGTTGAACAGGGTTCTAAGGAAGGCCAATGCCCCCAAGGATGGGGATGCAGGAAGTGTGCAGGGATACCTCAGGACCTTGATGAAGGTCATTAGCAAAGACAGGAAGTTTGATGTCTTTGACTATATTTGGAATGACATGGTGAACATCTCTTGCACGCCGAACAGGTCCTGTGGCTACGCACCTTACCTCATGTTGATGATTGAGAAGGTCATAGGCATAGAGTTTGTCAAGGATGTGGAGCATCTTCCCTTGAGGCCCCAGAAGCCTCAACAGCCAAGTATTCAAGCAGCTCCCTCTCCAGCTTCCAGCCCTGAGGCTCCAGTGAGAGCTAGTGGAGATGCTAGGGCTTCTCCCGCTCCTAGGGCCCCTCCTCAAAAGGGGTCCCCAAGTGGTATCTTAAAGTATCTGTCAGCCATCTTCGCCTCTTGCAAAAAGGCCGAAGTAAAAGCCCACAAGCTGAACAAGAGGAGAAAGGCTGACATGAGATATGTCAAAGAGAATGTGAAGCAAATTTGCCAGAAGCTGGAGATCGAGCCCATTAGATCTCCAGTCATTTCTGATGATTCTGATTCTGACTTCACCGAGCTCGGGCCCTTGACTCCCTCCGAGCTTGCCTATTTTGGCATTGGGGACTCGAGTGGTTCCGTTCCTCCTCCTCCTCCTCCTCCTCCTCCTCCTCCTCCTCCTCATCAGCCAGAGAATGAAGATGAAGACTATGAGAGGACCGACAGCGAGGCTTGAATACCTTAGGTCCCTCCTCTCCTTCTTTTTGGTGTCTTGATGCCAAAGGGGGAGAGATTGAGGGGGAGTCTTAGAGTCTTAGGCTTTAGCTGTAGGATGCGAGGAGAGCTCTCTTTTTGTGTCTTTTGTCTATTTGTGGGTTGTAAGACTTATAGTATGCTCTTTTAGTACTATTGGTCATGTGATGCAATGTTTTGAACTGTTTGTGAAGATATTGATAAAATTTTTGATTTTGCTCTAAGAATGGAATATATGATTGTTGTTAACATGTTGATGTCAATTATGTCATTCTCATTATGATTATTGTTTCTATACACTTAGTTATGCATCTCACCATAAAGAGTGCACATATGGATCATGTTTTCATTGATTAATGTGTTTTAAACTCATATGTGCACACTTTATGAAAATCTCAACTTTTTATCATATTTTGTGAAATCTCAATTGGTTGTCATCAATCACCAAAAGGGGGAGATTGAAAGTGCATCTAGGAATCCCTTGTGGGTTTTGGATGATTTATGACAAGCAAATGAGATCCTAACCACCTTGTTGAGATGAGCACAAGTTCTAATGAGAAAATGAGCAAAGTGCCAAAAAGAAAGAAGAATGAGGAGTAATGCGGAAAAGAGCTAAAGAAACAAGTGTAGTAGATCATTGTGTATGGAGTGTGTTAAGGAAACACACCCCAAGAGCTCAAGCACAAATAATCTCACACATTGCACATATTTATACAGGACCGGACTAGTCTGACTGACCCCGGACTAGTCCGAGATCTTTCTGCACAAGATCGGACAAGTCCTCACAATGCGGACTTGTTCTCACAGTCCAGTTTTTCACTGACCAGACTAGTCCGATATCACCACAGACTAGTCCGATATCTCTCTAACTAGAACCGGACTAGTCCTCCCAGTGCGGACTAGTCCCCAAACACTTCACAAGTTGTACAAAATCGGACAAGTTCGATAACACAATGGACTAGTATGATATCTTTCTGATGTCAATCCGACAAGTCTGATATTAGCACGGACTAGTTCGAAAAACCCTCTGACCTAAATCGGACAAGTCCTCCAAGTGCCGACTTGTTCCAAATTCACATAGGGTTTCACATATCCGTACAAGTCTGATATTTATCGGACTAGTCCGAAGTTTTCCAGAACCAAAATCGGACAAGTCCACTTTTAGCTGGACATGTCTGATATTTCGGGACACCTAGGGTTTGCTACACGCAGCACATCGGACTAGTCCGGTATCCACCATGGACTAGTCCGATCTTTCTAAACCCTAACGGTAACTTTTGGGAACCCCATATAAATAGGTGTACACGGCCCATCTTTCAATATCTCTCGACCCCTTGCGCCGTCACACCTCCCAAGAGCCTAGAAAACATCTCTCTCCACGAAATCAAACGCAAGAAATATCAATCCCTTGAGGATACACTTTGGATCATTGGAGAGACACGGTTCATCACTCATTGAGCTCATGGTTTGATTCCCTAACACACTCCTATGGTTTTCATTGTGATCTTAAGAGTGTGTTCTTGGTGGTGTTCATATTGTAATCTTGGGGAGCCCTCAAAGTGTGAGAAGGCCCCTTGAATTTGGTTATTTGCCCTTTGTGATTAGTGAAGAGGATTGGCCTCCGTGGCGATCTGACGAGGGTAGGGTTGGAGAAGACCTGATCCTTTTGTGGACTCCTCAACATGGACGTAGGTTGCCTCTGTGGAAACTGAACCACGGGATAAAGTGCTTGTGTTCTTTCTTTGTGCCCATTGTTCTTGCACTTCATATATATCTAGGGTTTCAATCAATCTTACTCACTTTACATTGAAATATTGAATATAAGATTAACTTTTGGTACATCCTAGTTTATAGTTTTGTAACACTTCAATTACAAGTATATTTTCGCTGCATACATTCTAGGATCAAGATAATCGATCAAATTTGATAAACCTATTTGGTACACACCGGACTAGTCCGCACTCGACCGGACTAGTCCGATATTTTGAGATTTGATCTGGTTGTTAAGTGTTGCAGGTTCCGACAGAAATTCAAAAAGGTCTATTCACCCCCCTCTAGGCCACATTTAGCTACTAGATAGAGTGCACAAGCGGCCCTTCCTTCGGTCGTCCCGGTTTCTCAATGCGCACAGCAGTGCTTGATGCAAGCCCTGGACACTACCGCTAAGCCGGCTGGGGATGCTGTCGTGGCCAAGTACCAGGACATATACAAGAAGTCCCTCCCGGCTCCTGCCATCGTGACCATTTGAGGAGCTCTCCAACTAGACAACCAGCCCCTCTCAGCAGCTGCGGAAGCTCTTGCTGCAGATGAGGCTGCCGCTATGGCCTAGCTATTCCTCCAGTCCAGTTACCCGGACCCGGAGGTCTTATGATGTTCACCAGGTTATCATAATGTGTACACTCATCAGATTGTATGTTCCTGTGGTCGTATCAGTAGCAGTCAAGTCCAAGTCCAATCCTATCCTAGTTGGGGTCAGCGTGAGGTTTCCTCCTTGTCGAGCTTGTTCGGTCAGATTGTCATTTAAATGGTTGTGGTCTCTGTGTGGTTGCATGTTTTTGCTTGGTGCCTTCCCAGTGTTCCCCATGGCTATTAATCATATCAGTCTTCTCTCTTGGAATGTCCGGGGGTTAAATCTTCCGGCCAGACGTGTTGCAGTCCAACACTTGTTACAGTCAGCTATGCCAAAGATTGTTTGCCTACAGGAAACCAAAGTAGCAGCTACCTCCCTAATGGTGCAACGAGAGGTCCTCGGTGCTAGACTAGCCAGACTTGAAGTCCTTCCAACAGAGGGTACTCATGGTGGCATATGGATTGCACGGGATCCACACTTTATCCAGGCCACTGTGATCCTATCAAAAGTCAATATTGTCTTTCTCTCATAATGAAGCTGTGGGGCACGTAGGAGGTCTTCAAACATACTTCGGTGTATGGCCCCTGTGATGAAAATGAGAAAGCAACATTTTTAGTGGAGCTAGAGAGCTTGAAACATGTAGACTGTGTCCCTTGGGTGTGTGCTGGCGACTTCAACCTCATTTATCAAGCTTGCGACAAGAACAATGCTAACGTCAACCGCAGGCTCATCGGTTCCTTTGGTCGCTCTCTTGACAGATGCGAGCTCATTGAGTTTGCTCTTCAAAACCAACGTTATACATGGAGCAAGGAAAGAGTCAATCCCACATTGGTCAGACTTGACAGAATTTTCTGCAACAAATAATGGGACCTAGCGTTCTCTGGGTTTTGCCTTCAACCGATGTCTTCTTCCATCCCCGACCACTACCCCATCTTGCTCAGTCATCAACAACAGTCTCGATGTAAAGCAATCTTCTAATTCGAAACCTTTTGGTCCAAAGTGCCTGGTTTCCAAGAGGTGGCCAGTGATGCATGGATCTCTATTGACAGCCAGGGATCTTCGCTTGATTTTCTGCATCTCAAGTTCCGAGTTGTGGTCTTAGCACTCAGGACCTGGAGCCGAGCAAATTTTGGCAAGGCTCGACTGCAGCTTGCCATGGCCAATGATGTAATACTATGATTGGACACTGCACAAGATACGCGCCATTTAACGATCGAGGAACTGGCACTCCGCAGTGAACTCAAGGTGCGAGTGTTGGGCCTTGCGGCAGTCGAGAGAGCTCGATGGAGGCAAGACTCTAGGGTTGCTTGGATTCGTGCTGGGGATGCATGCACGAAATTCTTCCACCTCAAGGCTAACTCCCGCAACCGCAAGTTATTCGTTCCGAGGCTCCGACAGTGAAGTGGCGAGTATGTTACGTCTCAGGCTGATATGTCCACAGTAGTGCACCAACACTTGTGTGACACACTCGACACCAGGCAGCCGAGGACGTTGACCCTCAGGTAGTCGGAGATTGATCTACCACCTCTGCATAATAATGATTTGGACAGGGCTTTCACAGAAGGAAAAATTCTAAATGCTATAAAAGACCTCCCGTGTGAAAAGGCACCGGGGCCTGATGGGTTTACAGGCGACTTCTACAGGCAATGCTGGAACATTATAAAACATGACTTAATGGCTGCCTTCTGGAGCATTTTTGATCTTCGTACTGGTCCTCTATGGAAGTTGAATGGAGCTCTTATAACACTGATCCCGAAGAGTGATGTAGTGGAGCGGCCGGGGGACTTCTGTCCTATATGTCTTATTCACTCTTTTGCTAAGCTGTTAACCAAAGTTTGAGCGCTCTGACTCCAAAGGCATATGGATGGATTGGTCGCTCCAGCGCAAAGTGCCTTCCTTCGAGGCCGTAGCATCCATGACAGTTTCCTCTATGTGAGGAATGTAGCCCGACTCTACCATGGCAAGGGGCAACCGGTCCTGATGTTTAAATTTGATATATCAAAAGCCTTTGACTCCATCTCATAGGAATTCTTAATCGAGATGATGGAACACCGCGGGTTTCCTCACCGATGGATAAATTGGCTATGCCTCCTATGGGCTTCATCATCATCATCAGTTAAACTCAATGGCAACTTCTGCAATATTCATCTCGCTCGCCCTACCGCCTCCAGTTTGAAGGTGGTGTGCGCTCGTGCTCCCGGTCGCGGTTTGGAAAACATGAGCTCCGCCGAGATATAAAACCTTTATCTGGTTGCTTCTGCAAGATCGATTATGGACGTCGGACAGGTTGCAGCCGCGGGGCTGACCGAATAATTACTTCTGCCCGCTATCCATTTGCAGTCTTGAAACCGCGTTACACCTCTTCTGTGAATGTCCACCGTCGCTCCAAATCTGGGCATGGGTGAGCAGTTGGGTAACTCAAGATTGCATTCATCCGGCTAGCTAGAACACTGCTCCATTCTTTATGGACTGGTTCCTCTGGCTGGCAACAGTGTCGACGCTGCTGAGAAGCAAGGGACTTCGATCAGTGTTCATTGCAGTTTGTTGAACGATTTGGAGGAAAAGAAACGGCCGCATCTTCGATGCGAGGGAGAATGAAATTGAGATCATTCTTGGACTGCTGAGGGACGGGCTTCACTTGTGGACACTTGCAGGTTGTAAATAAACCGGTGGCGTCGATATTGGCGAGTTGTAATTCTCTTTTGTAACTGTTGTGTGTGTGTGTGTTTTCTTCCACATCCACAACTTAATGGATGACTGTAAAAAAACACTCTCTTCTGCTTAATGAAACGCCATCGCCATTTGGCCTTTTCGATAAAAAACCAGGTATGTGGAACTTGGACTTGAGCAAACGATGAAGGTCGTACTTAGCTGCATCCTATACATAGTAGTGAAGGGCCCAAAGGGAGCGTTTGTCATAAAATGCAAGCGGTTGGTCCGACATTGTAGTTCCCTTTAGCAAAGTTGGCTACATCTAGTTGTGATATACTGTTCCGATGATTTTTTTAAACAATTTTCATTGGAGCAATCAATTGGGTTAATAGACCCAAAAATATCTTTTATGTGCTTATATTAACAAAAACAACATATTTTAGACAATGAATAATTGAAGGCATTTGAAATATTTGAGGGTGTGGCAAACGGTTTGGCGTGACTGAAAAGAGTCAGATCGCACAAATGTACATCTTGAGAAGTTATTACTTTCAAAATGGGCTAAATAATGAAAAACGATCTGCTGGTGGCACCTGAAGTATTTCTCGGGAAGATATTCTGACCAGGACCCGACACTAGTGCGACTGGCCGGGCAAGATTATTTATGCCCCGTATGTTCCGATAACTATCATGGTGATTATATGTGTACCACTCCGGCAAGCAACTAGCAACAGCTACGGAGCTACCGTCCTCGGAAATAGCGTCCATTTCAGACATTCCACAAATTAATGCGCATGTCAATCAAGAATAAATAACAATAAATCATATATGCTTCTCCAACGTATGTTTGGAGACTAATCTCATGACCTCCCATGACCACCGCCTGAACTAGAGTCCGATCACGCGTCGGGGCGGAAAAAGACACGCGACGAGTCGGAGACGGTGATCGCCAGGCAAGGACGCGTTCGAGTCTGACACTAGCGCCGCACGCCCTGGCCTATAAAACTCACGGTGCTCATCTTTTGTAGTACTGTAGTTGCAGTAAAAGTGTCTGACATATGAGTCTCACACTCTGTAGGGCTCACATGTCAGTCACCTCTACTGCACCTACAATACTGTAGGAGATTTGAACCCATAAAACGCAGGGCATGTCGTTCCATCAAACCAAAGCTCTGTGTCGTCAATCAATTGAACAACATGACCAAGACGACGCGTAGTAACCTGGCGACGTCGTTTCTGCTGGTCGTAGGCCTGGCTCTCCTGTTTCCTTGCTTCTGCGCCGCCGCCGAGCCGATCAAGACCACGCTGTCACAGTGAAGCTTCCAGCACCTGCTGCCCGACGGGGCCAGGGGCGCCGAGAGCCTGGCTTTCGACCGCAGGGACCAGGGGCCCTACGTTAGGGGTGGGCATTCGGTTAACCGAGATAATTCGGTTCGGTTTCTCGGTTTTTTTCAAAATTCGGTTTCTGGAAAATCAAAACCGAAAATAACTTGAAAAATGGAAAACCGGAGCATCGGTTAACCGGTAAATTCGATTCGGTTTCCGGTTAACCGAAAAAAACCAAACTTCAACGGTTCCCCTTCATCCCTCTCGATCTGGTCATCAGCGAGCGAGCCAAGGCGGTGTGGTGCCCGTCGAGGGCGAGCTTGGGCGGCGCGGCTCGCCTGACGCGCGACAGAGGCTCGGGGCGGCACCGCTAGCTGAGCACTCGGCGGCTGGTGGGCACGGCCGCGCGGGGCGACGGGTGCGCTCGACAGCTGGACGCTGGGCACTCGGTGGCGAGAGCTGGGCGCTCGAGGACGACGAGTCGTGAGCGTCGGGCGGCCAGCTGCAGACGGGGAGTCGCGATGCATGAGTCGTCAGCGACGGGGCACCGAGACTCCGGCAGCGGGGCGGGCTGCTCGTGGTTGAGGGTTCAATGAAGTAACGAGGGTGGCGGCAGCTGAGGGGTTCGGTCTTCGGTGGTAGGCAGCTAAGGTGTTAGGGTTATTACTTAGGCTGAGGGGAGGGGGCTATTGGGCCAACTAGGTACTGGGCTGAATGATTATAAGTTCGGTTAACCAGGGAAAAATCCGAAAACCGGAAACAAAATCGGTTTCCAGAGAATGGGAACCGAAATTCGGCTCGGTTTTTTCGGTTCGGTTTGTTCAGTTTCGGTTACCGGTTAATTCAGTATCTGTTTTCGGTTATCGGTTTTTTTGCCCACTCCTACCCTATGCTGGCGTCTCCGATGGCCGCGTCCTCAAGTGGAGCGAGAGCGCCCTCGGATGGACCACCTTCGTGTACAGCTCCAACTACAGGAAGGTCCCACTGTGCACGGTATCTGCGGTGCCGTCCGAACAAACCGAGAACATATGTGGCCGCCCGCTGGGTCTGCAGTTCTACTTCAAGACCGGCGATCACATAGCCGACGCATACCTGGGACTGATGAAGGTCGGGCCTGACGGTGGCAAGGCCGAGGTGCTGACAACCCAAGCGGACGACGGCGTGCCGTTCCACTTCGTCAACGGGCTGGATGTGGTGTGGATCAGGCTACCGGTGACGTATACTTCACCGATAGCAGCACCACTTACCCGCACAGGTTCAACACAGAGATCATGATGAACGCCGACGCGACGGGGCGGTTGCTCAAGTACGACGCTCGCAGTAGGCGCGTCACGGTGCTCAAGGCCGAGCTGCCCTACCCCAACGGCGTGGCGGTGAGCAGCGACGGGAAGCACGTGGTGGTGGTGCACACAGTGCCGTGCCACGGTGCCAGGCGTTCAGGTACTGGCTCAAGGGCGCCAAGGCCGGGCAGTACGAGCTCATGGCTGACCTGCCGGGTACCCGGACAACGTCAGGCGCAACGCCAGAGGAGGCTACTGGTCGCGCTCAACCAAGAGAAGGTGCGGCTCAACGCCACGGCGGCTCCGCTCAAGCACCTGGTTGGTGTTCGGCTCGACGCAAACCGCGCAGAAGTCGAGGAGCTGACGGTGGAAGGGCGTGACACTAAGCGACGTCTCGGAGAAGGACGGGCAGCTATGGCTGGGGTCCGTGGAACTCGACTATGTCGGCCTGGTTCATTAGTAGATTTATCTACGTTCGTTAGCGTGTTATAGGTAGCAGTAGTACTTAGTAAGTTTCGCATGTTTTGTTACGGCCGAGAGGAGTTTGTATGATTCATACTCAATAGAATTGCTTATATGTCTAGAGTAGGAATTTTCTTTTCGTTTAATCTGACGTCCTTTTGTATAGAAAGTGCCAATAATGCTCTGCACGTGAAAATTCAGGACTGTCGGTTTTGGTTCTATAATTAGAATTCATGATTTACATCAACAATAACATCAGGGGATGTAGCTCAGATGGTAGAGCGCTCGCTTAGCATGCGAGAGGTACGGGGATCGATACCCCGCATCTCCATGAATTTTTTTGCGCCTCATATTCGTGCTGCATACACGATCCTTCTGCATTTCGCCAATGTATGGATTGCCGTTTTGATTAAAACTGTGTATTGACATCATCTCATCAGTCATCACTACGAGTCCTCGGATGCCAAATGTCTTGAATCAGATAAATTGAAGTGGCCAAGAACTCTTCCGTTTTTCGCTTCGACTCAAACCATGTGATGACAGTCACCTACTTATCATCCCTGTCACCCACGAAAATAGGGAATGCGACAAACCATGGGTGCAGATTCTAAAACACTGTAGGCAGCGTCAAACACGCAGTGTAAACTAATGCCATCGCAGAAAAAGAACTATTCTAGCACAAACTAATCTGAAACAGACTATAATTAACCAAAGACAAATGATATAAGTGTACCGCTGCATCTAACTTTCTCATTCAGTCTTCTCCCGGTCGAATCCCTGGTCAAGATTGCTCTACCGAAAGCTGGCAGCAATTTCTCGTGGACTGCCTCTGCAAATGGCGAATTCTCTACCAAAGCGGCCTATCGCCTGCAGTTCAATGGTTCCATTGCCTCGCCATTCCCAGAATTGTTTTGGAAAGTCTGAGCGCCACCGCGTTGCAAGGCCTTCATCTGGCTCATGCTGCAGCAACGCATTTGGACAGCCTCGCGCTTGCAACGGAGGGGCTGGACCAACTCATATTTCTGTCAGTTCTGTTTCCGAAAACTGGAAACGCCTGTCCACCTGTTTATGGAGTGTCCGGTTGTCCGCCTCATGTGGAGCAACATCTCCAATTGGGTGTGTCTCCCTGGGCTTCAACCGTCGACATGACGACTGAAAGATGATATGATCTCTGGTTCTCTAACCTGGCCGCTGGCGACAAGCAAACCAGGAAGGGCACTCGATCAATCGCCATTCTCATATGCTTGAAAATCTGGACAGAGCGGAATGCTAGAGTCTTCGACATCCAAGAAAAGAGCGCCCCTTCTATTGTCAACGACATCAAGAGCTTGGCTGCGTGCTGGGGTCAGGCAGGTGCACGGCACCTGAATCATCTCTTGCACTCGTGGTTCTCTGAATGCGTAGTCATACCCCTCACCGTAGTTTCTGTAACTAATCTGAACATGTAATCAGGCCCCACCTTGTATTTTCTTCCGACTTAATATATAGCCTACGGGCCTTTTTTCTAAAAAAAAAGTGACAGCAATTATATCATTCGATGCCAGCGAGGCCGCAGTTATCAGCTCCCAAAATCATCCAACGATGGATTTACATGCTGAAGGATGTGTTGGTGATATGTCCAAGATACAATCATAACAACTCATGTTAAGACCTGATGGATATTTGATCTATAAGCAATTAGGCTACTAATGGGTTTGCGACGTAAAAGCCCATTAGTACACCTATAAATACGAGGGATGGGGTTAGAGGCTAATTACTCCACCACGTGGCCACTCTAACCGCCATCCCTCGAAGGCCTCACGGCGAGATCCTTGCCGCTCGCGCGGTGCTAGCACACCGACGCACGACATTTCTCTTCGTACGTGTAGACTCTGTAGAGACGCTGCTGCTACTGCTACGCTGATCAGCTATGACAAACGTGTTCGTCTACCTGTTACTGTGACGAGGGTTAGGAGGAGACGAACGAGATCGTCTACTTCCTTTACACCGATACGCGTCTACGTTCCGTTGCGCTGCGCGTCTAGTGGTAATAAATTATGACCTCTGTACTCGCATGTTTCCTGGATGATACGCTAGAATTGCTAGAGCAGCATACCGCCTATTTTCCAACAGCGGCATCATAGCCGACTTGTGTAGTTTTTTGTCTGGATCTTGCTAGTAGAAGAGATCTACTACAGACATATTCATATGATGATTTTTTTCGCACGGTTTTTAAGGTTTGGAATTTGTTAGAGTAGATTGTGATCGTATATGACTAAAGGGTCAGTTTGTGCTCCTTCTCTGTTGTGTGCGTAACTTGTCCCTACCGACTGGAATCACCATCTGGACTAATCGCGTACATAGCTAACAGATTGAGCCAACAGACCACGGTCATGAGTCGCGATCTACTCATGAATAACCGGTCACATTGAAAATTGAGGCATTCTGAATGGCTCGGATTCGGGTTGATTTGATCAATTCGATGAGATTTTCATAGTGTTTTCATAGATGCGATCTATGTCGCTGTTTTGCTATCTGCTATAGCGATTACATATCGTTTTGCACTATAAATTATTCTATGCTTAACTCGTTTTTGCAGAGAATGATGTGAATGGTATGACCTTAATGTGATATGATGATCCGTATGTTATATTCATGCAGCCTGCGTGTTGTAAATTTAACACAACCGGATTGAGGTTGTCACATAATTGTATAACGACCTGCGTGTCGACTTGTGATGCTTGATCTCTCATGTAATTTATTTGGTATCTATTAGTTGTATTAGCTTCTTTTATGATCATGGAGATGTCTTCAAGCATGGTAGAGATAGAGATCACCATAAAAAGGGAGGCATGGCAGCTCAGATCATGATGGAATGATGGCGATGAAGAGCACTATGATTCTAAAGGTCATACTATTCACAATGTGATATGATTATATGTCTGTGATGTTTAGTTATTACAATTCTTTTCATGCTTTTTCATGCTTTTCATATGTGGATGTTTTGTCATGATAGAATAGATTCCCTTGTAAAAGTTGAGCATTTGATGCTATTTACCAATAGCTGCATCTTTGTTATTTTGATCGTTGTGTGGTAGGTTTGCCAAAGCAAAATACCAGCATCTATCATATGCATAGGGTGAATGTTGGACATTCGCATGCATAATGTTTGTTTACTCAACAAAGCTATCAAAACGGTTTTGGACTTTATGGCATAGAGTTGGAAGTCGGGGCATTGGATGTCACCCAACAAACAAGAGTCATATAGGAATATGATTAACAACTGTTGTTTACCTATATCACTAGTTTCCTAACAGTGAAGTCAAAGCTCACTAGGAATTAGTGAATATGAATCTTGAACCACTATATGTCGTTAGAGGAAAGACGATGATCATATAGTGGTGATATCTTTTAATAAACTATTAATAGAAGATTGGTACATAATATAGTGTTAAACCTTGTATATTTATTTTCTATTGTAGATCATGTCTGCTAATAACAATTCTGATTTAATTTGCGATCTGTGCTTGAAAAAGAAACACTCAATGGAGCTAACTTTATCGATCGGTACCGCAACCTGAGAATCGTTCTTAGGCAAGAGAAAATTGAGTACGTTCTTCTGCAACCATACCCTGATGACCTCCCAGCTAATGCAACTACTGCGGCACGCAGAGCTTATACGAAGCACTGCGATGATGCGCTTAATGTAAGTTGCCTCATGCTCGCCACTATGTCCCCTGATCTGCAAAAATAGTATGAGCATACAAATGCTTATTCTATGATTGAGAGACTGCGTGGAATGTTTGAGAATCAAGCTAGAGCTGAGAGATATAACATCTCAAAGTCCTTGTTCTCCTGCAAGCTGGCGGAGGGTAGCCCGATGAGCCCTTATGTAATCAAAATGATTGGTTACATTGAAACGTTTGGCAAACTTGGTTCTGAACTCAAGGATGATCTGGCTATTGACGTTGTTCTCCAGTCGCTCCCACCGAGCCACGAGCCATTTATATTGAATTTTCAAATGAATGGCATGGAGAAAACTTTGGCTGCATTGCATGGGATGCTTAAAACAACTAAAGAAAGCATTAAGAAAAACGTCACTCATGTGATGATAGTGCAAAAGAAGAATAAAAAGAGAAAGTGTGTGATGCATCCTAAAGTCAAAGGCAAGGGAAAGGTTCTTGATGAGCCTTCAAGCTCAAAGTCTAAGCCAAATGGCAAATCCGGCCCTTCTCCTAATGATGAATGCTTCTAAGGGCACTGGTCTAGGAACTTGTCGATACCCTAAAAACCGTACACCCCCTGAGATTACAAAGATCTCGAGGGAAGGATGACTACTTGAATTGAAGACCCTTGGAGGCCCACTTGTCAGACATGACTGGACCTGCTTCTCCAACATGGTTAATCCCTAGGTCGCCACGTGTACTGCTGAACCGGAGCTACCGCCCACAAGGGGGAGGCTCCGGACCAAGTACCGAAATGGCACCTCCGGACCTAACCCTTGACCGAGAGAAGCTCCGGACCTGACACGTGTCAGGTAGCCCCGGAGCTTCCTGCTTCCCACAGCAAGCTCCGGAGCAGCCACGTGTCCAAATGTCGGAGCTGGCAGCCTCTAACCTCCGGAAGACCTTGTAACGGCTCTAGATCTTCAAAGGAGAGCCAAGGACTTCAAGACCTGTTTAAATGTCATTAATGCCATATTAATGACACTTAAACGGACGATCTTAACACCTGTAACGGCACTGTCGGAGCCCGTTACAGGATTATTAACAACAATTAATCGTGTATCAATACTAGTAACCGCCGGGGCCACATGTCGGGCCAGGCTAGCTTGTAACGGCCTGTCTTTGTACTATAAAAGGACAGGCTGTCGATACAGACAGGGACACACAAAGAGACAGACGTGGAGATCATACGTGACAAACTAATACAACACCAACACACTCGTGGAGTAGGGTATTACGCTCAGGCGGCCCGAACCACGTAAATCCTAGTGTCTCCTGCGTTAAACCGCGATTCACCTTCTTGAGTCTCTGCGCGCCCACACCGAACTACAAACTCCTTCAACACTTTAGCAGTGTCAGGAGATCTGCCGACTCCAACAGTCGACAGTTGGTGCGCTAGGTAGGGGCGCCTGAGATTTTCAAGAATGGAGAACTCCGCGGCTGGATCATCCAACGGCCAACCTGCTGCTCAGGTTGTTGGGGGCAATCTCTCCAACAGGCAGCCACCAGCAAGAGCCTCTGCACCAGCAGGAGTCACACTCCCACCACCACCATCTTCTCCGGCAAATCGTGCTGGGCAACGTGATGGTGCGCCGGCATCACTGACTGCGTCGGCAAGTCATGACAACCCAGAACACGCGCTCCATGCAGCGCGTGCTCTTCTCCAACGACCACCACCTCCGGACGCATCTCGAGATGCAATGGAGCAGTGGAGGGCCGATGTGGAGCATTTGGTCGCAGCAACGGCCGAACGCCTCAACAACCAGGGTCCTCCTCCTTCGGGACGAGCCCCGTCGCAGCGATGGACTTTGTCTGGAAGACTTGGTCCGCACGTCTCCAACAACAGGAGACGGTCTGCGTCACAGCAGGTGACGTCGTTACCCTCTGGGGCACGACGTACCCATACAGTATCCAGGCTTTCGACTCATGACCTCCGGGCGGAGCTTGATCGCCGATACCGCCAACAGGATGGCCGTGTCCATATCGAGCGTGCTCGTGAAAGACGGGAAGCTCAGGACCTTTCTACTCTGGAAGGAGTAGGAGGAGGCTGTTCAGCCCTAGCCATGCACCTGCGCATGGTTAGATGGCCACAGAAGTTCCGGCCACACCTGCCGGAAAAATTCGACGGGACTGTCAACCCCGCTGAATTCCTTCAGATATACTCCACTGCAATCTTGGCAGCTGGAGGAAACGAGGCTGTAATGGCCAATTACTTTCCAGTGGCCTTAACCGGGACCGCTAGGTCCTGGTTTATGAGCCTTCCACCCAACTCTATCAACAGTTGGGAAGAGCTGCGCCGTCAGTTCACTGCCAACTTCGGGAGTTCATACACCCGACCAGGCACTGAACTGGACCTTTTTGCGGTCGTGCAAAAAGGGGGAGAATCTTTGCGGTCCTTCATCCAGAGGTTCTCTCAGGTACACAACAAAATCCCTTCTATCTCAAGCGCTTCTGTCATTGTGGCATTCAGACAGGGCGTACGGGACAAGAAGATGTTGGAGAAGCCGGCGATCAAAGAGATCACCAGCGTCACGGAACTCTTCAGCCTGGCAGACAAATGTGCCAGAGCTGCGGAGGGCCGTGAAATGCACTCCAAACCAGCCTCGGAGGATCACAAGAAATCCTCCAAAGAAGAAGCCGCTACCTCCGAGGGTGGCAAGAAGAAAAAGAAGACCCACGGCAAGAAGAAGCCGTCGGCCGGTACATCTAACGTTGCAGCTGCTGCAACTCCTGGTGGCCGGGGGCCACGCCCCGAGAAGCGACCTCGACCGTCTTCCGAAGACGGTGGCAAACCCAAAGTGTGGTGACCCATTCACAAAACGGGCAGCCACGGTTTGGAAGACTGCCAAGAGGTCCAAAACCTTGCCGAGCGCTACAGCAAGCGCCGGGAAGGGTCTCCTTTCCAACAGAGGGAAGGAAAATAGAAGGTCGACGAAGCTCCAGCTGAAGCGGAGTTACGGTTTCAGGATCCCAAAAAGGTCCTGAAGGCCGTCTACACCTCCGTCGACAACGACTCTGACGTCTCTGACAACAAGCATCGGAAAACCATGAACACCATTTTTGGTGGATCATGGGACATCACCTCCCGTCGCGTCATCAAGACTATGCGGCGGGATATGGCCGCTGTAGCTCCTACAGCTAGACTGGAGCCACATCGAAAGTGGATGGACACATCCATCACTTTTGATGCTTCGGACTGTCCTCGAAGCATGGTCGGAGCTGGACAGTTACCTTTGATGGTATCTCCCACCATCAATAACATCCAGCTCCATCATGTTATGGTGGACGGAGGTTCGGGGCTGAACCTCATAAGCTTTGAAGCTTTTACCAAGCTTCAGCTCCGGCCTTCGGATCTCCAGCCCTCTCGACCTTTCTCTGGAGTAGGTCCGGGGGCCATGACTCCACTCGGAGCTATAACTCTCCCCGTTACCTTCGGGACACGGGAGAAGTATCGCACCGAGAAGTTGGTCTTCGACGTCGCTCAGATCAACTTACCATTCAACACCATCTTGGGTAGACCTGCCCTATACAAATTTATGGCAGCTGCTCATTATGGATACCTGGTGTTGAAGATGCCAACACCAGTAGGCGTTCCACGGATCCGCGGAGATCGCACCGCCGGAGTAACTGCTCTAGAGGAGCTCCATGCATTAACCACAGCGCAAGAGGAGGACTCCAGACAGGAGCAAGCTCCGAAACCCCCGAGCATTCGACAACGGGGCTCAACCTCTGCACCCCGTGTGCAGCCAAGCGGCGACACCAACATTCCCGTCAAGGTCGTCCAAATTGGTTCCGATGCCGCTCAAACCACCCGTATATCGGGAGGGTTGAACGACAAATAGGAACTCGCGCTCATCACTTTCCTCCGGGCTAATGTTGACGTGTTTGCCTGGCAACCGTCACAAATGCCTGGGATCCCCAGGGAAGTGATTGAGCACAATCTGAAGATTTACCCCGATGCTCGGCCTGTGCATCAGAAGCCTCGGAAGCAATCCGTAGAGCGGCAAAACTTCATCCGACAAGAAGTGAAGAAGTTGCTCGAAGCCGGATTCATCCGAGAAGTCTTCCATCCAAAATGGCTGGCGAACGCAGTCGTTGTGCCCAAGGCCGGCGGGAAGCTTCGGATGTGCATCGACTACACCACACTGAATAAGGCATGTCCAAAAGATCCATTCCCACTACCTAGAATAGATCAGATAGTGGATTCCACCTCTGGGTGTGAATTACTGTGTTTCCTAGACGCATATTCTGGGTATCATCAAATCAGGATGTCTAGAGAGGATGAAGAGCATACTTCATTCATCACAGTAGATGGATTGTATTGTTACACAACCATGCCATTTGGTCTCAAGAATGCAGCTTCAACTTTTGTACGAGCTATGTACAAAACTTTTGAAGAACTCATCAGAGACATAGTGGAAGTGTACGTCGATGACATCGTGGTCAAGGTCAAGAACAAGGAGTCCCTCTTGGACACCTTGCAGGCTGTCTTCGACAAGCTGCGGGCCATCCGCACGAAGCTAAACCCAGACAAGTGTGTCTTCGGGGTTAGCTCCGGAAAACTTCTGGGTTTCCTGGTAAGTCACCGGGGCATAGAAGCTAATCCGGCGAAGATAAAAGCCATTGAAGACATGCGGCCACCAACCCGCATCAAAGACGTCCAAAAGTTAACTGGGTGCCTAGCAGCCCTCAGCCGGTTCATATCAAGACTGGCGGAACGGGCACTTCCTTTCTTCAAGTTGTTGAGAAAGTCCGGACCATTCCAATGGTTCGAAGAAGCAGAGAAGGCATTCCAGGAGCTGAAACAGTTCCTCACCACCCTACCAATTCTGGTAGCTCCAAACCCTGGTGAGCCTTTGTTGCTTTACATTTCAGCTACTGACGAAGTTGTCAGTATGGTTCTGGTTGCAGAGAGACCAGAACTACCCCATACTCAGGAATCCAGACCCCTTCAGGAGGGTCCGGAGGTCCCTGGAAGTGAGTCTGGGTCCCAGCTCCCAGATTCAAATCCACAAGAAGTCACTTCAGAAGACTCAGACCCCTCCGAGAGGGTCCAGGTCATTTCTGAAGAAGCTCCGGGTTCCTCTAGCCAGAACCCGGAGGTCCCCGAAGAGAATCTGGACTCCTCCGACAGGGTCCAGATCAATAGAGAGGAAGCTCCGGACCCCTCCGGGAGGGTCCGGACCATTCAACGCCCGGTATACTTCATCAGTGAAGTATTACATGATGCCAAGACTCGATACCTAGAGGTGCATAAGCTGCTTTATGCAGTTCTTATTGCCTCCAGGAAGCTCCGACACTACTTCCAAGCTCACAAAGTCTCGGTGGTGACCTCCTATCCACTTCGAGCGATCTTGCATAATCCCAATTCAACTGGGAATATTGCAAAGTGGGTAGTGGAATTGGCTGAGTTCGATCTCGAATTTATTTCGAGACAAACAATCAAGAGTCAAGCGTTGGCAGATTTCGTGGCGGAATGAACTCCCTCTCCATCAAACCCTGGGGGCCCCAGCGAGCAGAAGACGGAACATCAAGTTCCAACCTTCACCGAGCCTCACTGGACCCTTTACTTTGATGGCTCCATGCAGAAGCAGGGGGCCGGAGCTGGAATCCTTCTCCTCGCACCGACTGGGGAGAAGGTAAAATACATGGTACACCTTGACTTCAAGGCAACCAACAACATGGCGGGGTATGAAGCACTCATCTGTGGGTTAAAGGTGGCACTGTCATACGGTGTCAAGCAACTGCTGGTCAAAGGAGATTCACATCTCATCATCAAGCAGGTGAAGGGTGAATGCTCCTGCAATAATCTCCAGCTAGCTGCTTACCTCCTTGAAGTCCAGAGGCTTCAGAAGGACTTTAAAGTCCTAGACCTCCACCATGTTCAGCGTGCCCACAACGCTGAAGCTGACGAACTCTCGACCAAAGCGTCAGTCGGAGCTCCGGCTCCTGACGGAATCTTTGTCCGGAGGTTGTCAAAACCCACAGTTCAGCCTGCCGAACTGAACGAAGGGGGCGAGATCAACATCCCGAAGCTGACGGTCCCGATGGCCCTGTTACCATGGCAGCCATCAAGGGTCGTAGGTGCTGTCGGAAGCTCCGAGCAACCCAGCACACAAGACTCAAATGCTCAAGGCAGTTCCGATGCATGGATCTCGGAGATCCGGAACTACTTGAAAGACAACATCCTTCCTGACGATGATGTATCCGCTGACCGGGTAGTCAGATTGGCTAAAAGATACACACTGGTAGAAGGGGATCTCTACCGGCGCAGTGCCAATGACATCCTAATGCGGTGCATCAAAAGGGAAGAAGGCTGCGAGCTTCTCGCAGAAATCCATGGAGGCGAGTGTGGGAACCACGCATCTTCCCGCATGCTGGTCGGAAAAGCCTTTCGGCATGGCTTCTACTGGCCTACAGCGCTCCAGGATGCCACTGAGCTGGTGAAGAAATGCGAAGCATGCCAATTTCATGCAAAGCAAATTCATACACCTGCTCATCCCTTACAAATGATACCTCCTACATGGCCCTTCGCTGTGTGGGGGATGGACATCTTGGGACCCTTCCCAAGAGCCGTCGGAGGTTACAAGTTCCTGTACGTCGCCATCGACAAGTTCACCAAGTGGCCGGAAGCAACTCTAGTTGTGACGATCAACAAGCAATCTACTATCAATTTTCTGCAATCCATTGTAAGCAGATTCGGAGTCCCGAACAAGATCATCACTGATAATGGGACTCAATTCACAAGCTCCGCATTCCAAGGGTATTGCGAAGACCTCGGCATACAGGTTTGCTACGCTTCCGTAGCTCATCCCGCCAGCAATGGCCAAGCTGAGAGAGCAAATGCAGAAATCCTTAAAGGACTCAAAACACGCACCTATGAGCGTTTTAAAAAGCACGGAGCCAATTGGATCGAAGAGCTTCCGCCCACTCTATGGGCCAACAGGATTTCTCCAAACCGGTCAACCGGAGAAACACCCTTCTTTCTGGTGTACGGAGCTGAAGCAATCCTTCCTCCGGAAATCACCTTGGATTCGCTCCGGGTCTGGACCTTCGACGAAGCCGCGCAGGACCAGCTCCGGCGTGAAGACCTAGACCTCCTCGAGGAGGGAAGGTGCCAAGCAGCTGTTCGGAATGCCCGATATCGCCAAGCTCTACGGCGTTATCACCAGCGGCATGTACACAACCGACAGCTCGAGGAAGGCGATCTGGTGCTACGGAGAATACTATCCAGAGAAGGGCTAAACAAACTTTCCCCCGGCTGGGAGGGGCCCTTCCGAGTGATCAAAGTATCCCGTCCCGGAAGCGTTCGCTTGGCTATTGAGGACGGGACACCTCTCCCAAATCCTTGGAACATCGAGCACCTCCGTAAGTTCTACACTTAATTCCACGGAGGTGAGTCTTGAGTAACTTGAGATGTATGTTATAGAGTCAGTGTACAGAGTCGGGTAGTTCCTCCGGGAGAGCAGCCGGACCTTTTCCGAAAGGTCTGCAAAGCTCAAGCAGCACTTGTCACAGTCTCCGGACTAAAAGCGTGGCTAACTACCCTGGGTCAAACGAGAAACCAAGCACACTTAGCCTGGTCCCGTACCCTAAGAGTGTACTTGTTTCCCCTGTACCCCGGACCTATAATGAAAGACATCTTCATGCGAAATAGACTCCACGTGCATTCATTTTGTGCAGGCTCGACATTTTTATTGTTCTCTTTCTTGTCTATAAGAGAAACGTGCAATTCTTAAGAAATTTTAGTTTGACCGGTTTATATACGACTCGAGTTGAATTGTCAGATCTCTTGGATTTAAATATCGTTTATGGCCAACTCGCCTGAAAGCCGCCAAGCCAATCTAGGGCCGGAGTGCGCTATCGACTTAGCCTGGTCAAGCACCCTAAGTACGCCACTCTACCTACACCCTGGCAGGCCAAAGTAAGGCGGGTCCATGGACAATTGGATCTAAGAGAAAAGACAACGCATCCAGTTGTATTTAAAATCGCGTTCAACTTAATTTTTTCTTGAGAATCGTAAGCCGCGGCGAAATTATAGACAAGGAACAAATTTTACTGTTTTTCTTGGCTTAAGTGTGCAGGAAAAATAAACTCTACGTTGATGGAGAAAAGCCGGAGCTAACCAAGCTCCGACCCCCTCAAGGGGGTCAACCGTCGGCACTGAGTAAAAGATGGTGAGAAGACCCCGTACATGGAGTCTGTTGCCAACTAACCAAGTGTTGGCAAAGGTCATTGCCGGAGCTACTAAGCTCCGATACCTTGGAGTACTAACTATCGACGCTCTACGTGTTGATAGAGTCTATTGCCGGAGCTACTAAGCTCCAGCGATGGACAGTACTGGAGCTTCTAAGCTCCGACAACTTTAGGGGACCTTCACTATCAAAGACTTCGGACCTAAATTCTACAAGTTCGAAGCAAATTCGTCTTCAACAAAACTCAATATCCTTTTGGTACATGTTCACAATCAAATTGTGTACATCTACTAGGGGGCCAAGAGAAGATAAAGATGTTGAAGACAAAAGATGAAATTCGCAAAAATTTGGGGATTTCATTCATCGGGAGACAGGAGATTACATCTGGAGACAAGGGATTACAAAATTGAGGAAGAAGAAGAGAAAATACAAGCGAGAGCTAAAAGAGATGGTCCTAGACCCTATGGAAGAACTCGGCGACCTTCTGGGCGACCTCCGATACGCTGGCTCGGGTAGCTTCGCCTTCTCCTTCGACGGGGCCTTCAAGCACCGGGTCCAGAGGAAATTGAGGGTTCCGGCTGGTGTAGCACGTCAGCACATATTCTGTGACGTTCCTCGCCAGGGATTGCCCCTCGACCTCCAGTTGGTCCACGATGACGTCGCCCACCTTGGAGAGCTTGCTGCCTGCTGCGCTCAACGCTTGCAGCGCAAGGTCCGGCTCCGGCTCCGGATCATCCGGGCACACGGGGCTGAAACCCATCGGCGTCAGCGCATCGTTGGCCTTGCCCAGGAACTCCCAAATCTGCAGGGAGTCCGCCGTCCTCAGGCTCTTCACCTCTTCCAAGGATCTCTTGGCCGCCGTCAGTTCGGAATTCTCACGGGCGAGGCGCTCAACTTCTTTGGCGTTTTGCTGAATTTTTGCAGCAGCCCGCCTCTCAAGTCTTCCGAGCTCCTCCTCCCGGAGGTGGATCTTGTTCCGACGATCGACCAGGTCCTTCTCCCTAGCCTCCACTTTCTTTTCCCGGGCAACAAGGGCACACTCGTATTCGTAGAGTTCCTGCCCTCGCACCCAGGTCTTCTCCTCTTCCTCGAGGCAGCGCTCTTCTAACTTCTTAGTGCGCTCCTCGAGGCCCTTGTCAGCCAGAGCTGTTTTCTCGGCGAGCTCCTCTTCCCTTCTCAGGACGTCATCCCGCAGCTCCAGGAGTTTTTGCTCTTCGTCTTCGAGCCGTCTCTCCCTCCCTTCAAGTGCCTCTCGGCGCTTGATGAGCGCTGCGTTGATGGCCTCAAGCTGCTCGAACCGAGCATTGGCCGCGTCGTTGGCAGCCTTGTCCTGATCGTGGAACTCCCGGGAATGAGCGTCGAGGGCATGGGTCATGCTCTCCCTCTCATCCAGCAGCTTCTCCCAATACTCCAGGCGGATCTTCTCCCGCTGGATCCACTCCTTGTCATCCGCTAGCCTCGACTGCGCCAGCTTAGTCTCGAAGTGGAGCCGATTACGCCACCGCCTAAGGGTTTGGCGCTCCTCTTCAAGAGCCTTGCTGTCGTGGAAGAAGGCCAGTTGGACCTGACGTAGACTGGAGCAGGCGTTGTCGATAGACATCGACAGCGGGATGGGCTCCGGACCTGCTGGGGTCTACTCCGCTGGTTCCAGCGGGTCTTCACATACAAAAATTGGGTCCCACTCTACGAGAGCGGAACCCTGAGCCTCCAAGGCGCTAGAGCCGTCCTCCGGGATGGCCTCAGTCGCCATCGAAGAAGGCCCCACCGCCAAGTCTTCATTCGCCCCCTCAGGCAGGGGGCCGGCGACTTCGCTGAGGCACTCTGGCTCTGCCACAGGTACCATCGACATTGTCGCTTCCAGAACAGGAGCTACTACTGGCTCCGACCGAAGCACCTCTTCCGAGGGAGACTCGAGCTCCCTCGCCTCTTCAACCGCCGGCTCTGTGACCGGCGCTCCAACAACAACCGGCTCAGCGACCGGTACTTCAAAGGTAACCGACTCAACTGTCGGAACTACCTCGACTTCCGGCTCGCACGCCGGAGCTTCAATCACCTCCGGTTCAATCGCCGGGGCTTCAACGAGTTCCGGCTCCGAGGACGGGACTACTACTTCTTCCGGCTCTGCAGCCGGAGCTTCCACTACTGCAGCACCAGGACCCGGAGCTTCAACCTCCGAGACAAGTGCCGCTGGCATGTCTTCACTCCCGTGGTCCGGCGCTACCACGGGAAGTTCAGGGGACGAGTCGAGGTTCATGACCACGACAGCCGGCGCCGGAGCTGTCGCAGCCTCAGCCACCACCTGGGGCGGAACTGGGACAGGAGCAGAAGCTCCCACAGCCTCAGAAATCGTGGCCGAGGGTGGAGCTTCACTCCCCTTCTTAGGGACGCTGCAGAGGATGGATAAAGAGAATTAACAAACAATCGCTACAACTAAAAAGTTAACCAGGGTAAACATCAGAAATTACCTTTGAAGGCTCCCGCACCAGCTTGCGCGGAACCTTTTTCCCGGACGTTCCGGGCTGGCCATGGTCGGCGTAGGAGCTTCAGGAGGCCCCCCAGAACTCGCCGCAGCCACGGGAGATTCCCGGGTCGAGGCTCTCCTCGATCGGGAGGAACCCCTGGACCTGGAGGCTCCAATTGCCCCGGGGGCCGGAGTCGTACACCCGGAGCTAGCACCACCGGAGGGCTCTACCACAGAGACAGACGCGCTCCGGGAGGATCCCACTGCAGGAACAGTCTCGTTCCGGGAGGACCCCACCACGGGGACAGTCGCCACGGCAGCAGAAGATCTCCCCCCTGGGGAGAAGGAGCCAAGGTGGAAGCAGCGGGCATGACGAACCTTCCGTCGGCATGCCGTAGCTTCCTCTTCCGACTCTCCGACTCCTCCGCCAGCTCCTTGCCCTTGCCGATGACTTCAACCCTCGGCTGTGGAGCAGGGACCGAGCCATCTTCGGGCACCCCAGGGATTGCCACCCGGGTGGTTGGTCTTCTCTCGACGACACCAAGGTCGTCAAGTGCAGGCATCTTCCGCCAGAGCTCTCTGCTGAACTCCACTTCCACGTTCAGAGGGAGAAAGGCCGACGGCGGAGTCAAGTAATCTCCGTCGACGTCGATGCCATGCTGGAATTTCTTGAGGTGGAACTCCAAGGTCTTCCCCACCATGTTGGACTTCAACCCGGTCTCAACCTGGTCCTCGTCCATCACGCTGTTGAGGGCCCAGGTGAGCTTCTCCCTCCTCTTCAGCGGCGCCCACCTGTTGGTCAGGAAGTTGCAGAACACCGCCTGGGGAGTCAATCCTCCCTCCACACATCGGCGGATCCTGGTCAGGACAGGGTCGAAAACTTCCGCCAGCACCGGAACTTCACTCCATATCGACGTTTCAATGTCGGGCAGACTGTCTGGCAGTTCCAACCGCTCATGCTCCTCCACCCTGACGACTATCCAATCTTTCTTCCAGTCATCCCACTTCCCGGAAGGGAACGACCGGAGGTACTTGAATGGGCACTTCTTGCGCTTCACGAAGTAGTAGAAGCCAAGGTACTCGTTGCTCCGGCCGGTGGTGTGAACGGTGAAGAAGGTTCAGAAGAGTTCGATGCAGGGGGGATGCCCACCCACATCTCGCAGAAGTGGACAAAGATGGACACGAGGAGAATGGAGTGAGGGCCAAGGTGGTATAGCTGCAGACCATAGAAGTCTAGCAGCATCAAGAAGAAAGAAGAAAATGGTGGGATCAGCCCCACCATGGCGTACAAAGAAAAGTACACCATCTCGCCAGCGCGCTCCTTCTCAAAGGGGAGCTCTCCGCCGGCACGGACCAAGCGGCTGAAGAAGTCCGAGGACCACCCCATAAGGGCCCGGACCTTCTTCAAATCGTTGTCGGTCTTCAGGCGACTCTCGCATAGACTCAACTCCATCGCAGCACAGCTAGGCAAGAGAAGAGGAGCAAAGTACGAGTCGGGAGTTTGAGCGCAAGATCAGATGGGAGGCGTAAAGAACTCCCGACGGTGCGCGCTTTCCTTCTTAAGTAAGCCCTCGCAACGCTTGGATGGAAACTGCAGGGGAGTCGAAGATACTACTCAAGAGTTCAACCCAGCCCATGACAAGAGGGCCCGGGACCACCCCGACGATCAAGTCGAGGTCCTCACCCAGGCGAACGATTGTCATCACGAGGCGGGAAACCCAAAGGCGGCGGCCTGACAGGGCGCGCGGAACCGATACAGTTTTCGTATCGGGAACCGGCGACCTTCAATTGCGTGAGATCCGCACGTCAAAGATCTTATCTGCCGCCTAAGGTGCGCCACGCGTCGGGATTTAACTATAAAATCCTGCCAACGGCATCTCCTAAGACCCTTGAAGACCCAGTTCAAGAGTCGCAAGGATGGACCCACCTCCGATGGAACGACTTCACCCCAGTGACCTTCCTCGGAGGTAGGTCCAGGGGGCCACTGTCGATACCCTAAAAACCGTACACCCCCTGAGATTACAAAGATCTCGAGGGAAGGACGACTACTTGAATTGAAGACCCTCGGAGGCCCACTTGTCAGACATGACCGGACCTGCTTCTCCAACATGGTTAATCCCTAGGTCGCCATGTGTACTACCGAACCGGAGCTACCGCCCACAAGGGGGAGGCTCCGGACCAAGTACCGAAATGGCACCTCCGGACCTAACCCCTGACCGAGAGAAGCTCCGGACCTGACACGTGTCAGGTAGCCCCGGAGCTTCCTGCTTCCCACAGCAAGCTCCGGAGCAGCCACGTGTCCAAACGTCGGAGCTGGCAGCCTCTAACCTCCGGAAGACCTTGTAACGGCTCCAGATCTTCAAAGGAGAGCCAAGGACTTCAAGACCTGTTTAAATGTCATTAATGCCATATTAATGACACTTAAACGGACGATCTTAACACCTGTAACGGCACTGTCGGAGCCCGTTACAGGATCATTAACAACAATTAATCGTGTATCAATACTAGTAACCGCCGGGGCCACATGTCGGGCTAGGCCAGCTTGTAACGGCCTGTCTTTGTACTATAAAAGGACAGGCCGTCGATACAGACAGGGACACACACAGAGACAGACGTGGAGATCATACATGACAAACTAATACAACACCAACACACTCGTGGAGTAGGGTATTACGCTCAGGCGGCCCGAACCACGTTAATCCTAGTGTCTCCTGTGTTAAACCGCGATTCATCTTCTTGAGTCTCCGCGCGCCCACACCGAACTACAAACTCCTTCAACACTTTAGCAGTGTCAGGAGATCTACCGACTCCAACAGTCGACAGAACTGCAAGGAGTACTTGGAGGATATGAAGAAGAAGAAGGGAAGTGAGACTTCCGCTTCAGGTATAAATGTTATAGAAATTAACATTACATTATCTTCTAGTCAATCATGGGTATTTGATACTGGATCGATGATTCACACTTGCAAATCATTGCAGGGTCTAAGTGAGACTAGAAGATTTGCAAAAGGCGAGTTGGGATGTTCATGTCGGCAATGGAACAAAGGTTGCAATCATAGCTGTCAGAACCTACTACTTGTAATTACCCTCAAAATTAGTGTTGAAATTGAATAATCGTTATTGCATTCCTACTTTGAGCAAGAACATTATCTCTTCTTCATGTTTAGAAGAAGTTGATGGTTATGAGATTGTAATAAAGAACAAATATTGTTCTATTTTTTATAATAATATTTTATATGCTCAATGTCTATTGGTGAATGGATTATATGTTCTTGATCTTGAGGATAAAACTGTATGTAACATTAATATCAAAAGAGCTCGACTAAATGGTCTATATCCCACTTTTGTTTGACATTGTCACTTAGGTCATATAAATAAGAAACGCATTGAAAAACTCTATAAAGATGGTTTAATAAGCTCATTTGATTTTGAATCATTTGACACATGTGAGTCTTGTTTGCTTGGGAAGATGACCATAGCACCCTTCACTGGTCAAAGTGAGAGGGTGACTGACTTGTTGGGACTTATACATACAGATATATGTACACCAATGAGTTCAATTGCCAGATGTGGTTTTTAGTACTTATCACATTTACCGATGACTTTAGTAGATATGGTTATGTCTACCTAATGAGGCACAAGTCTGAATCTTTTGAAAAGTTCAAAGAATTTCAGAATGAAGTACATAATCAATTAACAAGACAATTAAACTTCTACGATCTGATCGTGGGGGTGAATATTTGAGCCATGAATTTTATGATCATTTAAAACAATGCGGAATTGTTCCACAGTTGACTCCACCTGGACGCCTCAATATAATGGGGTGTCCGAGCGGAGGAACCGATCCTTGTTTAGACATGGTTAGGTCGATGATGAGCCAAGCAGATCTACCGCTATCCTTTTGGAGTTATGCTCTTGAAATTGTTCTGTTTACACTAAACAGAGTCCCAATTAAGTATGTTGAGAAAACACCATATGAGATATGGACTAGGAAACGTCCTGGATTGTCTTTTCTCAAAGTTTGGGGGTGTGATGCTTATGTCAAACGTTTGACATCAGACAAACTCACTCCCAAATCAAACGAATGCTTCTTTGTGGCATATCCTAGGGACACAAATGGATATTATTTTTATAACAAAACATAGGGTAAATTGTTTACCGCTCGCAATGGTGTCTTCTTGGAAAAAGAGTTTCTCTCAAAAGGAGTAAGTGGGAGCAAGGTGCATCTTGAAGAAATTCAAGAAATATCTGAAAATGTTTCAACACCCACTAATCCTATACATGATGTAAAATATGTTGTGCAACCATTTGATGAAACACCAGCCCCACGAAGATCTACGAGAGTACGTCATGCGACTGGAAAGTTAACGCTTCTAACCATAGAGAAGCGTGACATGGGATTGTTGGACAATAATGAGCCCACAACCTATACCGAAGCAATGAAGGGACCCAACTCTGGGAAATGGCTTGGAGCCATAGAATCCGAAATTGAATCCATGCACGAGAATCAAGATTGGAACTTGGTTGATCCAATCAAAGGTGTGAGACCTATCGATTGTAAATGGATTTTCAAGAAAAAGACTGACATGGATGGAAATGTTCACATCTATAGAGCATGATTGGTGGCGAAAGGTTTCAAACAATTCAAGGTGTTGATTATGATGAAACTTTCTCACCCATCGCAATGCTAAAGTCTGTTCGGATTCTTCTAGCAATTGCTGTATATTTTGATTATGAAATATGGCAGATGGATGTCAAAACAACCTTTCTTAGTGGATGTCTGACTAAGGATGTGTACATAACACAACCTGAGGGTTTTGTCGATCCTAAAAATGCTAGTAAAATATGCAAGCTTCAAAAGTCCATCTATGTACTGAAGCAAGCATCTCGGAGTTGGGATCTATGTTTTGATGACATTCTTAAAGGGTTTTGTTTCATCAAGAACGTAAAAGAACCTTGTATTTACAAGAAGTTTAGTGGGAGCACACATATATTTCTGGTCCTATATGTAGATGACATATTATTGATCAAAAATGACATTTTAATGCTTTATGATGTTAAATCCTCATTAAGAAAAAGTTTCTCAATGAAGGATTTAGGAGAGGCAGCGTACATTTTGGGCATAAAGATCTATAGAGATAGATCTAAAAGGCTAATTAGATTAAGCCAATATACACATATTGACAAGATATTGAATCGGTTCAATATGCAAGATTGTAAGAAAGGTTTTTTGCCAATGTCAGATGGCATTACTCTAAGCAAGAGTCAGTGTCCTTCGATACCTGATGGGCAAAAGAGGATGAGAGCGATTCCTTATGCTTCGGCTATTGGATCCATCATGTATGTCATGCTATGTACACGCCTAGATGTATCCTATGCTCTAAGCATTACGTGCAGGTATTAATCAGATTATGGTGAGGCTCATTGGACTGTTGTCAAAAACATCCTTAAGTACTTGAGAAGAACTAAGGATGCGCTCTTAGTGTTTGGAGGTGAAGAAGAGCTCGTTGTAAAAGGTTACACCGATGCCAGCTTCCAAACTGATAAGGATGATTCTAGATCGTAATCTGGTTTTGTATTCTGCCTCAATGGAGGGGCAGTGAGCTGGAAAAGTTTCAAACAAGATACAGTAGCAGATTCAACCACAGAGGCAGAGTATATTGCAGCTTCTAAAGCTGCAAAAGAAGTTGTTTGGATCAGAAAATTTGTTTCTGAGTTAGGTGTTATTCCTAGTGTGTCCTGTCCTGTGGATCTCTATTGTGATAATAGTGGAGCCATCATACAGGCAAAAGAGCCTAGAACACACACGATCCAAACATATACTACGACGCTATCACCTCATTCGAGAGATCATCGGCCGAGATGATGTGAAGATATGCATGGTGCACACAGATTTGAATGTTGCAGATCCATTGACAAAGCCTCTTCCACAATCGAAGCATCAGGCGCACACGAGATCCATGGGTATTAGATACTTACATCAGTGATCATAGTGTGTAGTGGGGGACTTGTGTCATAGCTATGTTTATGTACTAATAGATAAATTGTTATATGAGTAATCATTATTTATATTGATCATCAAGTATGTGATTTGTTTGTGAAACTCTTTGTTAATAGTAATAGTCCTCTGAATGATCCCTAGTCTATATCATTATATGATATAATGATGTCACACAGACTAGCACATGTATTAATTGATGATCACATTTCACAGATCACAGATATAGAGATATCAAATTAATAATGTGAACACATGTTAGTGAACATGGTGTTGGATTGACCCACTCTGAGACACTACTAGGATTGTTATTTCCACATGTGTCATCAGTTGGTCTTGAGTGATACACCTGCTAGATCCTTAGACCTGAGATCGCCATTGTTTCTCACCGTACGTAGTTGTGTATTTTGAGACTACCAAACGCTACTCTGTAATTGTGTAGTCATAAAAGTAGTCTTCGGCTCCATAATGAAACATAGAATGGGATGTGCGCGAATCAAGATGAAATTTGCCCCTTCTTAATAACAGAAGAGATATCTCTGGGCCCCTCGAGATAGATGGATTTGAAAGTGCATGGCTATGCCAAGGTGATTAAAGGTTAATCGGAATGACTAAAAGTTAGTTATGGAATGAATCCACTATTTGATCGAGTGAGTGGTCGACTATCACATGGATGGCACACATATCGCCTTGAGCTTGACTGGTATCGTGAGGCAAAGATATTAGCATATTGAATGCATCTAGATTCGACCGATATGATCTTTATATACATTCGAGAGTCAATACGTCCTGCTAGGTACCTCTACTAACTTGTGGTTGGAAACGATTTCCATTCACAACCGACTGCACATGAACCTAACGGGTCACACACTTAAGGGGTTGGAATATTGAAAAGCTTGGCTAGATGATTGTCTCTAGTGCAAGTGGAAAATTGTTGGTGATATGCCCAAAAGGCAATCACATAACAATTCGAGTTAAGGTCTGATGGATATTTGATCGATAAGCAATTATATTACTAATAGGCCTGCGACTTAAAAGCCCATTAGTATGCCTATAAATACGAGGGGTAGGGTTAGAGGCTAATTATTCCACCACATGACAGCCCTAGCCGCCCCCTTCGAAGGCCTCATGCCAAGACCATTGTCGCGCGCGCGGTGCTAGCGCACTCGCGCACGACGTTTCTCTCCGTACGTGTGGACTCCGTGGGGGCGCTGCTGCTACTGCTGCGCTGATCAGCTACGGCGAACGTGTTCGTCTACCTAATGTTGTGATGAGGGTTAGGAGGAGACGAACAAGATCGTCTACTTCCTTTACACCGACGCGCGTCTACGTTCCGCTGCGCTGCACGTCTAGTGATAATGTTCTATGACCTCTGTACTTGCATGTTTTCTGGGTAATACGGTAGAATTGCTAGAGTAGGGTACCGTCTATTTTCCAATAGGATGTCCAAAAACGAATGTCATGACCCTGTCAGCTTCTATTCTAAGTCTAAAAATATATATTTAATTATCAGCTTCGATTCCTGTCGGTACCCTGGGTACCGTATACCCCTTGAGATTGCAAAGATCTCAAGGGAATGTCATCTACTTGATTTGAAGACCTTCGGAGGCCCACATGTCAGACATAACCGGACCTGCTTCCCCAACATGGTTAGTCCCAGGGTCGCCACGTGTACTATCAAACCGGAGCTACCGCCCACAAGGGGGAAGCTCCGGGCTATGTACCATAACGGCACCCCCGGACCTAACCCCAGACCGAGGGAAGCTCCAGAACTGACACGTGTCAGGTGGCACCGGACCTATCTGTTCCCCACAGTATGCTCCGGAGCTGCCACACGTCCAACCGTCGGATCTTCAGCCTCTAACCTCCGAAAGACTCTACAACGGCTCCGAATCTTCAAAGGGGAATCAAGGACTTCAAGACCCGATTAAGTGTCATTAATATTATGTTAATGACACACGATCGGACGACCTTAATTACTAGTAAAGGTGCTGTCAAAGCCCAAAAATCGGTCATTAAGGGTAATTAAGCGCGTCAAATGTGTATCAATATTAGTAACCACCGAGGCCACATGTCGGGCCAGGCTAACTTGTAACGGCCTGTCCTTATACTATAAAAGGACAGGTCGACGATACATAGAGAGGATCTGACCTGACCTGATCTGACCTAAGCGCTCATACAACCAATACATCAACAACACACCCCGTGGAGTAGGGTATTACGCTCAGGCGGCCCGAACCACGTAAAACTTCGTGTCTCCTGCGCCGTTTTACATATCACCTTCTTGAATCTCCGCGCGCCCACACCGAACCTCAAACTCCGCAAACACTTTTAGTAGTGTCAGGAGATCTGCCGGATCAAAACCACCGACAGGTGGCGTGCCAGGAAGGGGCGCCGGAGATTTCAAGAATGGTGAACTCAGCCGCTGGATCATCCAATGGTCATCCCGTTGTTCAACCTCTTGGGGGCAATCCCTCCAATATGCAGCCACCAGCAGGAACCACGGTTCCAGCAGGAGTCACACTTCCACCACCGCCACCTCCACCAGCAAATCAAGCTGGGCAACGCGATGGTGCACCGGCGTCAATCATTGCATCGGCGAATCTTGACAACCCGGAACACGTGCTCCATGCAGCACGTGCTCTCCTTCAACGCCCACCACCTCCGGATGCATCCCGGGATGCCATGGAGCAGTGGAGGGCCGATGTGGAACACTTGGTTGCAGCAGTAGCCGATCGCATCAGCAACCAGGGTCCTCTTCCTTCAGGACGGGCCCCGTCGTAGTGATGGACCTTGTCTGGCAGACTTGGTCCGCACGTTTCCAACAGCAGGAGACGTGCTGCATCACAGCAGGTGACGTCGTTGCCCTCCGGGGCACGACGCACTCACACGGTATCAAGGCTTTCAGCTCATGACCTCCGGGCGGAGCTTGATCGCCGATACCGTCAACAAGACGGCCGAGTCCATATTGAGCGTGCTCGTGAAAGACGAGAAGCTCAGGACATTCCTGCTCCTGAAGGAGTAGGAGGAGGCTGCTCAGCCCTAGCCATGCATTTGCGTATGGTCAGGTGGCCACAGAAATTCCGGCCTCACCTGCCGGAGAAGTTTGATGGGACCGTTAATCCTGTCAAATTTCTTCAGATTTACTCCACTGCTATCCTGGCAGCTGGAGGAAATGAGGACGTAATGGCCAATTATTTTCCAGTGGCTTTAACTGAGACCGCCCGGTCCTGGTTTATGAGCCTTCCACCCAACTCCATCAACAGTTGGGAGCAGTTGTGCCGGCAGTTCACCGCCAACTTCGGGAGTTCATACACCCGACCAGGCACCGATCTGAACTTTTTTGCAGTCGTGCAAAAAGGAGGAGAATCCCTGCGATCATTCATCCAGAGATTCTCTCAGGTACGAAACACTATCCCTTCTATCTCTAGCGCTTCTGTCATTGTGGCATTTAGACAGGGCGTACGGGATAAGAAGATGTTGGAGAAACTGGCGATCAAGGAGCTCACCAGTGTCACGGAACTCTTCAGCTTGGCCGATAAATGTGCCAGAGCTGCAGAGGGCCTTGAAATGCACTCCAAACCACCTCCGAAGGACCACAAGAAATCCTCCAAAGGAGAAGCCACTACCTCCGGGAGTGGCAAGAAGAAGAAAAAGACAAACGGCAAGAAGAAGCCGTCGGCTGGTGCATCTAATGCTGCAGCTGCTGCAGCTCCGGGTAGCCGGGGGCCACGCCCCGAGAAGCGACCTCGACCGTCTTCTGAAGACGGTGGCAAACCCAAGGTGTGGTGTCAAATTCACAAAACGGACATCCACAGTTTGGAAGACTGCCTGGAGGTCCAAAACCTTGCCGAGCGCTACAACAAGCGTCGGGAAGAAGTTCCTTTCCAACAGAGGGAAGGAAAACAAAAAGTTGACGAAGTTCCGGCTGAAGAGGAGTTAGGTTTTCAGGATCCTAAAAAGGTCCTGAAGGCCGTCTACACCTCCGTCGACGACGATTCTGACGTCTCTGACAACGAGCGTCAGAAGACCATGAACACCATTTTTGGTGGATCATGGGACATCACCTCCCGCCGCATCCTCAAGACAATGCGTCGGGACATGGCTGCTGTAGCTCCTACAGCCAGGGCGGAGCCTCATCGGAAGTGGATGGACACAGCCATCACTTTTGATGCTTCGGACTGCCCTCGAAGCATGGTTGGAGCAGGCCAGTTACCTTTGATGGTATCTCCTACATCAATAACATCTAGCTCCACCATGTTATGGTAGACGGAGGTTCGGGGCTGAACCTCATAAGCTTCGAAGATTTTACCAAGCTTCAGCTTCGACCTTCGGATCTCCACCCCTCCCGACCTTTCTCCGGAGTAGGTCCGGGGGCCATTACCCCACTCGGTGCTATTACTCTCCCTGTTACCTTCGGGACCCGGGAGAAGTATCGCACTGAGAAGTTGGTCTTTGACGTTGCTCAGATCAACTTACCTTTTAATGCCATTTTGGGTAGGCCTGCCTTGTACAAATTCATGACAGCTGCTCATTATGGCTACCTGGTGTTAAAGATGCCAACACCAGTAGGCGTTCTCCGGATCCGCGGAGATCGCACTGCCGGAGTAACCGCTCTGGAAGAGCTTCATGCGCTTACTACGATGCAAGAGGAGGATTCCAGGCAGGAGCAAGCTCCAAAACCCCCGAGCATTCGTCAACGAGGCTCGACTTCTGCACCTCGTGTGCAGCCAAGCGGCGACACCGACATTCCCGTCAAAGTCGTCCAAATCGGTTCCGATGCCGCTCAGACCACCCGTATATCGGGGGGACTGAATGACAAATAGGAACTCGTGCTCATCGCTTTCCTCCAGGCTAATGTCGACGTGTTTGCCTGGCAACCGTCACAAATGCCTGGGATCCCCAGGGAAGTGATTGAGCACAATTTGAAGATCAACCCTGACGCCCGGCCCGTGCATCATAAGACTTGGAAGCAATCCGTGGAGCGACAGAACTTCATTCGACAAGAAGTGAAGAAGTTGCTCGAAGCTGGATTCATCCGAGAAGTCTTCCATCCAAAATGGCTGGCAAATTCAGTTGTTGTGCCCAAGGCCGGCGGGAAGCTTCAGATGTGTATTGACTACACAACACTAAATAAGGCATGTCCAAAAGATCCATTCCCACTACCTAGAATAGATCAGATAGTGGATTCCACCTCCGGGTGTGAATTACTGTATTTCCTAGACGCATATTCTCGGTATCATCAAATCAGAATGTCTAGGGAAGATGAAGAGCATACCTCTTTCATCACAGTAGATGGATTGTACTGTTATACAGCCATGCCATTTGGTCTCAAGAATGCAGCTTCAACCTTTGTACGAGCTATGTACAAAACTTTTGAAGAACTCATTAGAGACATAGTGGAAGTTTACGTCGATGACATCGTGGTCAAGGTCAAGAACAAGGAGTCACTCCTTGACACCTTGCAGGCTGTCTTCGACAAGCTGCGGGTCACCCGCACAAAGCTAAACCCAGACAAGTGTGTCTTCGGGGTTAGCTCCGGAAAACTTCTTGGTTTCCTGGTAAATCACCGGGGCATAGAGGCTAATCCAGCGAAGATCAAAGCCATTGAAGACATGCGGCCACCAGCCCACGTCAAAGATGTCCAAAAGCTGACTGGATGTCTAGCAGCCCTCAGCCGGTTCATTTCAAGACTGGCGGAACGTGCACTTCCCTTCTTCAAGTTATTGAGGATGTCCGGACCATTCCAATGGTCTGAGGAAGCAGAAAAGGCGTTCCAGGAGCTAAAACAGCTCCTCACCACCCTACCAACTCTGGTAGCTCCGAACCCTAGTGAGCCTTTGCTTCTTTACGTTTCAGCAACTGACGAAGTCGTCAGTATGGTCCTGGTTGCAGAGAGACCAGAACTATCCCATGCTCAGGAATCCAGACCCCTCCAGGAGGGTCCGAAGGTTCCTGAAAGCGAGTCTGGGTCCCAGTTCCCAGACTTGATTCTGCAAGAAGTTACTTCAGAAGACCCAGACCCCTCCGGGAGGGTCCAGGTCACTTCTGAAGAAGCTCCGGGTTCCTCCAGCAAGGACCCGGAGGTCCCCGAAGAAGGTCCGGATCCCTCCGGGAGGATCCAGGTCAATGAAGAGGAAGCTTCGGGCCCCTCCAGGAGGGTCCGGACCATCCAGCGCCCAGTGTACTTCATCAGTGAAGTACTTCATGACGCCAAGACTCGACACCTAGAGGTGCATAAGCTCCTCTATGCAGTTCTTATCGCCTCCAGGAAGCTTCGCCATTACTTCCAAGCTCACAAGATTTCAGTGGTGACTTCTTACCCACTTCGAGCAATCTTGCATAATCCCAACTCAACTAGGAATATTGCAAAGTGGGCAGCGGAATTGGCCAAATTCGATCTCGAATTCATTCCATGACAAGCAATCAAGAGTCAAGCATTGGCGGATTTCATGGCGGAATGGACTCCCTCTCCATCAAACTCTGGGGGCCCCAGTGAGCAAAAGCCAGAACACAAGGCTCCGGTCTTCACCGAGCCTCACTGGACCCTCTACTTCGACGGATCCATGCAAAAGCAGGGGGCCAGAGTTGGAATCCTACTCCTCGCACCAACAGGGGAGAAGGTAAAATACATGGTACACCTTGACTTCAAGGCGACCAACAACATGGCGGAGTACGAAGCACTCATCTACGGACTAAAGGTGGCACTGTCATATGGTGTCAAGCAGCTGCTGGTCAAGGGAGATTCACAGCTCATCATTAAACAAGTGAAGGGTGAATGCTCCTGCAACAATCTCCAGCTATCTACTTACCTCCTTGAAGTCCAGAGGCTTCAGAAGGACTTCAAAGTCCTAGACCTCCACCACGTCCAGCGTGTCCACAACGCTGAAGCCGACGAACTCTCGACGAAAGCGTCAACTGGAGCTCCAGCTCCTGATGGAACTTTTGTCCGGAGGTTGTCAAAACCCACAGCTCAGTCTGCCGAACTGAGCGAAGGGGGCAATATTAGCATCCCGAAGCTGACGGTTCCGATGGCCCTGTTACCATGGCAGCCATCAAGGGTCGTAGGTGTTGCTGAAAGCTCCAAGCAACCCAACACGCAAGACTCAAATGCTCAAGTTAGCTCCGATGCATGGATCTCGGAGATCCGGAGCTACTTGAAAGACAACATTCTTCCTGACGATGATGTATCCGCTGACCGGATAGTCAGATTGGCTAAATGATACACGTTGGTAGAAGGGGATTTCTACCGGCGCGGTGCCAACAGCATCCTAATGCGGTGCATCACAAGGCAAGAAGGCTGTGAGCTCCTCGCAGAAATCCATGGAGGCGAGTGTGGGAACCACGCGTCTTCTTGCACGCTGGTCGGTAAAGCCTTTCGGCATGTCTTCTACTGGCCTACAGCACTCCAAGATGCAACTGAGCTAGTGAAGAAATGCGAAGCATGCCAATTTCATGCAAAGCAAATTCACACACCGGCTCAGCCCCTACAAATGATACCTCCTACATGGACCTTCGCTGTGTGGGGGATGGACATCTTGGGACCTTTCCCAAGAGCCGTCGGAGGTTACAAGTTCCTGTACGTCGCCATTGACAAGTTCACCAAGTGGCCGGAAGCAACTCTAGTTGTGACAATCAACAAGCAATCTGCTATCAACTTTTTGCAGTCCATTGTATGCAGATTTGGAGTCCCAAACAAAATCAGCACTGATAACGGGACCCAATTCACAAGCTCTGCATTTCAAGGATATTGCGACGACCTCGACATTCAAGTTTGCTACGCCTCCGTAGCTCACTCGGCAAGCAATGGCCAGACCGAGAGAGCAAATGTAGAAATCCTGAAAGGACTCAAAACGCGCACCTATGAGCGCTTGAAAAAACATGGAGCCAACTGGATTGAAGAGCTTACACCCACTCTATGGGCCAACAGGACAACTCCAAACCGGTCAACTGGAGAGACACCCTTCTTCCTGGTGTACGGAGCTGAAGCAATCCTTCCTCCGGAAATCACCTTGGGATCACTCCAGGTCCGGACCTTCGACGAAGCCACGCAGGACCAGCTCCGGTGTGAAGACCTAGACCTCCTTGAGAAGGGAAGGTGCCAAGCAGCTGTTCGGAATGCCCGATACCGCCAAGCCCTTCGGCGGTATCATCAGCGGCATGTACACAATCGACAGCTTGAGGAAGGCGATCTGGTGCTATGGAGAATACAATCCAGAGAAGGGTTAGACAAACTCTCCCCCAGCTGGGAGGGACCCTTCCGAGTGATTAAAGTATCCCGTCCCGGAAGCGTTCGTTTGGCTACCGAGGATGGGACACCTCTCCCAAATCCTTGGAATATTGAGCACCTCTGTAAGTTCTACACTTAATATCACGGAGGTGAGTCTGTAGTAACTTGAGGTGTATGTTATAGAGTCAATGTACAGAGTCGGGTAGTTCCTCAGGGAGAATAGCCGGACCTTTCCTGAAAGGTCCTCAAAGTTCATGCAACACTTGTCACAGTCTCAGGACTAAAAGTGTAGCTAGCTACCCTGGATCAAACGAGAAATGAAACACGCTTAGCCTGGTTCCGTACCCTAAGAGTGTACTTGTTTCCCCTGTACCCCGGACCTATAATGAAAGACATCTTCATGTGAAACAGACTCCACGTGCATTTATTTTGTACAAGCTCAACATTTTTTATTTTCCTCTTTCTTGTCTATAACAAAGTTGTGCAATTCTTAAGAAATTTTAGTTCGACCAGTTCATGTACAATCCGAGCTGTATTGTCAATTCTTTTGGATTCAAATATTGTTCATGGACCACTCGCCTGAATGCCGCCAAGCCAATCTAGGGCCGCAGTGTGCTATCGACTTAGCCTGGTCAAGCACCCTAAGTACACCACTCTACCTACACCCCGGCAGGCCGAAGTAAGGCGGGTCCAAGTACAATTGAATCTAAAAGAAATAAGGCAACACATTCGGTTGTATTCAGAATTGAGTTTGACCTAAAACTTTCTTGGGAATCGTAAGCCGCAACGAAGTTATAGGAAAGGAGTGAATTTTACTATTTTTCTTGGCTTCAGTGTGCAGGAAAAATAAAGAATCCACGTTCATGGAGAAAAGCCGGAGCTAACAAAGCTCCGACTCCCCCTAGGTGGCTTGTAATCGATGTTAAACATTGAAAACGAGCATCACCGGAGCAACCAAGCTCCAGTAAAGCTAGGGGGGCCAGCCGTCGACGCAAAATAAAAGATGGTGAGAAGACCCCACAAGCGGAGTCTGCTGCCGACAAACTATGCGTGGGCAAAGGTCACTGCCGGAGCTACTAAGCTCCGACACCCCGGAGGGCTAACTATCGATGCTCTACGCATTGATAAGGACTATTGCCGGAGCTATTGAGCTCCGACGGTAGTCAATGCCGGAGCTTCTGAGCCCCGACAACCTCAGGGGGCCTTCACTATCGAAGACTTCGGACCTACATTCTACAAGTTTGAAGCAAACGAGTCTTCAACATAACACAATATCCTCTTGGTACATGTTCACAATCAAATTGTGTACATCTACCAGGGGGCCATGTGAAGACAAAAGTGTTGAAGACAAAAAATGAAATTCACAAAAATTTGGATTTCATTCATCTGGAGACAAGGGATTACAAAATTGGGGAATAAAAAGAGAGAATACAAGTGGGAGCTACAGAGATGGTCTTAGACCCTATGGAAGAACTGGGCGACCTTCTGAGCAACCTCCGACACGTTGGCTCGGGTGGCTTCACCTTCTCCTTCGACGAGCCTTCAAGCACCGGGTCCAGAGGAAATTGGGGATCCCGGCTGGTATAGCACATCAGCACATACTCTGCGACGTTCTTCACCAGGGATTGCCCCTCAACCTCCAACTGGTCCGCGATGACGTCACCCACCTTGGAGAGTTTGCTACCCGTCGAGCTCAACGCTTGCAACACTAGGTCCGGCTCCGGCTCTGGATCATCCGGACGCACAGGACTGAAGCCCATTGGTGTCAGCGCGTCGTTGGCTTTGCTCAAGAACTCCCAAACCTGTAGGGAGTCCGCAGTCCTCAAGCCCTTCAGTTCCTCCAAGGATCTTTTGGCCGCCGCCAGTTCAGAATTCTCGCGAGCAAGGCGCTCAACCTCTTTGGCATTTTGCTGAATCTTTTAAGCAACCTGCTTCTCGAGTTTTCCGAGCTCCTCCCCGGAGGTAAATCTTGTTACGGCGGTCGACCAGGTCCTTCTCCCGGCCCCTAACTTTCTTTTCCCTGGCAGCGAGGGCACACTCTTGCTGGTAGAGTTCCTGCCCTCGCACCCAGGCCTTCTCCTCCTCCTCAAGGCAACGCTCCTCCAACTTCTTGGTGCGTTCCTCGAGGCCCTTGTCAACCAGATCCACCTTTTCGGCGAGCTCCTCCTCCCTCCTCAAGATGTCATCTCGCAGCTCTAGGAGTTTTTGCTCTTCATCTTCGAGCCTCTTCTCCCTCTCCTCAAGTGCCTCCCGGCGCTTGATGAGAGTAGTGTTAATGGCTTCAAGCCTTTCTTGGCGTTCATCAGCCGCACTATTAGCTGCCTTGGTCTGCTCATAAATGGCCCGGGATTGAGCGTCGAGGGCACGAGTCAAGCTCTCCCTATCATCCAATAATTTGCCCCTTTATTCCAGGCGGACCTTCTCCTGCTTGATCCATTCCTTTTCGTCTGCCAGCCTCGACTGTGCCAGCTTGGTCTCGAAGTAGAGCCAGTTACGCCACCGCCTAAGGGTTTGGCGCTCCTCTTCAAGAGCCTTGCTGTCATGGTAGAACGCCAGCTGGTCTTGATGCAGGCTGGAGCAAGCGTTGTCAATGGACAACGACAGAGGAATAGGGTCCGGACCTGCTGGGGTCTCCTCCGCTAGTTCCAGCGGGTTCTCTCTTATAAAAATTGGGTCCCACTCCACAAGAGTGGTCCCCTGAGCCTCCACGGCACTAGGGCCGTCCTTCGGGATAGCCTCAGTCGCCACCGAGGAGGGTCCCGCAGAAGAAGTTCCGACCTCCGGACGTGGTTCCGAAGGCCCTGCCGCCAGGTCTTCATTTGCCCCCTCGGGCAGGGGGCCAGCGACTTCATATGGGTACCCTGGCCCAGCAGCAGGCACCTCCGCCGTCATCATTTCCGGAGTAGGGGCAACTTCAGGCTCCGGCCTGGGCTCCTCCCCCGCTGGTGGCTCGGTTGTTGGCGCCTCGACCATCATGGGTTCGAGTGCTGATGCCTCCGCAACAACTGGCCCTGAGGCCGGAGCTTCAACCTCAACCGGCTCAGGCGCTGGAAGGCCTTCAACTGCAACCGGCTCTGCAGCCGGAGCTTCAGTGGCAACCGACACTGAGGCTGGAGCTTCGAAGGTAGCCGGCTCAACCGCCGTGACTTCAATAACCTCCGGCTCAACCGCCGGAGCTTCGACAATTTCCGGCTCTGGGGCTGGAATCACTGCTTCCTCCGGCTCAACAGCCGGAGCTTCCAACATCTCAGCATCAAGACCCGGGGCTTCAACCTCCGGGGCAGGTGCCGCTGGTGCATCTTCTCTCCCGTGGTCCGGCACTACCACGGGAGTCTCGGGAGATGAGTCGAGGTCCATGACCACGACAGCTGGCGCCGGAGCTGCCGCAACTTCAGCCACCACTTGGGGCGGCACCGGGACAGGAGCAGAAGCCTCCGCCCTCACAACTTCAGCTGCTGTGGCTGAGGGTGGAGCCTCACTCCTCTTCTTGGGGACGCTGCAGATGATGGATGAAGAAACTTAAAAAATAGTTACTATAACAAAACAACTGTCTGAGGTAAAGATTAAAAATTACCTCGGAAGGCTTCCGCACCAGCTTGCACGGAATCTTTTTCCCGGGCGTTCTGGACTGACCATGGCCGCCGCCGGTGTGATAGCTCCGGAAGGCCCCCCGGAACTTGTTGCAGCCGCGAGCATTTCCTTAGTCGAGGTCCCCCTCGACCGGGAAGGACCTCCGGACCCAGAGGCCTCAACCGGCCCAGGAGCTGGAGTCACATGCCCGGAGCTTGCACCCCGAGAAGACGCTGTTGTAGTGTGACACCCGGTTCCGAATATGAACCAAGCGTAACGCATATGTGTGCCCAGGAAGTTCATCACACATATACGGTTGCATCACAAACGATATACAGAGTTTAACCACGTCTTAACTAATAAATAAGTACTTTATTACAATAATCCAATAGTTCACGAATGATAAAACTCTAAATAATTGCAACGGAAAATAAACTAAACAGCACGACTCCATTCCACAGGCAATTGACGGCGGTACGCAACCTAGTACTCCACGTGATCCTCAGGGTACTCCCAATTGTCTCCAGTAGCTGTTGGGGGGGATTGCAAGGGTGAGTACATGTCGTACTCAGCAAGTGTGGAAAGTATGACATGTGGCTAATTCAAATGACGAATGTAATAATGGCTAAGTGCTGAAAAGTACAGTAAAACATTTGAAAAAAAACAACATATATATTATGTGTATGTAAACCCATCATAAACCATGTACCATAATAATACCAGTCCATAATTCACCATTACCAATAACCATAATCAATGTCATAAACCATAACCATAACCATAATCATAATATCAACCATATCCATTACCAGACCATAACCATTATCAAACCATAACCATCCCAAATCCCAATTTTCCCTTTAATCATGTAGGTCATCCAGACGCTCATAACCGGGAGCACGGCTATCATGATAGTTTTAATTAACTCTGCAGAGTTTGTACCACTTTACCCACATGTTTGTGATTTCATCATCTTTCGATGACTAAGAAACCTCCATTATGCCATCTCACACTTCCAGAGGTGTGTGGCCAAGAGATCACAAAATAGCCTTTCAAAAGGGACTACTAGTATGTACGGGCCCACTAAGGTTTCACCGGCAGGCTTGAATCTCTATTCTCCCACCAACGGGCCCCCTCGTGTGCCATGCGGATCCCAGGGCAGTCCTCCTCGACTCCCATTCCCCGCGCCATCCAATGGTCCATACAATACTAGCAGCACTCCTAATTATTCAGCTACGCCGCACCCATACTTGGCCTTGTGGTGGCACTGTTTACCTGGCATATTCTCGCATGAACCGGTCCTTAGATCTAAAGCAAGCAAACCACCATAACATCCAACCCATCCACATACCAGGCTTGCTTAGATCACCCATCGTATTGACCAGTTCACATTGACCATAATATCATTGATGCATAATTAAATGTGTAGTGTTGTTTGCCATCCCAATTAATTAAGCGAAGCAAAAAGGTAAAAACCCTTCCCGACTCTCTACCATATATTCCAGGTGACAAGGGTGGTCAAACAAAACTATTAAACTCCTACGTATGGGTTTCCCATCATATTGACACAAGCATGCAAGTTCGCAAACAAAACATTTATTTTAAAACAGGATCAATATGCTTCAAGGACACTTGCCTTGCTCCGACGGATGGGGTTGCTCAAGCGCTTCAAAGTCTTGATTTTGGAAATCCTCGTCTGCGGCCTCTTGAGCACGTTCCTCTACGCGTGATCATACATACAAGAAAACATATACAATCAACATGATGCACACAAAATAATCAACATGCAATGACATGTATGCATGCACGATTCAATAATTACTTAACTACGGTTGTTTATTAATTAGATGCGAGTAGTTCATATGTGTTCATATGAGTTTACGGGGGTTTTAGGGTAGATTAATGCTGCTGAAAATAAAATTATGACACAACTACGATCAAGTTACGCCTATTAGGTTCAATATGATCGCTAAAATTCACATCGGGAACATGGCCTACCGTAGATGCGATGGCTTCGATGATCGCGGGATGGGGACAATGCATAGACGAAGTAGATGCGTCCTCCGGCGGCACGACGACGTCGGCGCGATGTCGACGACGATCTCTGGCGGACGGCGGCGCCCTCCTCTTTTTCTTCCTCTTCTTCCCCTTCTTTTTCTCCTTTTTCTTCCCTGGGCGCAGCTCTCTGGTCCCTGGTGCTTTTTTTCCCGGCGGCTAGGTTTTTTCCTGGGCGATTCTGGCGTCGAGATCGTGATCACTCGGTCCCTTTTTATAGGGGCGGCGGGACAGGCGATCGGTACCGACTCGGTACCGGCCCGGCGCTGGATTCGCGGAGTTCGGCGCGTGGCGGGAGCGGGCGGGACTCGAGGCTGGAGCGCGCATCGGGCGCGTTGGCGGGGTGGCTCGCGTCAGGGCACGATCGGGCGGGAGTCGGACGCGGGGCCGGGCGAGCGGGGCGTGCGGGGTCCAGCCGGGAGGCGGGGCGAGCGGGCGAGCGCGGGATGTGACGCGGGGTCGGGCGAGGCCGAGCGGCTGGCGGGGTGGGACGCTGGCTGGGCCGTTCGGCGGCCTGGCCGGCGGTTCCCCTTTTTTTATTTTTTTTTATTTAGTATTATTATTATTTTATTATTTATATTTATTTATTTTATTATTTTTTATACTTTCTTTTATTATATAATTTATTATATATTATATATATATTATATATATTATTTATTATTTATTATTTATTATTTTTATAACATATATTATTAATATTAATATTTTATCTATTTTTATATATTGTTATATATATTATTTATATATATATTTATATATATTTTTATTATTTTTATACTTATTCCTTATTACCAGTTTTAGGCTATTTTTATTTCTTTTCCTCTATTAATGTTTAATGAATGAATATATATGCAATGCGATGCATGATGCGAAAATTTAGGGTGTTACATGTAGGTACAGTTGCCACAGTTGTAGAAGACCTCCCCCTCCGGGGAGAAGGAGCTGCTGGAGAGGTTGCAGGCCTGACAGACCTTCTGTCGGCATGCTTCAGCTTCCTCTTCTGGCTCGAAGGTTCGTCCGCCGGCTCCTTGCCCTTGCCGACGACTTCGGTCCTTGGCTTCGGGACAGGGTCGGAGCCACCTTCAGAAGCCCCAGGGATCACCACCCTGGAGGTCGATTGTAACACCCTCATTTTCATGCATCATGCCCTACATGCACTCATATACATGTTTAACATTAGCCCACAACAAGAGGAACGAGTTTAAAATTGATTCGGAGCATTTAAAATTGATTTGGAGCAAAACCGCACTTAAAACGCAGGAAAGTGCGGACTAGTCCGATTTTACTGAGGACTAGTCCGATTTCTCTCTGACTAAAAACGGACTTGTCCGTTTTTGCTGCGGACTAGTCCGATTTTGGCTCTGGAAACTTTCGGACTTGTCCGATTTTGTGCGGACTAGTCCGATATTCCATGAATCCTTGAAAATTTGCTAAGTCCCTGGACTTTTCCGGACTAGTCCGGTGTTCCAGCGGACTTGTCCGTTTTCCTTTCTGACTAAGATCGGACTTGTCCGATTTTTGGCCAGACTTGTCCGATTTTCTCTCTGGACGACTTCGGACTAGTCCGGTCCTGTCCGGACTTGTCCGATATTTCGCGACTCCGAGATTGACCTTTTGTTTTACGACTTGTTTCTTGGGTTTCACGTCAAGTGGGCCTAGGGACGTCGTGCCCAACTCTTTTAGAGCCCATGTGGGACTCTAAACCGGCCTCTACTCATCCCAAAACTCGAAATCCATCTAACCCTAGCCTCCACCTCTATATAAACAACCCCACCCCTTGGTTTGACATCTATTTGCCACTTTTCCACCCACCCAAACCCTAGTTCGTGGGGAGCCACCATCAAGGAGGGAGGAGAAGATCCCAAACGAGAAGAAGAAGAGGAGGAAACGAAGGAGGATCAAGATCTCCACCAAGTTTCGTCCTTCACCACCAATTCATCCCCAAGTTCATCACCAACCCTAGATCATCAAGATCCAAGTGTTACCTCCAAGTTTCTTGGTTCATTGGAGTTCTAAACACCTGGTATACCTTCTATTCTCTTTTCCTTACGAGAATTCAACCCCTAATCTCCAAATTCACGTCGATCTAGAAAACCCTAATCCGCTGATCTCGCAGAGTGCGGACTTGTCCGATCCCAAGCGGACTAGTCCGATCTTTCTGGTTAAATTGTGTTGAATTAATTCTAAAATTTGATCTAATCAACTCCAAACCTGTATAAACTTGTTAAAATCTATTAGAACTAGTTAGTGATCATTAGAAGCAATCTAGTAACAAGTTCTACCTTGCATTGCATCAATCATGCATGTCATGTCATGTTGAGTAATATTTGTGCACTCTTTGATTTTGTTTTTTTGTTTTGTATGTTTATTGTGTGGATTAGACGGATTTGCGCTAGAGAGTGCCACGGAGGATCTACAACCTCAAGAGTTCGAAGGCTTTGACCCTAATCAACAGCAAGAGCAAGGCAAGTGTCCTTGAAGCATATTGATCCTGTTTTAAAATAAATGTTTTGTTTGCAAAACTGCATGCTTGTGTCAAATTGATGGGAATCCTATGGTAGGAAGTTTACTAGTTTTGTTTGACCACCCTTGTCACCTGGAAGTTATGGTAGAGAGAGTCGGGAAGGCTTTTTACCTTTTGCTTCGCTTAATCAACTGGGATGGGAACAACTATATCACTCAATTTATTTATGCATGGATGAGATTATGGTTAACATGAACTAGTTAAATATGGTATGGTAATGGGTGATCTAAGCAAGCCTGGTATGTGGATGGGTTGGATGTTATGGTGGTTTGCTTGCTTTAGATCTAAGGACCGGTTCATGCGAGAATAAGCCAGGACTACAGTGCCACCACGAGGCCAAGTTATGGGTGCGGCGTAGCTGATTAATTAGGGCTTTGCTAGTGCTGTTTGGACCATTGTGGATGCTCGGGGAAGGGGTAGTTGGATTGGGTTTGTTGATGATTGGTGGAACTACCCTGGGATCCGAATGGCTCAAGAGGGGGCCCTTGGTTGAAGATGTGCTCTGCGGGAGACATCGCCACCGGTGAAACCTCAGTGGGGTCTAAATAGGCTAGTAATCCCTTTGTAAAGGCTATTTTGTGATCTCTTGGCCACACACCAACGGAAGTGTGTAATGTGACCGACGGGTCATGGGCATAAGGGAGGTTCTTAGTCGCCGAAGGGTGATGAAATCACGAACACGTGGGTAAAGAGGTACAAACTCTGCAGAGTGTTAACTAAAACTATCATGATAGCCGTGCTCCCGGTTATGAGCACCTGGACAACTTCCATGATTAGAGGGAAATTGGAATTTGGATGGTCATGGTTTGATAATGGTTATGGATGGAATTATGGATTAATTTCTGGTATTGAATATGGTTATTGATGATGGTGAAATCTGGAATTATTTATGATGGTAATGAATTCAGATTTGGTATTATGGTATTATTTATGATTATGATGGGTTTACTTCACATACATAAGATATATTGCTTTTCAAATGTTTTACCGTACTTTTCAGCACTTTACCATTATTATTGTCGTCATTTGAATCAGCCACATGTCATACTTTCCACACTTGCTGAGTACGACATGTACTCACTCTTGCAATCCCCCACCCCAACAGTTGCAGGTCAGGACTGGGATTTTAATGGCGATAATGCGGAGTTCTAGGCCGTGTCTACCGTCAGCTTTGCCTGTGGTGTTGATTGGTGCTGCGTATACATACCCTGTCGCTTATGCTGCATAGTTGCTTAGTTTGCTTAGTTGTTTAATTAGTTTATTTCCGCTGCATTAGTTGAACTTGTCATTAATATTCATTAGAGCTTGTATTCGAGGATTTAATGAATTGTGTAATAAGAGTACTTATTTAATAATTTGAGCTGTGGTAATTTTCTGTATATCCTTTTGTGATTGCACTCGTGTATGTGTGATGAACATCCTGGGCACACATATGCGTTAGCTTGGTTCATTTTCGGAACCGGGCGTCACAGATTGGTATCAGAGCCACAGGTTGACCGTAGGATGCAGCCTAGATAGAATGGACACTTTAGAGCACATAGGAGCACTCAGGAATCGATGTGTTTTTGCTTGGAGTGCTGCTTGCTATATATATTGCTTGCTTGTGTGCTTAATAGAGGATTTTGGGATGCCTTAGCATTGCCATGTCCACTTAGGCTAGAGTAGCTAGTTGTTTAGTTTCATATCCCTTGATGCATATAGTTGGGGCATCTTCTAATTCTTACCTACTGCTTTTCTTCAGATGGTGAGGACTCGCAACCAGAGGGATGGCAATGATGAAGAGGAGAACAATGGAGTGCCTCAAAACGACAATGGACAAGGACCGGCTCAGGGAGCTATCAACATCGAGCAGCTATTGGCCATGCAAAACCAGCTCATGCAGACCATGATACAGACTATGGGACAGCTGCAGGCTGGCAATATCAACAATCAACCACACATGCCTCCACCGCCACCCCCACCTCCTCATAACCGATTGGGAGAGTTTATGAGGACTAGGCCGCCAACCTTTGCTCAAGCTGCTGACCCTATGGATGCTGATGATTGGCTCAAGTCCGTGGAGAAGAAGCTAGCCATTGTCCAATGCAGTGACCGAGAGAAGGTCTTGTTCGCTTCTCATCAACTAGTTGGAGCAGCTGCAGATTGGTGGGATTCTTATTGCAATGCTCATGAGAACCAAGAGAGAATTACTTGGGCCGAATTCAAGGAAAATTTTCGTTCTCACTATGTGCCGGAAGGTGTTATGCTCTTGAAGAGGCAAGAATTTGAGAACTTGAGACAAGGAAGATCAAGCGTGAGTGAATACCTCAATAAGTTCACTCAACTCTCAAGATATGCGCCTGAGGATGTTAGCCGGGACAGCCGGAAGCAATACCTGTTCATGAGGGGATTGAACAATACGATCCAAGTGCAATTGCTCAACTGTGATTATGTCAATTTTCAGAAGCTTGTGGACAAGGCAATTGTGGTTGAGAACAAGATCCGTGAGATGGAGCAAGAAATCAAGAGGAAGGCGCCATATCAAGGACAACAACAAGGAAGTAATGTGCGCCCTCGCTTTGCGCCACCCAATGCGCCTAATTACAGCTCCTCTATTCCTGCTCAGCGCCCTGGATATGCACCGCGCCCAACTCAGTTTGTGCAGCAGCGCCCTGTCATGCAAGCACCTAGGCCTCCGACGCCTTATGCACCTCGTGCTGATTTTCCTGGGGCCAATGCTCAAAACCAAGCTCGTCCCAATAATTCTGGTGGAGTTAAGAAGTGTTATACTTGTGGAGAAGCTGGACACTTTGCGAATCAATGTCCTAAGTCGGGCCTTGGTCAAGGAAGCAATGCATCGAAGCAAAACCCAAGACCTAATGGAGGACAGCCACAAGGAAGCCGTGGACAGCAAAATTTTGCTCGTGGTAACGTGAACCATGTCTCTACGGAGGATGCTCAACAAGCGGATGACGTGGTCATTGGTATGTTTCTCGCCAACTCCAACCCCGCGACTATGTTATTTGATTCTGGAGCATCGCATTCATTCGTTGCATCGAAGTATGTTGCCAAGTATAGTTTGCCTATCTCTCATATGAAGTTTACTCTGTTGGTTAAATCTCCTGGAGGAGAGATGAGGACAAATATAGTATGTCCAAAAGTAAGCCTTAGAATAAGGGGGGTAGACTTCTCCGCCAACCTCATTGTTTTAGATTCTCAAGGGTTGGATATTATACTTGGTATGGACTGGTTGAGGAAGCACAATGGGGTTATTGAATGTGCCACAAAGACAGTGAAGTTGACCAATGAGGAAGGGATAACTGTAGAATTTGAAGCATCTCAAACCGCACCGAAGCAATTGGAATTGAATCATATAGACGGTGTCGCAATTGAGGAGATTCCGGTGGTGTGTGAATTTTTGGATGTTTTTCCGGATGAGTTGCCAGGTATGCCACCCGATCGAGACATTGAGTTTGTTATTGATTTAATACCTGGAACTGCACCTATAGCTAAGAGGCCGTATAGGATGCCTCCTATGGAATTAGCGGAGCTCAAGAAACAAATTCAAGAGCAATTAGAGAAGGGTTTTATTCGCCCAAGCTCTTCACCTTGGGGAGCGCCCGTTCTATTTGTGGACAAGAAGGACGGATCCCAAAGGATGTGCGTGGATTACCGAGCTCTCAACGAGGTAACAATCAAGAACAAGTACACCTTGCCACGCATAGAAGACTTGTTTGATCAGATGAAGGGTGCTTGTGTCTTCTCTAAGATTGACTTGAGGTCGGGATACTTTCAAATGAAGATTAGACCATCGGACATACCCAAGACAGCTTTTAGGACACGGTATGGATCTTATGAGTACACCGTGATGTCTTTTGGATTGACAAATGCACCTGCCTACTTTATGTACCTCATGAATAAGGTCTTCATGGAGTACTTAGATAAGTTCGTTGTGGTGTTTATTGATGATATTATGATCTACTCGAAGGATGAGAAGGAACATGAGGAACACTTGAGGCTTACGCTGCAGAAATTGAGGGAGCATCGATTGTATGCCAAGTTCAACAAGTGCCAGTTTTGGTTGAAAGAGGTGCCATTTTTAGGCCATATTATTTCCGGAGGAGGAGTATCGGTTGACCCCGGTAAAGTGAGGGATGTGTTGAAGTGGGATCCGCCGCAAAACGTCAAGGAAATAAGGAGTTTTCTTGGGATGGCTGGATATTACCGTCGGTTTATCAAGGATTTTTCTAAGATAGCCAAGCCTATGACGGAGTTGCTAACGAAGGGAAAGGCATTCCAATGGACTCATGCTTGTCAAGAGAGTTTTGAGGAGTTGAAGAAACGGTTGACAACAGCCCCAGTTTTGGTATTGCCGGATGTAAGCAAGAGTTTTGACATTTATTGCGATGCATCAAGACAAGGGCTTGGATGTGTATTGATGCAAGGAGGTCAAGTGGTCGCCTATGCGTCAAGACAATTGAAGAAACATGAGCAGAACTACCCCACGCATGATTTAGAACTAGCAGCCGTGGTACACGCATTGAAGATTTGGAGACACTATATTCTTGGACATAGGTGTGAAATTTACACAGATCACAAGAGTTTGAAGTATATTTTCACACAAACGGATCTGAACTTGAGGCAACGAAGATGGTTAGAGCTCATCAAAGATTATGATTTGGGGATCAACTATCATCCGGGAAAAGCCAACGTAGTGGCCGATGCTTTGAGTAGGAAAGGAGTAAGTCATCAACTTACCGTTCGAGAGTTACCGTTCGAGTTATGTAAGGAGTTTGAAAGGTTGAACCTCGGGTTTGTAAATGAGATGGAGATGATGGAGTTAAATCCAACCTTAGAGCAAGAAATTCGAGAAGCACAAACCACGGATGAGGATATCAAGGAAATCAAGGAAAGGATCGAAGAAGGGAGAGAATTCAGATTTGACGAGGATGAACATGGTACCTTATGGCTTGGAAAGAGAATCGTTGTGCCTAATGTAAAGCATATTCGGGAGACAATATTAAAGGAGGCACATGACTCGCCATACTCAATTCACCCTGGTTGTACGAAGATGTACAAGGATGTGAAGACTTGTTATTGGTGGGATAGCATGAAAAAGGACATAGCTGAATATGTAGCATTATGTGATGTGTGCCAACGAGTCAAGGCGGAACATCAAAGGCCAGCCGGATTATTGCAACCGTTGAAGATTCCGGAATGGAAGTGGGAAGAAATTGGTATGGACTTCATAGTTGGGTTACCCCGTACTCAGTCCGGGTATGACTCAATTTGGGTAATTGTGGATCGTTTAACCAAGTCAGCTCATTTTGTCCCTGTGAAGACCAAGTATACAGCTGCACGATTGGCCGAAATATACATGGAGCATATTGTGTGTCGACATGGAGTCCCTAAGAAGATAGTCTCGGATAGAGGTTCTCAATTGACCTCCAGATTTTGGCAAAAATTGCATGAAGCTTTGGGAACGAGGTTGAATTTTAGTTCAGCATATCATCCTCAAACGGATGGACAAACCGAGAGGACCAATCAGATTTTGGAGGACATGTTAAGAGCTTGTGCTTTAAAGCATGGGAAAAGTTGGGACAAAAGCTTGCCATACGCGGAATTTTCATACAACAATAGTTACCAAGCAAGCTTGAAAATGTCGCCATATGAAGCGCTTTATGGGAGGAAGTGTAGGACACCTTTATTCTGGAATGAGGCAGGAGAAACTCAAGTATTTGGTCCGGACGTGTTGCAAGAAGCCGAAAAGCAAGTCCAAATAATTCGTGGAAACTTGAGGGCTTCCCAATCAAGGCAAAAAGGCTATGCGGATAATAGGAGAAGGAAATTAGCCTTTGAAATAGGAGATTTTGTTTACCTCAAGGTGTCACCAATGAGAGGTCATAAGAGGTTTAACATAAGGGGCAAGCTCGCACCTCGTTATATTGGACCATTCAAGATTTTGGACAAAAGAGGAGAAGTAGCGTATAAGTTGGAGATGCCAGCTCATCTTTCAGACGTACATGATGTGTTTCACGTTTCCCAGCTCAAGAAGTGTCTCAGGGTACCGGAAGATCAAGTGCCAATGGAAGAATTGGAGCTAGAGGAAGATTTGACTTATGCCGAGCAACCGGTCAAAATCTTGGAAACCAAGGAGAGAGTCACAAGGAACAAGGTCATTAGATGGTGTAAAGTCCAATGGAAGCACCATACCGAAAAAGAAGCAACTTGGGAGTTAGAAGATGATCTCAAGAAGGAATTTCCCCATCTCTTCTCTTCCGCGTCGAATCTCGAGGGCGAGATTCATTTTAAGGGGGGTAGGTTTGTAACACCCTCATTTTCATGCATCATGCCCTACATGCACTCATATACATGTTTAACATTAGCCCACAACAAGAGGAACGAGTTTAAAATTGATTCGGAGCATTTAAAATTGATTTGGAGCAAAACCGCACTTAAAACGCAGGAAAGTGCGGACTAGTCCGATTTTACTGAGGACTAGTCCGATTTCTCTCTGACTAAAAACGGACTTGTCCGTTTTTGCTGCGGACTAGTCCGATTTTGGCTCTGGAAACTTTCGGACTTGTCCGATTTTGTGCGGACTAGTCCGATATTCCATGAATCCTTGAAAATTTGCTAAGTCCCTGGACTTTTCCGGACTAGTCCGGTGTTCCAGCGGACTTGTCCGTTTTCCTTTCTGACTAAGATCGGACTTGTCCGATTTTTGGCCAGACTTGTCCGATTTTCTCTCTGGACGACTTCGGACTAGTCCGGTCCTGTCCGGACTTGTCCGATATTTCGCGACTCCGAGATTGACCTTTTGTTTTACGACTTGTTTCTTGGGTTTCACGTCAAGTGGGCCTAGGGACGTCGTGCCCAACTCTTTTAGAGCCCATGTGGGACTCTAAACCGGCCTCTACTCATCCCAAAACTCGAAATCCATCTAACCCTAGCCTCCACCTCTATATAAACAACCCCACCCCTTGGTTTGACATCTATTTGCCACTTTTCCACCCACCCAAACCCTAGTTCGTGGGGAGCCACCATCAAGGAGGGAGGAGAAGATCCCAAACGAGAAGAAGAAGAGGAGGAAACGAAGGAGGATCAAGATCTCCACCAAGTTTCGTCCTTCACCACCAATTCATCCCCAAGTTCATCACCAACCCTAGATCATCAAGATCCAAGTGTTACCTCCAAGTTTCTTGGTTCATTGGAGTTCTAAACACCTGGTATACCTTCTATTCTCTTTTCCTTACGAGAATTCAACCCCTAATCTCCAAATTCACGTCGATCTAGAAAACCCTAATCCGCTGATCTCGCAGAGTGCGGACTTGTCCGATCCCAAGCGGACTAGTCCGATCTTTCTGGTTAAATTGTGTTGAATTAATTCTAAAATTTGATCTAATCAACTCCAAACCTGTATAAACTTGTTAAAATCTATTAGAACTAGTTAGTGATCATTAGAAGCAATCTAGTAACAAGTTCTACCTTGCATTGCATCAATCATGCATGTCATGTCATGTTGAGTAATATTTGTGCACTCTTTGATTTTGTTTTTTTGTTTTGTATGTTTATTGTGTGGATTAGACGGATTTGCGCTAGAGAGTGCCACGGAGGATCTACAACCTCAAGAGTTCGAAGGCTTTGACCCTAATCAACAGCAAGAGCAAGGCAAGTGTCCTTGAAGCATATTGATCCTGTTTTAAAATAAATGTTTTGTTTGCAAAACTGCATGCTTGTGTCAAATTGATGGGAATCCTATGGTAGGAAGTTTACTAGTTTTGTTTGACCACCCTTGTCACCTGGAAGTTATGGTAGAGAGAGTCGGGAAGGCTTTTTACCTTTTGCTTCGCTTAATCAACTGGGATGGGAACAACTATATCACTCAATTTATTTATGCATGGATGAGATTATGGTTAACATGAACTAGTTAAATATGGTATGGTAATGGGTGATCTAAGCAAGCCTGGTATGTGGATGGGTTGGATGTTATGGTGGTTTGCTTGCTTTAGATCTAAGGACCGGTTCATGCGAGAATAAGCCAGGACTACAGTGCCACCACGAGGCCAAGTTATGGGTGCGGCGTAGCTGATTAATTAGGGCTTTGCTAGTGCTGTTTGGACCATTGTGGATGCTCGGGGAAGGGGTAGTTGGATTGGGTTTGTTGATGATTGGTGGAACTACCCTGGGATCCGAATGGCTCAAGAGGGGGCCCTTGGTTGAAGATGTGCTCTGCGGGAGACATCGCCACCGGTGAAACCTCAGTGGGGTCTAAATAGGCTAGTAATCCCTTTGTAAAGGCTATTTTGTGATCTCTTGGCCACACACCAACGGAAGTGTGTAATGTGACCGACGGGTCATGGGCATAAGGGAGGTTCTTAGTCGCCGAAGGGTGATGAAATCACGAACACGTGGGTAAAGAGGTACAAACTCTGCAGAGTGTTAACTAAAACTATCATGATAGCCGTGCTCCCGGTTATGAGCACCTGGACAACTTCCATGATTAGAGGGAAATTGGAATTTGGATGGTCATGGTTTGATAATGGTTATGGATGGAATTATGGATTAATTTCTGGTATTGAATATGGTTATTGATGATGGTGAAATCTGGAATTATTTATGATGGTAATGAATTCAGATTTGGTATTATGGTATTATTTATGATTATGATGGGTTTACTTCACATACATAAGATATATTGCTTTTCAAATGTTTTACCGTACTTTTCAGCACTTTACCATTATTATTGTCGTCATTTGAATCAGCCACATGTCATACTTTCCACACTTGCTGAGTACGACATGTACTCACTCTTGCAATCCCCCACCCCAACAGTTGCAGGTCAGGACTGGGATTTTAATGGCGATAATGCGGAGTTCTAGGCCGTGTCTACCGTCAGCTTTGCCTGTGGTGTTGATTGGTGCTGCGTATACATACCCTGTCGCTTATGCTGCATAGTTGCTTAGTTTGCTTAGTTGTTTAATTAGTTTATTTCCGCTGCATTAGTTGAACTTGTCATTAATATTCATTAGAGCTTGTATTCGAGGATTTAATGAATTGTGTAATAAGAGTACTTATTTAATAATTTGAGCTGTGGTAATTTTCTGTATATCCTTTTGTGATTGCACTCGTGTATGTGTGATGAACATCCTGGGCACACATATGCGTTAGCTTGGTTCATTTTCGGAACCGGGCGTCACATCGATCTTCTCTCGACGACACCTAGGTCGTCAAGCACCGGCATCGTCCGTCAGAGCTCCCTGCTGAACTCTACTTCCACGTTTAGAGGGAGGAAAGATGGTGGCGGGGTCAAGTCATCACCCGCGACGTCGATGCCGTGCTGGAACTTCTTGAGATGAAACTCCAAGGTCGCCCCCTCCATGTTGGACTTCAGTCCGGTCACGACCCGGTCGTCGTCCATCACACTGTTGAGGGCTCAAGCGAGTTTTTCTCTTCTCTTCAGCGGTGCCCACCTGTTGACCAGGAAATTGCAAAATACCGCCTAAGGAGTTACTCCTCCCTCCACACACTGGCGGATCCTGGTCAGAGCAGGGTTGAAGGCATCCGACAGCACCGGAGCTTCACTCCAGACTGTAGTGTCGATGTTGGGGAGGCCTTCGGGCAGCTCCAGCTTCTCGTGCTCCTCCACCCGGATGACTATCCAGTCCTTCTTCCAGTCATCCCACTTTCCAGAGGGAAACGACCGGAGGTACTTGAATGGGCACTTCTTGCGCTTCACGAAGTAGTAGAAGCCAAGGTACTCATTACTCCTTCTGGTGGTATGGACGGTGAAGAAGGTCCGGAAAAGCTCAATGCAGGGGGGATGCCCACCCACATTTCACAAAAGTGGACGAAGACAGACACTAGAAGAATGGAGTGGGGGCCAAGGTGGTACAGCTGCAGACCATAGAAGTCTAGCAGCATCAAGAAAAGGGAGGAAAAAGGCGGGATCAACCCCACCATGGCGTACGCAGAGAAGTACACCATCTCGCCAGCGTGCTCCTTCTCGAACAGGAGCTCCCAAGCGGCGCGGACCAGGCGGTTGAAGAAGTCCGAGGACCACCCCATGAGGGCCCGAACCTTCTTCAGGTCACCTTCGGTCTTCAAGCGGCTCTCGCGGAGACCCAACTCTATCGCAGCACAGCGAGTCAAGGGAGGAAGAGCGAGCACAAGTTTGGGAGTTTGAGCGCAAGTTTAGATGAGAGGTGTAAAGAACCCCAGACGGTGCGCGCTTTCCTTCTTAAGTAAGCCCCCACAACGCTTGGATGGAAACCGCAAGGGAACCGAAGATACTATTCAAAAACTTCACCCTGCCGACGAGAAGAGGGCCCGGGACCACCCCGACGATCAAGTCAAGGTTCTTACCCAGGCGAACGGTTGTCATTATGAGGCGGGAAGCCCGAAGGCGGTGGCCTGACGAGGCGCGCGGAACCGATACGATTTTCGTATCGGGAACCGGCGACCTTCAATTTTGTGAGATCCGCACGCCAAAGATCTCATTTGCCGCACACGGGATATGCCACGCGGTGAGGATTTAACTCCAAACTATCGCCCACGGCACATCCGAAGACCTTTGAAGACTCAGTTCAAAAGTCGAAGGATGGACTCACCTCCGACGGAATGACTTCACCCAAGGGGTCTTCCTCAGAGGTGGGCCCAGGGGGCCACTGTCGGTACCCTGGGTACCGTATACCCCTTGAGATTGCAAAGATCTCAAGGGAATGTCATCTACTTGATTTGAAGACCTTCGGAGGCCCACATGTCAGACATAACCGGACCTGCTTCCCCAACATGGTTAGTCCCAGAGTCGCCACATGTACTATCAAACCGGAGCTACCACCCACAAGGGGGAAGCTCCGGGCTATGTACCATAACAGCACCCCCGGACCTAACCCCAGACCGAGGGAAGCTCCGGAACTGACACGTGTTAGGTGGCACCGGATCTATCTGTTCCCCACAGTATGCTCCAGAGCTGCCACACGTCCAACCGTCGAATCTTCAGCCTCTAACCTCCGGAAGAATCTACAACAGCTCCGGATCTTCAAAGGGGAATCAAGGACTTCAAGACCCGATTAAGTGTCATTAATATTATGTTAATAACACATGATCGGACGACCTTAATTACCAATAACGGTGCTGTCAAAGCCCAAAACTCAGTCATTAAGGGTAATTAAGCGCATCAAATGTGTATCAATATTAGTAACCGCCGGGGCCACATGTCGGGCCAGGCTAACTTGTAACGGTCTGTCCTTATACTATAAAAGGACAGGCCGACGATACATAGAGAGGATCTAACCTGACCTGATCTGACCTGACCTGATCTGACCTACGCGCTCATACACCCAATACATCAACAACACACCCCGTAGAGTAGGGTATTACGCTCACGCGGCCCGAACCACGTAAACCTTCGTGTCTCCTGCGCCGTTTTACATATCACCTTCTTGAATCTCCGCGCGCCCACACCGAACCTCAAACTCCGCAAACACTTTTAGTAGTGTCGGGAGATCTGCCGGATCAAAACCACCGACAATTCCAAAAGAGAAGGATGAGTTTCAATCAGTCAGCTGTTAATCTTAGGATTTCCTCCCCTGTTCTCTTCCTAAAATATTCCACGTTTTCCTGCAGATGATAAGCAATTTTTATATATAAGCGTCAATGCTGTATAAAAAAGCCAAACAGACTACATGTTTTGATCCTATTATACTTAGGTCAGGTTGACACATGTATCTGCTGATAACATGCAGACACACAAGCATCTTAATAGGTGCGACTGACCAAGTCACAAAGTTCAGTCTACTAAAATTTGTAACTTAAATCTGCCCACCTAACTGAAACGTAGACCCAGACCCCTGATGTGGAAATCAATATACTTGAGCATAAACATGCCACAGTCCAATCTGTTAAGGCAAAGATGTTTGTGCGGCTTCTTTCCTTTGTTACAGTAGAAAAAGTTTTGTATCAGGTAGAATTTAATTTTACCATCTTTGTACAACAGAAATTATTTAAAGTTAAAATTTAGTATCTTTGTCTAACATAAATTATCACTATTGGTATTTGATTTACAGAATACTCTTCATATGGCCATCAATCTAAACGTGGATTCCGACTTTCCGAGCAATGCTCCATATCTTGTGGAAACATGGGAATTTGAAAATGTGTTAGATTGGCCCCAAACTACAATGAATAATTCTGAAAGAAAAATGTGGACTAAGGGCATGTTTGGTGCCACGTGCCACAGCGGTCAACGACGCAGCTGCGGCACGCGCGGCTGTTGTTTGCTTCATCACCGAAGGTTAGGCACGTCGTACACTCGTCACACTTCCGCAGTTCATTTTCGCTGCTGCAGCCAGCCACAAGTGCGGCGCCGAAATTTGCCGTCACACCTGCAGCTGCGCCTCACTTGCGGCGCGGCAAATTCTGGCCGGCAACCAAACAGATCTTAACATTTTACTATATCATTATATAATACATAATAAATTTAGCTTCAAAATTAATGAAAATGACAAATTTTGAGGAATGGTAAAATAAAAAATGAAAAAGCTCCAACCTTCGTTCCCGTTTCATCAAACACATTGCGGCTGTGTTTTTGCAATAAATATGGCATCAGTTGGTGTCAGAGCGAAAATATGTCTTCGCCTTAACCGGAGTACGTGCGGCCCATTGCAACTACAAGGCTCGGCCCATAATGTATTAAACAATGTGCGTCGCAATGGTTGCTTCTCCCTTCGTTTCTTCCTCCTTATGAACCTCGTGCCACTAGGGTTTTATCGCCATGGTAAGGCTATACGCACAAGCGTACTCTAAAGTATCCTCTAAAGACTTATCTTCCTCTATTTTTCCTGTATCGTATTCTAAATCTTCTAAATTTACACCTATCCAGTAAACTTTACAGTATGGCCCTGTTCCCCGTCTCTGCCTACAATCCTGCTGATTTCCTGCACTGTTCCGCCCCGAACGCTGATTACATACGGGTTCCTCTTCTATTGTTTTGGTATTCATTTTTGAAATTTCTGCTGATATTTCCATGCTGGGGATTGTGCTACACCCGCAGGGAGACCACATAGAGTTGCACCAGAAGCACCATGGGCGGCGCATGGACTATGAGGAGCGGAAGCGCAAGAAAGAAGCGCGCCAGGTTAAGAAGCGCTCGCAGCTGGCCCGAAAGGTGCGTAACGGGTGCCACCTCCGATTGGAGAATTTTGCGTCGCTTCCTCTGTCGTTCGTGCGGTGTTTTTTTGGTATTGGGCTCTTGTGATTGATGCTTGCGTTTGTGTTTGTTTGATTTTGTGTCCGTGCAGATGCTCGGCGCCAAGGGCAAGAGGATCGCCAAGAAGTATTATGTCGAGAAGGCACAGTTGAAGAAGACGTAAATGATTATCCTTTTGTTTTTTCATTTGTGATTATGAGTAGGGTTTTAGAATTTGACGGAATAGACTGCCATGGAGATGGAGCATTAAGGTCCCGTTTGGTACGGTTCCATATTTGTTGGGAAGTATCGGACTTGTCCGGTAAAGACCGGACTAGTCCGATTTTGTCCAGTAAAGATAATCGGACTAGTCAGGATCCTTAGAGAACTAGTCCGATATTGTCCAGTAAGGGTGATCGGACTAGTCCGGACCCTATACGGACTAGTCCGATTTTTCAGTAACTGTCAGTTTGAACTCGAAATTGACATGTGTTCTAATTGAAAGGACACAACCCACCGAATTTTGAGTCTCTGATCGGGAGACTCAATAATTCCTAAGGGTGGGAGGCCCCCTCTTGTGTCTCTTGGTCAACTATAAGAAGAGGGTCAAGTGTATGATCAAAGGCTTAAGGGAATACACTCATATACACTTGAACACTCTAACCCACTCAGAATCCGATCAAGATACCAAGAGAAGAACAAGGGGAAACGCCTCTCGTCGTCGTTCTTCTTGCGGTCTCGCCTTGTTGGCTAGATGGCCGCATCGTCAAGTAACAACAAAGATGGAGGAGAAGGTATTATTGATGTTCTTGTGCTATTTGAGAGATAGCACTTGGTGTTCATGTTGTAATCAGATTTCTCTATGTAATTCGAGATTATTTAGTGGCTATTTGATCTTTGGGCTCCCTCTTGATTTCTAACAATGGTATCAGAGCCGTTTAGACCACTAATCATTTCGAATTGAGTTTTGATCGAAGTTTTTCGCTAAAAGTCTTGAAGGTCCGTACTTGTCCGGTCTAAGGGCCGCACTAGTCCGGTGTGCCACGTAAAGTGGTTAGGTTTTCGGATCAGGGCGTTTTGACGCGTTCATCTGATTGAAAACCAATTAAGCACTATGGATTGAAATCCATTGTGAAAATTAAGTTGATGGTAAGATTAAGATTCCCTTTTGGGAATTTCGACATTTTTTCTGTTTTTATATGAAACTTTTCCGGGGTTGGTCGTACTAGTCCGGAATAGTACGGACCAAACTCGAAAAGTTCAATAAAGAACGGATCAAATGTTTTTTTGATGGGACCGGACATGTCCGGCGTATGGACCGGACTAGTCCGAAAACCATACTGTATGAGTTCGGACTAGTCCGGCCATGTGCGGACTAGTTCGTGATATACAATTAAGTTTGCTTATTTAATAAGCTTCCGCTGTGAATTAAGTTTATTGTCATAGCAATTTGGTCGAGTAACCAAAGCGAAAGATAAATTGCTATGTCAATTTAAGTTGCATGAAATTCTATTGAGTAACCAAAGTGAAAAATAGAATTATCATGATTTTAAGTTATATTAATGTCATTATTGGCCGAGTCACCAAAGCGAAAGGCATTAATGGCATTTTCCTTTCTAAGTACATAGTAATTTGGTCGAGTAACCAAAGCGAAAGATAAATTACTATGTATTTCAGTTGTTCTTCAATGTTTAGTCTTTAATGTCATTATTGGCTGAGTAACCAAAGCGAAAGGCATTAATGACATTCTTTTTGTAAGAACATAGTAATTTGGTCGAGTAACCAAAGTGAAAGATAAATCACTAATTTGATTTTCAGTTATTCTCAAATGTTGAGTTTTGGTCGAGTAACCAAAGTGAAAGATAAAACTCATCATTTTCTTATGGTTAACATCTATGCATTCTTCTTGATTTTGGTTTTTTGATTATGAAGGTTCCTCCAATGCTAATTCAGTACTGAGTTTCATCGCTTCTATTGATCCACTCAATGGAAGCAATTATGGGAGATGACAAGAGAAGTTGGAGATTGCTTTGGCAGTCTCTGAGATAGACTTGGCTCTCACTACTCCATATCTGGTTGCACCGGTTGAACCAGTAAGAGATGCTGATGAAACTCAGGAAGCCTTTGCTGTGAGGACAAATGAATATACTACTGAGTTATTGGCTTATGACATTGATTGTTATAAGTGAAAGAAATCAAACAGGAAATGTTTGATGGTTATTAAGGGCACTATCACTGAGGCCATTCGGGGAGCAATCCCTGAATGTGAAACTGCTGTTGAATACCTCCAAAGGATAGAGAATCAGTTTACTGGTTCTTCTAAGGCCACTGCAAGCACTCTTATCAAGAGGCTTGTTACTGAAAAGTATCATGGAGGTTGTGTGCGTGAGCACATCTTAAGGATGACAAATATGGCTGCAAAGCTTAAGCCTACGGATTTGGGGATTAAAGATGAGTTCATTGTGCATCTCATCATTGCCTCACTTCCTAAGGAATTTGAGACTTTTGTCATCAACTACAACTCTCAACCTAAACTATGGAACATAGAAAAACTCATGGCTATGTGTGTTCAGGAGGAAGAGAGGATTAAGTCCCTTCACAGTTATGATGCTATTAATTACGTGAAGGGAAAAGGTAAGGCTAAGAAGAATTATTCTTCTAAGCAATCTTTAAAGTATCATGGTTCATCTCACCATGATAAAGATAAGGGTAAGTTTCCACAAAGCCATCCTTACAATAAGGATGTGAAAGTGGATAAAGATCAGTGCCGCTTTTGTTTAGACAAAGGTCACCATCAGAAGGATTGCATTGGCTTCCTTAAATGGTGTTGCAAAAATGGTAATGACTTTGTGACCTTTGTTGATGAATCCCTGCTTTTAGATTATACACCATCTTCTTGGTGGATTGACTCAGGTGCCACTGTGCACATTTGCAATTCGTTGCAGGAGTTAAATATGAGGAGGACCCTAGAAAGAGGGGAAAGGGCCATTAAAGTTGCTGATGGCCATGAAGCTGAAGTGAAAGCCATTGGAGATTATCCATTAGTATTAAGAAATGGCTTTGTACTTACACTTCAGGATGTATTATATGTACCCTCTTTAAGTAGAAATCTCATCTCAGTGTCATGCTTAGATGATGATGGTTATGTTTGCCAGTTTGGCAAAGACAAATGTGTAATTAAGTATGATAATAAGATGGTTGGTGTTGCCATAAGACAAGGCATGCTATACTTATTATCTATGCATGATGATGTTAATGTTGTAAGCGACAATCAGTTTTCCTCACATCAGGGTAAGCGTAAGAGAATCGATTCCGAAATGTCTTCGAAATTATGGCATTGTCGCTTGGGCCATATTTCGAGGGGGAGAATTGAACAATCGATTTCACAATCGATTCTTCCCCATTTGGATTTTTCGGATTCAGAAGAATGCATAGACTGCATTAAGGGAAAGTTTGTTAAGAAAATTAAGAAAGGTGCCATACGCAGTGCGGGAATTTTGGAATTAATCCATACGGACATTTGTGGTCCATTCCCCGTAGTATCTGTTGATGGTTTTGATTCATTCATAACCTTCACGGATGACTATTCTCACTATGGCTATATTTATCCAATTAAAGAACGCTCTGAAGCGTTGGATCAATTTAAGATATTTAAGGCTGAAGTTGAAAATCAGCACAATATTAAGATTAAAGTGGTAAGATCCGATCGTGGTGGTGAGTACTACGGTCGTCATACCCCGTATGGCCAAGTTCCTGGACCGTTTGCTCGGTTCCTACAGGAAAATGACATAGTCGCCCAGTATTCCACACCGGGCGAGCCTCAGCAAAATGGAGTAGCGGAACGGCGCAACCGTACGCTAATGGATATGGTTAGATCCATGTTAAGTCAATCAGATTTGCCGGTTAGCTTATGGATGGAGGCATTAAAAACCGCCATTCATGTGCTAAATCGGGTTCCTACTAAGTCGGTGCCTAAAACACCGTATGAGTTGTGGACAGGACGTAAGCCCTCATTAAGTTATATGCATATATGGGGCTGTCCCACTGAGGCAAAATTGTTTAACCCAAACATTGGTAAGTTGGATTCTAAGACGTAAGTTGCCATTTTATTGGCTATGCAGAAAAGAGTAAGGGATATCGTTTCTATTGTCCAGAACGATATACTAAGTTTGTAGAAACAAGACATGCCATCTTTTTATAGGATGCCATGATCAGGGGGAGTATGGTAAGACGAGAAATTAATCTTGAAGAGAAGTGGGTTTATGTACCCACTCCTATGATTCAAGAACCATATTTCTCATTACCTACTGCCGTTGAATCATCAGTGCCTATTGGTAATGATTCAACACCTATTGTTAGTTCTCCATTGACAACGGAATTATTAAGAGAGGTTGAGTATTTTCAGACCGTTGTCACTAATAATGAAGAGCAACAACAGCCTCAAAATGAGGATAATGTGCAATTAAGAAGATCTCAACGAGAAAGAAAATCGGCCATTCCGGACATTTATGAGATCTGTTTGAGTGAGGCAATTCAAATGGAGGGTGATCCCACCACATTTGAAGAAGCTATGAGAAGTCCTCAATCATCTGAATGGCGTAAAGCCATGGAGAATGAAATGAGGTCTATGGAAACAAACAAAGTCTGTGATTTAGTTGAGATTCCTAATGGAGCCAAAACAGTAGGCTGTAAATGGGTCTACGAAATTAAACGTGACTCCAAAGGGAATATTGATAAGTTTAAGGCCATACTTGTTGCAAAAGGCTTCACTCAAAGAGAAGGGATTGATTATAATGAGACATTTTCACCGGTCCCAAGTAAGGATTCGTTCAGAATCATTATGGCATTAGTTGCACATTATAATTTAGAATTACATCAGATGGATGTAAAGACGGCGTTTCTCAATGGTGATCTATATGACAACGTCTATATGACACAACCGAAAGGTTTTGTTGTTAAGGGTAAGAAACATATGGGATGCCACTTAAGAAAGTCCATTTATGGACTTAAACAAGCATCAAGGCAGTAGTATCTCAAGTTCGATGAAACAGTAAGAAAGTTTGGGTTTGAAGAAAATGAGGAGGACAATTGCATTTATGCTAAGTTTAAGAGCGGGAAATTTATTTTCCTCGTGCTTTACGTAGATGATATACTACTTGCAAGTAGTGATGTCAATCTACTATCAGAAACTAAGAAGTTTTTGTCCTCTAATTTTGATATAAAAGATCTTGGTGAAGCATCCTATGTATTGGGCATAGAAATTCACCGAGATAGAAATAAGGGGGTATTAGGCTTATCACAAAAGGCATACTTAGAGAATGTACTGAGAAAGTACAGTATGCATAAGAGTAAGCCTTCGCCTGCTCCGATTGTCAAGGGCGATAAGTTTGGGAACTTTCAGTGTCCCAGGAACCAATATGAGATCGATCAAATGAAGTCGGTTCCATATGCTTCTGCTGTTGGAAGTCTTATGTATGCTCAAGTCTGTACTCGCCCTGACTTAGCTTATGTGACCAGAATGCTTGGCAGATATCAGGCCAATCCAGGGATTGATCACTGGAAGGCAGTTAAGAAAGCATTAAGATATGTGCAAGGCACAAAAGGCCTCATGTTGACGTATAGTAAGTCAGACCCACTTGAAGTAGTGGGATATTCAGATTCAGATTTCGCGGGTTGTGTGGATACTAAGAAATCCATGTCAGGTTATATATTCACCCTCGCGAATGGAGCCATTTCGTGGAAAAGCTCCAAACAAACCATCGCTGCATCGTCCACAATGCATGCCGAGTTTGTTGCATGTTATGAGGCCACCGGGCAGGCTATTTGGCTTAAGAAATTTTTACCCGGTCTTAGAGTGGTCGAAAGCATTGAAAAACAACTTAAGTTATACTGCGATAATGAGCCCGCAGTATTTTACTCTCACAACAATAAGTCGAGTGGTGCTGCCAAACACATCGACATTAAGTTTTATGTTGTGAAAGATTGAATCTAGGATCATACCATAAGTCTTGAGCATATAAGTACCAAGCGTATGCTTGCGGATCCGCTAACAAAAGGTCTTCCACCCAGCGTGTTCAGTGAACACGTAGCCGACATGGGTTTAAGGGAGAGCCTATGATCACTAGATATTTAGGAGCCAAGTAAGAGTAAGGTTCATTTTCAAGTGTGAGATGTATTGTGGTCTTCGAGTCCAACAATACATAAATGGTTGTTGTGATGCGTCGTGCCCTATATGTCAAGCATGAGAAAATGGACACTAAGTTTAGTATTAAGTAAGTTGGTAAGTTTCAGATTCGAGTTCAAGGGGGAGAATGTTGGGAAGTACCGGACTTGTTCGATAAAGACCGGACTAGTCCGATTTTGTCCAGTAAGGATAACCGGACTAGTCCGGACCCGTAGAGGACTAGTCCGATATTGTCCAGTAAGGGTGACCGGACTAGTCCGGACCCTATACGAACTAGTCTGATTTTTCAGGAACTGTCAATTTGAACTCGAAATTGACATGTGTTCTAATTGAAAGGACACAACCCACCGAATTTTGAGTCTCTGATCGGGAGACTCAATAATTCCTAAGGGTGGGAGGCCCCCTCTTGTGTCTCTTGGTCAACTATAAGAAGAGGGTCAAGTGTATGCTCAAAGGCTTAAGGGAATACACTCATACACACTTGAACACTCTAACCCACTCAGAATCCGATCAAGATACCAAGAGAAGAACAAGGGGAAACGCCTCTCGTCGTCGTTCTTCTTGCGGCCTCGCCTTGTTGGCTAGATGGCCGCATCGTCAAGTAACAACAAAGATGGAGGAGAAGGTATTATTGATGTTCTTGTGCTATTTGAGAGATAGCACATGGTGTTCATGTTGTAATCAGATTTCTCCATGTAATTCGAGATGATTTAGTGGCTATTTGATCTTTGGGCTCCCTCTTGATTTCTAACAATATTCACTCAGAATGAGAAACAATTCCATTTCAATGTAGAATCGATTTCAGACAATGGAACAGAATCACTTTAAAACCGTTTGACTAACATTTCTGTTTCAATAACAGTAGAAATAAGAGAAAGAGTGCATTGACCCATTTACTCCTGACTGTTTTGTGGTTTTTATTTGTTTTCATTTGTGTTCATGTAATCAGGTTGAATATTAAAAATTGCTCTCTAATCATCACATCTAATTTTATTTATTTTTCTTTTTTTCCTTCCATTTTTTATCTGGTTTTAATTTTTTCCTTTCATTTTTGTTTCTCTTCCAACCTCTTGTTCTGGAACCTTCTAGGGGAAGGTTGTGGCCTGGCAAGCCATTCCACCATGCACGGTACCGAACCTTCTTGGGGAAACTCACGATTGCGGTGGCAGGTATGGTAAATTTCCTCGAGACCATGCCTTCTCGGGAAACTGGCCCCGGTTCCGCCCTGCGGAACACCCTTTCGGGTGATTCTACCTTCTAGTTCAATTTCCAGTTCAGATTCTCCCCGTTTCGATTCTACTTTTTTACCGTTTGGATGAGATTCTACTGATTCACTGGTGAATCGGAACTGATCCACTCATCCAAACGGGCCCTAAATCTGTGTGCGGCTATTTACAAAATGTTCAATTCATTCAATGTGGTGTTGGTTATATCACATTAAATTTTTGAGCTCAAACTGCACTATGTAGGGTTAAGCTCATGATATTAGGAATTCTAAATTAGTACATAGCTTTGACTCAGGAATTTAGATGATTTGCTTTTGGCTGTTAGTCTGTATAATCATTACTGGTGGTTATTGTTACATGATGTGCTCATCTGCAACTAATTTGATGCAGCCTGAAAATGCACGATGAGTCAACTACAAGGAATAAGGTTGAGGATGTTCACGAAGGAGCTGTCCCACCATGTCTGCTTGATCGTGATCAGACACAAGGGGCAAAAGTACTCATCCTTTGTGCCCTCTTTTATTTACATTTAAGGAGTTTTTCCTTTTACTTGATGAATGTTTTGGATATGTGACTGCTTTTGTTTCATTGCCATGCAGGCTCTTAGCAACACTATAAAGCAAAAGAGAAAGGAAAAGGCTGGAAAATGGGATGTTCCTTTGCCAAAGGTGAGTTTTGTTATCAATAGTCAAAACCATGACCCTTGAATGATATCAAGATAGCCTTATGTTAAATTTTAGAGCAATAAGGCATATTGTGATATTAGTAGAGATTTGGTAAACGATAATTGTTACAGTAGCAATGTGCCCTTTATCAACCTATTGCAAATACAACTATTGTCTCTTCAGGTCAGACCTGTGGCAGAAGAAGAGATGTTTAAAGCCCTAAGGACAGGCAAGCGGAAAAGTAAGTATTGGCAGAAATGTTTCTTATGACTTATGAACTCCCAAATGTTGGCAAAAAGTGTCGTATGTGTAAATTTCCTTCCATACATTCTTTCTCCAATGAAATAAAATCTGCAAGGATAACTTTATATACACAAATATTGCTTCACTAGAAGGCATGTACTTTTTCACACCTGTGACATTTAAAGTAAACATGGCAAGTGGTCATGTGATAGGCTACCTATCTGTTATTTGTTGAGGTGCAGCCATGCAATCATTTTTTTGTATGTTAGTACTCGGAATCAACATTAAAATCTACAATACGAGTGGAAGTTTTATTCATAAACATATGATATCTATCAACTTGTGCAGCAAAGCAGTGGAAGAGAATGGTCACCAAAGAACCATTTGTTGGACCTGGCTTTACAAGGAAGCCTCCAAAGTATGAGCGGTTCATACGTCCCACTTGTTTGCGTTTTACCAGAGCTCATGTGACCCGTCCTGAGTTGAAGTGCACATTTAACCTTGAGATCATCTCGGTGAAGAAAAATCCCAATGGTCCAATGTATACATCTCTTGGTGTTATGACAAAGGGTACCATCATTGAGGTATAATGTGTGTTTTGCTTCAAGCATCACTGTGCCACTAAAGTTACATGTCCATACATCCTCTCTAGTGCTGTGTGCCTAGTTCACGGAATCATCTTTCTTTTAAAAATTAATCAGGATTTTCCACTTTCAGGTTAATGTGAGTGAACTTGGCCTTGTGACCCCTGCTGGAAAAGTTGTTTGGGGTATGATATCACTAGGATGATCTGTTTATTTTTGCCTTAACTTATTTGGGTTTCATTAATCATTGTTTGCCGTGGTGCAGGTAAATATGCCCAAGTTACAAACAATCCAGAGAATGATGGTTGCATCAATGCAGTCTTACTAGTATAAAGCCGTTTTGTTCTGTTGTTCTGGAGAGTGAATTCACGTATCTGAGCTTTTTGGCCCTTTTGCAGTGTATTGCAGAACAATAGAGTTGCCCTGAATCAGTCCTGCGAAGAATTTTGGAAGTTTACACTCACTAACTTTGGATCACTTTTGTAGCATCTTTTCCCTGTGTTCTAGGCCTCTAGCCATGTATGGTCATTGCGATTTGAGTTTAATCTATTGAAATTGCATGAAAGCGTTTGTAACATTTAATTAACTGGATTACTGGATATTTATGGGGACATACATATCTAAGGCTTACTGTGCTAACGTCTTAATACACATTTGTGTCCATCTTATCTATCCTGGCTGACAGTTCAGCTATTGTAGGTTAGGTTCTCATGAGGTCTCCAATTTTATACCTAGTAAACATGAAATCTTTTGGGGCAGAGGGATGATCCATATTTTGTAGTAGTCTTCTGATTCTCAGCCCAGAGAAGCCTATCGCTCGCTGTGGAGTTATCTTTGGCTGACTATAAGACCAAGTTGTATCTTTTATTTTTTACTTAAAACAAGCTGGTACGAAATGGTGGCCACCCTCACAATGTCATATAAGCATAGCTGGAAGTAATAACGTTGTGACAGCAATGGATTTACGTCTGTTAAGAATAAATAATTACATTAATGAACAGTTAAGCTCTAATGACGATTACGCTTCTTTCGGGCGCGACAGCAGCGACGGCAGCGGTTCCTCCACAAACGGGTGCGACGACGGCGGCAGTGCCATCCCGATCGGGTGCCAGTGTCCATTGAACATGTATATAAGAAACACAATGATTAATAAGAAGCATAACGAATTTATTTGTCAACTTTCTATTCTACTTTCAATTCATAACACGTTATCAGCACAAAGATCAACCACGAGTTTATAGGCCTCGCAAGAACATAGAACAAGGTAAAAATGGCGAAAGAACTCACCGTTTCCCTTGTAAGATCCGTTCTTCAATTCCTGGACAAGTTTGGTCCAACAAGAAGTCACCGCCGATGTCGCCATCGAGGAAACAGTCGCCGCCGGCAGCACAATAGTCGCCGCCGGCAAAACAACAGACACCGTTAGCAAAATCATGCACAAAGAAACAATGGAGGAAAGTAACATTGCTGGTGATGACATAGATGAAATGGTAGAACCAGACACCATCGGCAACCTGTAAACCCCCTGGATCTAGACCGACTTCGCCGAACTGGAGGGGATCTCGAGGCAGGACCATCACGTCAAGCACTGAACCAAATCTTTAACCTAGGGTTAGGGTTAACAAACGACTAAGATCTCCATCTCCCAATCCACCAGCGTATCGGCTGATGGAACCCTCAGATCCGGCCAACTCACCATGGAGCCGCCGGAAAAAGCCTTGTGCCATCCATGGTATGGGCCCTTGTCCATACCCGGTTGCACAAGGACAACCGGTGTTCTCATCACCGGGTAGGGGAAAAGGAGAAGAAGAAGAACTCACTGATGATGTGGGTAACATGGAGGTCACCGTCGTCAAGGCAGAAGAAGACGTGCTCGTGGTGGCCGTTGCCGACGAAGACGACCAACCAGCCGACTTCATACCGCTACCCGGATCACCAACACCACGTACTACGTACAAGAAAACGACAAGGATCTGAATCGGTCCACGAGGACTACCCACCGAACCCCTAGCACAAAGAACAAAAGCAAAAGAAGCCGAACAAAGTGCATCAGTCACCGGATCTGGTGCCCAAACGACGGATCGACCATCGAATCTTCTGGATCCAACCGCAATAAACGAAGAGCCACCGCTCTGGAGCCCTAACGGCGGCCGAATCCTTCACCATTTCGCCCACCCAGCAAAACTGAGCAACTCGGGCCGTCGCCCGGGGGCTTGGTCCCTTCCCCGTCGGTCTTGAGGACCTAGATATGGGGATGGGAGGGGTGGGGAAGGTGGAGGAGCAAAGGAAGTGCGGCGCCGCCGGCGTCGCAAGAATCGATGTGAAGGAGACGAAGAAGGTGAAACACTCGAGAAGCTGCGACACAAATGAGAAAAGGGAGGGGAGGTGCTGGCTAACCCTAGCCGCACCCCCATTCCCAGCCGCGGGCTGGGCCAGGCCGTATGGTTGAATGGCCCAGGCTAAATAAAACAGCCAAAATGGGCTGGATGTAAATATGTTCAGTTCACTTTAATTTATTTGCTTTTGTATTTTCTTGTAGATCAGATTAATTTTTGATAGAATACAAAAAAAGTAGTGTATTTTTTTTGTAAATTTTGGTTTAGTATTGTAAAATTGTATAATTATGGTATTGTACAAATATTTACTCATTTTCCATTTATATGGAATTTGAATTGGATATGGTTAATAAATAAATATTTTAACCATGATTTTATGTGAGGCAATGAAATCACAGTTATTTCTTGCAAAATTCATCAAACTCATGGAGTTTATTTTACAATATCTTAATTACAACACTAAACATGAAATTGATAGATTTCATTTGATATGAAATCAAAAATTATAATATACAACACATGGTGTTGACTGAGTGTTTATCACTCAAATATCACAAGGACGCTAATATACTTGCGTATATCACAATGTAACCTAGATTCTGACAAAATCTTGGTTAAATATTATAGGATTAATGGCCCGTGAATTCGAAGAGCTCGCTCTTGATGGACATATCCCACATGGGCGATGGACGTCAAGATAAGCTTAGCTCTTAAAGGGATGTATGAGGCAATACTTCCACCTGAAAATCGACAGCAGGAATTGCCTCCTACATACAAATACAATGCCTTATACATTTTAAGGCATCATATACATACTGATTTGAAATCAGAACATGTATTGGAAGAAGAACCAAGTGTTGTTTGGACTGCTCTACAAAATTGTTATGAACAACAAAAGGTAGTAATTTTACCTGAGGCAAATCATGATTGGATACATTTACGCCTACAAGATTATAAATCTATTGGAGATTACAATCATGTTGTTCATAAGATTTGTGCTAAATTACGGTTTTGCGAGAAGAAACCATCTGATGAATAAAAGATTGAGAAAACTCTCACAACAATGCTTCCATCAGATAGGATCTTAAAACATCAATACCGTGCCAGAAATTACCAACGTTACTCAGAACTAATACAAGATCTTCTTCAAGCAGAGAAGCATGATGAACTCGCTATGAGAAATCATCAGTAACGTCCTGTTGGTACAGCTCCACTACCTGAAGTTAATTATAGTTCAAAGAGTAAAGGAAAAATGGATGATACTAAATCATCTAAATTTTTTGGTAAATTCAAGAAAGGCAAGAAAAATATGCACAAGAAGAACAAATCCAAAGAACATAAAAAGAGGAAAGGAAAGAAATCATTCAAGTGGCACCGATGTGGTGGTCCTAATCATATTGCAAAGAAATGCAAAACTCTCCAACACTTGGTTGATTTATACCAGAAATCCCTCAAAGAAGAAGGAAAAGCTAAAGGATCATATGAAGCATATTTCAATGCTACATACGATGAGGCTACAACTTTGGGCAAATGCCCTGACGAAGAAATAAAGCCAATTCCATCAAATGATGACTACATTGACGAAGAGAACATAATCGTTGAGTATATCAACAACGATGTGTTTGGAGACCAAGAATATGCTCCTACCGTCTTTGTAAATATTAGTAACCCTAAGATTGTGATATGTATTTGTAATATAGTATGTAAATACTTTGATATAAATATGTATGTATAATATTCGATACTGAATAAATTTATTATTCTATATAGATAGTTGAAGTCAATCCAGTGGAACAAGAAATGTGCCTTGTAGATAGTGGCACAACAACTCTATAATTAGGGAAACAAAGTGAATTTGGCCTAGAGGGGGGCGGGGTGAATAGGTCTTTTTGATAATTGTCGGAACCTACAACACTTAACAACCAGTTCAAAACCAGAGATATCGGACTAGTCCAGTAAAGTGTGGACTAGTCCGGTGTTTACGGACTAGGTTGATTAAGTTTGGTCGATTGGATTGATTCTTCTATGTATGCAGCGGAAATATACAATCAAATGAAGGTTTTCAAGATTATGCACCAGGTTATATCATAATTCAATCTTATGTTTAATGATTCAATGTGAAGTAAGTAATGATTATTGAAACCCTAGATTATAGTCAAGAATAAGAACGATGAACACAAAAACAAGACACAAAGATGTATCCCGTGGTTCGGTTCCCACAGAGGCAACCTACATCCACGTTGAGGTGTCCACAAAAGGACCAGGTCTTCTCTAACCCTACCCTCGTTGGATCACAACGAAGGCCAATCCTCTTCCACTTATCACAAAGGGGTGTATAACCGAATTCAAAGGGGCCTTCTCACACGTTGAGAGCTCCCTTGGATTACAAAACAAAATACCACCAAGAACACACTCAAAATATTACAATGAAATCACAGGAGTGTGTTAGAGAATCAAACTAAGAGCTCAATGTGGTGTTGAACGTGTCTCTCCAATGAACTAGAGTGAATCCTCAAAGGATTGATCTTTGTTGCACTTAATTTCGTGGAGAGATGTGGTTTTTGAGGCTCTTGGGAAGTGTGACGGCGCTAGGATTCGAGAGTATATGAAATATGGTCGTGCACCTCTATTTATATGGGTTTCTAAAAGTGACCGTTAGGGTTCAGAAATATCAGACTAGTCCGTGGTGGTCACCGGACTAGTCCGGTGTGCTGTGTGTAGCAAACCCTAAGTGTCCCGAAATATCGGACTAGTCCGGCTAGGAACAGACTTGTCCGATTTCGCTTCTGGAAATCTTCAGACTAGTCCGATAGACATCGGACTTGTCCGGACAGTGAAACCCTAAGTGTATTGGGTGACAAGTCCGCACTTGGAGGACTTGTCCGATTTAGTTCAGAGGGTTTTTCGGACTAGTCCGTGCAAATATCGGACTTGTACGATTTGGACCAGAGAGAGTATCGGACTAGTCCGGTTGCGGTCGGACTTGTCCGATTTTGTGTGACTTGTGAAGTGTTTTGATGACTAGTCCGCACTGGGGAGGACTAGTCCGATTCTAGTTAGAGAGATATCGGACTAGTCCGATGGATATCGGACTTGTCAGATTTTGTGTACAGAGGTTCTCGGACTAGTCCGGTGTCAGTCAGACTAGTCCGGTCCTGTGTAACTTTGTGCAATGTGTGTGTTTAATTGTGATTGAGCTCTTGGGATGTGTTTTCTTAACACACTCCATACACAATGATCTACTATTCTTCTTCCTTGAGCTCATTTCCACTTTGCTCATCATTCTTTCTTCTTTTTGGCACTTTGCTTATTTTGCTATTGAAACCCTGTGCTCATCTCAACAAAGAGGTTATGATCCCAATTGCTTGTCATAAATCATCCAAAACCCACAAGGGAGTCCTAGATGCACTTTCAATCTCCCCCTTTTTGGTGATTGATGACAACCAATTGAGATTTCACAAAATATGATAAAAATTGAGATTTTGATAAAGCATGCACATATGAATCCAAAATACATCAAGCAGTGAAAACATAATCCATATGTGCATTCTTTATGGTGGGATGCATAACTAAGTGCACTGAAACATTGAGAATGACATAATTGACATTAATCAACCAATAGCAAGCATATATGTCATTCTAGAGCAGAATCACAGTTTTCAACAAATACTTCTCAAAGGATCAAATCATTGCATCACAAAACCATAATTAACTTAAGAACATTGTTAAAGCATTACAAACCACACAATAGACAAAAAAATAGCATAGAGCTCTCTCCTCGCAACCTACAGCTAAGACTAAGACTCCCCCTCAATCTCTCCCCCTTTGGCATCAAGACACCAAAAAGAAGGAGATGAGGGTCCTAAGGTCTTCACTCTTCGTTGTCGGTCCTCTCATCGTCGTCTTCGTCATCTTCATATTCAGCTTGATGATGATGAGGAGGAGGAGGTGCGGAGCTACTTGAGCCCCCATGCCAAAGTAGGCAAGCTCGGAGGGGGTCAAGGGCCCGAGCTCGGTGAAGTCAGAATCTGAGTCTTCATAGATTACTTGAGACCCAATTGGCTCAATCTCTAGTTTCTGAAAAATTTGCTTCACATTTGCCTTGATATACTTCATGTACTCCTTTATTTTGTTGTTGAGCTTATGGGCCTTCACTTCGGCCTTTTTGCAGGAGGCAAAGATTGCAGTCAGATACTTGAGGATTCCACTGGTTGAACCTTTTTGAGGGGCTGCTCTAGTAGTAGGGGCAGCCCTGGCATCTTCTCTTGTTCTTGCCGGTGCCTCGGGACTGGAGGCCAGCGAGGGAGCAGCATGCACACTCGACTTTTGAGGCATCTGAGGCCTCAAGGGAGATGCTCCACATCTTTCACAAACTCGATCCCGGTGACTTTCTCAATCACAAACATTAGGTAAGGAGCATATCCACATGACTTGTTGGGAGTGCAAGATATGTTCACCATGTCATTCCAAATGTAGTCCTCCACATCAAACTGGCGGTCCTTGCTTATGACCCTCATCAGAGTCCGGAGCTATCCTTGCACACTCCCAGCATCTCCATCCTTGGGAGCAATCGTCTTCCTCAAAACTCTGTTCAGCACCACAAAGAATGGCTTCATGTTTTTGGTGGAGGGAGGGTTGAACTTTGAGTTTGGCTCATATAGGAACTTCATCCTATCATTCTCCATGACACCTATGTTGTGTATGATCAAGCAGTCAGATCTTGAGGTTTCAAGGTGAAGCAGGCTAGCAAAATCTTCTTGAGTAACACTGTACTTGGATCCATGAGTCATCCAAGTGACACTCTCCTCATCTTCACTAGAGAAGTGACAGGTTGCAAAGAACTGCGCAATCACTTCATCATTCCAGTTATTCCTGAAGGCGAAAAGATCCTTCAGGCCATGCCTCTCAATGGCTTCCACTACCTCAGTGAATGGTGAGCAGCCCTTCTTCTCAAAATGTGCCCAGTCAATCCACTGACTGTGCACAACTAGTGTCTTCATTGGGAGATACACCAATTTGTAGAAATTAGCATGGAAGTTGCACTAGAATCTTCCATCAACAGCTTGCTTCGGTCATCCATACCAATCGATGCTTCTGAATTTTGCCGCCGAATCACTGCCCTTCCCATTGAACTTCTCTTCAGTTGGGTCACGGACCCCTTCCCTCAGAGCATGCAGTTTCAACGGGCCAACTAGACCCGTAGCAATCCCTTTGCCCTTGCCCTTTGCTTGGTGAGGGCCACTTGATGATGCAGCTGCCTTGGAGATTGGCTTCTTGGCCAACACCTTCCTCCGAGCCTAAGGAGGGGATGGAGCTGGCTTGGAGGGTCTTTTTTGATGCTTCTTGCCAAGACCCGTCGAGGTCCGAGGTGCCACCTCGTGGTTCATCTCAGACTCAAAGTCGGAGACATCATTACCCGAGCTCGACATGAACTGAGAATGAGTGGCATGATTGAGAATGAATGATACAAGGCATAGGTATGGAAGGATAGCAAGGAATTGCATTGAGGAATTGAGAAGTTAGGTTTTGAGTTCAGATAAATCGGACTTGTCTGGTGTACAGGCACGAACAAGTCCGGGGATATCGGACTTGTCCGTGCATGGATCGGACTAGTCCGGTATTCAAATTCAAAAACCAAGGAAACTAGACAAATGGTGATTCCTAATGCACAACAACCTTAGCATAAATGTGATACATCAAGAGAGCATGTATATAGCGAGGAATGCTAGACTATTCGATCAACAATGAAGAAATTTGGAATTTCTAGGGTTTGAGTGAAAATTACCGAAGAATTCGATTGATGCTCGAAGAGAAGGGTGTTGAAGTCCGGACTTGTCCGTGAACTTCAATCTTTGAGCAAGGATGCTTGATCTCCACCCAAATGCAGAGCTTTTTGGTGGAGGGGACGCAAAATCACCTTGGGAGCTCGAGTGGAAGAGAGAGAACGCGTGAGGCAAGAGTGGAGGTGAATGAATTAGGGTTTGGTGGCGGCTAGGGTTATGGACACGAAAAATCGGACAAGTCCGGAGAAGATCGGACTAGTCCGAACTTTTCCAGAGGACTATATCGGACTAGTTCGTTGTATGCAGGACTAGTTCGGCCTAACCGGCACTCTGCGGACCAGTCTGCATGGGCGGACTAGTCCGTGTAACCACGGACTAGTCCGTGGTCACCAGGTGAGAATTGCTTAGCCCATTCATATATATTTGAAGGTACATATTTAGATAATAGAGAGGCAAATCAAATCAAATAATCTTGATGAATATGACCAGTAAGCATACCACAATCAAGCAATGATCATAATTCATCAAGATTTAGTAATTGACATAGTTTTTTGGAGAAAATTGAGAGAGATGATTTTCACAATCCAATCAACATATTTGAAGAATTCATACAGGTATGCAACATTTCAAGCCACACTCCGAGCATAAAGGATATTTAGTTCATTTCGGAGTTCACAAAAACGCTTTTCATCAAGTGGCTTGGTGAATATGTCGGCCAATTGCTTTTGAGTGTTGACATGTGAAATGGCTATGTCTCCTTTCATGGCATGATCTCTGAAAAAGTGATGTCTTATATCTATGTGTTTAGTTCTGGAGTGCTCAACTGGGTTGTGGGCAATTTTGATGGCACTTTCATTGTCACAAAGGAGTGGAATATGGTTCATATTGTAACCATAGTCCCTTAGAGTTTGTCGCATCCAAAGGAGTTGTGCACAATAACTTCCGGCTGCAACATACTCCGCTTCGGCTGTGGATAAGGCAATGGAATTCTGTTTCTTGGAGGACCAAGAAACTAAGGATCTCCCTAGGAATTGGCATGTACCGGAGGTGCTTTTTCTATCTACTTTGCACCCGACATAATCTGCATCGGAGTAACCAATGAGATTGAATTTTGAGCCTTTTGGGTACCAAAGACCAAGGTTGGGTGTGTGAACCAAATATCTCAAGATCCTTTTTATGGCTGTCAGGTGACATTCCTTAGGATTGGCTTGAAATCTTGCACACAAACATACACTCAACAAAATATCTGGCCTAGATGCACATAAATAAAGTAGAGATCCAATCATTGAGCTATATACCTTTTGGTCGACGCTAGGTCCATCTTCATTGAGATCCAAGTGGCCATTCGTTGCCATGGGGGTTTTTATGGGCTTCGCCTTGTCCATGCCAAACTTCTTAAGTATGTCCTGTGTGTACTTGGTTTGGCTTATGAACGTCCCTTCCTTTTGTTGCCGCACTTGGAATCCCAAGAAGTACTTTAATTCTCCCATCATTGATATTTCAAACCTGTCTATCATGATTTTACTAAATTCGTCACAAAAGGATTGATTAGTTGACCCAAAGATTATATCGTCAACATAAATTTGACAAATAAAAAGATCATTGTCAAAATTATTTGTAAATAGTGTATAATTTACTTTGCCAATCTTAAAGCCATTTACGATTAAGAAATCTCTAAGACACTCATACCAAGCTCTAGGAGCTTGTTTGAGGCCGTAGAGAGCCTTACGCAATTTAAATACGTGGTCGGGGAACTCTTCGTCTTCAAACCCGGGGGGTTGCTCCATGTGCACCTCTTCCTTGATTGGCCGTTTAGGAAGGCGCTTTTCACATCCATTTGATACAGCTTGAAATCATGGTGAGTAGCATATGCAAGTAATATTCTAATAGATTCAAGCCTAGCTACTGGAGCAAAGGTCTGGTCGAAATCCAAACCTTCGACTTGTGAATACCCTTTGGCCACAAGTCGTGCCTTGTTCCATGTCACCACCCCGTGTTCGTCTTGTTTGTCGCGGAAGACCCACTTGGTGCCGACGATGTTTGCATTGGGTCTTGTCACAAGTTCCCAAACTTTGTTCCGCTTGAAGTTGTTCAATTCTTCTTGCATTGCCACCACCAAGACCAGATCTTTCAATGCATCCTCAACCCTGCATGGTTCCAAAAGGATACAAACGAATAGTGCTCACAAAAGTTAGCTATGCGAGATCTAGTGGTTACTCCCTTTTGGATGTCACCAATGATATTGTCGATTGGGTGATCCCTTTGGATGCATTGGTGTACTCTTGGGTGTGGCACTTGAGGAGTTGTATCTTCATGATCATCTGCTTCTCCCCCTAAGTGATTGCCTTCGTTGACTTGTTGATTATCTTCGTATTCTTGTGGTTGATCTTGTGCTGAAGCTCCCCCTTGCTTGTTGGTCTCCTCTTGTGGTTCATCTTCCTCATGTATGTGTGGAGGTGGCTCTTGTGGTCGAACTTCACCTAGAGTCATTCTTTTCAATGCTTGACAAGGAGCTTCTTCTTTAACTAGTTCACATGGATCAACTTGCTCCTTTTGGGAGCCATTAGTCTCATCGAACACTACGTCACGTGCTACTTCAACAAGTCCGGAGGTCTTGTTGAAAACACGATAGGCGTAAGTGTTCAAATAATAACCAAGCAAGAAACCTTCATCGAACTTTGAAGTGAACTTTGAAGTCCTAGGCTTCTTGTTCAAGATATAACATGGAGAACCAAAAACTCAAAAATATGAAATATTTGGTTTGTTACTGGTGAGTAGATCATAGGATGTCTTCTTGAGTAGTCGATGAAGATAAAGTCGATTTACGGCGTGGCAAGCTGTGTTAATTGCTTCCACCCAAAATCAATCCGAGATCTTGTACTCATCGAGCATTGTTCTTGCCATCTCTATGAGTGTTCAGTTCTTTCTTTCGGCAACTCTGTTTTGTAGTGGGGAGTACGGCGCTGAAAATTCGTGCTTTATGCCTTCTTCATCAAGGTACTCATCCACTTTTGTGTTCTTGAACTCCGTGCCATTGTTGCTTCAAATATTCTTGATTGTCAATGAGAATTCGTTTTGAGCTCGCTTGAAGAACTTCTTGAGTATTCCTTGTGTTTCTGACTTATCATGCAAAAAGAAAACCCAAGTGAAGGGAGAAAAATCATCAACGACAACTAAACCATATTTGTTACCGCCGATGCTTATGTAGGCAATTGTACCAAATAAGTCCATATGTAGTAGCTCGAGTGGCCTCGTTGTAGTCATGACGTTTTTGGCGGGGTGAGGTGCTCCAACTTGCTTCCCGGCTTAGCACGCGCTACAAAGCCTGTCTTTCTCAAATACAACATCCTTTAAACCTCGGATGTGATCGCCTTTAAGGAGTTTTTGAAGGTTACTCATACCAACATGCGCTAGCCGTCTATGCCACAGCCAACCCATGTTGGTCTTTGCAATCAAGCATGTGTCAAGTTCAACTTTATCCTTGTTGAAGTCAACAAGATAAAACTTTCCCTTTAACATACCATTGAATGCAATGGAACCATCACTCCTCCTAGAAACGGTCACACCCTCGTTAGTGAACAAGCAATTATAACCTTTGTCGCATAATTGAGATATGGACAGCAGGTTATAATCTAAGGATTCAACATGTAAAACATGAGAAAGTGTGTGTTTAGAGGATATTGCAATTTTACCGGTACCGATCACCTTTCCTTGACTATTATCTCCAAAGTAGATGCCCTCGTTTGGGTCCTCATTCTCTTCATATTCCACGAACATTCTTCTTTCCCCGGTCATATGGTTGGTGCAGCCACTGTCTAGCACCCATTTAGATCCACCAGAGGAATAGGCCTGCAAAAACAAATCATGCTTTGGTTTTAGGTACCCAAGCTTGCTTGGGTCCTTGGAGGTTAGTTACAATACATTTGGTCACCCACACATGAGACTTGGTGTTCCCATGGCGTGGCCCAACATAATGAGCATAAACCTTGCCAAAATTATTTCTCATTAACACATAGGAGGCATCAAATGTTTTAAACAATAACTATTTTTGTTTATGTATAGGACTAGTCTGGGGGGCCGGACTTGTCCGGACACCGACTGGACTAGTCCGATGTTCATGTGTAGTTACTATCTTAATCTGTGACTTTCCAATTTGAGAGGGCCTTCCTTTTACAAAAGCAATCCTCTCCTTGTTACTCTTATGGCTTCTAGCATGTTGCTTTTCACCATAAGAATAACCAATACCATATTTGACATTTGGAGGTCTTTTGACCAAGTATGCACTACGTGCATATTTGATCTTCTCCTTGTCAAATATGCCACTTTGGGCAGGATGTTTATCCTTTGTAGAGGTTGGCTTATCCTTCAAACTGGTGTCACCTTTCTTACATGTGCAAGCATGAGCAAAATCAGTTTTAGTGGCTTGAGAAGGTGAGCTTGAAGAGAAGGAAGGTTCACTTAGCTTGAGTGACTCAACTTGCACTTCAAGCATCTTGTTAACCTTGATCAGGTCAGCAAGTTGGTCCTTGATTGTGGCATTTGAGTCGATTAACTCCAGGCAAGTTTCCTTGCTCGAAGCTAACTCAAGCTCTAGTGATTTGCTTCGTTCCTTTTCAAGTTCTAGAAGCTTGTCAAGTTCGACATATTCCTCCTTTTGGGAGATGATCATGTCCTCTTGACGATGTATTAACCTCTCCTTCTCAACAAGTTGATCAAGCAAAAATTTCATTTTTGTGGCTGTTTTCCTATCTAGTCCAATAAGCATGTCCTCATTATCACTATTGAGTTCATCATCACTAGAACAGGAATGCACGGAGGGGGGTTTAATGGTTACCTTGCGTTTACCTTCCTTTGCCATAAGGCAAGTGCCATCTCCCTTCCATGCGCCAAGTGTAGGGAAAAGGGTAGACTTCTTGGATGTCTTCTCGATGGTTATGCTAGACATCTCTTCTTCTTCAGACGATGTGGACTCATCATTTGAGTCCCACTCTTTCCCAATGTGCGCTTGTTCGACTTGTTTCTTCTTCTTGAAGAATTTCTTGGGTTGAGGCTTGGCTTCTTTGGTCTTCTTCTTGTTCTCCTCATATGGGCAATCAACTATAAAGTGGTTATACTCACCACAATTATAGCATGCCCGCCTCGACTTTGGCTTCGTTCTTTCCTTGCACTTTCCTTCGCTTGACTTTGTACCTTGTCTCTTTTTCATTATTCTCTTGATTTTCTTCATGAACAATATCATGTCTTCATCTAATTCACTGCTCTCGTCGTCACTATCTTCCCCTAGTTGTGCTTCTCTAGCTTCTTTGGATAGGGGCTTGAGGGTGGACTTCAAAGCAACCCCTTTCTTCTTTGCCGAGGTGAGGTCGGCAATCTCCTTGACATGTTTTGCTTGTTTTTCCATCATCTCGAAGTTGATGATCTTTCCAAGCAGTTCATCCGGAGTCATCCTTTTTTATCCGGGGCTTTCTCTGATCATGGAGCATAGTGTGACGTTGCGAGGCATAAAAGCTCTAAGGATGAGCTTTACCACCTCGTGGTCATTCCACGTCTTAATTCCGTATGATCTGACCTTGTTGACGAGTGTCTTTAATCGATTGTACATGTCTTGGGGTGACTCGTCTTCTTCAATTGCAAATCTTCCTAACTCGCCTTCAATCATTTTGATTTTTGCTTCACGAACATGTCGGTCACCTTCATGTGCAGTTTGTCGTGTGTCCCATATATCCTTAGCAATTTCGAGTCCATCCACCTTGGTGAACTCGTCCCGACTGAGTGAAGAGGTAATTACGGCCGCGGCTTGAGCATTTCGGTGAATTGCCTGCTCTTGGCTGGGGGTGAGCTCTTCATCGTCGTCCGGGATATCTATCCCAGTGCACATAATATGCCACAAACTTGGATTGAGGGAAATTAGATGCATTTTCATATTTTGCCTCCACATTGAGTAATCACTTCCATCAAAGTGTTGGGCTTTTCCAAGTGGGATAGATAAATAATGATTATTATTGGAATTGAGACGACATAGTTAAAAGGATATCGGGAGGAGTCAGTGTGACTACTCCCCTTCTTCTTTTCTTCAGTCTTCACTTTCCCTTTGGAAAGTGTCTTCTTTCTTAGGAGCGCTTTTAATTCGAGCGTCTCCTCATCGTCGTCCTCGAAGTCTTGAATGGCTTCGAGGAGCTTCTCCACCTTGAGGTTCTTTTCATCATCAACTTTTTCTTGGTTTTTTCTCTTGTGGGTGTCCTTCATGTCCGACATGATCTTCTTCGAGCGATTAGTCTCTTTCTTGAAGAACCAAGCTCTAATACCAATTGAATTTGGCCTAGAGGGCGGTGAATAGGACTTTTTGATAATTGTCGGAACCTGCAACACTTAATAACCAGTTCAAAACAAGAGATATCAGACTAGTCCGGTAAAGTTCGGACTAGTCCGGTGTTTACGGACTAGGTTGGTTAAGTTTGGTCGATTGGATTGATTCTTCAATGTATGCAGTGGAAATATACAATCAAATGAAGGTTTCCAAGATTATGCACCAAGTTATATCACAATTCAATCTTATGTTTAATGATTCAACGTGAAGTATGCAATTATTATTGAAACCCTAGATTATAGTGAAGAATAAGAACGATGAACACAAAAATAAGACAAAAGGATTTATCTCGTGGTTCGGTTCCCACAGAGGCAACCTACATCCACGTTGAGGAGTCCACAAAAGGACCGGGTCTTCTCCAACCCTACCCTCGTCGGATCGCCACGAAGGCCAATCCTCTTCCACTTATCACAAAGGGGTGAATAACCGAATTCAAAGGGGCCTTCTCACACGTTGAGAGCTCCCTTGGATTACAAAACAAAATACCACCAAGAACACACTCAAAATATTGTAATGAAATCACATGACTGTGTTAGAGAATCAAATCAAGAGCTCAATGTGGTGTTGAACGTGTCTCTCTAATGAACTAGAGTGAATCCTCAAAGGATTGATCTTTGTTGCACTTAATTTTGTGGAGAGATGTGGTTTTTGAGGCTCTTGTGAAGTGTGACGGCGCTAGGGTTCGAGAGTATATGAAATATGGTCGTGCACCTCTATTTATATGGGTTTCTAAAAGTGACCGTTAGGGTTTAGAAAGATCGGACTAGTCCGTGGTGGTCATCGGACTAGTCCGGTGTGCTGTGTGTAGCAAACCCTAAGTGTCCCGAAATATCGGACTAGTCCGGCTAGGAACGGACTTGTCCGATTTCACTTCTAGAAATCTTCGACTAGTCCGATAGACAACGGACTTGTCCGGACAGTGAAACCCTAAGTGTATTGGGTGACAAGTCCGCACTTGGAGGACTTGTCTGATTTAGTTCAGAGGGTTTTTCGGACTAGTCCGTGCAAATATTGAACTTGTCTGATTTGGACCAGTGAGAGTATCGGACTAGTCCGATTGCGGTCGGACTTGTCCGATTTTGTGTGACTTGTGAAGTGTTTTGATGAGTAGTCCGTACAGGGGAGGACTAGTCCGATTCTAGTCAGAGAGATATCGGACTAGTCCGATGGATATCAGACTTGTCCGATTTTGTGCAGAGAGGTTCTCGGACTAGTCCGGTGTCAGTCGGACTAGTCCAGTCCTGTGTAACTTTGTGCAATGTTTGTGTTTAATTGTGATTGATCTCTTGGGATGTGTTTTCTTAACACACTCCATACACAATGATCTACTATTCTTCTTCCTTGAGCTCATTTCCACTTTGCTCCTCATTCTTCCTTCTTTTTGGCACTTTGCTTATTTTGCTATTGAAACCCTGTGCTCATCTCAACAAAGAGGTTAGGATCCCAATTACTTGTCATAAATCATCCAAAACCCACAAGGGAGTCCTAGATCCACTTTCACAAAGTATTTCCAAACTCATACAAAAAGAACTGGGAATATTTTAACTATTGCTGGACATGATGCAAATATAGTAGGTTCTGGACGAGCTACTATAGTCCTTCCCATGGGTACACAAGTAACAAATGAGAATGGACTTTTGTATCCTAATTCTACTCGTGCATTACTAAGTTATAAAGATATTGAAAGTGCATCTAGGCATCCCCGTGGGTTTGGATGATTGATGACGACAATTAAGAGTCTAATGAGCTAAGTTGATCTTAAGCACAGGTACAATGATTGAAATGAGATGAAACCCCTCAAAAAGGAAAAGGATATAACGAGCGTCAAAGGCTCAATAGTAGAAATTAGGGTTTCTATGAAGTTGAGCTTATATGAGCCGTGTCATGTGAGAGCGTGGATGTATCATGTGCATTGAGATCATTATAAGGGGCTCAAAGTGGTGATTGAGAGAAACACCTAAGTGAGAAGCCAAAAATGAGAAGAAACCCTAGGAGGCCGGACTAGTCTGAGCCTCAAGGCCGGACTAGTCCGGGCAGGCAGACTAGTCTGTTTTGAGATGGACCAAACGTCTCTGGAGTGTTTCTTAGTGAATTTGGGGCTAAGTCCCAGTAGACCGGACTTTTATGTTTTTGGATGGACCAAAGCTCTCAGGAAAGGTTCAGACTTGTTTGTATGGGCACGACTAGTCCGTTTGAGACTTAGTGAGATAAACTGAGAGAAACCCTAGAGGGCCGGACTAGTCCACCCCCTATGGCTGGACTAGTCCAGGTTTATCCAGATGAGTCCATTTTGGGATGGACTAAACCCTTCTGTCCTACTTCGGACTAATCCGTTTTGGATCGGACTAGTCCATTGTTTGGTGACCATTTGAATTTGGAAATTTGGCGGGTAGCGTGATGATCGTCGTGCAGTGTGACAGTTGTCGGGACCTGGCTAGAGGTCAGTGGTCCCATTGGGCCGGACTAGTCCAGAGCCAATGGCCGAATTAGTCCGCCCTTCTAATGAGGTCAACAGAAGGGGCTCGGGACCCCTATAAAAGGGGGACCCCCAGCCTCATTTGAACATATCTTGAACCCTAGCGCCGCCACAAGTGACCAAGAGCCTTCCAAAACCTTCTATTCGTCCTACTAGACCTCTAAGACCAAATCTTGAAGAGATCAGGATTTGGGGAGGAGAGTGAAGGAAGATCATCACGCTTGGGCTCTCAGTTTGATCTCTTTGCACATTGTGATTGTGTTTTGTGGCTTGTGTGAGTTGAGCTTCATGTGCTCCTCATTGTATTGATTTGTGGGAGCCTCAACTTGTGAGCAGCCCCATCAAACTTTGTGATTACCCATTGATATAGTGGAAACCAAGTCGGCCATCATGGTGGCTTGGTGAGAGAAGGGTCAAGTGAGACCCAGTCCTTGTGTGGACTTCTCAACGTGGATGTAGACTTCTTCGTAGAGCTGAACCACGGGATAAATCTTGTCTCACTTGTCTTTTACCTTTTGTGATCACCAGTATTGCTATTAGGGTTCATATTGTTCATATTGCCTTTCACTTTTAATCTTTGTTAAAATCTTGTGATCTAAGTGCTTAAATCTTCCAATCTTAGTTGTACCAAGTTACTATACATTGTTTACGTCTTGGTTGAACTTAAATTCCACAAATAACTTGTCGAAACCAAGTTTTTAGGTTTTCTCCCTGTGCTGAGCAGACTAGTCCGGCCCTGTCCAGACAAGTCCAGCCTCATAAGTTTAATCTCGTTTGATTAAGTCATTTCAGGTCTTATTGCCTATTCACCCCCCTCTAGGCGACTTTCAATTGGTATCAGAGCAGACTTCTCCAAAAGAGTTTAACAACTCGGAGAAGAAATGGCAGGAAGGGGTGACAACGAAGTTCCAATGGTCGTCGATGACAACAAGACGAAGAACGTCGATGTTCTTCGAGGTGATCCAAACAACGACGAAGAAGTTAGTATGCTCGAGGCACGGCTTCGTGATAAGCTCAATGTGCCCAAGAAGGATATCAAGCCAATTGCTCCGATCAATGTCGACAATGGGAGTAGTTCACAAGACTACTCCCGGTATCCTTACATTATGAGCAACTTACCGCGAGCAATCATTATTTGTCTAGTCCCATTGGCAAACCTCCTCAGTTCAACAAAAATGATTACTCTATGTGGAAGCATAATATGAAGATGCACCTCATATCCTTAACCCAAGCTTGTGGCAAATTGTTATAACAGGTGTTCATCTTCCGAAGAATGAGGAATATAGCACTCTGGAACAAGCCGTTATTCTCCATCGCAATGCTCAAGGCGTTGGAGTGATTACCTCCTCATTGACTCGAGAGGAGTTCAACCACATTGAAAGGTTAGAGGTTGCCAAGGAGATATGGGACACCCTCAAGATGGCGCATAAAGGCAACCACGTCATTAGGGAGGCGAAGATCGAGATGATCGAAGGAGAGCTTGGGAGGTTTACCATCATGGATGGTGAGTGCCCCCAAGACATGTACGACCGCCTCAAGACTCTCATCAAACAGAGTCGGTCTTATGGAAGCACCCGATGGACCAACCATGAGGTGGTAAAGAGGATGATTCGAGCATTTATGCCTCGAAATGTCACTCTTTGCTCACTAATTCATGAAAGTCCGGGGTTTCATAAGATAACTCCCGAAGAAGTGCTTGGAAGGATCATCAACCATGAGATGATGGAGCAAGAAGCTATGTTCTACAACGATCTACAAAAGCTTTCCTCCTACAAGAAAAGGGATGTCACATTCAAGGCAACATCCTCAAGATCACTAGAAAAGTAAGAGAGTGATGAAGAGAGTCCCAATACCGATGAGGAAGAGGCTCTCTTTATCAACAACTTTAAGAGGATGCTTAGAAGAAGGAGGGGGAGCTACCAAAATGAAAGAAAGAGCAAAGACCAGCCCAAGACAATATCAAAAAGGGCTTGCTACAATTGTGGGGAGTATGGCCACTTCATTGTGGATTGTCCACATGAAGAAAACAAGAATTAGAAGGAGGGCAAGTCCAAAGAGAAGAAGTACTTCAAGAAGAAGAAGCAATCCAGACATGCCCACCTCAGAAAGGAGTGGGATTCAAATGAGGAATCCTCCTCCTATAAAGAAGAGAAGATAGCAACCATTGCTTTGAAGAAGACAACTACAAAAAACAAGCTCTTCCCCAACTTGGAGACTTCAAGGCCAACGTGTCTCATGGCCAAGGAGGGAGGAAAGAAGGTTAAATCTAAATCCTCTTCTTCAATTTCTTCTCATGATGATTTTGATAGTAGTAGTGAAAATGAACATATGCTTAAGGACATGAGTAAAAGTACTTTGAAAATATTGAGATTGTTGACGGAGGAAATATTTGAGAAGGAAGAGCTCATCAACTGTCAAAAGGACATGCTCATCTAACAAAAGGAGAGATGTCAAGAGGTTGAGGAGCTCTTGGAGCTTGAAAGAGAAAGAATCAAGGAACTTGAGCATGAACTCGCTTTGAGCAAGAAAACTTGCTCAAACCTTGATAACACTACAATTGTGCTCAAGGATGAAATTGTTAGTTTGACACAAGCTAACAAGATCCTTGAGACACAAGTGAAGTCTATGAAGGTCAATTCACCTTCTTCCTCTACAAGCTCATCTTCCACAAATATTAAATCCGAAGCATCTCAACCTTGTAAATGCTCAAACTTGATCATAAAGCTTAAAGATGAGCTTAAGTTGGCAGAAACCAATCAAGCACCAAAGGGTGGCATCTTTGACAAGGAGAAAGTGGCATATGCACGTAGTGCATATACCAACACAAGACATCCCCTTGTCAAGGATGGTCTTGGTTATTCTAGGGAGATGAGGCAAAATGTCAAAACTACCAAGAATGGTAAAGACTTGATTGTTTTTGTCAAAGGAGGCTCATTCAAAAATAAATTGAAGAACATTGCTGCTTCACCCAAAATGCCTAAGAAAGAACCTCATCCATTGTTCAATGATTTTGATGCATCATATGTTTTATTGAGGAACAATTTTGGAAAGGCCTATGCTAGGTATGTTAGGCCACACCGCAAGAGTCTCAAACCTTGTGTGTGGGTGCCCAAGTGCCTCTTGACTAACATCAAAAGACCCAACACCGCTTGGGTACCTAAAGCCAAGGCTTAAATATTTCTTGTAGGCATACTCCTCCGGTGGAACCAAATGGGTTCTCGATAGTGGGTGCACTAATCACATGACCGGAGAGAGGAAGATGTTTGTGGAGTATGAGCTAAATGAAGATCCAAATGAAGAAATCTATTTTGGGGACAATAGCCATGGAAAAATCCTTGGCACCGGTAAAATTGCTATATCCCCTAATCACACTCTTTCAAATGTTTTACATATTGATTCACTTGATTATAATCTCTTGTCCATATAACAACTATGTGACAAAGGTTATAATTATTTATTCACTAATGAGGGTGTGACCGTCACAAGGAGAAGCAATGACTCCATTGCCTTTAAGGGTGTACTCAAGGGAAAGCTCTATCTCGCGGATTTCTCCGCGGATAAAGCCCAACTTGATACATGCTTAATTGCAAAAACTAACATGGGATGGCTGTGGCATAGAAGGCTAGCCAATGTTGGGATGAGGAATTTGCAAAAACTCCTTAAGGGCGCACATCCGTGGTTTAAAGAATGTTGTATTTGAAAAGGATAGACCATGTAGCGCATGCCAAGCCAGAAAAAAAGTTGGAGCACCACATCCATACAAGAACATTATGACAACATCAAGACCATTGGATCTTCTACACATGGAGCTCTTCGGTCCAATTGCCTACATAAGTATTGGCGGTAACAAATATGGTCTAGTTATTGTTTGATGATTTTTCACGTTTTACTTGGGTATTCTTTTTGCATGATAAGAGTGAGACTCAAGGTGTCCTCAAGATGTACTTGAAGAGAGCTCAAAATGAGTTCTCCCTAAGTATCAAGACCATAAGGAGTGACAACGACACCGAATTCAAGAACACTTAAGTTGAAGATTTTGTTGGATGAGGAAGGCCTCAAGCATGAGTTCTCGGCCCCCTACTCCCCTCAGCAAAATGGGGTGGCCAAGAGGAAGAATAGGACCTTGATTGAGATGTTAAGAACCATGCTTGATGAGTACAAGATATCGGACCGGTCTTGGGCGGAAGCGGTCAACACCGCTTACCATGCCATAAACTGGTTGTATCTTCACCACATACTTAAGAAGACGTCTTATGAGCTCCTAACCGGTAACAAGCCCAATATTTCCTACTTTCGTGTTTTTGGGAGCAAATGCTACATTCTTAACAAGAAGCCTAGGACTCCGAAGTTCGCTTCTAAGTCCGATGAAGGTTTTCTTACTTGGTTATGACTCAAACACTTACGCCTATCGTGTCTTTAACAAATCCTCCGAAATTGTTAAAGTAGCACGTGTCGTAGTGTTTGATGAGACTAATGGCTCCCAAGTGAAGCAAGTTGATTGCCATGTGCTAGATCAAGAAGAAGCTCCACAAGTGGTGATAGGAAGGATGGCACTTGGAGATATACGAACACAAAAACAACCAAAATACTCAAGTGATCATCCTACACATCAAGCAAGCTCCTCCTCAAATGATCAAGATTAAGTCCCCCAAGATGCGCTCCAAGAAGATGAAAATAAAGGCATCAATCAAGGGGGAGACAATGAGGATGAGGAAGACCAAGATGATGACTCAAGACCTCAAGCGCCTCACCCAAGAGGGCACCAAAGCGTCCAACGGGACCATCCCGTTGACAATATACTTGGAGACATCTCCAAGGGGGTAACTACTCGATCTCGTGTTGCAAACTTTTGTGAACATTACTCTTTTATTTCTTCCTTGGAGCCCCACAAGGTTGAAGAAGCACTAGGAGATCCGGATTGGGTGATGGCCATGCAAGAAGAGCTCAACAACTTCGAAAGAAATCAAGTATGGGAGCTTGTGAAGAGGCCAAATGCGAATGTTGTAGGCACCAAGTAGGTTTTCCGCAACAAACAAGATGAGCACCAAGTGGTTAGAAGGAACAAGGCACGACTTGTGGCCAAAGGGTATTCACAAGTCGAAGGTTTGGATTTCGAAGAAACCTTTGCTCCCATAGCTAGGCTTAAATCAATTCGTATATTACTTGCCTTTGCTACTCACCATGATTTTAAGCTATATCAAATGGACGTCAAGAGCACATTCCTCAGTGGTCCAATCAAGGAAGAGGTGTATGTGGAGCAACCCCCCGAATTTGAAGACGAAGAATTCCCAAACCATGTGTACAAATTGCATAAGGCTCTCTATGGACTCAAACAGGCTCCTAGAGCCTGGTATGAGTGCCTTAGAGATTTTCTAACTCAAAATGGTTTCCAAATTGGGAAGACAGATTACACTTTATTCACTAAGCATTTCAATGATGATTTGTTTGTTTGCCAAATATATGTCGATGAAATTATATTTGGTTCTACTAAACTTTTTGTGATGAGTTTTCTAAGATAATGACGGAAAGATTTGAGATGTCCATGATGGGGGAGTTGAAGTTCTTCCTAGGTTTTCAAGTGAAGCAACTCAAGGAAGGAACATTCATTAGTCAAACCAAGTACACACAAGATATACTCAAGAAGTTTCACATGGACAAGGCCAAACCCATCAAGACTCCTATGGCAACCAATGGGCATCTCGATCTCAATGAAGATGGTCCAATAGTACACCAAAAGGTATATCGTTCCATGATAGGCTCATTGCTTTACTTATGTGCATCTAGGCCCGATATCATGCTTAGTGTGTGTATGTGTGCTAGATTTCAAGTTGCTCCTAAGGTGTTTCATTTGACCGCTGTTAAGAGAATTCTTAGATATTTGGTTCACACACAAAGCCTAGGACTTTGGTACCCCAAAGGCTTTAAGTTTAACCTCATTGGATATTTCGATGCGGACTATGTGGTGTGCAAAGTTGATAGGAAGAGTATGTCGGGAACTTGCCAATTCCTTTGTAGATCTCTAGTGTCTTGGTCCTCAAGGAAACAAAACTCCATTGCTCTTTCCGCAGCCAAAGTGGAGTATGGCGTCGCCAAAAGTTGTTGTGCACAACTTCTTTGGATGCGACAAACTCTTAGGGACTATGGCATAAACTTGCGCCATATTCTCCTCCTACGTGACAATGAGAGTGCCATCAAAATAGCCCATAATCCAGTTGAACACTCAAGGACCAAACACATCGATATTCGACACCATTTCTTGAGAGATCACTCCATCAGAAGAGACATTGCAATTTCACATGTGAGAACTGATAAACAATTGGCCGATATATTTACCAAACCCTTAGATGAGAAAAGATTTTGTGAACTAAGGTGTGAGCTTAATATCTTGGATTCTTGAATTGTGGCTTGAATCTTGCACATCTGATTGTCTTATTCAAAATTCACACATGCTTGCGAAAAACTCATCCTCCTCAATTTTTCTGCAAATTATTTTGAAATTATTCAATCCCTGTGAACCATGGTCATAGTTTGATTGTTGACTGCCTACTGACCATGTTTATAAGATCTTTTGTGAAATCTAGTCTAAAAGGGTCAAATCTCCACTGAAAACTCAATATATAGTAGTTTTCAGCGTTAGGACCGTACTAGTCTGCCCCCTAACCGAACTAGTCCAGTGGCTCAGAGTAGTCCGGACCCAGTCCGTTGGCCGGACAAGTCTGGGTCCCTGACCGAATTAGTCTGACCCTTGGGGACTTAACCTCCCCAGGGAGCCCCTGACCTCTCCACTTCCACTCAAACACTCTCTCTCCAAACACGCACGAAAACCGCCCCCAAACGGCGATTTTTGATTCCCACCAACAAATCTCAACTCCAATCCATGGACTGAAGCACTAAGGTGTTAGGGAACCATTCCCCAAGCATCGGAGGCCATTTCTTCATCCAAATTTCATCAATTTGAAGATTTGAAGAGGTATTCTTGACCTAACCCCAAAACTCTTGAAATTCGATTCTTTTGGGTCTATTGATAGAAACTTCTTCACAAATGTTGTTGCGCACATCATTGTGATCATGTACCTCCATTTTTGTGGTAGGATCCGTAGTTTTTGCAAAATTTCTCTAGATTAGGGTTCTTACTGTGTGAACTGGACTAGTCCGGCCGAAGGGCAGACAATTCCGATTTGCTACGGACTAGTCCGGCCCCTGGGCGGACAAGTTCGGGTTAGGCAGTGAAAACCCTAACCTAGGTTGATTTTGTGAATTCTACCACTAACCCTTAACTTCCTTTGACTCATACACATTCCCTTGCTTATATTATCAGCAACCATGTCGGATTCCGAGTATGTTCCACTTTCTAACTCTGAGGCCGAAGCGGGAAGGCAAGCTCTTTATCGCTGGAGACGCGGGGAGCAGGAAATGGCTGATGCCTTCTTTGAATCAAGGAAAGCAAAGAAGACACAACGAGAAGCCCACAACTCTGCTTCTGCCGAGGCAGCCCCAAGTAAAAAGAGACTTGTGACATTGAGGGATCAAGCTAGAGCCCAGGAGGCGAGGACCTCCAAGGATAAGGGAAAAGCCTTAGTCGATGCTGCACCCAAGAAGAGGGTGATTGTTGCCAAGGAGCCTGCAAGCAAGGCTAAGAAGGGAGCCTCTAAGCCCATAGGTCCCTTGAGGATGTCTTCTCCTGCACAGAACCCAAACCGTGCAACTGCCTTCGATGCCAATATCTTCAAAGGCAAAGGGGCTGAGAAGGCGCGCAAGCTAAGGAAGAGAACCATCTATCAAAGGGAGAGGAGCATAGTGGATCCCCACTTCTGGTGTGACTTCCACTGTGACTACTACCAGACTGTCTACATGTCCAAGCAAACACCCGTCACCGATGCTCAGTGGATTGACTAGGACTACATGGCCCAGAAGGATCATGTGGCCTTTAATGCCGTTATTGAGTCCGTCGAGCGACATGGTTTGAAGAAGTTCATTGCTTTTGAGAAAGACTGAAATGCAGAAGTAATTACTCAATTCTATTCCACTATCTACTTCCACACTTATGGGGATAGGAGGGTCACCTGGATGACCAATGGAGAGCAATACTCCACCACCAACTGAGAGTTTGCTCAGCTACTTGACTTAGAGGATCAACTGGACAATGAGATCATTATCTCCAACTTAAGGCCAATTGATCGCGATACCCTGGAGTACATGTATCCTAGCCAGGTACCCTTTGAGGTCGGGCATATAAGGAACATCAAGTCCTTCTATAGTGTCCTCAATAGGGTGCTCCGGAAGACCATTGCCCCTAAGGATGGAGATGCGGGGATCGTTCAAGGAAATCTGAGGCACCTAATGGTACTCATTGATGGAGACGTCCGCTTCAATGTGGTTGACTATATCTTCGACGACATCTTCAACATCTCCCATACTCCAAACCGATCATGTGGATACGCTCCTTACATCATGTACATGATCGAGAAGGTCTTCGGACTCAACTTCCAGAAAGACATGCGGAGCCTGTTGTCCCTAGGAGGAAGAATGCGAATCCTCCTGCTTCTTCCTCTCGCTTTGTGCCATCTCCTCTGCCACCTCTTCCTTCATCACAATGCGGGAGAGGATTATTCAAGTGCTTCAAAGCTCTTTTCTCCTCTTGCCGGAAGACAGAAATTCGGCAATGTCGCATGGAGCATCGCAACGAGAAGTATCTCAAGTCGATGTGCGACAAGCTGGATATCCCTATGTCTCCCGCCGAGGAGAGTGATGGTGAGCTCACTTCATTCCCGAAGTTCACCGCCGAGGATCTTGCTCAATTTGGTGAAGATGGTACTTCCACCGCGGCCCCGTCCGATGATGATGCTCATATTGATCCATAGGCCATGAAGAGCGATAGCGGGCACCAAGGCGGAGACGACGATGACGATGCTGATGATGATGATGAGTAGACCTAAGGGATCTTCCTTTCTTCTTTTCCTTTTTGGTATCTTGATGCCAAAGGGGGAGATATTAGTGGATGTGGCTCTTAGAGAAGGGGGAGAGATTGGTGGATGCGGCACTTAGATAGGGGGAGAGTTCTACTTAGTTCTACTTAGGGGGACAACTCTACTTAGTTATATGAGGGAGAGATTGATTGATCCAAGATGGACTTATGTTTTTATGTTTTAAAACTCTCATTTCAGTTGCTGTAAGACTTAATTCATATCAATTGTGATGTTATGCTTGAGTTACATGTTTATCTTGCATATTTGTTGCCTTATCACAATTTATGAGCGCATCACTTAGTCACCCCACCATAACATGTAGTATGATAACTCTCTCAGATCACCCTTACTCATGATGCATACATTGAGGGGGAGTAACTCATACAAATACAGAAAAACAAATTATTATCCTTTTTGTTGAAATCTTAATGTGTTGTCATCAATCACCAAAAAGGGGGAGATTGAAAGTGCATCTAGGCATCCCTGTGGGTTTTGGATGATTGATGATGACAATTAAGAGTCTAATGAGCTAAGTTGATCTTAAGCACATGTACAATGATTGAAATGATATGAAACCCCTCAAAAAGGAAAAGGATATAACGGGTGTCAAAGGCCCAAGAGTAGAAATTAGGGTTTCTATGAAGTTGATCTTATATGAGCCGTGTCATGTAAGAGGGTGGATGTATCATGTGCATTGAGATCATTCCAAGGGGCTCGAAGTGGTGATTGAGAGAAACACCTAAGTGAGAAGCCAAAAATGAGAAGAAACCCTAGGAGGCCAGACTAGTCCGAGCCTCAAGGTCGGACTAGTCCGGGCAGGCAGACCAGTCTGTTTTGAGATGGAGCAAACGTCTCTCGAGTGTTTCTTAGTGAATTTGGAGCTAAGTCCCAGAAGACCGGACTTGTCCGTTTTTGGACAGACCAAAGCTCTCTGGAAAGTTTCGGACTTGTCCGTATAGGCACGGACTAGTCTGTGACACCCTGTTCCGAAAATGAACCAAGTGAATGCATATGTGTGCCTAGGATGTTCAACACACATACACGAGTGCATTCACAAAAGAGTATACAGAAAATTACCACAGTACAAGATTAATTAACTGAATTTTATTACACAAACCATATTATCCTTGAATACAATATCTAATGAATATTAATGACAAGTTCAAATTAATGCAGCGGAAATAACTAATTAAGCAAACTAAACAGCTAGGCAGCATAAGCAATAGGGTATAGCGCAACTCCAAAACACCACAGGCAAAGCTGACGGTAGACACGACCTAGAACTCCGCATTATCACCATTAAACTCCCAATCCTGACCTGCAACTGTTGGGGGGATTGCAAGAGCGAGTACATGTCGTACTCAGCAAGTGTGGAAAGTATGACATGTAGCTGATAAATATGACGAATGTAATAAAGGCTAAGATTTGAAAAGTACAGTAAAACATTTGAAAAGCAATATGTATTATGTATGTGAAGTAAACCCATCAAAAACCATAATTAATAATGTATCACCAATCCATATTCCATATCCATCACTATCGGTACCCTGGGAACCGTATACCCCTTGAGATTGCAAAGATCTTAAGAAAATGTCATCTACTTGATTTGAAGACCTTCGGAGGCCCACATGTCAGATATAACCGGACCTGCTTCCCCAACATGTTTAGTCCCAGGGTCGCCACGTGTACTATAAATCGGAGCTACCGCCCACAAGGGGGAAGCTCCGGGCTATGTACCATAACGGCACCCCCGGACCTAACCCCAGACCGAGGGAAGCTCCGGAACTGACACGTGTCAGGTGTCATCGGACCTATCTGTTCCCCACAATATGCTCCGGAGCTGCCACGTGTCCAACCATCGGATCTTCAGCCTCTAACCTCCGGAAGACTCTACAACGGCTCCGGATCTTCAAAGGGGAATCAAGGACTTCAAGACCCAATTAAGTGTCATTAATAATATGTTAATGACACACGATCGAACGACCTTAATTACTAGTAACGGTGCTGTCAAAGCTTGTAACTCGGTTATTAAGGGTAATTAAGTGCATCAAATGTGTCTCAATATTAGTAACCGTCGGGGCCACATGTCGGGCCAGGCTAACTTGTAACGGCCTTTCCTTATAATATAAAAGGACAGGCCGACGATACATAGAGAGGATCTGATCTGACCTGCTCTGATTTGACCTACGCACTCATACACCTAATACATCAACAACTCACCCCGTGGAGTAGGGTATTACGCTCAGGCGGCCCGAACCACGTAAACCTTCGTGTCTCCTGCGTTGTTTTACATATCACCTTCTTGAATCTCCGCGCACCCACACCGAACCTCAAACTCCTCTAACACTTTAGTAGTGTCGGGAGATCTACCGGATCAAAACCACCGACAGTTGGCACGCCAGGTAGGGGGACGCCTGAGATTTCAAGAATGGTGAACTCAGCCGCTGGATCATCCAATGGTCATCCCGCTGTTCAAGCTGTTGGGGGCAATCCCTCCAATAAGCAGCCACCAGCAGGAACCACAGTTCCAGCAGGAGTCACACTTCCACCTCCGCCGCCTCCACCAGCAAGTCAAGCTGGGCAGCGCGATGGTGCACCGACATCGATCACTGCATCGGCGAATCTTGACAACTCGGAACACGCGCTCCATGCAGCACGTGCTCTCCTTCAACGCCCACCACCTCCAGATGCATCCCGGGATGCCATGGAGCAGTGGAGGGCCGATGTGGAACACTTGGTTGCAGTATCAGCCGACCGCATCAGCAACTAGGGTCCTTCTCCTTCAGGACGGGCCCCGTCGCAATGACAGACCTTGTCTGGCAGACTTGGTCCGCACGTTTCCAACAGCAAGAGACGTGCTGCATCACAGCAGGTGACGTCGTTGCCCTCCGGGGCACGACGCACTCACACGGTATAAGGGCTTTCAACTCATGACCTCCGGGCAGAGCTTGATCGCCGATACCGTCAACAAGACGGCCGAGTCCATATTGAGCGTGCTCGTGAAAGACGAGAAGCTCAGGACATTCCTGCTCCTGAAGGAGTAGGAGGAGGCTGCTCAGCCCTGGCCATGCATCTGCGTCTTCCCGCACGCTGGTCGGTAAAGCCTTTCGGCATGGCTTCTACTGGCCTACAGCACTCCAGGATGCAACTGAGCTGGTGAAGAAATGCAAAGCATGCCAATTTTATGCAAAGCAAATTCACACACCGACTCAGCCTCTACAAATGATACCTCCTACATGGCCCTTCGCTGTGTGGGGGATGGAAATCTTGGGACCCTTCCCAAGAGCCGTCATAGGTTACAAGTTCCTGTACGTCGCCATTGACAAGTTCACCAAGTGGCTGGAAGCAACTCCAGTTGTGACAATCAACAAGCAATCTGCTATCAACTTTTTGCAGTCCATTGTATGCAGATTTGGAGTCCCAAACAAAATCATCAATGATAACGGGACCCAATTCACAAGCTGTGCATTTCAAGGATATTGCAAAGACCTCGACATTCAAGTTTGCTACGCCTCCGTAGCTCACCCGGCAAGCAATGGCCAAACCGAGAGAGCAAATGCAGAAATCCTGAAAGGACTCAAAACGTGCACTTATGAGCACTTGAAAAAACATGGAGCCAACTGGATTGAAGAGCTTCCGCCCACTCTATGGGCCAACAGGACAACTCCAAACCGGTCAACTGGAGAGACACCCTTCTTCCTGGTGTACGGAGCTAAAGCAATCCTTCCTCCGGAGATCACCTTGGGGTCACTCCGGGTCCGGACCTTCGATGAAGCCACGCAGGACCAGCTCCGGCATGAAGACCTAGACCTCCTTGAGGAGGGAAGGTGCCAAGCAGCTGTTCGGAATGCCCGATACCACCAAGCCCTTCGGCGCTATCATCAGCGGCATGTACACAACCGACAGCTTGAGGAAGGCGATCTGGTGCTACGGAGAATACAATCCAGAGAAGGGTTGAACAAACTATCCCCCAGCTGGGAGGGACCCTTTTGAGTGATTAAAGTATCCCATCTCGGAAGCGTTCGCTTGGCCACCGAGGATGCGAGACCTCTCCCAAATCCTTCGAATATTGAGCACCTCCGTAAGTTCTACACTTAATATCACGGAGGTGAGTCTGTTGTAACTTAAGGTGTATGTTATAGAGTCATTGTACAGAGTCGGGTAGTTCCTCTGGGAGAACTGCCGGACCTTTCCCGGAAGGTCCGCAAAGTTCATGCAACACTTGTCACAGTCCCAGGACTAAAAGTGTGGCTAGCTACCCTGGGTCAAACGAGAAATGAAACACACTTAGCCTGGTTCCGTACCCTAAGAGTGTACTTGTTTCCCCTGTACCCCGGACCTATAATGAAAGACATCTTCATGTGAAACAGACTCCACGTGCATTTATTTTGTACAGGCTCAACATTTTTTATTTTTCTCTTTCTTTTCTATAATAAAGTTGTGCAATTCTTAAGAAATTTTAGTTCGACCGGTTCATGTACAATTAGAGCTGTATTGTCAATTCTTTTGGATTCAAATATTGTTCATGGATCACTCGCCTTAATGCTGCCAAGCCAATCTAGGGCCGGAGTGTGCTATTGACTTAGCCTGGTCAAGCACCCTAAGTACGCCACTCTACCTACACCCCGGTAGGCCGAAGTAAGGCGGGTCCAAGTACAATTGGATCTGGAAGAAAAGACAACGCATTCGGTTGTATTCAGAATCACGTTTGACCTAAAACTTTCTTGGGAATCGTAAGCCGCGACGAAGTTATAGGCAAGGAATGAATTTTACTATTTTTCTTGGCTTCAGTGTGCAGGAAAATAAAGAATCCACATTGATGGAGAAAAGCCGGAGCTAACAAAGCTCCGACTCCCCCTAGGTGGCTTGTAATCGATGTTAAACATTGAAAACGAGCATCACTGGAGCAACCAAGCTCCGGTAAAGCTAGGGGGGCTAGCCGTCGACGCAAAATAAAAGATGGTGAGAAGACCCCACAAGAGGAGTCTACAGCCGACAAACTAGGCGTTGGTAAAGGTCACTGCCGGAGCTACTAAGCTGTGACACCCCAGAGGGTTAACTATCGATGATTTACGCGTTGATAAGGACTATTGCCGGAGCTACTTAGCTCCGACGGTAGTCAATGCTGGAGCTTCTGAGCTCCGACAACCTCAGGGGGCCTTCACTATCGAAGACTCGGACCTACATTCTACAAGTTCGAAGCAAACGAGTCTTAAAAAAAACACAATATCCTCTTGGTACATGTTCACAATCAAATTGTGTACATCCACCAGGGTTCCAAGTGAAGACAAAAGTGTTGAAGACAAAAAATGAAATTCACAAAAATTTGGATTTCATTCATCTGGCGACAAGGGATTACAAAATTGGGGAAGAAAAAGATAGAATACAAGTGGGAGCTACATATATGGTCTTAGACCCTATGGAAGAACTGGGCGACCTTCTGAGCAACCTCCGACACGTTGGCTCGGGTGGCTTCACCTTCTCCTTCGACGGGACCTTCAAGCACCGGGTCCAGAAAGAATTGGGGATCCCGGCTGGTGTAGCACGTTAGCACATACTCTGCGACGTTCTTCGCCAGGGATTGCCCCTCAACCTCCAACTGGTCCGTGATGACGTCACCCACCTTGGAGAGTTTGCTACCCGCCGAGCTCAACGCTTGCAACGCCAGGTCCGGCTCCGGCTTCGGATCATCCGAATGCACGGGACTGAAGCCCATTGGTGTCAACGCGTTGTTGGCTTTGCTCAGGAACTCCCAAACCTATAGGGAGTCCGCAGTCCTCAAGCCCATCAGTTCCTCCAAGGATCTTTTGGCCGCCGCCAGTTCAGAATTCTCGCGAGCAAGGTGCTCAACCTCTTTGGCATTTTGCTGAATTTTTTCAGCAACCTGCTTCTCGAGTTTGCCGGGCTCCTCCTCCCGGAGGTAAATCTTGTTCCGGCGGTCGACCAGGTCCTTCTCTCGGCCCCTAACTTTCTTCTCCCTGGCAGCGAGGGCACACTCTTGCTGGTAGAGTTCCTGCCCTCGCACCCAGGCCTTCTCCTCCTCCTCAAGGCAATGCTCCTCCAACTTCTTGGTGCGTTCCTCGAGACCCTTGTCAACCAGAGACACCTTTTCGCCGCGCTCCTCCTCCCTCCTCAAAATGTCATCCCGCAGCTCTAGGAGTTTTTGCTCTTCATCTTCGAGCCTCTTCTCCCTCTCCTCAAGTGCCTCCCGGTGCTTGATGAGAGTAGTGTTAATGGCTTCAAGCCTTTCTTGGCGTTCATCAGCCACACTATTAGCTGCCTTGGTCTGCTCATAAATGGCCTGGGATTGAGCGTCGAGGGAGCGAGTCAAGCTCTCCCTGTCATCCAATAATTTGCCCCAGTATTCCAGGCGGACCTTCTCCTACTTGATCCATTCTTTGTCATCTGCCAGCCTCGACTACGCCAGCTTGGTCTCGAAGTAGAGCCGGTTACGCCACCGCCTAAGGGTTTGGCGCTCCTCTTCAGGAGCCTTGCTGTCGTGGTAGAACGCCGGCTGGACTTGATGCAGGCTGGAGCAAGCGTTGTCAATAGACAACGATAGGGGAATAGGTTGCGGACCTGCTGGGGTCTCCTCCGCTGGTTCCAGCGGGTTCTCGCTTACAAAAATTGGGTCCCACTCCACAAGAGTGGTCCCCTGAGCCTCCACGGCACTAGGTCCATCCTCCAGGATAGCCTCAGTTGCCACCGAGGAGGGTCCCGCAGAAGAAGTTCCGACCTCTATAAGTGGTTCCGAAGGCCCTGCTGCCAGGTCTTCATTTGCCCCCTTAGGCAGGGGGCCAGCGACTTCATCTGGGTACTCCGGCTCAGCAGCAGGCACCTCCGCCGACAACACTTCTGGAGCAGGGGCTACTTCCGGCTCTGGCCTGGGCCCCTCCTCTACTGATGGCTCGGGCGTTGGCATCTCGACCACGATGGGTTCGAGTGTTGATGCCTCCACAATAACCGGCCCTGAGGCCGGAGCTTCAACCTCAACCGACTCAAGCACCGGAAGGTCTTCAACCGGCTCTGAGGCCGGAGCTTTGGAGGTAGCCGGCTCAACTGCCGGAACTTCCTCCACATCCGACTCACTTGCCGGGACTTCAATAACCTCCGGCTCAACCGCCGGGGCTTCGACAATTTCCGGCTCTGGGGCCGGAATTACTGCTTCCTCCGGCTCAACGGCCAAAGCTTCCATCATCTCAGCATCAAGACCCAGGGCTTCAACCTCTGGGGCAGGTGCCGCTGGCGCATCTTCTCTCCTGTGGTCCGACGCTACCACCGGAGTCTCAGGGGATGAGTCAAGGTCCATGACCATGACAGCTGGCGCCGGAGCTGCCGCAGCTTCAGCCACCACTTGGGGCGGCACCGGGACAGGAGCAAAAGCTTCCGTCCTCATAGCTTCAGCTACTGTGGCTGAGGGTGGAGCCTCACTCCTCTTCTTTGGATCGCTGCGGATGATGGATGAAGAAACTTAAAAAACTGTTACTACAACAAAACAAATGTCTGAGGTAAAGATTAAAAATTACCTCGGGAGGCTTCCGCACCAGCTTGCGCGGAACCTCTTTCCCGGGTGTTCTGGGCTAACCATAGCCGCCGCCGGCGTGGACGCTCCGGAAGGCCCCACGGAACTCGTTGCAGCCACGGGCATTTCCTTAGTCGAGGCCCCCCTCGACCTGGAAGGACCTCCGGACCCAGAGGCCTCAACCGGCCCTGGTGCTGGAGTCACATGCTCGGAGCTTGCACCCCGGGACACCTCCCCCTCTGGGGAGAAGGAGCTGCTGTAGAGGATGCAGGCTTGATGGACCTTCCGCCAGCATGCTTCAGTTTCCTCTTCCGGCTCGAGGGCTCATCCGTCGGCTCCTTCCCCTTGCCGACGACTTCGGTCCTTGGCTTCAGGGCAGGGTCGGAGCCACCTTCAGAAGCCCCAGGGATCGCCACCCTGGAGGTCGATCTTCTCTCGATGACACCAAGGTCGTCAAGCACCGGCATCATCCGCCGGAGCTCCCTGCTGAACTCTACTTCCACGTTCAGAGGGAGGAAAGCTGGTGGCGGGGTCAAGTCATCACCCGCGACGTCGATGTCGTGCTGGAATTTCTTAAGATGAAACTCCAAGGTCGCCCCTCCATGTTGGACTTCAGCCCGGTCTCGACCCAGTCGTCGTCCGTCACACTGTTGAGGGCCCAAGCGAGTTTTTCTCTCCTCTTTAGCGGTGCCCACCTGTTGACCAGGAAATTGCAAAATACCGCCTGAGGAGTTAATCCTCCCTCCACACACTGGCGGATCCTGGTTAGAGTAGGGTTGAAGGCATCCGACAACACCGGAGCTTCACTCCAAACTGCAGTGTCGATGTTGGGGAGGCCTTCGGGCAGCTCCAGCTTCTCGTGCTCTTCCACCCGGATGACTAGCCAATCCTTCTTCCAATTGTCCCACTTTCCAGAGGGAAACGACCGGAGGTACTTGAATGGGCACTTCTTGTGCTTCACGAAGTAGTAGAAGCCAAGGTACTCATTACTCCTACCGGTGGTATGGACGGTGAAGAAGGTCCGAAAAAGCTCAATGCAGGGGGGAATGCCCACCCACATTTCGCAGAAGTGGACGAAGACAGACACTAGAAGAATGGAGTGGGGGCCAAGGTGGTACAGCTGCAGACCATAGAAGTCTAGCAGCATCAAGAAAAAGGAGGAAAAAGGTGGGATCAACCCCACCATGGCGTACGAAGAGAAGTACACCATCTCGCCAGCGTGCTCCTTCTCGAACGGGAGCTCTCCCCCGGCGCAGACCAGGCGGTTGAAGAAGTCCGGGGACCACCCCATGAGGGCCTAGACCTTCTTCAGGTCACCTTCAGTCTCCAAACGGCTCTCGCGGAGACCCAACTCCATTGCAGCACAGTGAGGCAAGAGAGGAAAAGCAAGCACAAGTTGGGAGTTTGAGCGCAAGATCAGATGAGAGGCGTAAAGAACCCCAGACGGTGCGCGCTTTCCTTCTTAAGTAAGCCCTCGCAACGCTTGGATGGAAACCGCAAGGAAGTCGAAGATACTACTCAAACATTCCACCCTGCCGATGACAAGAGGGCCCGGGACCACCCTGACGATCAAGTCGAGGTTCTTACCCAGACGAACGGTTGTCATCATGAGGTGGGAAGCCCGAAGGCGGCGGCCTGTCAAGGCGCGCGGAACCGATACGATTTTCGTATCGGGAACCGGCGACCTTCAATTGCATGAGATCCGCACACCAAAGATCTCATTTGCCGCACACGGGATATGCCACGCGGCGAGGATTTAACTCCAAACTATTGCCAACGGCACATCCGAAGACTTTTGAAGACTCAGTTCAAAAGTTGAAGGATGGACCCACCTCCGGCGGAATAACCTCACCCAAGGGGTCTTCCCGAGAGGTGGGCCCAGGGGGCCACTGTCGGTACCCTGGGAACCGTATACCCCTTGAGATTGCAAAGATCTCAAGGGAATGTCATCTACTTGATTTGAAGACCTTCGGAGGCCCACATGTCAGATATAACCGGACCCGCTTCCCCAACATGGTTAGTCCCAGTGTCGCCACGTGTACTATCAAACTGGAGCTACCGCCCACAAGGGGGAAGCTTCGGGCTATGTACCATAACAGCACCCCCGGACCTAACCCCAGACCGAGGGAAGCTCCGGAACTGACACGTGTCAGGTGTCACCAGACCTATCTGTTCCCCATAGTATGCTCCAGAGCTGCCACGTGTCCAACCATCGGATCTTCAGCCTCTAACCTTCGGAAGACTCTACAACGGCTCCGGATCTTCAAAGGGGAATCAAGGACTTCAAGACCCGATTAAGTGTCATAAATACTATGTTAATGACACACGATCGGACGACCTTAATTACCGTAACTGTGCTGTCAAAGCCTGTAACTCGGTTATTAAGGGTAATTAAGCGCATCAAATGTGTATCAATATTAGTAACCACTGGGGCCACATGTCGGGCCAGGCTAACTTGTAACGGTGTGTCCTTATACTATAAAAGGACAGGCCGACGATACATAGAGAGGATCTGATCTGACCTGCTCTGATCTGACCTACGCACTCATACACCCAATACATCAACAACTCACCCCGTGGAGTAGGGTATTACGCTCAGGCGGCCCGAACCACGTAAACCTTCATGTCTCCTGCGCCGTTTTACATATCACCTTCTTGAACCTCCGCGCGCCCACACCGAACCTCAAACTCCTCTAACACTTTAGTAGTGTCCGGAGATCTGCCGGATCAAAACCACCGACAATCACCATCATACCATTAACCATATTCAATGTCATAGTTTAATCCATATCCAGCCATAACTAGTACCAATCCATAACCATCCCAATACCAAGTTCCCTCTAATCATGTGAGGGTCCAGGTTGCTCGTAACTGGGAGCACAGCTATCATTATAGTTTTATACACACTCTGCAGAGGTTGTACCACTTTACCCACGTGTTTGTGATTTCATCACCTTTCGTTGACTATAGAATCTCAATTATGTCATCTCACACTTCCGTAGGTGTGTGGCCAAGAGATCACAAAATAGCCTTTACAAAAAGATTACTAGCCTATTTAGACCACACTGAGGTTTCACAGATGGCGATGCCTCCAACTGAGCACATCTTCAACCAAGGGCCCCCTCTTGAGCCATTCGGATCCCAGGGTAGTCCCACCAACATCAACAAACCCAATCCGACTACCGCTTCCCCGAGCATCCTTAATGGTCAAAATAGCATTGGCAAAGCCCTAATTAATTAGCTACGCCGCACCCATACTTGGCCTCGTCGAGGCACTGTAAATCCTGGATGGTCCCTCCACGAACCGGTCCTTAGATCTAAAGCAAGCAAAACCACCATAACATCTAACCCATCCACATACCAGGCTTGCTTAGATTACCCATTACCATATAATATTAACCAGTTCATGTTAACCATAATCTTATCCATGCATAATTAAATTGATTGGTATAGTTGTTTTCCCATCCCAGTTGATTAAGCAAAGCAAAAAGGTAAAAAGCCCTTCCCGACTCTCTATCATAAATTCCAGGCGACAAGGGTGGTTTAACAAAACTAGTAAACTTCCTACTATAGGGTTTCTGTCTCTTCTTCTTGCTTGGGATCTCCTCCTCCCTCCTTGGTGGTGGCTCTCCACGAACTAGGGTTTGGGTGGGGTGGAAAAGTGGCAAATAGATGTCAAGCCAAGGGGTGGGGATGTTTATATAGAGGTGGAGGCTAGGGTTAGATGGATTTCGAGTTTGAGAGGAGTAGAGGCCGGTTTAGAGTCCCAAATGGGCTCTAAAAGAGTTAGGCACGACGTCCCTAGGCCCACTTAACGTGAAACCCAAGAAACCAGTCGTAAAACAAAAGATCAATTCGAGGTCGCGAAATATCGGACAAGTCCGAAAAGGACCGGACTAGTCCGAAAATGTCCTTAGAGAAAATCGCACAAGTCTGGCCTAAAATCAGACAAGTCCGACTTTAGTCAGAGAGGAAAACGGACAAGTCCGCTGGGACACCGGACTAGTCCGGAAAAGTCCAGGGACTTAGCAAATTTTCAAGGATTCATGGAATATCAGACTAGTCTGCACAAAATCGGACAAGTCCAAAAGTTTCCAGAGGCAAAATCGGACTAGTCCGCAGCAAAAACGGACAAGTCCATTTTTAGTCTGAGAGAAATTGGACTAGTCCTCACCAAAATCGGACTTGTCCGCACTTTTCAGCATTTTAAGTGCAGTTATATTCCAAATCAAATTTTAAATGTTCCAAATAAATTTTAAACTCGTTTCTCTTTATGTGGGTTAATGTTAAACATGTATATGAATGTATGTAGGGCATGATGCATGAAAATGAGGGTGTTACAAACCTACCCCCCTTAAAGTGAATCTCGCCCTCGAGATTCGATGTGGAAGAGAAGAGATAGGGAAATTCCTTCTTGATATCATCCTCCAATTCCCACGTCGCTTCTTTTTCTGTGTGGTGCTTCCATTGAACTTTACACCATCTAATAACCTTGTTCCTTGTGACCCTCTCCTTGGGTTCTAAAATTTTGACCGGTTGTTCGGCATAAGTAAAATCTTCCTCTAGTTCCAATCCTTCCATGGGCACTTGTTCTTCCGGTACTCTCAAGCATTTCTTGAGCTGGGAAACATGAAAGACATCATGTATGTCTGAAAGATGAGTTGGCATCTCCAACTTATACGCTACTTCTCCTCTTTTGTCCAAAATCTTGAATGGTCCAATGTAGCGAGGTGCTAGCTTGCCTCTTATGTTAAACCTCTTATGATCTCTCATTGGTGACACCTTGAGGTAAACAAAATCTCCCACTTCAAAGGTTAATTTCCTTCTCCTATTGTCCGCATAGCCTTTTTGTCTTGATTGGTCAGCCCTCAAGTTTTCACGAATTATTTGGAGTTGCTTTTCGGCTTCTTGCAACACATCCGGACCAAATACTTCAGTTTCTTCTGCCTCATTCTAGAATAAAGGTGTCCTACACTTCCTTCCACAAAGCGCTTCATATGGTGACATCTTCAAACTTGCTTGGTAGCTATTTTTGTATGAAATTCTGCATATGGCAAGCTTTTGTCCCAACTTTTCCCATGCTTTAAAGCACAAGCTCTTAACATGTCCTCTAAAATCTGATTGGTCCTCTCGGTTTGTCCATCCGTTTGAGGGTGGTATGCTGAACTAAAATTCAACCTTGTTCCTAATGCTTCATGTAACTTTTGCCAAAACCTAGAAGTGAATTGTGAACCTCTATCTGAGACTATCTTCTTTGGAACTCCATGCAAACATACTATTCTTCCCATGTACAGTTCCACCAATTTCTCTCCATTATAGGTGGTCATGACGGGAATAAAGTGGGCTGACTTTGTTAACTGATCCACAATTACCCAAATTGAGTCGTAACCAAACTGAGTACGTGGTAAACCAACTATGAAGTCCATACCGATCTCTTCCCACTTTCACTCTGGAATCTTTAATGGTTGCAATAGTCCAGCTGGCCTTTGATGTTCCGCCTTGACTCGTTGGCACACATCACACAATGCTACGTATTCAGCTATGTCCTTCTTCATGCTATCCCACCAATAGCAAGTCTTCAAGTCCTTGTACATCTTCGTACAACCGGGGTGAATCGAGTATGGCGAGTCATGTGCCTCCTTTAGTATTGTCTCCTGAATATGCTTTACATTGGGCACGACAATCCTTTTTCCAAGCCATAAGGTACCATGTTCATCCTCATCAAATCTGAATTCTCTCCCCTCTTGGGTCCTTTCCTTGATTTCCTGAATTTCCTCATCCTTGGTATGTGCCTCTGGAATTTCTTGCTCCAAGGTTGGGTTTAACTCCATTATTCTCATCTCATTCACAAATCCGAGGTTCAACCGTTCGAACTCCTTACATAACTCGGATGGTAACTCTCGAACTATGAGTTGATGACTTACTCCTTTTCTACTCAAAGCGTCGACCACTACATTGGCTTTTCCCAGATGATAGTTGATCCCCAAATCATAATATTTGATGAGCTCCCACCATCTTCGTTGCCTCAAATTCAGACCCGTTTGTGTGAAGATATACTTCAAACTCTTATGATCCGTATAAATTTCACACCTATGTCCAAGAATATAGTGTCTCCAAATCTTCAATGCATGTACCACAGCTGCTAGTTCAAGATCATGCATTGGATAATTCTGTTCATGTTTCTTCAATTGTCTTGATGCATAGGCGACTACTTGACCTTCTTGCATGAGCACACATCCAAGTCCTTGTCTTGATGCGTCGCAATATATGTCAAAACTCTTGCTTACATCCGGCAGTACCAAAACTGGGGCTGTTGTTAACCTCTTCTTCAACTCCTCAAAACTGTTTTGACAAGCTTGAGTCCATTGGAATGCCTTTCCCTTCATTAGCAATTCTGTCATTGGCTTGGCTATCTTGGAAAAGTCCTTGATGAACCGACGGTAATATCCAGCTATTCCAAGAAAACTCCTTATTTCCTTTACATTTTGCGGCGGTTCCCACTTCAACATGTCTCTCACTTTTCCGGGGTCAACCAATACTCCTCCCCCTGAGATGATATGACCCAAAAACGACACCTCTTTCAACCAAAACTGACACTTGTTGAACTTGGCATGCAATTGATGCTCACTCAATTTCTGCAACGTAAGCCTCAAGTGTTCCTCATGTTCCTTCTCATCCTTCGAGTAGATCATAATGTCATCAATAAACACCACAACGAACTTATCCAAGTACTCCATGAAGACCTTATTCATGAGGTACATAAAGTAGGCAGGTGCATTTGTCAATCCAAAAGACATCACGGTGTACTCATAAGATCCATACCGTGTCCTAAAAGCTGTCTTGGGTATGTACGATGGTCTAATCTTCATTTGAAAATATCCCGACCTCAAATCAATCTTAGAGAAGATACAAGCACCCTTCATCTGATCAAACAAGACTTCTATGCGTGGCAAGGTGTACTTGTTCTTGATTGTTACCTTGTTGAGAGCTCGGTAATCTACGCACATCCTTTGGGATCTATCCTTCTTGTTCACAAATAGAACAGGTGCTCCCCAAGGTGAAGAACTAGGGCGAATAAAACCTTTCTCTAGTTGCTCTTGAATTTGCTTCTTGAGCTCCGCTAATTCCATAGGAGGCATCCTATACGGCCTCTTTGCTATAGGTGCAGTTCCAGGTATTAAATCAATAACAAACTCAATGTCTCGATCAGGTGGCATACCTGGCAACTCGTCCGGAAAAACATCCAAAAATTCACACAGCACCAGAACCTCCTCAATTGCAGTACCATCCATGTGATTCAGCTCCAATTGCTTCGGTGCATGTTGAGTTGCTTCAAACTCTACGGTGATCCCTTATTCATTAGCCAACTTCACCATCTTCGTGGCACACTCAATAACTCCATTGTGCTTCCTCAACCAGTCCATACCAAGTATAATGTCCAATCCTTGAGAATCCAAAACAATGAGGTTGGCGGAGAAGTCTACCCCCCTTATTCTAAGGCTTACTTTTGGACATACTATATTTGTCCTCATCTCTCCTCCAGGAGACTTAACCAATACAGTAAACTTCATATGAGAGATAGAAAAACTATACTTGGCAACATACTTTGATGCAATGAATGAATGCAATGCTCCAGAATCAATTAACATAGTCGCGGGATTGAAGTTGGCGAGAAACATACCAATGACCACGTCATCCGCTTGTTGAGCATCCTTCGTAGAGACATGGTTAACGTTGCCACAAGCAAAATTCTGTTGTCCACGATTCCCTTGTGGTTGTCCTCCATCTGGTCTTGGGTTTAGCCTCGGTGCATTGCTTCCTTGACCAAGACCTGACTTAGGACATTGATGCGCGAGGTGTCCAGCTTCTCCACAAGTATATAACTTCTTAACTCCACCAGAATTATTGGGACGAGCTTGGTTTTGAGCATTGACACCAGAATAGTTGGCACGAGGTGCATAAGACATTGGAGGCCTAGGTGCTTGCATAATAGGGCGCTGCTGCACAAATTGAGTTGGGCGCGGTGCATAACTAGAGCGCTATATAGGAGTAGAGGAGCTATAATATGGCGCATTAGGAGGCGCAAAGGGAGGGCGCACATTACTTCCTTGTTGCTGTCCTTGATATTGCGCCTTCCTCTTGTTGTCTTGCTCCATCTCACGGATCTTGTTCTCAACCACGATTGCTTTATTCACAAGCTTCTGAAAATTAGCATAATCACAGTTGAGTAGTTGCACTTGTATTTCATTGTTCAAGCCCCTCATGAACAAGTATTGTTTCCGACTGTCCCTACTCACATCCTCAGGGGCATACCCTGAGAGTTGAGTGAACTTATTGAGATATTCACCCACGCTCGATCTTCCTTGCCTCAAATTCTCAAATTCTTGCTTCTTCAAAATCATAACTCCCTCTGACACATAATGAGAACGGAAGCTCTCTTTGAATTTGACCCAAGTAATTCTCTCTTGGTTCTCATGAGCATTGCATAAAGAATCCCACCAATCCGCAGCTGCTCCAACTAGTTGATGAGAAGCAAAAAGCACTTTCTCCCGGTCATTGCATTGGACAATAGCTAGCTTCTTCTCCACGGACTTGAGCCAATCATCCACATCCATAGGGTCAGCGGCTTGAGCAAAGGTTGGTGGTCTAGTCCTCATAAACTCCCCCAACCGGTTATGAGGGGGTGGGGGTGGCGGTGGAGGCATGTGGGGCTGATTGCTGATGTTGCTAGCCTGCAGCCGTCCCATAGTTTGTATCACGATCTGCATGAGCTGGTTCTGCATAGCCAATAGCTGCTCAATATTGATAGCTCCATGAGCAGGTCCTTGTCCATTGTTGTTCTGAGGTACTCCATGGTTCTCCTCCTCATCATTGACATCCCTCTGGTTGCGAGTCCTCACCATCTGAAGAAAAGCAATAGGTAAGAATTAGAAAACGTCCCCAACTATATGCATCAAGGGATATGAAACTAGACAACTAACTAGCCTACATGGATATGGTAATTCTAAAGCATCCCAAAATCCTCTACTAAGCACACAAGCAAACAATATATAGCAACAGCACACCAAACAAAACACATCGGTTCCTGAGTGCTCCTATGTGCTCTAAAGTGTCCATTCTATCTAGGCTGCATCCTACGGTCAACTTGTGGCTCTGATACCAATCTGTGACACCCGATTCCGAAAATGAACCAAGTGAACGCATATGTGTGCCCAGGATGTTCAACACACATACACGAGTGCATTCACAAAAGAGTATACAGAAAATTACCACAGAACAAGATTAATAAACTGAATTTTATTACAGAAACCATATTATCCTAGAATACAAGCTCTAATGAATATTAATGACAAGTTGAAATTAATGCAGCAGAAATAACTAATTAAGCAAACTAAACAGCTAGGCAGCATAAGCAATAGGGTATAGCGCAGCTCCAAAACACCACAGGCAAAGATGACGGTATACACGGCCTAGAACTCCGCATTATCACCATTAAACTCTCAATCCTGACATGCAACTATTGGCGGGGATTGCAAGAGTGAGTACATGTCGTACTCAGCAAGTGTGGAAAGTATGACATATAGCTGATTCAAATGACGAATGTAATAAAGGCTAAGTGCTGAAAAGTACAGTAAAATATTTGAAAAGCAATATGTATTATGTATGTGAAGTAAACCCATCAAAAACCATAATTAATAATGTAGCACCAATCCATATTTCATATCCATCACCATCATACCATTAACCGTATTCAATGTCATAGTTTAATCCATATCCAGCCATAACCAGTACCAATCCATAACCATCCCAATACCGAGTTCCCTCTAATCATGTGAGGGTCCAGGTTGCTCATAATCGGGAGCACGACTATCATGATAGTTTTAGACACACTCTGCAGAGGTTGTACCGCTTTACCCACGTGTTTGTGATTTCATCACCTTTCGATGACTATAGAATCTCAATTATGCCGTCTCACACTTCCGTAGGTGTGTGGCCAAGAGATCACAAAATAGCCTTTACAAAGGGATTACTAGCCTATTTAGACCCCGCTGAGGTTTCACCGGTGGCGATGCCTCCAACTGAGCACATCTTCAACCAAGGGCCCCCTCTTGAGCCATTCGGATCCCAGGGTAGTCCCACCAATCATCAACAAACCCAATCTGACTACCCCTTCCTTGACCATCCTTAATGGTCCAAATAGCACTGGCAAAGCCCTAATTAATCAGCTACGCCTCACCCATACTTGGCCTTGTGGCTGCACTGTAAATTCTGGATGGTCGCTCCACGAACTGGTCCTTAGATCTAAAGCAAGCAAAACCACCATAACATCCAACCCATCCACATACCAGGCTTGCATAGATAACCCATTACCATATCATATTAACCAGTTCATGTTAACCATAATCTCATCCATGCATAATTAAATTGAGTCGTATAGTTGTTTTCCCATCCAGCTGATTAAGCGAAGCAAAAAGGTAAAAAGACATTCCCGACTCTCTACCATAAATTCCAGGCGACAAGGGTGGTTTAACAAAACTAGTAAACTTCCTACTATAGGGTTTCCCATCAAATTTACACAAGGATGCAGTTTTGCAAACAAAACATTTATTTCAAAACATGATCAATATGCTTCAAGGACACTTGCCTTGCGCTTGCTATTGATTAGGGTCAAAGCCTTCAAACTCTTGGTGCTGTAGATCCTCCGCGGCACTCTCTAGCGCAAATCCGTCTAATCCACACAATAAACATACAAACAAGAAACACAATCAAAGAGTGCACAAATATTACTCAATATGACATGACATGTATGATTGATGCAAATGCAAGGTAGAACTTGTTAATAGATTGCTTTTAAGTGATTACTAACTAGTTCTAATAGATTTTAACAAGTTTATACAGGTTTGGATTTGATTAGATCTACTTTTATAATCAATTCAACACAATTTAGTCAGCAAAATCGGACTAGTCTGCAGAAGGTCGGGCGAGTCTGCACTTCGCAGAACTAGCGAACTAGGGTTTTCTAGATCGACGTAAATTTGGAGATTAGGGGCTGAATTCACATAAGGAAAAGGGAATAGAAGGTATACCAGGTGTTTAGAACTCCAATGAACCAAGAAACTTGGAGGTAACACTTGGATCTTGATGATCTAGGGTTGGGGATGAACTTGGAGATGAATTGGTGATGAAGAACAAAACTTGATGGAGATCTTGATCCTCTTTTGTTTCCTCCTCGTCTTCTTCTTGCTTGGGATCTCCTCCTCCCTCCTTGGTGGTGGCTCTCCACGAACTATGGTTTGGGTGGGGTGGAAAAGTGGCAAATAGATGTCAAGCCAAGGGGTGGGGTTGTTTATATAGAGGTGTGAGGCTAGGGTTAGATGGATTTCAAGTTTGAGAGGAGTAGAGGCCGGTTTAGAGTCCCACATGGGCTCTAAAAGAGTTAGGCACGACGTCCCTAGGACCACTTAACGTGAAACCCAAGAAACAAGTCGTAAAACAAAAGATCAATTCGGGGTCACAAAATATCCGACAAGTCCGAATAGGACCGGACTAGTCCAAAAATGTCCAGAGAGAAAATCGGACAAGTCTGGCCTAAAATCAGACAAGTCCGACTTTAGTCAGAGAGGAAAACGGATGTAAGACCTATGTGTGCTGAATACATTGGCTTGTAGTGAATATACTTAGGCTTTGATGATAAAAGTTTTGAATATCACCAAAACACCTTTTTATCAAGGTCCGACTCTAGCTCCGAGCTATAGCAAGGTCCGACCATAGGTCCAACTTGGTTTGGGTAGCTCCGGTTACGTTCGATGCTAGGTCCGACTAGCTTTGGTCAGCTCCGGTGAGTTTTATTTTTAGCTCCGACATGTCTTTGATAGCTCCGGCATGTTTTTGATAGCTCCGGCATGTCTTTGATAGTTCCGGCATATATTTGATAGCTCCGGAATGTTTTTTTGCTAAGCTCCGGCGTACTTTGTCTAGCTCCAGTTTTGGGTTGACTAGTTTTGACTAGGTTTTGGTAAGCTCTGGCGCTAGGTTCTACTAGTTTTTGTTAGCTCCGACTCAAGCTCCGGGTTGTTCTGGCAAGGTCCGGAACTTGATTGCAGTGCTTCTGCTTTTCATTTGCAATGTTTCGTACTTGCTTTACATTGTTGGAAAGTTTGCTTAGTATTCTTTTACTAAGTTTTTGGTGCGTTTTGGATGATACGGTTGATATCGTTTCTACTGTGTTTTTGCAACATGCTTATGTGAGGTTCTCACGTAAGGTGTTGTGTTCGGAACTAACTTGAGTCAAGTCGAGGACTTGGGCTCGTATGGATTGTTAGTTTGTTCATGTGCAGGTGTTGCTTGAGTTCAAGTCATGGCTGGTGACAGGATCCATTGGACTAGTCTCAGGAGGAGATGAGGTTCCAACAACCAAGTTCGGGAGGAACTGTGGTTGAGCTGATCAGGAGGTCGCGCAGGATGATTGAATCAAGGGCAGTGCATATGAAGGTCAAAGGAAGGTGTTCGCACGTATGCATGAGGTGCATGACGTGGCAATATGCTTCTAGAGACGGATTATGGAAGGAAGATCTGATCGGAAGGATCGGATCGTATCGGTTGAAGACTTAGGCTGCTAGCTGAGTCGGTTATGGCTCGGTATGGAAAGTATCGAGTTGGTTATGTTAGGATTTCGTGTGTGTCACGAATTTGAGTTGTTTAGGAATGTGGGATACGTTCCTAAGGTGTTTGGAAGTCTTAAGATTGCTTCTATCTGCGTATAGAAGAATCTTGAGCAGTTATGGAAAGTTCCGATTGTGATCGGATTAGGATTGGAGTCCTAGTTGAGATTGGGATGGCCTAAGGGCTGGTTATATAAGCAAGGGAAGGACAAAGCTCGAGAGAGACGACTTTGGGGCTGTTCCTTTTGTGTTCTATTGAATAAAATTCGTGGTTTGAAGGAACTTTTGTGCCTTGTTCGTCCGACTTGTTCAGACAAGTTTTACTCGTCGAGTTTCTGGACAGCACTATCTTTCGTCGGTGGTTCTATCATAACTCGAGTTTTACAGGTCCAATTGACGTGATTCTTTTTGGGTTGTCTTCAGAACTTGATTGTCTATCATCTGTCAAAATTTCAAGGTCATTGGATTTGTGGTTTCTGAGATACACGAGTTTCTTTGCAGCGTTCCAGAACTGTTTTTCTCGGGTAGGACAGATTGACCAGTGTTTGATCTTTTGATCATAACTTGAGTTTTTCTCGACGGTTTTGAGTAATTCTTTTTGTGTTGTCTTCGTGACTTGATTCTCTCTGATATATATCACTTTTGTCACAGTGAAACACGTTTTAGATTAGTCTCATACACGATTTCTTTAACAGATCATTTTTCTGCCGGAAGGGTTTGGGGTTTTATTATTTCCGTTGCGTAAGATTTTTAAATCTACCGTTCACCCCCCCCCTCTGGTAGCTTTTCACGTGATCTTCGATCCTACAATTGGTATCAGAGCCATGGTGCTCTAATATTTGTGATTTGCACATGTTTTTGACTAATCATCATGGAGAAGTACTCCGCCAAACCTTGTGTGTTTGCTGGTATTGATTTTCAGGTTTGGAAGGCACGCATGGAGGCTTTCATCCAGGCACAAGGCTTTGCAATATGGGAGAAGGTGTATAAGCCTTATGAAGTGCCACCCAATGATCAAGTCATAGCCACAAACCTACGGGACATCGACAACAACAACAAAGCCCGAAACTTGATCATCCAAGGACTCACTCAGAGCGACTTTGATCGTGTCGCGCACCTCCGGTCAGCATACGATGTTTGGAGAGCTCTCTGTGATTATCATGAAGGCTCCAACACAATCAAGGAGGTAAAACAAGACATGTTCAAAAAGGAATACGTGCGTTTTGAGATGCAACCAGGTGAGTCTATCGATGACCTCTTTGCTCGTTTCAATAAAATTCTCAGCAACTTACGTGGTGTCAATGTTAATTTTTCTGATGCTGAGAATGCTAGACAACTTCTTAGTGCATTAGACATGTCATTTTGGGAGATGAAAGTAACATCCATTCGTGAATCAACTGTCATGAGTTCTCTTACATTAGATGTACTTTACTCTAAACTAAAAACTCATGAAATTGACATCCTAGCACGTAAGAACCCAAACAAGTCTATTGCATTTGTCTCACAACGTGATATGTCTAGCTCCGGCCAATCATCATCCTGCAATACTCTTGCTTTGTTGTCCTCACTAACCCTGGAACAGATCGAAGAATTTCCAGAAGAGGAGTTGGCACTCATCTCTACTAGATTCTCAAAAGCATTGCAAAATGTGAGAACTAGAAGGAGAGGAAGCTCCGGACCTCAACGCTGTTTTGAATGTGGTAAAATAGGACACTTTCGTACAGAATGCCCTAACCTTTCAGGTCCGACCACCCGGGAAGAAAAACAAAGCAAGTTTCGGACCTCCTCTGGAAATTCCAACAAGAAAAATAAGGGTACCATAGGACGCAAGATGATCAACAGTTTCATCACCGCACTTCAAGAACTTAGTTCAAGTTATGTAGACTTTGAAAGTGATGAAGATGATGATGATGATCTGGCCAACTTATGCTTCATGACGGGCAAAACAAGATCAAGATCAAGTCAGGAGGATGCAGAACACAACAGTGAAGACGATGAGGTATGTTCTACCTGCAATGAAATGTGTGATGCTATTTCTCGTGCAACTATTATTGTCAAGAAAAAGGACAAAAAGCTTAGGGATAATGCTGCTAAAATTGAATCACTAGAATCTGAAATTAACCATTTAAAAACTTTGATTCCTAGTGATGATGCATGTCCCTCATGTGACTTAATCTACGAACAATTGTCCACATTAAGAAGTGCACACTCCTCCACTCTAGATAGACTTGATGAAGAAATTAAAAAGAACAAAGAGCTTGCTGCACTTAATGATAAAAACTTGAAAGATGCTAGCTGTTCTACAATTGACTTGCATTGTTCTACTTGTGATGATCTTGATAAGAAACTACAGGAGGCTATGAATGAAATTTCTATATTGAACAATGCTTTACGTTCTCATGAAGAGGAACAATGCAAATTAAAAGGAAAAACTTCATGTGAAAATTGCCTTGATCTGTCCAATAAACTTGACAACATGCAGAGGACATTAGATCGGTTTTGTAATGGGAATAAGAACCTAAACTTGCTGCTGAATTCTTCCAAATCTTGCAATGATAAAACTGGTTTAGGTTTTGATTCTCATGCTCATGCTAAGGCACATCCACCTAAAATTGTAAAGTCGTTAGGAAGTGGTTTGATTCAAACAGTTCCTAAACAACAAGGAGTGGTTTTCAAATCTGCAGGAGTGTTGCCTCATTCGGTTTCAAATAAAAATATTGCTTTCTCATCTAGACATGAACACAAAGTTAAATTTCATTGTACATTCTGTGGTAGAGATGGTCATGTCATAGATTTTTGTTATAGACTAGCTAAACAACAGAAAAAGGAAAGAAAAATTGCTAGATCTTATAACTTTCATGCAATTAGAAAAACACAACCTGCTTTAGTGAGTCAGAAATTTGAAAAGGTAGTTTCCAGACCTTCTGGTAAGAAATCCGCAAAAGCAGCTCCGATAGTTCCGATAGCTCCGAGAGCTCCCGGATCTTCTGTTATTCCCTCCGAAGCTTCAGTTTTTGCCTCCGAACCTTCTGCTTTTACCTCCGGAGCTACTGGTTTTCACTCTAAACAAGTAATAACTTCTAAATCAACTCTTAAGAACAGAAAACCTCAATCTTTGACTCATAAACCTACTGTTTTATCTCAGCTTTCGCGTGTTTTTCCTGCTGCACGTCGTGTGACTCAGTACTGGATACCTAAATGCCTTTTGACTAACCCCAGTATTGAGTCATCGACGTATTGTGCTTCTATGTAGGTTACATGTTTGAGGAAGGAGAACATTTGGATTGTGGATTCAGGTTGCTCACGCCACATGACCGGTAACAAAGATTGGTTCTCCTCCCTCTCTTTTGTGTCACGTGTAGAGAATGTTACTTTTGCCGATAATTCTTCAACTCCTATAATTGCTAAGGGTTCGGTTAGAGTAAATGATCACTACACTTTGAAGGATGTGGCACTTGTCAAAAATTTGAAATACAACTTGCTTTCTGTTTCACAATTGCTAGATGAAAATCTAGAAATTATTTTCAATAAAAACTGCTGCAAAGTTGTAGGTTCAAATAGTGAGCTTATTTTTAACATGTCTCGGTTTGGAAGAGTTTTTAAAGCTGATTTTGATTTGTCTTCCTCTAAGCATAGGTGTCTAGTTGCTAATGATTCAAAGGACTTATATTTTTGGCATCATAAACTTGGTCACGTAGGCTTTGATCACCTAACGCGTGTTAGTGCTCTTGATCGCATACGTGGGCTGCCTAAGCTTAAAGGGGACAAAGAAATTGTGTGCTCTTCTTGTAGACATGCTAAGATGGTTGCAGGTTCACATACTCCTCTCACGATGATCATGACAACTGAACCATGTCAACTTTTGCATCTTGACACCATAGGACCTTCACGTGTTCAATCCTTCGGAGGTAAATGGTTTGTTCTCGTTATTGTTGATGATTATTCTAGATACTCTTGGGTTTACTTTATGGTGTCTAAGAATGAAGTTTTTAGTCACTTTAGAACTTTATTTCTTAGATTATCAATTGATCACCCAGGATCATTAAAAGCAATTAGAAGAGATAATGGAACTGAATTTAAAAATCAATCTTTTGATCACTTTTGTGCTGAAAATAGAATAGATCATCAATTCCCTTCACCATATGTACCTCAAAAAAACGGTGTTGTAGAAAGAAAGAACAGAACCTTAGTTGAGATGGCTAGGACTATGCTTGATGAATATCAAACTCCTAGGAAATTTTGGGCTGATGCGTTAGCAACCGCGTGTTATGTCTCAAATCGTGTTTTCTTGCGTGCTAAGCTAGGTAAAACACCATATGAGCTCCGGTTTGGAGATAGGCCTAGTGTTACACACTTTTGGGTTTTTGGTTGCAAATGCTTTGTTAAGAAACATGGTAATCTTGATAAATTTGAACCTAGATCCATTGATGGCATGTTTCTTGGTTATCCATCTCATACTAGAGGCTACCGTGTGCTTTTATTTGACACTAACAAAATTGTGGAGACTTGTGAAGTGTCTTTTGATGAAGCTAGCCCAGGTACAAGCTCCGGTGTTGCAGGACCAGATCCGTATCCTCATTGGGAGGGTATTTTCGAAGATGAAGAAGAGCCGGTGATACTGCCTGGTAGTTCCGAAGCTGACACATGTCCAGCTCCGGACATTGAAAAAGCTCCGGCTATCACCTCTGCTGGTCCTGATCGTCCAGAAGTCACAAGCTCATCAATCTACGATGAACCTAATGAAGAAGAAGCTTGTGAGACATCTGTTCCCCTACGTTTTTACAAAGATCATCCCCCACATCAGATGATTGGAAGCTTGCACGAATGAGTTACACGGTCCAAGTTTTGCGATCCAAACTCTCATGCTCATTCTGCTTTTGTTGCTTCTTTTGAAGCCAAAGATATATCACATGCACTCACTAATGAATCTTGGATTATTGCCATGCAAGAAGAGTTAGAAAATTTTGAAAGAAATAATGTTTGGAAACTTGTACCTCCACCTCAAGGTCACACTTTAATTGGAACTAAATGGGTATACAAAAATAAACAAAGTGAGGATGGGGTTGTGGTTAGGAATAAGGCTAGGTTGGTTGCTCAAGGTTTCACTCAAGTTGAAGGTCTAGATTTTGATGAAACTTTTGCTCCTGTCGCTAGATTAGAAGCCATAAGAATTTTGTTAGCTTTTGCAGCATCTAAAGGTTTTAAGCTATATCAAATGGATGTTAAAAGTGCTTTTCTTAATGGCTACATTGATGAGGAGGTTTATGTCAAACAACCACCAGGTTTTGAAAATCCAGATTTTCCTAATCATGTTTACAAACTGTCCAAAGCCTTATACGGTCTCAAACAAGCCCCTAGATCGTGGTATGATAGGTTAAAAACATTCTTACTTGAAAAGGGGTTTACTATGGGCAAGGTTGATAAAACTCTTTTTGTGCTTAAACATGGCAATGACTCATTATTCGTTCAAGTGTATGTGGATGATATTATCTTTGGTTGTGCTTCTCATGATCTTGTGTCCAAGTTTTCAGCAATGATGAGTTCTGAATTTGAAATGAGTATGATGGGTGAACTCACTTACTTTTTGGGGCTGCAAATCAAGCAAACTAAGGAGGGTACCTTTGTGCATCAAACGAAGTATACCAAAGACCTCCTAAGGTGCTTCAACATGGACAAAAGCAAGCCTCTTCGGACACCAATGGGAACAGCAACAACACTTTAACTTGATGAAGATGGTGAATCCGTGGATCAAAAAGAATATAGAAGCATGATTGGATCACTTTTGTACCTAACGGCATCAAGACCGGACATACAATTCAGCGTATGTCTTTGTGCACGGTTTCAAGCTTCCCCACGTGTTTCACATCGTCAAGCCGTCAAAAGGATTCTCAGGTACTTACATGGAACTCAAGAATTTGGCATTTTTCTTCCTTCTTCCTCAACCGTTACTTTGAAAGCTTTTTCGGATGCTGATTTTGGGGGTTGTAGGATTGTTAGGAAAAGTATTTCCGATGCTTGTCATTTTCTTGGTAATTCTCTTGTTGCTTGGTCCTCTAGAAAACAAAATTCAGTTGCACAATCCACAGCCGAATCTGAATATGTAGCTGCTGCTAGTGCTTGCTCACAAATTGTTTGGATTGTTCAAACACTTAAGGACTATGGGGTTGATCTAGATAGTGTTCCACTGTTCTGTAATAACACTAGTGCCATTTGCATTGCCAAAAACCCCGTGCAACATTCTAGGACTAAGCACATTGATATTAGGTATCACTTTCTCCGAGATAATGTTGAAAAAGGAAACATTGTGCTTCACCATGTAGATACCGAACATCAATTGGCTGACATTTTTACAAAACCTTTGGATTTCACTCGTTTTTGTTACATTCGTAGTGAAATAGGGGTTATGCATCCTCATGGCTTAAATTGAGGGGGAGTTTTTGAAACTTGGGAAGTCTATGTGTGAATCTGAGATTAAAATAATATGAGCATAGTATTTCATACATATATGACTTTGTGATTCCTTTTACATGCTGAAAGTTCTTACTACATTACTCGTGTTATACATTTTGTAGTTTTTGCCATGTCTAGTAATTGGAATAATTACTTACACTAAATCTGGTCATGGTCAAACTTTCTTGCTGTTTTGAACTTGTTGCATGCTCACAAATGCTTTTAATCATTAAGAATTGATCAATTAGTCAACTCACATGTTGAGTTTTTATGAACAAATATAAATTGAGAAAAGATCAAGAGAATATGCATGCATCGCACTTCTTCTTTTGAGATGGCTTGTCATTGCACTTAGATATGAACTTAGAAGAAGTTGTGTATGACTAAAACCATGTCCTTAAGCTTCTGATTGTCAAATGACATAGGCTTGGCTTGGTTGGTTAGAATAAGGCAGATGCGCATATAATCTCTTGCAAATATCATATGGTATAAATTTATGCTTTAAAAAAAATGCAGCAACTAGTGTCATGCTATCAGGTTTTGAGATAGTTAAGTTGGTGAGATCATGACTTGCTTAAAATGAAAATTACATTTGATCTCTAGCATGGCTTATACTACTTTATGTATTTCATTGATGTGATAATGTAAGGTACTTGATAGTATGACTTAGATGAGCTTTGTTTATATGTATATGTTATAATATGCTCATAACAACTAAAGTTGGAGAGAAAATTTGTTTATATGCTCATGACTTGTTGAATACATTGTCAAAGGGGGAGAGATAAGCATGAATAGAAAGAGAATATGGGAATAAGGAGAGATTATAAAGGGGGAGAGATTTTCATTTTCTTCTCTTTTTAATTTTGATTTACAAAGGGGGGGGAATTGTTTTCAAAACTTTTATGTGAATAAGCCAATGTTCGGATTTTAAATAGTGTTGCCAATGCATTCATCAAGGGAGAGATTGTAAGACCTATGTGTGCTGAATACATTGGCTTGTAGTGAATATACTTAGGCTTTGATGATAAAAGTTTTGAATATCACCAAAACACCTTTTTATCAAGGTCCGACTCTAGCTCCGAGCTATAGCAAGGTCCGACCATAGGTCCAACTTGGTTTGGGTAGCTCCGATTACATTCGATGCTAGGTCTAACTAGCTTTGGCCAGCTCCGGTGAGTTTTGTTTTTAGCTCCGACATGTCTTTGATAGCTCCGGCATGTTTTTGATAGCTCCCTCATGTCTTTGATAGTTCCGGCATATATTTGATAGCTCCGGAATGTTTTTTTGCTAAGCTCCGACGTACTTTGTCTAGCTCTGGTTTTGGGTTGACTAGTTTTGACTAGGTTTTGGTAAGCTCCGGCGCTAGGTTCTACTAGTTTTTGTTAGCTCCGGCTCAAGCTCCGGGTTGTTCTGGCAAGGTCCGGAACTTGACTGCAGTGCTTCTGCTTTTCATTTGCAATGTTTCGTACTTGCTTTACATTGTTGGAAAGTTTGCTTAGTATTATTTTACTATGTTTTTGGTGTGTTTTGGATGATACGGTTGATATCGTTTCTACTGTGTTTTTGCAACATGCTTATGTGAGGTTCTCACGTAAGGTGTTGTGTTCGGAACTAACTTGAGTCAAGTCGAGGACTTGGGCTCGTATGGATTGTTAGTTTGTTCATGTGCAGGTGTTGCTTGAGGTCAAGTCATGGCTGGTGACAGGATCCATTGGACTAGTCTCAGGAGGAGATGAGGTTCCAACAACCAAGTTCGGGAGGAACTGTGGTTGAGCTGATCAGGAGGTCGCGCAGGATGATTGAATCAAGGGCAGTGCATATGAAGGTCAAAGGAAGGTGTTCGCACGTATGCATGAGGTGCATGACGTGGCAATATGCTTCTAGAGACGGATTATGGAAGGAAGATCTGATCGGAAGGATCGGATCGTATCGGTTGAAGACTTAGGCTGCTAGCTGAGTCGGTTATGGCTCGGTATGGAAAGTATCGAGTTGGTTATGTTAGGATTTCGTGTGTGTCACGAATTTGAGTTGTTTAGGAATGTGGGATACGTTCCTAAGGTGTTTGGAAGTCTTAAGATTGCTTCTATCTGCGTATAGAAGAATCTTGAGCAGTTATGGAAAGTTCCGATTGTGATCGGATTAGGTTTGGAGTCCTAGTTGAGATTGGGATGGCCTAAGGGCTGGTTATATAAGCAAGGGAAGGCCAAAGCTCGAGAGAGACGACTTTGGGGCTGTTACTTTTGTGTTCTATTGAATAAAATTCGTGGTTTGAAGGAACTTTTGTGCCTTGTTCGTCCGACTTGTTCAGACAAGTTTTACTCGTCGAGTTTCTGGACAGCACTACCTTTCGTCGGTGGTTTTATCATAACTCGAGTTTTACAGATCCAATTGACGTGATTCTTTTTGGGTTGTCTTCAGAACTTGATTTTCTATCATCTGTCAAAATTTCAAGGTCATTGGATTTGTGGTTTCTGAGATACACGAGTTTCTTTGCAGCGTTCCAGAACTGTTTTTCTCGGGTAGGACAGATTGACCAGTGTTTGATCTTTTGATCATAACTTGAGTTTTTCTCGACGGTTTTGAGTAATTCTTTTTGTGTTGTCTTCGTGACTTGATTCTCTCTGATATATATCACTTTTGTCACAGTGAAACATGTTTTAGATTAGTCTCATTCACGATTTCTTTAACAGATCATTTTTCTGCCGGAAGGGTTTGGGGTTTTATTATTTCCGCTGCGTAAGATTTTTAAATCTACCGTTCACCCCCCCCCCCTCTGGTAGCTTTTCACGTGATCTTCGATCCTACAACGGACAAGTCCGCTGGGACACTGGACTAGTCCAGAAAAGTCCAGAGACTTAGCAAATTTTCAAGGATTCATGGAATATCGGACTAGTCCGCACAAAATCGGACAAGTCCGAAAGTTTCGAGAGGCAAAATCGGACTAGTCCAAAGCAAAAACGGACAAGTCTGTTTTTAGTCAGAGAGAAATCGGACTAGTCCTCACCAAAATCAGACTAGTCCACACTTTTCAGCATTTTAAGTGTGGTTATGTTCCAAATCAAATTTTAAATGTTCCAAATCAATTTTAAACTCGTTCCTCTTTATGTGGGTTAATGATAAACATGTATATGAATGTATGTAGGGCATGATGCATAAAAATGAGGGTGTTACATAGTCCGTTTGAGACTTAGTGAGATAAAATGAGAGAAACCCTAGAGGGCCGGACTAGTTCAGGTCTACCTAGATGAGTCCGTTTTAGGACGGAGTAAACCGTTCTGTCCTACTTCGGACTAATCCGTTTTGGACCGGACTAGTCCGTTGTTTAGTGACTGTTTGAATTTGGAAATTTTGCGGGTAGAATGCTGATCATCGCGTAGTGTGACAGTTGTCGGGACCTGATGAGAGGTCAGTGGTCCAATTGGGCCGGACTAGTCTGGGGCCAGTGGTTGGACTAGTCCGCCCTTCTATTGAGGTGAGCAGAAGGGGCTCGGGACCCCTATAAAAGGGGGACCCCTGGCCTCATTTGAACATGTCTTGAACCCTAGCACCGCCACAAGTGACCAAGAGCCTTCCAAAGCCTTCTACTCGTCCTACTAGCCCTCTAAGACCAAATCTTGAAGAGATTAGGATTTGGGGAGGAGAGTGAAGGAAGATCATCGCGCTTGGGCTCTCTGTTTGATCTCTTTGCACATTGTGATTGTATTTTGTGGCTTGTGTGAGTTGAGCTTCGTATGCTACTCATTGTATTGATTTGTGGGAGCGTCAATTTGTGATCAGCCCCATCAAACTTGGTGATTACCCATTGCTATAGTGGAAACCAAGACGGTCATCGTGGTGGCTTGGTGAGAGAAGGGTCAAGTGAGACCCGGTCCTTGTGTGGACTTCTCAACGTGGATGTAGGCTTCTTCGTGGAGCTGAACCACGGGATAAATCTTGTCTCACTTGTCTTTTACCTTTTGTGATCACTAGTATTGCTATTAGGATTCATATTGTTCATATTGCCTTTCACTTTTGATCTTTGTTAAAATCTTGTGATCTAAGTGCTTAAATCTTCCAATTTTAGTTGTACCAAGTTACTATACATTGTTTACATCTTGGTTGAACTTAAATTCCACAAATAACTTGTCGAAACGAAGTTTTTAGGTTTTCTCCCCGTGCTGAGCGGACTAGTCTGGCCCTGTACAGACAAGTTTGGCCTCAGGAGTTTAATCTCGTTTGATTAACTCATTTCAGGTCTTATTGCCTATTCGCCCCCCCCCCTCTAGGCGACTTTCAGATATCCGTATGAATGGGTTACATGTAAATACCCATGAAGAAAATATTGAGTTTCTCCACATTATTAAGAAAATGGTGATAGCTATGATATTCAAGAAAGATTGCCTTGCTTACCATCTGGATTATATTATACATACTGTCGGTACCCAGCATACCGGGTACCCTCGCGCACAAGCTAGAGCCGCCTAGGTACCTCGCCTTCCGCAGAGGCAGGGTCCAAGGGCGCCACATGTTCAGAAGACCCGGACCCATCGACCTCAGATACGGGGTCGAGGGTACCTGCAAGAGACCCTGGGGAAGAGTACAGCTCCCCCTCGAAGACGAGCTCCCAAGCATCCACGTGTCCAGCCGGGAAGGATCCCTCTCCCCCACGAGACAGGACTCCGGAGCTGCCACGTGGCCCGAGGCATCAAACGGTCCACCTCCCGTATAGGCAGGCTCCGGGTATGGCACGTGTCCCGCAAGGCGGGACCTAACCTCCTCTGCGGAGGTGAGCTCCCGAACTGCCATGTGGACCATAGGATGGGACCTGACCTCCTCTGCAGAGGTGAGCTCCCGAGCTGCCACGTGGTCTGCAAGGCGGGACCTGACCTCCTTTGCAGAGGTGAGATCATGAGCTGTCACGTAGTCCAATCAATTGCCCTGGACGGAGGGAAGCGGGAGTTAAGAGGGTGGTGCGCCTTGTCCCTATCAAGAATTGAAGATACACTGGCTCCTCAGATGCATGGCGCGGGGCATGCCTAATGTCAGGTACCGCTACGACCAATCACATAGCAGTGAAGACGTCGCAGGCCTATCCCACTCTACCAAGTAGGTAGCTTACGGCAACAAGACAGGCTGACGGGACACCTTCGGCCATCGTCAGCAACGGCGAGTGGGCTACTGACAGTTCAGGCGGCTAGACGGAGAGTCTTCAAGTCCACGGTCAGAGCAAGCTTATAAGAGAAGCCTTAGATCTTTAGGATAAGATCGCCCCGAGACCACCTATCGGGCCCCAGGCCCCACTTGTAAGGCATCCGACCTTAGCTATAAAACGCTCGGACTGCCACTGTTACAAAGAACCAGGCATTCAATCCTCGATACACACACGCATACACACATACGAGCAATACCATCCACCATGGAGTATGGTGTTACGCTTCATGTGGCCCAAAACACGCATAAACACTTGATTGAGGCCTAAGCCCTGCCTAACAAGAACCTTCGCGAGCTCCTCCTTAGCAGATTCGGGGGAAGTGTCGCATTAACATTTCGACACATACATACAACCCGTACCACATGTTACATACAAGGTAATCTTTCAAGAAGTAGATGCATTCAAAACCTGACATGAAAGACTTGGACATCCGAGTGTTGGAATGCTGAGGAATATTATTGCTAATAATTATGGTCATAATTTAAAATCAGCCAAATTTCCTAAATCTTCAAATTTTATATGCACAACATGTGCAACTGGAAATTTAATCTTGAGACCACCACCAATCAAGATTAAAGTGGAACCACTTAAATTCCTTGAAAGAATTCAAGGAGATATTTGTGGACCTATAAGACTGTCGTCGGGACCATTCAGGTATTTTATGGTTTTAATAGGCGCCTATACAAGATGGTCAAATGTGTGTCTTTTGTCGACACGAAACCAAGCATTTGCTAAATTTATGACGCAAGTCATAAGATTGAAAGCAAATTATACTGAACACCGATTAAAATATCTAAGATTAGATAATGCTGCAAGAATTTACTTCAAAAGCTTTCAATGATTATTGTACGGCTCAAGAAATTGAAGTGTGGCGTTCAGTATCATATGTACATACTCAAAATAGATTGGTTGAATCAATTATTAAGAGAATTAAATTGATTGGAAGACCATTATTACGCAACTATAGTTTACTTATTACATGTTGGGGTCATGCAGTTCTACACGATATAGACCTAATACAATTGCGACCTACTTCATATCATAGTGTCTCCTCACTATGTCTTGTACGTGATAATGCACCAAACATTTCCCATCTGCGGAAATTTGGTTGCGTAGTATATGCACCAATTTTACCACCGCAGCGTACCGCAATGGGTCCTCATAAAAAGATGGGTATTTATGTGGGATATCATTATCCTTCTATTATAAAATACCTAGAACCCATGACTGGAGATTTATTAACAGCAAGGTACGCTGACTGTATTTTTAATGAGGATCGTTTCCCGACATTAGGGGAGAGTTTAAGAATAATTCAGAATGTCAGGAAATAAATTGGGATGATAAATCTAATATATCCTCAGACCTGCTGTCGGAGTATGGTTCCGACAATTCTCCCGGTACTACCGTTGGTAGCTCGCGGAGTTTGTAGTTCGTTATTGGGCGCGCAGAGATTCAGAACATGATGGCAAATTGACACGATGATTTACGTGGTTCAGGCCGCCTAAGCGTAATACCCAACTCCACGGGATGTGTAGTTGTTGTATTGAGCGTCTGAGCACTTCTGAAGGTGTGTCAGAGCTGAGTCTGGAAGAGGTCTCAGAGTTGAAAAAAAGGAGAGAGAGGGCCTGTGTATTGCTCGACCAGTCCTTTTATAGTATAAGGACTGGTCGTTACATCGCTAGCCTGGCCTGACATGTGGCCCTGGCGGTTACTGATGCTTAATACACAATTAATGAGGTTAATTACCCTTAATAGTGTGATAACGGACCTTGACAGTGCCATTACTGGTATTAAGGGCCCTCCGATCATGTGTCATTAATATGGTATTAATGACACTTAATCGGGTCTTGAAGTCTTTGATTGCCCCTTGAAGGTCCGAGCCGTTGCGGGTCCTCCTGTCTTGCTCATTGAAGTTGAAGGTCCGGCAGCTGAACATGTGGCAGCTCTGGAGCTTGCTGTCTGGGACGGGAAGGTCCGGTGCAGTTGTACACGTGTCAGGACCGAAGCTTCCCTCTATCGGGGGTTAGGTCCGGAGGTGCCGCACTAGTATTCGGCCTGGAGCTTTCCCATGTGTGGGACATAGCTCCGGTTGCAGTATACAGGTGGCAGCACCGGGACTAAACATAGATGGGAGGCAGGTCTGGTCTCGTATGACACATGGGTCCTTCATAGGTCTTCAACTTAGAAAGGTGAAGTTCCTTTGGTCTTTTTGCAGTCCCAAGGGGTATATGGTACGCTGGGTACCGACAGTGGCCCCCTGGGCCCACCTATGGGAGAGACCTTTTGGATGAAGTCGTTCTGCTGGAGGGGGTCCATCTTTCAGTTTTTGAGCCGTTTCTTCAAGGGTCTTCTGATGTGTCGTTGGCAGTAGTTCTCAGTTAAACCATCACCGCGTGGCATATCTAGGATGCGGCAGGTGAGATCTGAACGTGCGGGTCTCACACAGTTGAAGGTCGTTTATTCCCGATACAGAAACCATATCGGTTCCGCGCGCCCTGTCAGGCTGTCGCCCTCGAGCTTCCTGCCTTTCATGATGACAACCGTTCGCCTGGGGTAAGGACCTCGACTTGATCATCGGAGTGGCCCCGAGCCCCCTTGTCATTGGCGGGGTGAAGTTTTTGAATTGTATTGTCAGCTCCTCTGCGGTTTCCATCCAAGCGTTGCGGGGGCTTACTTAAGAAGGAAAGTGCACACCATTTGGGGATTCTTTACACCTTCATTTGAACTTGCGCTCGAATCCTCCAAACTTTAGCCTGCTTTTCATCTCTCGCCCCGCTGTGCTGCGATGGAGTTGGGTCTCCGCAAGAGCCGACTTAAGACCAACGGTGATTTGAAGAAGGTACAGGCCCTCATGGGGTGGTCCAGTGACTTCTTCAACCACCAGGTCCGCGCTGGCAAGCTTCCGTTCGAGAAGGAGCACGCCGGTGACATGGTGTACTTCTCCGCGTACACCATGGTGGGACTGATCCCACCCTTCTCCACTTTTCTCTTGATGCTGCTAGATTTCTATGGCCTGCAGCTGTACCACCTTGGCCCCCACTCAAATCTTCTGGTGTCGATCTTTGTCCACTTCTGCGAGATGTGGGTGGGTATTCCTCCCTGCGTCGAGCTCTTCCGCACCTTCTTCACCATCCACACCACCGGCAAGAGTGACGAGTACCTTGGTTTCTATTATTTTGTGAAGTGCAAGTAGTGCCCGTACAAGTCTTGCGGTTGTTCCCTTCTGGAAAGTGGGACGACTGGAAGAAGGATTGGATTGTCATCAGGGTGGAGGGGCATGAGAAGCTGAGCTGCCCGAAGGCCTCCCCAACATCGACACTGAAGCTTGGAGCGAAGTTCCGGTGTTATCGGATGCCTTCAACCTTGCTCTGACCAGGATCCGCCAATGTGTGGAGGGAGGGGTGACTCCCCAGGCGGTATTCTGCAACTTCCTGGTCAACAGGTGGGCTCCTCCGAAGAAGAGGGAGAAGCTTGCTTGGGCCCTCAACAGCGTGATGGACGATGACCGGATCGAGACCGGTTTGAAGTCCAACCTGGAAGGCCCAGCTTTGAAGTTTCACCTCAAGAAGTTACAACACGACATCGACGTCGAGGGTGATGACTTGACTCTGCCGGCAGCTTTCCTCCCTCTGAACATGGAGGCGGAGTTCAGCAGGGAGCTCCAGCGGGACCTCCGGCGGAAGATGCTGGTGCTTGACGACCTCGGTGTAGTTGAGAGGCGTTAGACCACCGGGATGGCGATCCCCGGAGCTTCCGAGGGTGGTCCTCCTTCCGCCCCAAGACAGAGAGTTGAAGTCGTGGGCAAGGGCAAAGAATTGGCCGAGCCCTCGAGTCATAAGAGGAAGCTGAAGCACTCTGATGGGAGGTCCATCAGGCCTGCTCCTTCGACAGCGGCTCCTTCTCCCCGGAGGGGAAGGTCTTCAACGGCGGCAACCACTCCAGACTTGGCATCTCCCCGGGATTCTAGCTCCGGCAATGTGGCTCTGGTACCAGGGCCAGCTAAAGGCTCTGGGTCCGGAGGTCCTTCTTGGTCGAGGGGAGCCTCAACCAAGATGACGCCGACGGTAGTAGCAAGCTCTGGGGAACCTTCCGGAGCTACCACGCTAGTGGCGACAGGGTCCAGCCCTGAGCGTCCAGGGAAGAGGTTCCGCGCTAGCTGGAGCGGAAGCCTTCCAAGGTAAGTTTGATTTTTTACCTCCGGTTCCTGCAGTAGCAGCTAAGGTTGTGCAGGCGGAGGCTCCGGCTTCAATCCCAGTGCCGCCTCAAGAGGTGGTTGAGGCTGCGACAGCTCCGGCACCGGCTGTCTTGGTCCTGGACCTCGACTCGTCCCCAGAAGCTCCCGTGATAGCGCCGGACCACGGGAATGAAGATGTACCAGTGGCACCAGCCCCAGAGGTTGAAGCTCCAGGTTTGGATGCTGAGATGACGGACGCTCCGGCCTTAGAGCCGGAGGTAGCTGCAGTCTCGGCCCTAGAGCCGGATGTTGTTGAAGCCCGACAGTGGAGCCAGTGGTTGTTGAAGCCCCGGCTATAGAGCCGGGTGTTGATGAAGCCCGGACGGTAGTGCCGGTGGTTGATGAAGTTCCGGCGCTTGTTCCTGTCGTCGAAGAAGTTCTGGCGCTTGAGCCAGTTGCTGTAGAAGTGCCGGCGCCCGAGCCCATGACGGTCGAAGCATCAGCGCCTAAGCCGATGGTGGAGGAGGCGCCAGCATTAGAGCTGGAAGTGGCTTCATCTCCAACCGAACCTTCAACGCCTGCCTTGGAGGTGGTGGTCCTAGAGGTGCCCGCGCCTGAGGCAGGGTGCCAAGATGAAGCTGCCGGCCCCCCGCCCGAGGGACCAGTTGTTGGTGACCTGGCGGCGGGACCTTTGGAGCCAACTCCGGCGGTCGAAACTTCTTTCTTAGGACCTTCCTCGGCGGCGGCCGAGGCTATCCCGGAGGGCGGTCCTAGTGCCGTGGAAGCCCAGGGGACCTCTCTTGTAGAGTGGAACCCGATTTTTGTTATGGAGAACCCGCTGGAGCCAGCGGAGAGGACCCTGGTAGGTCCGGAGCCGATCCCTCTATCGTTGTATATCGACAACACCTGCTCCAGCCTTCGTCAAGTGCAGCTGGCCTTCTTCCACGACAGCAAGGCCCTCGACGAGGAGCGCCAAACCCTTAGGAGGTGGCGCAACCAGCTCCAATTCGAGACCAAGCTGGCGCAAACCAGGCTGGTTGACGAAAGGGAGTGGGTGAAGAAGGAGAAGGCCCGGATGGAGTACATGGGCCAGCTGCTGGACGAGAGGGAAAGCATGACGCGATCCCCTGACAACCAGTCTCAGGCCATCTACGAACAGGCCGTCGCTGCTAATAATGCAGCGAGTGATTGCCAAGAGAAGCTCGACGCCATCCACGACAGCCTCATCAAGCGTCGGGAGGCTCTTGAGGAGCGGGAGAGAAGGCTCGAAGATGAAGATCAAAAACTCCTAGAGCTGCGGGATGACCTCGTGAAGAGGGAGGAAGACCTTACTCAGAGGCTGACTCTGGGTGACAAGAGTCTTGCGGAGCACACCAAGAAGCTGGGGAGCACTGCGAGAAGGAGGAGAAGAAGGCCTGGCAGCGAGGACAGGACCTCCAAAAGAGGGAGGATGAAATCGCTGCCCGGGAGAAGAAAGTGCGGGGCCGGGAGAAGGACCTGGTCGACCACCGGAACAAGATCCACCTCCGGGAGGAGGAGCTCAGTAAACTCGAAAGGTAGGTTGTTGAAAATATTCAGCAGAACGCCAAAGAGGTTGAGCGCCTTGCCCGGGAGAATTCGGAGCTTACGACGACTAAAAGATCCTTGGAGGAGATGCGAGGCTCAAGGGCTGCGGAGTCCCAACAAGTTTGGGACTTGCTGGGCAAAGCCAACGACGCGCTGACGCTGATGGGTTTTAGTCCCGTGCGTCCGGATGATCCAGAGCCGAAGCTGGACCAAGCGTTGCAGGCATTGAGTTCGGCAGGCAACAAGCTCACCGAGATGGGCGATGTCATCGTGGACCAGGTGGAAACCGAGGGACAATCCCTAGCGAAGAACGTCACAGAATACGTGCTGATGTGCTACACAAGCCGAGACCCTCAGTTCCGACTGGACCCGGTGCTTGAAGGCCCCATCAACGGAGAGGGAGAAGTTGCCCAAGCCAGCGTGTCAAAGGTTGCCCAGAAGGTCACCTCATTCTTCCATAGGGTCTAGGACTATCTCTTTGTAGCTCCCGCTTGTATCCTCTCTTTTTTTCTCCAATTTTGTAATCTCTTGTCTCCAGATGAATGAAATCCATGTTTTATGAATTTCATTTTTTGTCTTCAACAACTTTGTCTCACTTGGCCCCTTGGTAGATATACACAATTTGATTGTGAACATGTAACAAGAGGATGTAACAGTTGTTGAAGACTTGCGTGCTTCGAACTTGTAGAGCGTACGTCCGAAGTCTTTGATAGTAGATGTGACGCCCGGTTCCAAAAATGAACCAAGCTAACGCATATGTGTGCCCAGGATGTTCATCACACATACACGAGTGCAATCACAAAAGAGTATACAGAAAATTACCACAGAACAAGATTAATTATCAGATTTATTACACAAACCATATCATCCTCGAATACAAGCTCTAATGAATATTAATGACAAGTTCAACTAATGCAGCGGAAATAAACTAATTAAGCAACTAAAGCAACTATGCAGCATAAGCGACAGGGTATATATACGCAGCTCCAATCAACACCACAGGCAAAGCTGACGGTAGACACGGCCTATAACTCCGCATTATCGCCATTAAACTCATAATTCTGACCTACAACTATTGGGGTGGGGGATTGCAAGAGTGAGTACATGTCGTACTCAGCAAGTGTGGAAAGTATGACATGTGGCTGATTCAAATGACGACAATAATAATGGCAAAGTGCTGAAAAGTACAGTAAAACATTTGAAAAGCAATATGTATATTATATGTATGAGAAGTAATCCCATCATAATCACGAGTAATACCATAATACCCAAACTGAATTCATTACCATCATCAATAAGTCCAGATTTCACCATTGCCAATAACCATATTCAATACCAAAAATTAAATCCATAACTGTTATCAAACCATAACCATTCCAATACCAAATTCCCTCTAATCATGGAAGTTGTCCAGGTGCTCATAACCAGGAGCACGGCTATCATGATAGTTTTAATTAACACTCTGTAGAGTTTGTACCTCTTTACCCACGTGTTCGTGATTTCATCACCCTTCGGCGACTAAGAACCTCCCTTATGCCCATGACCCGTCGGTCACATTACACACTTCCGTTGGTGTGTGGCCAAGAGATCACAAAATAGCTTTTACAAAGGGATTACTAGCCTATTTAGACCCCACTGAGGTTTCACCGGTGGCGATGCCTCCAACTGAGCACATCTTCAACCAAGGGCCCCCTCTTGAGCCATTCGGATCCCAGGGTAGTCCCACCAATCATCAACAAACCCAATCCGACTACCCCTTCCCCGACCATCCACAATGGTCCAAACAGCACTAGCAAAGCCCTAATTAATCAGCTACGCCGCACCCATACTTGGCCTCATGGTGGCACTGTAGTCCTGGCTTATTGTCGCATGAACCGGTCCTTAGATCTAAAGCAAGCAAACCACCATAACATCGAACCCATCCACATACCAGGCTTGCTTAGATCATCCATTACCATACCATATTTAACCAGTTCATGTTAACCATAATATCATCCATGCATAATTAAATTGAGTGGTATAGTTATTCCCATCCCAGTTGATTAAGCGAAGCAAAAGGTAAAAATCCTTCCCGACTCTCTACCATAAATTACAGGTGACAAGGGTGGTTTAACAAGTCTAGTAAACTTCCTACCATAGGATTCCCATCAAATTGACACGGCATGCAGTTTTGCAAACAAAACATTTATTTTAGAAACAGGATCAATATGCTTCAAGGACACTTGCCTTGCTCTTGCTGTTGATTAGGGTCAAAGCCTTCAAACTCTTGATGCTGGAGATCCTCCGCGGCACTCTCTAGCGCAAATCCGTCTAGTCCACACAATAAACTTACAAGACAAGAAACACAATCAAAGAGTGCACAAATATTACTCAATATGACATGACATGCATGATTGATGCAAATGCAAGGTAGAACTTGTTACTAGATTGCTTTTAATGATCACTAACTAGCTCTAATAGATTTTAACAAGTTTATACAGGTTTGGGGTCGACTAGATCAAATTTGAGAATTAATTCAACACAATTTAACCAAAAATATCGGACTAGTCCGCTAGGGACCGGACAAGTCCGCACTTGACGAGATCAGCAGATTAGGGTTTTCTAGATCGACGTGAATTTGGAGATTGGGGGTTGAATTCACGTAAGGAAAAGATAATAGAAGGTATACCAGGTGTTTAGAACTCCAATGAACCAAGAAACTTGGAGGTAACACTTGGATCATGATGATCTAGGGTTGGTGATGAACTTGGAGATGAATTGGTGGTGAAGGACGAAACTTGGTGGAGATCTTGATCCTCCTTCGTTTCCTCCTCTTCTTCCTCTTGCTTGGGATCTTCTCCTCCCTCCTTGATGGTGGCTCCCCACGAACTAGGGTTTGGGTGGGTGGAAAAGTGGCAAATAGATGTCAAACCAAGGGGTTGGGCTGTTTATATAGAGGTGGAGGCTAGGGTTAGATGGATCTCGAGTTTTGGGATGAGTAGAGGCCGGTTTAGAGTCCCACATGGGCTCTAAAAGTGTTAGGCATGACGTACCTAGGCCCACTTAACGTGAAACCCAAGAAACAAGTCGTAAAACAAAAGGTCAATCTCGGAGTCACGAAATATCGGACAAGTCCGAAAAGGACCGGACTAGTCCGAAGTCGTCCAGAGAGAAAATCGGACAAGTCTGGCCTAAAATCGGACAAGTCCGATCTTAGTCAGAAAGGAAAACGGACAAGTCCGCTGGAACACCGGACTAGTCCGGAAAAGTCGAGGGACATAGCAAAATTTTCAAGGATTCATGGAGTACCGGACTAGTCCGCACAAGATCAGACAAGTCCGAAGTTGTCCAGAGGCAAATATCGGACTAATCCGCAGCAAAAACGGACAAGTCCGTTTTTAGTCAGAGAGAAATCGGACTAGTCCTCAGTAAAACCGGACTAGTCCGCACTTTCCTGCGTTTTAAGTGCGGTTTTGCTCCAAATCAATTGTAAATGCTCCGAATCAATTTTAAACTCGTTCCTCTTGTTGTGGGCTAATGTTAAACATGTATATGAGTGCATGTAGGGCATGATGCATGAAAATGAGGGTGTTACAAACCTACCCCCCTTAAAACGAATCTCGCCCTCGAGATTCGACGCGGAAGAGAAGAGATAGGGAAATTCCTTCTTGAGATCATCTTCTAGCTCCCAAGTTGCTTCTTTTTCGGTATGGTGCTTCCATTGGACTTTACACCATCGAATCACCTTGTTCCTTGTGACTCTCTCCTTGGTTTCCAAGATTTTGACCAGTTGCTCGGCATACGTCAAATGTTCCTCTAGTTCCAATTCTTCCATTGGCACTTGATCTTCCGGTACCCTGAGACACTTCTTGAGTTGGGAAACATGAAACACATCATGTACGTCTGAAAGATGAGCTGGCATCTCCAACTTATATGCTACATCTCCTCTTTTGTCCAAAATCTTGAATGGTCCAATATAACGAGGTGCGAGCTTGCCTCTTATGTTAAACCTCTTATGACCTCTCATTGGTGACACCTTGAGGTAAACAAAATCTCCTATTTCAAAGGCTAATTTCCTTCTCCTATTATCCGCATAGCCTTTTTGCCTTGATTGGGCAGCCCTCAAGTTTTCACGAATTATTTGGACTTGCTTTTCGGCTTCTTGCAACGCGTCCGGACCAAATACTTGAGCTTCTCCTGCCTCATTCCAGAATAAAGGCGTCCTACACTTCCTCCCATAAAGCGCTTCATATGGTGAAATTTTCAAGCTTGCTTGGTAACTATTGTTGTATGAAAATTCCGCGTATGGCAAGTTTTTGTCCCAACTTTTCCCATGCTTTAAACCACAAGCTCTTAACATGTCCTCCAAAATCTGATTGGTCCTCTCGGTTTGTCCATCCGTTTGAGGATGATATGCTGAACTAAAATTCAACCTCGTTCCCAAAGCTTCATGCAATTTTTGCCAAAATCTGGAGGTAAATTGAGAACCTCTATCCGAGACTATCTTCTTAGGGACTCCATGTTGACACACAATATGCTCCATGTATATTTCGGCCAATCGTGCAGCTGTATACTTGGTCTTCACAGGGACAAAATGAGCTGACTTGGTTAAGCGATCCACAATTACCCAAATTGAGTCATACCCGGACTGAGTACGGGGTAACCCAAATATGAGTCCATTCCAATTTCTTCCCACTTCCACTCTGGGATCTTTAATGGTTGTAACAATCCGGCTGGTCTTTGATGTTCCGCCTTGACTCGTTGGCACACATCACACAGTGCTACGTATTCAGCTATGTCCTTCTTCATGCTGGCCCACCAATAGCATGTCTTCAAGTCCTTGTACATCTTTGTACAACCGGGATGAATTGAGTAAGGCGAGTCATGTGCCTCCTTTAATATTGTCTCCCAAATATGCTTTACATTAGGCACAACGATCCTCTTTCCAAGCCATAAGGTACCATGTTCGTCTTCATTAAATCTGAATTCTCTCCCTTCTTCAATTCTTTCCTTGATTTCCTTGATCTCCTCATCTGTGGTCTGTGCTTCTCGAATTTCTTGCTCCAAAGTCGGATTTAGCTCCATCATCTCCATCTCATTTACAAACCCGAGGTTCAACCGTTCAAACTCCTTACATAACTCGGACGGTAACTCTCGAACTGTAAGTTGATGGCTTACTCCCTTTCTACTCAAAGCATCGGCCACTACATTGGCTTTTCCCGGATGATAGTTGATCCCCAAATCATAATCTTTGATGAGCTCCAACCATCTTCGTTGCCTCAAGTTCAGATCCGTTTGTGTGAAAATATACTTCAAACTCTTATGATCCGTGTAAATTTCACACCTATGTCCAAGAATATAGTGTCTCCAAATCTTCAATGCATGTACCACGGCTGCAAGTTCTAAATCGTGTGTCGGGTAATTCTGCTCATGTTTCTTCAATTGTCTTGACGCATAGGCGACCACTTGACCTTCTTGCATAAGAACGCATCCGAGTCCTTGTCTTGATGCATCACAATATATATCAAAACTCTTGCTCACGTCCGGTAATACTAACACCGGCGCAGTTGTCAACCTTTTCTTTAACTCCTCAAAACTATTCTGACAACCTTCAGTCCATTGGAACACCTTTCCCTTCATTAGCAACTCCGTCATAGGCTTGGCTATCTTGGAAAAGTCCTTGATGAATCGACGGTAATATCCAGCCATCCCAAGAAAACTCCTTATTTCCTTGACGTTTTGCGGTGGTTCCCACTTCAACACATCCCTCACTTTACCGGGGTCAACTGATAATCCTCCTCCGGAAATAATGTGGCCTAAGAAAGAAACTTCCCGTAACCAGAATTGACATTTACTGAACTTGGCATACAATTGGTGTTCCCGTAGCTTCTGCAATGTAAGCTTCAAGTGTTCTTCATGTTCCTTCTCATCCTTCGAGTAGATCATAATATCATCAATAAACACCACAACGAACTTGTCCAAGTACTCCATGAAGACTTTATTCATGAGGTACATAAAGTAGGCAGGCACATTTGTCAATCCAAATGACATCACAGTGTACTCATAAGATCCATACTGTGTCCTAAAAGTTGTCTTGGGTATGTCCGATGGTCTAATCTTCATTTGAAAATATCCCGACCTCAAATCAATCTTGGAAAACACACAGGCGCCTTTCATCTGATCAAACAAATCCTCTATACGGGGCAAGGTATACTTGTTTTTGATTGTTACCTCGTTGAGAGCTCGGTAATCCACGCACATCCTTTGGGATCCATCCTTCTTGTCCACAAACAGAACGGGTGCTCCCTAAGGTGAAGAGCTTGGGCAAATAAAACCTTTCTCTAGTTGTTCTTGAATCTGCTTCTTGAGCTCCGCTAATTCCATAGGAGGCATCCTATACAGCCTCTTAGCTATAGGTGCAGTTCCAGGTATTAAATCAATAACAAACTCAATGTCTCGATCAGGCGGCATACCTGACAACTCATCCGGAAACACATCCAAAAATTCACACACTACCGGAATCTCCTCAATTGTGGCACCATCCACATGATTCAGCTCCAATTGCTTCAGTGCGGTTTGAGATGCTTCAAATTCTACGGTGATCCCTTCTTCATTGGTCAACTTCACCGTCTTTGTGGCACACTCAATAACTCCATTGTGCTTCCTCAACCAGTCCATACCAAGTATAATATCCAACCCTTGAGAATCTAAAACAATGAGGTTGGCGGAGAAGTCTACCCCCCTTATTCTAAGGCTTACTTTTGGACATACTATATTTGTCCTCATCTCGCCTCCAGGAGACTTAACCAATAGAGTAAACTTCATATGAGAGATAGGCAAACTATACTTGGCAACATACTTCGATGCAGTGAATGAATGCGATGCTCCAGAATCAAATAACATAGTCGCGGGGTCGGAGTTGGCGAGAAACATACCAATGACCACGTCATCCGCTTGTTGAGCATCCTCCGTAGAGACATGGTTCACGTTGCCACGAGCAAAATTCTGCTGTCCACGGCTTCCTTGTGGCTGTCCTCCATTGGGTCTTGGGTTTTGCCTCGGCGCATTGCTTCCTTGACCAAGGCCTGACTTAGGACATTGATGCACAAAGTGTCCAGCTTCTCCACAAGTATAACACTTCTTAACCCCACCAGAATTATTGGGACGAGCTTGGTTTTGAACATTGGCTCTAGGAAAATCAGCACGAGGTGCATAAGGCATTGGAGGCCTAGGTGCTTGCATAACAGGGCGCTGCTACACAAACTGAGTTGGGCGTGGTGCATAACCAGGGCGCTGAGCAGGAATAGAGGAGCTGTAATGAGGCGCATTGGGCGGCGCAAAGCAAGGGCGCACATTACTTCCTTGTTGTTGTCCTTGATATGGTGCCTTCCTCTTGATTTCTTGCTCCATCTCACGGATCTTGTTCTCAACCTTTGTCCACAAGCTTCTGGAAATTGACATAATCGCAGTTGAGTAATTGTACTTGGATCTCATTTTTCAAACCCCTCATGAACAAATATTGCTTTCGACTGTCCCGACTAACATCCTCAGGCGCATACCTTGAGAGTTGAGTGAATTTATTGAGATATTCACTCACGCTTGATTTTCCTTGTCTCAAGTTCTCAAATTCTTGCCTCTTCAAGATCATAACACCTTCTGGCACATAATGAGAACGGAAACTCTCCTTGAACTCCGCCCAGGTAATTCTCTCTTGGTTCTCATGAACATTGCAATAAGAATCCCACCAATCTGCAGCTGCTCCAACGAGTTGATGAGAAGCAAATAGCACCTTCTCCCGGTCACTGCATTGGACAATGGCTAGCTTCTTCTCCACGGACTTGAGCCAATCATCCGCATCCATAGGGTCAGCGGCTTGAGCAAAGGTTGGCGGCCTAGTCCTCATAAACTCTCCCAAACGGTTGTGAGGGGGTGGGGGTGGCGGTGGAGGCATGTGGGGCTGATTGTTGATATTGCCAGCCTGCAGCTGTCCCATAGTTTGTATCATGGTCTGCATGAGCTGGTTTTGCATGGCCAATAGCTGCTCGATGTTGATAGCTCCCTGAGTAGATCCTTGTCCGATGTTGTTCTGAGGTACTCCATTATTCTCCTCCTCATCATTGCCATCCCTCTGGTTGCGAGTCCTCACCATCTGAAGAAAAGCAGTAGGTAAGAATTAGAAAACGTCTCCAACTATATGCATCAAGGGATATGAAACTAAACAACTAGCTACACTAGCCTAGGTGGACATGGCAATGCTAAAGCATCCCAAAATCCTCTATTAAGCACACAAGCAACCAATATATATAGTAGACAGCACTCCAAGCAAAAAACACATTGATTCCTGAGTGCTCCTATGTGTCCTAAAGTGTCCATTCTATCTAGGCTGCGTCCTACGGTCAACCTGTGGCTTTGATACCAATCTGTGATGCCCGGTTCCGAAAATGAACCAAGCTAACGCATATGTGTGCCTAGGATGTTCATCAGACATACACGAGTGCAATCACAAAAGAGTATACAGAAAATTACCACAGAACAAGATTAATTATCAGATTTATTACACAAACCATATCATCCTCGAATACAAGCTCTAATGAATATTAATGACAAGTTCAACTAATGCAGCAGAATTAAACTAATTAAGCAACTAAAGCAACTATGCAGCATAAGCGACAGGGTATATATACGCAGCTCCAATCAACACCACAGGCAAAGCTGACGGTAGACACGGCCTAGAACTCCGCATTATCGCCATTAAACTCATAATTCTGACCTGCAACTGTTGGGGTGGGGGATTGCAAGAGTGAGTACATGTCGTACTCAGCAAGTGTGGAAAGTATGACATGTGGCTGATTCAAATGACGACAATAATAATGGCAAAGTGCTGAAAAGTACAGTAAAACATTTGAAAAGCAGTATGTATATTATATGTATGTGAAGTAATCCCATCATAATCACGAGTAATACCATAATACCCAAACTGAATTCATTACCATCATCAATAAGTCCAGATTTCACCATTGCCAATAACCATATTCAATACCAGAAATTAAATCCATAACTGTTATCAAACCATAACCATTCCAATACCAAATTCCCTCTAATCATGGAAGTTGTCCAGGTGCTCATAATCGGGAGCACGGCTATCATGATAGTTTTAATTAACACTCTGCAGAGTTTGTACCTCTTTACCCACGTGTTCGTGATTTCATCACCCTTCGGCGACTAAGAACCTCCCTTATGCCCATGACCCGTCGGTCACATTACACACTTCCGTTGGTGTGTGGCCAAGAGATCACAAAATAGCTAATACAAAGGGATTACTAGCCTATTTAGACCCCACTGAGGTTTTACCGGTGGCGATGCCTCCAACTGAGCACATCTTCAACCAAGGGCCCCCTCTTGAGCCATTCGGATCCCAGGGTAGTCCCACCAATCATCAACAAACCCAATCCGACTACCCCTTCCCCGAGCATCCACAATGGTCCAAACAGCACTAGCAAAGCCCTAATTAATCAGCTACGCCGCACCCATACTTGGCCTCGTGGTGGCACTGTAGTACTGGCTTATTCTCGCATGAACTCGTCCTTAGATCTAAAGCAAGCAAACCACCATAACATCCAACCCATCCACATACCAGGCTTGCTTAGATCATCTATTACCATACCATATTTAACAAGTTCATGTTAACCATAATCTCATCCATACATAATTAAATTGAGTGGTATAGTTATTCCCATCCCAGTTGATTAAGCGAAGCAAAAGGTAAAAATCCTTCCCGACTCTCTACCATAAATTCCAGGTGACAAGGGTGGTTTAACAAGTCTAGTAAACTTCCTACCATAGGATTCCCATCAAATTGACACGGCATGCAGTTTTGCAAACAAAACATTTATTTTAGAAACAGGATCAATATGCTTCAAGGACACTTGCCTTGCTCTTGCTGTTGATTAGGGTCAAAGCCTTCAAACTCTTGATGCTGGAGATCCTCCGCGGCACTCTCTAGCGCAAATCCGTCTAATCCACACAATAAACATACAAGACAAGAAACACAATCAAAGAGTGCACAAATATTACTCAATATGACATGACATGCATGATTGATGCAAATGCAAGGTAGAACTTGTTACTAGATTGCTTTTAATGATCACTAACTAGCTCTAATAGATTTTAACAAGTTTATACAGGTTTGGGGTCGACTAGATCAAATTTTACAATTAACTCAACACAATTTAACCAGAAATATCGGACTAGTCCGCTAGGGACCGGACAAGTCCGCACTTGACGAGATCAGCAAATTAGGGTTTTCTAGATCGATGTGAATTTGGAGATTAGGGGTTGAATTCACGTAAGGAAAAGATAATAGAAGGTATACCAGGTGTTTAGAACTCCAATGAACCAAGAAACTTGGAGGTAACACTTGGATCATGATGACCTAGGGTTGGTGATGAACTTGGAGATGAATTGGTGGTGAAGGATGAAACTTGGTGGAGATCTTGATCCTCCTTCGTTTCCTCCTCTTCTTCCTCTTGCTTGGGATCTTCTCCTCCCTCCTTGATGGTGGCTCCCCACGAACTAGGGTTTGGGTGGGTGGAAAAGTGGCAAATAGATGTCAAACCAAGGGGTTGGGCTGTTTATATAGAGGTGGAGGCTAGGGTTAGATGGATCTCGAGTTTTGGGATGAGTAGAGGCCGGTTTAGAGTCCCACATGGGCTCTAAAAGAGTTAGGCACGACGTACCTAGGCCCACTTAACGTGAAACCCAAGAAACAAGTCGTAAAACAAAAGGTCAATCTCGGAGTCACGAAATATCGGACAAGTCCGAAAAGGACCGGACTAGTCCGAAGTCGTCCAGAGAGAAAATCGGACAAGTCTGGCCTAAAATCGGACAAGTCCGATCTTAGTGAGAAAGGAAAACGGACAAGTCCGCTGGAACACCGGACTAGTCCGGAAAAGTCCAGGGACTTAGCAAATTTTTCAAGGATTCATGGAGTACCGAACTAATCCGCACAAGATCGGACAAGTCCGAAGTTGTCCAGAGGCAAATATCGGACTAATCCGCAGCAAAAACGGACAAGTCCGTTTTTAGTCAGAGAGAAATCGGACTAGTCCTCAGCAAAACCGGACTAGTCCGCACTTTCCTGCGTTTTAAGTGCGGTTTTGCTCCAAATCAATTTTAAATGCTCCGAATCAATTTTAAACTCGTTCCTCTTGTTGTGGGCTAATGTTAAACATGTATATGAGTGCATGCAGGGCATGATGCATGAAAATGAGGGTGTTACAGTAGAGGCCCCCTAAGGTAGTCGGAGCTTAGTACCTCCGGCAGTAACCATCATCGGAGCTTAGTAGCTCTGGCAGCAGTCTCTATCAACACGTAGAGCGTTGATAGCAAGTCCTCTGGGGTTGTCGAAGCTTGGTAGCTCCGGCAGCAACCACTGTCAACACGCGGTGCGTCGACAGCAGACCCCACTATGGAGTCTTCCCACCATCTTTTCTTCATGTTGACGGCTGGCCCCCTGGCTTTACCAGAACTTAGTAGCTCCAGTGACGCTCGCTATCAATGTTTGAAACATCGACAACAAGCCACCTTAGGGGATGTCAGAGCTTTGGTAGCTCCGGCTTCATTGACCACCATCATGAGATCTTTATTTTTCCTGCACACTGAAGTCAAGAAAAACAGTAAAATCCATTTCCTATCTATAACTCAATTGCGGCTTACTATTCTCGAGAAATTTTTAGGTCGAATACGATTCTATATACAATCAAGTGCACTGGCTTGTTTTCTCCAGGTCCAATCATTTCATGACTCGCCTTACTTCGGCCTATCGGGGTGTATGTAGAGTGGCATACTTAGGGTGCAGGACCAGACTAAGTCGATAGCACACTCCGGACCTAGATTGGCTTGGCGGCATTCAGACGAGTAGACCATTAACAATGTTTAGACCCAGAAGAATTGACAATGCAACTTGAATTATATATGAATTGGTCGAGCTAAAGTTTCTTAAGAATTGCACAACTTTGTTATAGACAAGAAAGACAAAAATAAAAAATATTGAGCCTGTACGAAATAAATGCACGTGGAGTCTGTTTTCACACAATGATGTCTTTCATTATATGTCTAGGGTACAGGGGAAACAAGTACACACTTAGGGTACGGAACCAATCTAAGTGTGTTTCATTTCTCATTTGACCCAGGGTAGCTAGCTACACTTTTTAGTTCTGAGATTGTGACAAGTGTTGCTTGAACTTTGCGGTCCTTCCGAGGAAGGTCCGGCTGTTCTCCCAGAGGAGCTACCCGACTCTGTACAATGACTCCATAACATACATCATATGTAACTACAGACTCACCTCCGTGATATTAAGCGTAGAACTTATGGAGGTGCTCAATGTTCCAAGGATTTGGGAGCGGTGTCCCATCCTCGGTTGCCAAGCGAACACATCCGGGACGGGATACTTTGATCACTCGGAAGGGTCCTTCCCAGCTGGGGGAGAGTTTGTTTAACCCTTCTCTCGATTGTATTCTCCGTAGCACCAGATCGCCTTCCTCGAGCTGTCGGCTCTGAACATGCCTTTGGTGATAGCGCCGAAGAGCCTGGCGGTATCGGGCATTCCGAACAGCTGCTCGGCACCTTCCCTCTTCAAGAAGGTCAAGGTCTTCACACCGGAGCTAGTCGTGCGCGGCATCGTCGAAGGTCCAGACCCGGAGCGACTCCAAGGTGATTTCTGGAGGAAGGACTGCTTCAGCTCCGTACACCAGGAAGAAGGGTGTCTCTCCAGTTGACTGGTTTGGAATTGTCCTGTTGGCCCACAGGGTGGGCGGAAGCTCTTCGATCCAGTTGGCTCCATGTTTTTTCAGGTGCTCATATGTGCACGTCTTAAGTCCTTTTAGGATTTCTGCATTTGCTCTCTCAGCATGGCCATTGCTTGCCGGGTGAGCTACAAAAGCGTAGCTGACCTGAATGCCGAGGTCTTCGCAATATCCTTGGAATGCAGAGCTTGTGAATTGGGTCCCGTTGTCAGTGATGATCTTGCTTGGGACTCTAAATCTGCATACTATGGATTGCAAGAAGTTGATAGCTGATTGCTTGTTTATTGTCACAATTGGAGTTGCTTCCGGCCATTTGGTGAACTTGTCAATGGCAACGTACAGGAACTTGTAACCTCCGACGGCTCTTGGGAAAGGTCCCAAGATATCCATCCCCCACACAGCGAAAGGCCATGTAGGAGGTATCATTTGTAGAGGCTGAGCTGGTGTGTGGATTTGCTTCGCATGGAACTGGCATGGTTCGCATTTCTTCACCAGCTCAGTTGCATCCTGGAGTGTTGTAGGCCACTAAAAACCATGCCGGAAGGCTTTACCGACCAGCGTGCAGGAAGACGCGTGGTTCCCACACTCGCCTCCATGGATTTCTGCGAGGAGCTCGCAACCTTCTTCCCTTGTAATGCACCGCATTAGTACGCCGTTGGCACCACACCGGTAGAGATCCCCTTGTACCAGTGTGTATCTTTTAGCCAATCTGACTATCCGGTCAGTGGATACACTATATTCAGGAAGGAAATTATCTTTCAAGTAGCTCCGGATCTCTGAGATCCATGCATCAGAGCTTGCTTGAGGATTTGAATCTTGCGCGCTGGGTTGCTCGGAGCTTCCGGCAGCACCTATGATGCTTGATGGATGCCATGGTAACAGGGCCATCGGGACTGCCAGCTTTGAGGTGCTGGTCTCGCCCCCTTTGCTCAGTTCGACAGGCTGAGCAGTAGGTTTAGACAACCTCCGGACGAAGGTTCCGTCGGGAGCCGGAGCTCCGGTTGACGCTTCCGTCGAGAGTTCGTCAGCTTCAGCATTGTTGAGACGCTGGACATGGCAGTGATCCAGGACGTTGAAGTCCTTTTGAAGCTTCTGGACTTCAAGTAGCTATGCAGACAGTTAAGGATTGTTGCAGCAACATTCACCTTTGACTTGTTTTACAACAAGTTGTGAATCACCCTTTACCAACAGCCGCTTCACACCATATGATAATGCCATCTTGAGCCCATAAATTAGTGCTTCATACTCCGCCATGTTGTTGGTCGCCTTGAAGTCAAGGTGCACCATGTATTTAACCTTCTCCCCGGTCGGAGCGAGGAGAAGGACTCTAGCTCCGGCCCCCTGCTTCTGCACGGAGTCGTCGAAGTAGAGAGTCCAGTGAGTCTCAGTGAAGACCGGAACCTTGGGTTCCGGCTTCTGCTCACTGGGGCCCCCAGGATTTGATGGAGAGGGGGTCCATTCCGCCACGAAGTCCGCCAATGCTTGACTCTTGATCGCTTGTCTTGGGACGAATTCAAGGTCAAACTCGGCTAGTTCCGCTGCCCACTTTGCAATGTTCCAAGTGGAATTGGGGTTATGCAAGATTGCATGCAATGGATAAGAGGTACCACTGAAATCTTGTGAGCTTGGAAGTAGTGTCAGAGCTTCCTAGAGGCAATAAGAACCGCGTAGAGCAGCTTATGCACCTCCAGGTACCGAGTCTTGGTGTCATGGAGTACTTCGCTGATGAAGTACACTGGGCGTTGGATTGTCCAGACCCTCTCGAACGGGTCAGGAGCTTCCTCCTCATCTACCCGGACCCTCCCGAAGGGGTCCGGACCTTGTTTGGGGACCTTCGAGTTCCGGCTGGAGGAACCCGGAGCTTCTCCTAAAGTGATCCGGACCCTCCCGAAAGGGTCCAAACCTTCTTGTTCAGCAGCGGTGACTCCTTCATTTGAAGGAGATGGATCCTCCGGCGTCTCACCTTGAGGTTCAGGTTCTTGGAGCTGGGACCCAGACTCATCTTTAGGTAGCTCCGGACACTCAAGAAAGGGGTATGGACTCCTGAACTAGAGATGGTTCTGGTCTTTCTGCAACCAGGACCATGCTGACAACTTCGTCAGTTGCCAAAATGTAAAGCAGAAGTGGCTCACCAGGATTCGAAGCTACCAAGGTTGGTAGAGTGGTGAGGAGCTGCTTCAGCTCCTATAATGCCTTTTCTGCTTCTTCATACCACTGGAATGGTCTGGACTTCCTCAATAGCTTGAAGAAGGGTAGCGCCCATTCTGCCAGTCTTGAGAGGAACCGGCTGAGGGCAGCTAGACATCCAGTCATCTTTTGGATGTCCTTGATGCGGGCTGGTGGCCGCATGTCTTCAATAGCTTTTATCTTCGCCGGATCTGCTTCTATTCCTCAGTGGTTCACCAAGAAATCGAGAAGTTTTCCGGAGCTAACTCCGAAGACACACTTGTTCGGGTTCATCTTCGTGCGAATGACTCGCAACTTGTCAAATACAGCTTGTAAGGTGTCAAGGAATGACTCCTTGTTCTTGATCTTGACGACGATGTCATCAACGTACACTTCCACTACGTCTCTGATAAGCTCTCCAAAAGTTTTGTACATAGCTCGTACAAATGATGAAGCGGCGTTTTTGAGACCGAATGGCATGGCAGTGTAACAATATAATCCATCTACTATGATGAAGAAAGTATGCTCTTCATCTTCTCGAGACATTCTGATTTGATGATACCCAGAATATGCGTCTAGGAAACACAATAATTCACACCCGGAGGTGGAATCCACTATCTGGTCTATTCTAGGTAGTGGGAATGGATCTTTTGGACATACTTATTCATTGTAGTGTAGTTGATACACATCTGAAGCTTCACGCCGGCCTTGGGTACAACGACTGGGTTTGCCAGCCATTTTTGGATGGAAGACTTCTCGGATGAATACAGCTTCGAGCAACTTCTTCACTTCTTGACGTATGAAGTTTTTTCGCTCTACGGATTGCTTCCGAGGCTTCTGGTGTACAGGCCGAGCGTCGAGATAGATCTTCAGATTGTGCTCAATCACTTCCCTAGGGATCCCAGGCATTTATGACGATTGCCAGGAAAACACGTCGACATTAGCCTGGAGGAAAGTGATGAGCACGAGTTCCTATTTGTCATTCAAACCTCCCGATATACGGGTGGTCTGAGCGGCGTCGGAACCGATTTGGACGACTTTGACGAGAATGTCGGTGTCGCCACTTGGTTGCACACGAGGTGCGGAGGTTGAGCCTCGATGACGAATTCTCGGGGGTTTCAGAGCTTGCTCCTTTACAGATTCTTCCTCTTGCGCTGTAGCAAGCGTGTGGAGTTCTTCCAGAGTTGTTACTCCGGCGGTGCGATCTCCACGAATTCGGAGAACATCGGCTGGTGTTGGCATCTTCAACACCAAGTAGCCATAATGAGCAGCAACTATGAACTTGTATAAGGCTGGCCTGCCCAAAATGGCATTGAAGGGTAAGTTAATCTGCGCCACGACGGAGACCAACTTTTCAGTGCGGTAATTCTCCCGGGTCCCGAAGGTCACTGGGAGAGTAATGGCACCGAGTGGGGTGATGGCTCCCGGACCTACTACATAGAAAGGTCGGGAGGGGCAAAGGTCTGAAGGTTCGAGCTGAATTTTGACAAAAGCTTCAAAGCTTATGACGTTCAGCCCCGAACCTCCGTCCACCATCACATGGTGGAGTTGGATGTTGTTGATGGTCGGAGAAACCATCAATGGGAGTTGGCCAGCTCCAATCATGTTCCGAGGGCAGTCTGATGCATCGAAAGTGATGGCATTGTCCATCCACTTCTAGTGTGGCTCCACCCTGGCAGTGGGAGCTACTGAGGCCATGTCCTGCCGCATGATCTTGAGGACACGGCGGGATGTGATGTCCCACGAACCACAAAAGATGGTGTTCATGGTTTTCTGACGTTCATTGTCGGAGACGTCGAAGTCGTCGTCGATGGAGGTGTAAACAACCTTCAAGACCTTTTTAGGGTCCTGAAAGCCTAACTCCTCTTCAGCCGGAGCTTTGTTGACTTTCTGTTTTCCTTCCCTTTGACAGAAAGGAACTTCTTCCCGATGCTTGTTGTAGCGCTCGACAAGGTTATGGACCTCTCAGCAGCCTTCCAGGTTGTGGTTGTTCGACTTGTGTATAGGACACCACATCTTGGAGCTGCCACCGTCTTCAGATGACGGCCGAGGTCATTTTTCGGGACGTGTTCTGCGGCCACTCGGAGCTATAGCAGCTGCAGTAGTAGGAGTGTCGGCCGATGGCTTTTTCTTGCCGTTGGACTTTTTCTTCTTTTTGCCACTCCCAGAGGTAGTTGCTCCACCCTTCGAGGACTTTTTATTGTCCTCCGGAGGTGGTTGGGAGTGCATTTCACGGCCCTCCGCGGCTTTGGTGCATTTGTCTGCAAGCTGAAGAGTTCCATGACGCTGGTGATCTCCTTGGTCGCCAGCTTCTCCAGCATCTTCTTGTCTCGTACACCTGTCTAAATGCCACAATAATAGAGGTGCTTGAGATAGAAGGAATAGTGTTTCGTACCTGGGAGAACCTCTGGATGAAGGATCGCACGGACTCTCCCCCCTTCTGCTTGACAGCAAAAAGGTCCAGCTCGGTGCCTGGTCGGGTTTATGAACTCCCGAAATTGGCTGTGAATTGTTGGCACAGTTCCGCCCAACTATTGATGGAGTCAGGCGGGAGGCTCATGAACCAGGACTTGGCGGTCCCAGTCAAAGCCACGGGGAAATAATTGGCCATCACAGCCTCGTTGTCTCTAGCCGCAAGGATTGTAGTGGAGTAGATTTGGAGAAACTCGACGAGATTGACAGTCTCGTCAAATTTCTCTGGAAGATGAGGCTGGAACTTCTGCGGCCATCTGACCATGCGTAGGTGCATGGCCAGGGCAGAACAGCCTCCTCCTACTCCGTTGGGAGCAGGACTGTCCCGAGCCTCTTGCCTTTCGCGAGCGCGCTCGATATGGATGTGGCCATCCTGTTGACGGTAACGGCGATCAAGCTCTGCTCGAAGGTCGTGAGTCGAAATCCTGGTTACCGTATGGGTGTGTCGCGCCCCGGAAGGCAGCAACGTCGCTTGTTCAGACACAGGACGCCTCCTATGTTGGGAAGCATGCGAACTAAGTCTGCCCGATACAGTCCGATGCTGCGATGGGGCCCGCACCGAGGAGGGAGGACCTTGGTTGCTCATGCGATCGGCTGCTGCTGCAACCAAATGTTCCACATCAGCCCTCCACTGCTCCATTGCACCCTAGGATGCACCTAGAGGCGATGGACGTTGGAGAAGAGCACGCGCGTCATGGAGCGCGTGTTCAGGGTTGTTCTTTGCTGATGTCGTGACCGACGCGGACGCCCCATCCCACTGTCCAGCTTGATTCACTGGTGCGGATGGTGGCAGCGGAGGCATGACTCCTGCTGGAGCCACAGCACCTGCTGGCTGCTGCATGTTGGGGGGATGGCCTCCAGCAGGTTGCGCAGTGGGGCTGCCGTTGGATGATCCAGCAGCAGAGTTCACCATCCTTGAATCTCGGGCACCCCTTCCTGGAGCGCCAACTGTTGGAGTATGGTTCCGGCAATTCTCCCGGTACTACCGTTGGTAGCCCGCGAAGTTTGTAATTCGGTATTGGGCGCGCAGATATTCAGAACACGATGGCAAATTGACACAATGATTTACGTTGTTTGGGCCGCTAATACCCTACTCCACGGGGTGTGTAGTTGTTGTATTGAGCTTCTGAGCACTTGTGAAGGTGTGTCAAAGCTGAGTCTGGAAGAGGTCTCAGAGTCGAAAAAAGGAGAGAGAGGACATGTGTATCGCTTGACCAGTCCTTTTAAAGTATAAGGACTGGTCGTTACATCGCTAGCCTGGCCCGACATGTGGCTCTGGCGGTTACTGATGCTTAATACACAATTAATGAGGTTAATTACCCTTAATAGTGTGGTAACGGGCCTTGACAGTGCCATTACTGGTATTAAGGGCCCTCCCATCGTGTGTCATTAATATGGTATTAATGACACTTAATCGAGTCTTGAAGTCTTTGATTGCGCCTTGAAGGTCCGATCCATTGGGGGTCCTCCTGTCTTGCTCGTTGAAGTTGAAGGTCCGGTGGCTGAACACGTGGCAGCTCTGGAGCATGCTGTCTAGGACGGGAAGGTCTGGTGTAGTTGTACACGTGTCAGGACCGGAGCTTCCCTCTGTCGGGGGTTAGGTCCGGAGGTGCCGCACTGGTATTTAGCCCGGAGATTTCCCATGTGTGGGACATAGCTCCGGTTGCAGAATACACATGGCAGCACCAGGACTAACCATAGATGGGAGGCAGGTCCGGTCTCGTATGACACGTGGGGCCTTCGCAGGTCTAAAAAGTCAGACAGGTGAAGTTCCTTTGGTCTTTGTGCAGTCCCAAGGGGTATATAGTACGCTGGGTACCGACACCTGCGTACACAAGATATTAAACTTCAAGTTGAGAGAATAATAAATTTGCAAAATGCTGCAAATAATTTATCAGATGCATTCACAGATTATAATCGTGTTATGAAATCTTGGAATCCTGCAGTAAATGCACCTGAACGAGTGGAGGTACCAAAGAAAACAAGTCTGACCCCTTCTACCAAGAATAGGGGGAGGGTATAACCTAAAAGAATGGATATAGCTTTGAAAAAGAGACCAAGAAAGAAGAAACCAAAAGCTCCTAAAAAATCCAAGGATGTGATGAAAACAAAAGGTATACAACATCATTTGAATGCAAGTAATCCACAGTCTAGTTCTCAAGCACGCAATATAAATGATACTAGAAGATCGGAAAATCCCAACAATCTTGTATTGGGAAAGCATGAGACGTCAAATGGGATAGAAGAGATTTCCATTAACTATACTAATTCAGGAAAAGTATACGATCGTAGTACAACTATTGTAGACCTATGCTTCTCAACTGTCATTGCTGAAAATTTCCAAGATGATCCAAATCCTAAGACGATGGCAGAGTGTAAGAAATGCTTAGATTGGAATAAATGGAAAGAGACAATTGAAGCTAAGCTTAACTTGCTTAAAAAGATCAAGGTATTCACGGATGTAATGCCTACACCTCACAGAATCTTTGCAGTTGGGTTCAAGTGAGTTTTCGTTCGAAAAAAGAAACGAAAATAATGAGGCTGGTTGCACAGGGTTTTACGCAGAGATCCGAAGTTGATTTTAACGAAACATATTCCCCAGTCATGAATGAAATAATATCCTGATATTTAATATCTCTGGCAATGCAAAAGCATCTATCCATGCAGTTGATAGATGTTGTGGTCGTGTATTTATATGGGTCTGTCGGTACCCAATGTACCATATACCCCTTGGGACTGCAAAAAGACCAAAGGAATTTCACCTGTCTGAGTTGAAGACCTACGAAGGCCCCACGTGTCATACGAGACCGGACCTGCCTCCCATCTATGGTTAGTCCCGGTGCTGCCACGTGTATACTACAACCGTAGCTATGTCCCACACATGGGAAAGCTCCGGGCTAAATACCAATGCGGCACCTCCGGACCTAACCCCCGACAGAGGGAAGCTCCGGTCCTGACACGTGTACAACTGCATCGGACGTTCTCGTCCCAGGCAGCAAGCTCCGGAGCTGCCACATGTTCAGCCGCTGGAACTTCAACGAGCAAGACAGGAGGACCCCCAACGGCTCGGACCTTCAAGGGGCAATCAAAGACTTCGAGACCCGATTAAGTGTCATTAATACCATATTAATGACACACGATCGGAGGTCCTTAATACCAGTAATGGAATTTTCAAGGCCCGTTACCACACTATTAAGGGTAATAAACCTCATTATTTGTGTATTAAGCATCAGTAACGGCCAGGGCCACATGTCGGGCCAGGCTAGCGATGTAACGACCAGTCCTTGTACTATAAAAAGACTGGTCGAGTGATACACAGGCTCTCTGTCTTGACTCTGAGACCTCTTCCATACTCATCTCTGACACACCTTCACAAGATCTCAGACGCTCAATACAACAACTACACACCCCATGGAGTAGGGTATTACGCTTAGGCAGCCCGAACCACGTAAATCATCGTATAAATTTGCCATCGTGTTCTGAATCTCTGTGCACCCAATACCGAACTACAAACTCGGCGGGCTACCAACAGTAGTACCGGGAGAATTGCTGGAACCATACTCCGATAGTTGGCGCGCCAGGAAGGGGGGCGCCCAAGATTCAAGGATGGTTAACTCTGTTGCTGGATCGTCCAATGGCAACCCAACTGCGCAACCTGCTGGAGGCAATCCCTCCAATGTGCAGCAGCCAGCAGGTGCTGTGGCTCCAGCAAGAGTCATGCCTCCGCCGCCACCGTCCGCACCGGCGAATCAAGCTGGACAGCGGGATGGGGCGTCTGTGTCGGTCACGAAATAAGCAAACAACAACCCTGAGCACGCGCTCCATGCCACGCGTGCTCTTCTCCAACGTCCACCGCCTCCAGGTGCATCCCAAGGTGCAATGGAGCAGTGGAGGGCTGATGTGGAACATTTGGTTGCAGCAGCAGCCGATCGCATCAGCAACCCAGGTCCTCCCCCCTCAGGGTGGGTCCCATCGCAGCATCGGACCATGTCGGGCAGACTTGGTCTGCATGCTTCCCAACATAGGAGGCGTGCTGCGTCTCAACAAGCGACGTCGCTGCCTTCCGGGGCGCGATTCACCCATACGGTAACCAGGCTTTCAACTCACGACCTCCGGGCGGAGCTTGATCGCCTTTACTATCAACAGGATGGCCGCATCCACATCAAGCGCGCTCGTGAAAGGCGAGAGGCTCGAGATAGTCCTGCTCCCGAGGGAGTAGGAGGAGGTTGTTCTGCCCTGTCCATGCACCAACGCATGGTCATATGGCCGCAGAAGTTCTGGCCTCACCTTCTGGAGAAATTTTACGGGACTGCCAATCCCGCCGAGTTTCTCCAAATCTACTCCACCACAATCCTTGCGGCCGGACGCAACGAGGCTGTCCAATTATTTCCCCGTGGCTTTGACTGGGACTGCCAGGTCCTGGTTCATGAGCCTCCCGCCTGACTCCATTAACAGTTGGGCGGAACTGTGCCAACAGTTCTCCGCCAATTTCGGGAGTTCATACACCCGACCAGGCACCGAACTGGACCTTTATGCTGTCAAGCAGAAGGGGGGAGAGTCCCTGCAATCCTTCATTCAGAGGTTCTCCCAGGTACAAAAAACTATTCCTTCTATCTCAAGTGCCTCTATTATTGTGGCATTTAGACAGGGCGTACGAGACAAGAAGATGCTGGAGAAGCTGGCGACCAAGGAGATCACCAGCGTCACGGAACTCTTCAGCTTGGCAGACAAATGCGCCAAAGCTGCAGAGGGCCCTGAAATGCACTCCCAACCACCTCCGGAGGACAACAAAAAGTCCTCCAAGGTTGAAGCCACTACCTCCGGGAGTGGCAAAAAGAAGAAAAAGTCCAACAGCAAGAAAAAGCCGTCGGTCGGCACTCCTACTGCTGCAGCTACTGCAGCTCCGAGTGGCCGCGGGTAACGTCCCTAAAAATGACATCAGCCGTCATCTGAAGATGGTGGTAGCTCCAAGATGTGGTGTCCTATACACAAGTCGAACAGCCACAACCTTGAAGGCTGCCGAGAGGTCTAGAACCTTGTCGAGCGCTACAACAAGCGTCGGGGAGAAGTTCATTTTCGTCAAAGGGAAGGAAAACAGAAAGTCAACGAAGCTCCGGGTGAAGAGGAGTTAGGCTTCCAGGACCCTAAAAAGGTCTTGAAGGTTGTTTACACCTCTGTCGATGACGACTCCGACGTCTCCGACAATGAACGTCGGAAAACCATGAACACCATCTTTGGTGGTTCGTGGGACATCACCTCCCACCGTGTCCTCAAGACCATGCGGCGGGACATGGCCTCAGTAGCTCCCACTGCCAGGGCGGAGCCGCACCGGAAGTGGATGGACACTGCCATCACTTTCGATGCATCAGACTGCCCTCGGAACATGATCGGAGCTGGCCAACTCCCATTGATGGTATCTCCGACCATCAACAACATCCAACTCCACCATGTGATGGTGGACAGAGGTTCGGGGTTGAACCTCATAAGCTTTGAAGCTTTTGTCAAGCTTCAGCTCCAACCTCCGGACCTTCGCCCCTCCCGACCTTTCTCCGGAGTAGGTTCGAGAGCCATCACCCCACTCGGTGCCATTACTCTCCCGGTGACCTTCGGCACCCGGGAGAATTACCGCACTAAGAAGTTGGTCTTCGACGTGAAGCAGATTAACTTACCCTTCAATGCCATTTTGGGCAGGCCAGCCTTATACAAGTTCATGGCTACTGCTCATTATGGCTACTTGGTGTTGAAGATGCCAACACCAACCGGTGTTCTCCGGATCCGTGGAGATCGCACCGCTAGAGTAACAGCTCTGGAAGAACTCCACACGCTTGCTACAGCGCAGGAGAAAGAATTCGGAAAGGAGCAAGCTCCGAAACCCCCGAGCATTCGTCATCGAGGCTCAACCTCCGCACCTCGCGTGTAACCAAGTGGCGACACCGACATTCCCGTTAAAGTCGTCCAAATCGGTTCCGACGCCGCTCAGACCACCCATATATCGGGAGGTCTGAATGACAAATATGAACTCGCGCTCGTCACTTTCCTCTGGGCTAATGTCGACGTGTTTGCCTGGCAACCGTCACAAATGTCTAGGATCCCTATTGAAGTGATCGAGCACAATCTGAAGATCTATCCCGACGCTCGTCCTATACACCAGAAGTCTCGGAAGCAATCCGTAGAGCGACAAAACTTCATATGTCAAGAAGTGAAGAAGTTGCTCGAAGCTGGATTCATCCGAGATGTCTTCCATCCAAAATGGCTGGCAAACCCAGTCGTTGTACCCAAGGCCGGCGGGAAGCTTCGGATGTGTATCGACTACACTACACTGAATAAGGCATGTCCAAAAGATCCATTCCCACTACCTAGAATAGACCATATAGTGGATTTGTAACACCCTCATTTTCATGCATCATGCCCTACATACAGTCATATACATGTTTAACATTAACCCACAACAAGAGGAACGAGTTTAAAATTGATTTGGAGCATTTAAAATTTATTTGGAACAAAACCGCACTTAAAATGCAGGAAAGTGCGGACTAGTCCGATTTTTCTGAGGACTAGTCCGATTTCTCTCTGACTAAAAACGGACTTGTCCGTTTTTGTTGCGGACTAGTCCGATTTTGCCTCTGGAAACTTTTGGACTTGTCCGATTTTGTGCGGACTAGTCCGATATTTCAAGAATCCTTGAAAATTTGCTAAGTCCCTGGACTTCTCCGGACTAGTCCGGTGTTCCAGCGGACTTGTCCGTTTTCCTCTCTGACTAAAGTCGGACTTGTTCGATTTTTGGCCACACTTGTCCGATTTTCTCTCTGGACGACTTCGGACAAGTTCGGTCCTAATCTGCTGATCTGGCTATGTTTATTGATGATATTATGATCTACTTGAAGGATGAGAAGGAACATGAGGAACACTTGAGGCTTACGTTGCAGAAATTGAGGGAGCATCAATTGTATGCCAAGTTCAACAAGTGTCAGTTTTGGTTGAGAGAGGTGTCGTTTTTGGGTCATATAATCTCAGGAGGAGGAGTATTGGTTGACCCTGGAAAAGTGAGAGACGTGTTGAAATGGGAACCACCGCAAACTGTCAAGGAAATAAGAAGTTTTCTTGGGATGGCTGGATATTACCGTCAATTCATCAAGGACTTTTCCAAGATAGCCAAGCCAATGACGGAGTTGCTAATGAAGAGAAAGGCTTTCCAATGGACTCAAGCTTGTCAAAATAGTTTCGAGGAGTTGAAAAAGAGGTTAACAACAGCCCCAGTTTTGGTATTGCTGGATGTAAGCAAGAGTTTTGATATTTATTGCGACGCATCAAGGCAAGGACTTGGATGTGTGCTCATGCAAGAAGGTCAAGTGGTTGCATATGCATTGAGGCAATTGAAGAAACATGAGCAGAATTACCCAACGCATGATTTGGAACTTGCAGCCGTGGTACATGCATTGAAAATTTGGAGACACTATATTCTTGGACATAGGTGTGAAATTTATACGGATCATAAGAGTTTGAAGTATATTTTCACACAAACGGATTTGAATTTGAGGCAACGAAGATGATTAGAGCTCATCGAAGATTATGATTTGGGGATCAACTATCATCCGGGAAAAGCTAATGTAGTGGCCGATGCTTTGAGTAGAAAGGGAGTAAGTCATCAACTCACAGTCCGAGAGTTACCATTTGAGTTATGTAAGGAGTTTGAAAGGTTGAACCTCGGGTTTGTAAATGAGATGGAGATGATGGAGTTAAACCCAATCTTGGAGCAAGAAATTCGAGAGGCACAAACCGCAGATGAAGAGAGTCACAAGGAACAAGGTTATTAGATGGTGTAAAGTTCAATGGAAGCACCACACAGAAAAAGAAGCAACGTGGGAATTGGAGGATGATCTCAAGAAGGAATTTCCCTATCTCTTCTCTTCCACGTCGAATCTCGAGGGAGAGATTCATTTTAAGGGGGGTAGGTTTGTAACACCCTCATTTTCATGCATCATGCCCTACATACACTCATATACATGTTTAACATTAACCCACAACAAGAGGAACGAGTTTAAAATTGATTTGGAGCATTTAAAATTGATTTAGAACAAAACCGCACTTAAAATGCAGGAAAGTGCGGACTAGTCCGATTTTTCTGAGGACTAGTATGATTTCTCTCTGACTAGAAATGGACTTGTCTGTTTTTGCTGCGGACTAGTCCGATTTTTCCTCTGGAAACTTTCGGACTTGTCCGATTTTGTGCGAACTAGTCCGATATTCCAAGAATCCTTGAAAATTTGCTAAGTCCCTGGACTTTTCCGGACTAGTCCGGTGTTCCAGTGGACTTGTCCGTTTTCCTCTCTAACTAAAGTCGGACTTGTCCAATTTTTGGCCAAACTTGTCCGATTTTCTCTCTGGACGACTTCGGACTAGTCCGGTCCTTTCCGGACTTGTCCGATATTTCGCGACTCTGAGTTGATCTTTTGTTTTATGACTTGTTTCTTGGGTTTCACGTTATGTGGGCCTAGGGATGTCGTGCCTAACTCTTTTAGAGCCCATGAGGGACTCTAAACCGGCCTCTACTCATCCCAAACTCAAAATCCATCTAACCCTAGCCTCCACCTCTATATAAGCAACCCCACCCCTTTGCTTGACATCTATTTGCCACTTTTCTACCTCACCCAAACCCTAGTTCGTGGAGAGCCACCACCAAGGAGGGAGGAGAAGATCCCAAGCAAGAAGAAGAAGACGAGGAAACGAAAGAGGATCAAGACCTCCACCAAGTTTTCGTTCTTCATCACCAATTCATCCCCAAGTTCATCACCAACCCTAGATCACAAAGATCCAAGTGCTACCTCCAAGTTTCTTGATTCATTGGAGTCCTAAACACCTGGTATACCTTCTATTATATTTTCCTTACGTGAATTCAACCCCTAATCTCCGAATTTACGTCGATCTAAAAAACCCTAATCTGCTGATCTCGCAAAGCGCGGACTTGTCCGGTCCCTAGCGGACTAGTCCGGTCTTCCAGGCTAAATTGTGTTGAATTAATTCCAGAAACTAACCTAATCAACTCCAAACCTGTATAAACTTGTTAAAATCTATTAGAACTAGTTATTGATCATTAGAAGCAATCTAATGACAAGTTCTACCTTGCATTTGCATCAATCATGCATGTCATGACATATTGAGTAATATTTATGTACTCTTTGATTGTGTTTCTTGTCTTGTATGTTTATTGTGTGGATTAGACGGATTTGCGCTAGAGAGTGCCGTGGAGGATCTACAGCACCAAGAGTTTGAAGAAGTTGACCCTAATCAACAGCAAGAGCAAGGCAAGTGTCCTTGAAGCATATTGATCCTGTTCTAAAATAAATGTTTTGTTTGCAAAATTGCGTGCTTGTGTCAATTTGATGGGAATCCTATGGTAGGAAGTTTACTAGCTTTGTTTAACCACCCTTGTCACCTGGAATACATGGTAGAGAGTCGGGAAGGGTTTTTACCTTTTGCATCGCTTAATTAATTAGGTTGGGAAAACAACTATACCACTTAACTTAATTATACATTTATGAGAATTGATTAACATGAACTGGTTAATATGATATGGTAATGGGTGATCTAAGCAAGCCTAGTATGTGGATGGGTTGGATGTTATGTTGGTATGCTTGCTCTAGATCTAAGGACCGGTTCATGCGAGAATAAGCCAGGACTACAGTGCCACCACGAGGCCAAGTATGGGTGCGGCGTAGCTGATTAATTAGGGCTTTGCCAGTGCTATTTGGACCACTAAGGATGCTCGGGGAAGGGGTAGTCGGATTGGGTTTGTTGATGATTGGTGGGACTACCCTGGGATCTGAATGGCTCAAGAGGGGGCCCTTGGTTGAAGATGTGCTCTGTAGGAGACATCACCACCAGTGAAACCTCGGTGGGGTCTAAATAGGCTAGTAATCCCTTTGTAAAGGCTATTTTGTGATCTCTTGGCCACACACCGACGGAAGTGTGAGACGGCATAATAGAGGTTCTAGTCATCGAAAGGTGATGAAATCACAAACACGTGGGTAAAGTGGTACAAACTCTGCAGAGTCTCATAAAACTATCATGATAGCCGTGCTCCTGGTTATGAGCACCTGGACAACTTCTATGATTAGAGGGAACTTGGTATTTGGGATGGTTATGGTTGGTATTATGGTTATGTATTATTTTTTGGTATTGAATATAGTCATTAGAAATGGTGAAATCTGGAATTATTGATGATGGTAGTGAATTCAGATTGGTATTATGATATTACTTATGGTTATGATGGGTTTACTTCACATACATATAATATATTGCTTTTCAAATGTTTTAATGTACTTTTCAGCACTTAGCCATTATTATTGTCGTCATTTGAATAAACCACATGTCATACTTTCCACACTTGTTGAGTACGACATGTACTCACTCTTGCAATCCCCCCCCCAATAGTTGCAGGTCAGGATTGGGAGTTTAATGGTAATAATGCGGAGTTCTAGGCCGTGTCTATCGTCAGCTTTGCCTGTGGTGTTATTGGAGCTGCGCTATACCCTATTGCTTATGTTGCCTAGCTGTTAAGTTTGCTTAATTAGTTTATTTCTGTTGCATTAGTTGAACTTGTCATAAAATTTCATTAGAGGTTGTATTTGAGGATAATATGGTTTGTGTAATAAAATTTGGTTAATTAATCTTGTTCTGTGGTAATTATCTGTATATCGTTTGTGATTGCACTCGTGTATGTGTGTTGAACATCCTGAGCACACATATGCGTTAGCTTGGTTCATTTTTCGGAACCGGGCGTCACAGGATTCCACCTCCAGGTGTGAATTACTGTGTTTCCTAGACGCATATTCTGGGTATCATCAAATCAGAATGTCTTGGGAAGATGAAGAGTACTTCCTTCATCACAGTAGATAGATTATATTGTTACACTACCATGCCATTCGGTCTCAAAAATGTTGCTTCAACATTTGTACGAGCTATGTACAAAACTTTTGGAGAGCTTATTAGAGACGTAGTGGAAGTGTACGTTGATGATATCGTCGTCAAGATCAAGAACAAGGAGTCATTCCTTGACACCTTACAAGCTGTCTTCGACAAGTTGCGAGTCAATCGCACGAAGTTGAACCCGGACAAGTGTGTCTTTGGAGTTAGCTCCGGAAAACTTCTCGTTTTCTTGGTGAACCACCGAGGAATAGAAGCAAATCTGGCAAAGATAAAAGCTATTGAAGACATGCGACCACCAGCACGCATCAAGGACATCCAGAAGCTAACTGGATGTCTAGCTGCCCTCAGCCGATTCATCTCAAGACTGGCGGAACGGGCGCTACCCTTTTTCAAGCTATTAAGGAAGTCTGGACCATTCCAATGGTCTGAAGAAGCAGAAAAGGCATTCCAGGAGCTGAAGCAGCTCCTCACCACTCTACCAACCTTGGTAGCTCCGAATCCTGGTGAGCCACTTCTGCTTTACATTTCGACAACTAACGAAGTTGTCAGCATGGTCTTGGCTGCGGAAAGACCAGAACCATCTTCAGTTCAGCAGTCCAGACCCCTTCGAGAGGGTCCAGAGCTACCTAAAGACGAGTCTGGGTCCCAGCTCCAAGACCCAGAACCTCAAGGCGAGACACCGAAGGATCCATCTCCTTCAAATGAAGGAGTCACGCTGCTGAACAAGAAGGTTCGGACCCCTCCGGGAGGGTCCGGATCACTTTAGGAGAAGCTCCGGGTTCCTCCAGCCGGAACTCGGAGGTCCCCGAATAAGGTCCGGACCCCTTCGGGAGGGTCCGGGTTGATGAGGAGGAAGCTCCTGACCCCTTCGGGAGGGTCGGGACAATTCAACGCCTAGTGTACTTCATCAGCGAAGTACTCCATGAAGCCAAGACTCGGTACCTGGAGGTGCATAAGCTGCTCTACGCAGTTCTTATTGCCTCTAGGAAGCTCCGACACTACTTCCAAGCTCACAAGATTTCAGTGGTAACCTCTTATCCATTGCGTGAAATCTTGCATAACCCCAATTCCACTGGGAACATTGCAAAGTGGGCAGCGGAACTAGCCGAGTTCGACCTTGAATTCGTCCCAAGACAAGCGATCAAGAGTCAAGCATTGGCGGACTTCGTGGTGGAATGGACCTCCTCTCCATCAAATCCTGGGGGCCCCGGTGAGCAGAAGTCGGAATCCAAGGTTCCGGTCTTCACTGAGCCTCACTGGACTCTCTACTTTGACGGCTCCATCCAGAAGTAGGGGGCCGGAGCTGGAGTCCTTCTCCTCGCTCCGACCGGGGAGAAGGTTAAATACATGGTGCACCTTGACTTCAAGGCGACCAACAATATGGCAAAGTATGAAGCACTAATTTATGGGCTCAAGGTGGCACTATTTGTGACATCCTGGCTCAAGGCTTAATAGGATTGATAGAATAACTCATACCACCAAGGTATACCTTCTTTTCTGGAAGCCCATGTGCAAAGAAATCTGAGGTTAAGCGTGCTTGACCCGGAGCAATTTGTGGATGGGTTACCGACTGGGAAGTTTTCCTGGGTGCGCATGAGTGAGGACAAAATGCGCAGAAAAGACTAGTGTTGGTCTGTGGGGCTAGTCTGTGATCCTAGAGAGTTGCCAGGAGTAACGACCGCCAGGCCCATAGTGGCTGGGGTGTTACAGAATGGTATCAGAGCCGACCCTCGCGGTTTCACGGGTGTGTACGGGTCAGGTACATGGGTACGTACACATGACGCGTGGGTCCTCTAGGAGGGACACGGTATGGTACGTATGCCAGTACTGAACGTATGGACGTGGCCAAGAGGGGACTTTCCTGGCTTGGGAGTTGACCGACGAGGACGTCGGTCTTCTAAGGGGGGTGGATTGTGACATCCTGGCTCAAGGATTAATAGGATTGATAGAATAACTCATACCACCAAGGTATACCTTCTTTTCCGGAAGCCCATGTGCAAAGAACTCCAAGGTTAAGCATGCTTGACCCAGAGCAATTTGCGGATGGGTTAGCGACCGGGAATTTTTCCTGGGTGCGCACGAGTGAGGACAAAATGCGCAGAAAAGACTAGTGTTGGTATGTGGGGCTAGTTTGTGATCCTAGAGAGCTGCTAGGAGTAACGACCGCCAGGCCCGTAGTGGCTGGGGTGTTACACTATCATATGGTGTCAAGAAGCTATTGGTAAAGGATGATTCACAACTTGTTGTAAAATAAGTCAAAGGTGAATGTTGCTGCAACAATCCTCAACTGGCTGCATACCTACTTGAAGTCCAGAAACTTCAAAAGGACTTCGATGTTTTGGATCTCTGCCATGTCCAGCATCTAAACAATGCTAAAGCCGACGAACTCTCGACAAAAGCATCAACCAGAGCTCCGGCTCCCGACAGAACCTTCATCCGGAGGTTGTCTAAACCTACTGCTCAGCCTGCCGAACTAAGCAAATGGGGCGAGACTAGCACCTCGAAGCTGGCGGTCTCGATGGCCCTGTTACCATGGCGTCCATCAAGGGTCATATGTGCTGCCGGAAGCTCTGAGCAACCCAGCACGCAAAACTCGAATCCTCAAGCTAGCTATGATGCATGGATATCAGAGACCCAGAGCTACTTGAAAGACAATTTCCTTCCTGAAGATAGTGTATCCGCTGACTGGATAGTCAGATTGGCTAAAAGATACACACTAGTAGAAGGGGATCTCTACCGGCGTGGTGCCAACGATGTCCTAATGCGGTGCATTACAAGGGAAGAAGGTTGCGAGCTCCTCGTAGAAATCCATGGAGGCGAGTGTGGGAACCACGCGTCTTCCCGCACGCTGGTCAGTAAAGCCTTCCAGCATGGTTTTTACTGGCCTACAGCACTCCAGGATGCAACTGAGCTGGTGAAGAAATGTGAAGCATGCCAGTTCCATGCGAAGCAAATCCACACACCAGCTCGGCCTCTACAAATGATACCTCCTACATGGACTTTCGCTATGTGGGGGATGGATATCTTGGGACCTTTCCCAAGAGCCATCAAAGGTTACAAGTTCCTGTACTTTGCAATTGACAAGTTCACCAAATGGCCGGAAGCAACTCCAGTTGTGACAATAAACAAGCAATCAGCTATCAACTTCTTGCAGTCTGTAGTATGCAGATTTGGAGTCCCAAACAAAATCATCACTGACAATAGGACCCAATTCACAAGCTCTGCATTCCAAGGATATTGCGAAGACCTCGGCATTCAGGTCAGCTACGCTTCTGTAGCTCACCCGGCAAGCAATGGCCAAGCTGGGAGAGCAAATGCAGAAATCGTAAAAGGTCTCAAGACGTGCACATATGAGCGCGTGAAAAAACATGGAGCCAACAGGATCAAAGAGCTTCCGCCCACCCTGTGGGCCAACAGGACAACTCCAAACCGGTCAACTGGAGAGGCACCCTTCTTCCTGGTGTACAGAGCTGAAGCAGTCCTTCCTCCAAAAATCACCTTGGGGTCGCTCCGGGTTCAGAACTTCGACGATGCCGCGCAGGACTAGCTCCGGCGTGAAGACCTTGACCTTCTTTAAGAGGGAAGGTGCCGAGCAACTATTCAGAATGCCTGATACCGCCAGGCTCTTCGGCGCTATCACCAAAGGCATGTTCACAGCCGACAGCTCGAGGAAGGTGATCTGGTGCTATGGAGAATACAATCCAGAGAAGGGTTAAACAAACTCTCCCCCAGCTGGGAAGGACCCTTCCGAGTGATCAAAGTATCCCGTCCCGGATGCGTTCGCTTGGCAACCGAGGATGGGACACCGCTCCCAAATCCTTGGAACATTGAGCACCTCCGTAAGTTCTACGCTTAATATCACGGAGGTGAGTCTGTAGTTACATGTGATGTATGTTATAGAGTCATTGTACAGAGTCGGGTAGCTCCTCCGGGAGAACAGCCGGACCTTCCTCGGAAGGACCGTAAAGTTCAAGCGACACTTGTCACAGTCTCAGAACTAAAAAGTGTAGCTAGCTACCCAGGATCAAACAAGAAATGAAACACACTTAGCTTGGTTTTGTACTCTAAGAGTGTACTTGTTTCCCCTGTACCCCGGACCTATAATGAAAGACATTATTGTGTGAAAACAGACTCCACGAGCATTTATTTTGTACAGGCTCAATATTTTTTATTTTTCTCTTTCTTGTCTATAACAAAGTTGTGCAATTCTTAAGAAACTTTAGCTCGACCAATTCATATACAATTCGAGTTGCATTGTCAATTCTTCCGGGTCTAAACATTGTTAATGGTCTAGTCGTCTGAATGCCGCCAAGCCAATCTAGGTTCGAAGTGTGCTATCGACATAGCCTGGTCCTGCACCCTAAGTACGCCACTCTACCTACACCCCGGCAGGCCGAAGTAAGGCGAGTCCAGAAACGATCGGACCTAGAGAAAACAAGTCAGTGCACTTGATTGTATTTAGAATCGTATTCGACCTAAAAATTTATCGAGAATAGTAAGCCGCAATTGAGTTATTGTGACACCCGGTTCCGAAACTGAACCAAGTGAATGCATATGTGTGCTAAGGATGTTCAACACACATACACGAGTGCATTCAAATAAGAGTATACAGAAAATTACCACAGGACAAGATAAATTATCAAATTTTATTGCACAAACCATATTATCCTCGAATACAAATTCTAATGAATATTAATGACAAGTTCAACTAATGCAGCGGAAATAAACTAAATAAGCAAACTAAATAGCTAGACAGCATAAGCAATAGGGTATAGCGCAGCTCCAATCAACACCACAGGCAAAGTTGACGGTAGACACGGCCTAGAACTCCATATTATCGCCATTAAACTCCCAATCCTGACCTGCAACTGTTGGTGGGGAACTGCAAGAGTGAGTACATGTCGTACTCAGCAAGTGTGGAAAGTATGACATGTGGCTCATTCAAATGACGACAATAATAATGGCTAAGTGCTGAAAAGTACAGTAAGACCATTTGGAAAAGCAATGTATTACATGTATGTGAAGTAAACCCATCATAATCATAAGTAATATCATAATACCAGTCTGAATTCACTACCATCATCAATAATTCCAGATTTCACCATTTGCCAATAACCATATTCAATACCAGAAATTAATCCATAACCAACCATAACCATTACCAAACCATAACCATCCCAATACCAAGTTCCCTCTAATCATGGAAGTTGTTCAGGTGCTCATAACCGGGAGCACAGCTATCATGATAGTTTTATTAGACTCTGCAGAGTTTGTACCGCTTTACCCACGTGTTCGTGATTTCATCACCTTTCAGTGACTAAGAACCTCCCTTGCCCATGACTGTGACACCCGGTTCCAAATATGAACCAAGCGTAACGCATATGTGTGCCCAGGAAGTTCATCACACATATACGATTGCATCACAAACGATATACAGAATTTAACCACGTCTTAACTATTAAATAAGTACTTTATTACAATAATCCAATAGTTCACAAATGATAAAACTCTAAATAATGCAGCGGAAAATAAACTAAGCAGCACGACTCCAATCCACAGGCAATTGATGGCGTTACGCAACCTAGTACTCCGTGTGATCCTCAGGGTACTCCCAATTGTCTCCAGTAGCTGTTTGGGGGGGGGGGGGGGGTTGCAAGGGTGAAATTCAAGTCCAGTTGCTCAATACTGATTACCCAAACTTCCAAAAGCTGGTTGACAAGGCTATTGTGGTTGAGAACAAGATTCGTGAGATGGAGCAGGACAACAAGAGGAAGATGCCACATCATGGACCGCAGCAAGGAAGCAATGTTCGCCCCCGCTATGCACCACCTACTACACCACACTACAACCCATCTGCTCCTGCATACTGCGCTGCTTATCCGCCCCGCCCAAATCAGCCACCGCAGCAACGCCCCGCCATGCAAGCGCCTCGCTATCCTGTGCCACCTGCGCCGCGTCCTAACATGGCGGCAAATGCTCAAAACCAGCTGCGCCCAAACTTCCCTAATGCTGCGGGCGGTAAGACATGCTATGTGTGTGGAGAGCCCGGGCACTTTGCAAGTCAATGCCCCAGAAGAAACTATGGATCTATGAACAATGCACCAAGGCCAAATCACCCACGACCAAATGGAGGAGCACCACAAGGCAACCGTGGACAGCAGAACTTTGCTCGTGGCAATGTGAATCATGTCTCTAGTGAGGAAGCCCAGCAAGCTGATGACGTCGTGATTGGTATGTTTCTTGCCAACTCCAACCCCGCGACTATTTTATTTGATTCGGGAGCATCTCATTCATTCATCTCGTCAAAGTATGTTGCCAAGTACAATTTGCCTATATCTCATATGAAGCAAACTATGCTAGTAAGTTCTCCTGGCGGAGAGATGAGGACAAATATAGTATGTCCGAAAGTAAGCATTAAAATAAGGGGGGTAGACTTTCTCGCAAACCTCATAGTCTTGGACTCCCAAGGAATAGACATAATACTTTGAATGGACTGGCTGAGCAAGTATAATGGAGTCATTCAATGTGCCGAGAGGATTGTGCAGTTGACAAGTGAACATGGTACACGCATCAAAGTTGAGGCAACCCAACCTGCAAGAGATAAAGTGATGCTGAATCACATGGAAGGAGTGACATTGGAAAGCATTCTGATCGTTTGCGAGTCTCCCGGCCACAACCGACTCGGTTCCCTGGATCGACCGCCGGCTATAAATACGTAAGCCTCCGTAGGTTTTTTTCCCTATCGCAGAGAAAACGTCGCCGCCTTCCAGAAACGCAGCCGGTACAAAAAAAAAGCACCAGAGGTTGCGCCACAGGGAAGAAAAAGAAGAAAAAGGAGGGGAAGAAGAGGAGGAAAAAGAGGAGGGCGCCGCCGTCCGCCGGAGATCGTCGTCGCCATCGCGTCGCCGACGTCGTGCCGCCGGAGGACCCTGCGCATCTACTTCGTCTACGCATCGTCCCCATCCCGCGATCATCGAAGCCATCGCATCTACGGTAGGATTCGTTTTTCCAATGCGAATTTTAGCGACGTATTAGATCTAATAGACGTAAATTGATTTTAGTTGCACCATAATTTTATTTTCAGCAGCATTAATTCTCGCTAAAACCCCGTAAACTCGTATGAACACGTATGAACTAGTTGCATCTAATTAATAAACAACATTAGTTAATTAATAATTGAACCTTGCATGCATGCATATCATCGCATGTTGATTAATGTGTGTGCATCATGTTGATTGTATATGTATTTTCTTGTATGTGTGATCACGAGTAGAGGGAAGTGCTCAAGAGATCGTGTACGAAGATTTTCAGAATCAAGACTTCGAAGCGCTTGAGCAACCCTATCCGTCGGAGCAAGGCAAGTGTCCTTGAAGCATATTGATCCTATTTTTAAAATAAATGTTTTGTTTGCAAAACTGCATGCTTGTGTCAATTTGATGGGAATCCTATGGTAGGAAGTTTACTAGATTTGTTTAACCACCCTTGTCACCTGGAATATATGGTAGAGAGTCGGGAAGGGCTTTTTACCTTTTTGCTTCGCTTAATTAATTGGGATGGAAAAACAACACTTCACATTTAATTATGCATCAATGATATTCTGGTTAATGTGAACTGGTCAATACGATGGGTGATCTAAGCAAGCCTGGTATGTGAATGGGTTGGATGTTATGGTGGTTTGCTTGCTTTAGATCTAAGGACCGGTTCATGCGAGAATAAGCCAGGACAACAGTGCCACCACAAGGCCAAGTATGGGTGCGGCGTAGCTGAATAATTAGGAGCGCTGCTAGTATTGTATGGACCATTGGATGGCGCGGGGAATGGGAGTCGAGGAGGATTGCCCTGGGATCCGCATGGCACACGAGGGAGCCCGTGGGTGGGAGAATAGAGATTCAAGCCTGCCGGTGAAACCTTAGTGGGCCTGTACATACTAGTAGTCCCTTTTGAAAGGCTATTTTGTGATCTCTTGGCCACATACCTACGGAAGTGTGAGATGGCATAATGGAGGCTTCTTAGTCACCGAAAGGTGATGAAATCACGAACATGTGGGTAAAGTGGTACAACCTCTGCAGAGTGTTAAAAACTATCATGATAGCCGTGCTCCCGGTTATGAGCGCCTGGATGACCTACATGATTAGAGTTGGATTTGGAATTTTGGGATGGTTGGTTTATGGTTATGCGTCGGTAATGGTTATGGATGGTTTTTGGCTTATGGTTATGGATATGAATTTGAGTTATGGTATCTGGACATGGATAATGATGATGTTGGCATTAATTGGATATGGTTTATATTTTGTTAATATGATGGTTATGACGGGATTGTTTCACATAGACATAGTATAATGCTTTTTAAATGTTTTACTGTACTTTTTAGCACTTAGCCATTATTATTGTCGTCATTTGAATCAGCCACATGTCATACTTTCCACACTTGCTGAGTACGACATGTACTCACTCTTGCAATCCCCCCCCAATAGTTGCAGGTCAGGATTGTGAGTTTAATGGCGATAATGCGGAGTTCTAGGCCGTGTCTACCGTCAACTTTGCCTGTGGTGTTATTGGAGCTGTGCTATCCCTTTTGCTTAGTTTGCTTAGTTGCTTACTTAGTTTATTTCCGCTGCATTAGTTGAACTTGTCATTAATATTCATTAGAGCTTGTATTCGAGGATATAATGAATTATGTAATAAGAGTACTTATTTAATAATTTGAGCTGTGGTAATTATCTGTTTATCATTTGTGAATCACTCGTGTATGTGTGTTGAACATCCTAGGCACACATATGTGTTAGCTTGGTTCATTTTCGAAACCGGGCGTCACAGATTGATATCAGAGCCGCGTTGACCGTAGGACGCAAGCCTAGGTAGAATGGACACTCTAGAGCACTTAGGAACACTCTTATAATCTGCTATTTTCAAAAATTCTTGCTGCTGTTCTGTTCCCTTATTTTCAGCCGCAAAAAGTATTGATCGCTGCTGCGTTTTTGATAAAATTTTGAGAAGTGAGCAATATTAAGTGCTGCTGTTTTGCTGCTTAAATTTTCGCGAAAAAAGTGTGTTTTGCTGCTGTTATGTGTGGGTAAAATTATTGTGTTGGCTGCTGCATTTTTTCTCTCTATTTTTTTGTTCTTTTGGAACCGCTGCACCGCTCTTTTTCCGCCATTTTAGCTGCTGCAATTTTCAGATTTGTATTCCGTTATTTTTTTCTCTAATGTATTCTCGTTTTCTGTAGATGGCCCGCACCAAGACGACCCCCCGTAAGTCGACCGGTGGACTTGTGCCCCCGCGTAGGTTGGCCAGTCGCTCCTCGTCCATCGACCCCCGTCACCCCGTGGTGATCCGTTCTGACGGCAGGGCCGCAGGACAACTGCGACATCGTCTACGTGCCCTACTCTGTGAGGCTGGCTACTGTCACCACAGCCTCTCGCTCTCCTACCACACCACTGGAGTGCAGCGCCCCGGCAGGAAGGAGTGGAGCTGCAAGATCTATATCTACTATGATGATGAGTTGGTGAAGACCCACAGCAATCCTACTTGGAGGAGCTCCCGCCGATCTGCGGAGCAGGATGCTAGCTGGGAAGCAGCCACCTTTTGGAGTCACGCCCGCCGTTTCCGTCTGGAGGACACGGTGCACGCCTTCGTTCCGTAGCGTCCCAGTGGCACTGCGAGCTTCGTCTCCAGGCATGTGGAGGGACCCCTGGACCTCCGGCAGTCTCGTCAGACTGTTGATGACGTGGCCCAGCTCAGTGCCCGACTTCAGAGGGTGCAGCAGGAGATTCAGGATGGACGTGACCTCGCCCAGTGCCACGAGGCGATAATCAGGAGGTATCGTCGGATCACCGACGAGGACCCAGACGACTACGCGTCTGACACCCCGACGTGGACCCCAGACTCTCCAGACCGTCGCAACGGTCAGCGTGAGTCGTCTTCTGAGGAGTCCTCTGACGAGGAGCCTTCCAGTGTGGCATATGCCGCACCACCGCCGCCTGCTGCCTCACCACCACAGGACCCCGAGGACCTCGAGGACCCCGACGACGACGACGATGACGAGGACCCGGAGGAGTTTCCGCTTGAAGACGAGTAGTCCTCGACCTATGCCACGACTCAAGGATAGGCACACCCCCATTAGTTAAATAAGAGCGACGTAGACGTACTTGTGTGACCTTGAGTTATGTTACTTCTTTTAGGATTTTTGTCAATTTTGTTTGGTGCTTGTTTGAGTGCTTGTGTGCTTAGTAGAGAGTTGTGGGATGCTTTGGCACTTGTCCACATCCTCATATAGGTCTATATTAATAAGGGATTATTTAGTGTCACATACCTTGATGCATATAGTCAGGACGTTTCTTTCCAAATTCTAAATCCTTCTGTCCCCACCCTTCTTTCGCCAACAGATGGTGAGAACTCGTAACCAGAGGGATGCCAACGATGAGGATGAGCGCAATGAAGTACCTCAGAACAACCAGGGACATGCTCATGGAGCTATCAATATTGAACAACTGTTAGCTATGCAGAACCAGCTCATGCAGACCATGATACAGACAATGGGACAGCTGCAAGCTGGCAACAACAATCAGCCTCATATACCGCCACCGCCACCACCCCAGCCACACCACAACCGTTTGGGAGAGTTCATGAGGACCAGACCGCCTACCTTTGCACAAGCCACAGACCCAATGGAAGCTGATGATTGGCTGAAGTCCGTTGAGAAGAAACTTGCTATTGTCGAGTGCACTGATAGGGAGAAGGTTCTCTTTGCATCACATCAACTAGTTGGAGCAGCCGCTGACTGGTGGGAAGCTCTTTGCAACACTCATGATAATCAGGAGGCAATCACTTGGGATGAGTTTAAGCAGAGTTTCCGTTCCCACTATGTACCTGAAGGAGTTATGATACTAAGAAGACAAGACTTTGAAAATCTCAGGCAAGGAAGGATGAGCGTGAGTGAGTATCTCAACAAATTCACTCAATTATCAAGATATGCTCCAGAAGATAACAAAACTGATAATAGGAAGCAGTATCTGTTTATGAGGGGTCTCAACAATGAAATTCAAGTCCAGTTGCTCAATACTGATTACCCAAACTTCCAAAAGCTAGTTGACAAGGCTATTGTGGTTGAGAACAAGATTCGTGAGATGGAGCAGGACAACAAGAGGAAGATGCCACATCATGGACCGCAGCAAGGAAGCAATGTTCGCCCCCGCTGTGCACCACCTACTACACCACACTACAACCCATCTGCTCCTGCAAACCGCGCTGCTTATCCGCCCCGCCCAAATCAGCCATCGCAGCAACGCCCCGCCATGCAAGCGCCTCGCTATCCTGTGCCACCTGCGCCGCATCCTAACATGGCGGCAAATGCTCAAAACCAGCTGCGCCCAAACTTCCCTAATGCTGCGGGCGGTAAGACATGCTATGTGTGTGGAGAGCCCGGGCACTTTGCAAGTCAATGCCCCAGAAGAAACTATGGATCTATGAACAATGCACCAAGGCCAAATCACCCACGACCAAATGGAGGAGCACCACAAGGCAACCGTGGACAGCAGAATTTTGCTCGTGGCAATGTGAATCATGTCTCTACTGAGGAAGCCCAGCAAGCTGATGACGTCGTGATTGGTATGTTTCTCGCCAACTCCAACCCCGCGATTATTTTATTTGATTCGGGAGCATCTCATTCATTCATCTCGTCAAAGTATGTTGCCAAGTACAATTTTCCTATATCTCATATGAAGCAAACTATGCTAGTAAGTTCTCCTGGCGTAGAGATGAGGACAAATATAGTATGTCCGAAAGTAAGCATTAAAATAAGGGGGGTAGACTTTCTCACAAACCTCATAGTCTTGGACTCCCAAGGAATAGACATAATACTTGGAATGGACTGGCTGAGCAAGTATAATGGAGTCAATCAATGTGCCGAGAGGATTGTGCAGTTGACAAGTGAACATGGTACACGCATCAAAGTTGAGGCAGTCCAACCTGCAAGAGAGAAAGCAATGCTGAATCACATGGAAGGAGTGACATTAGAAAGCATTCTGATCGTTCGCGAGTCTCCCGGCCGCAACCGACTCGGTTCCCTGGATCGACCGCCGGCTATAAATACGTAAGCCTCCGTAGGTTTTTTTCCCTATCGCAGAGAAAACGCCGCCGCCTTCCAGAAACGCCGCCGGTACAAAAAAAAGCACCAGAGGCTGCGCCACAGGGAAGAAAAAGAAGAAAAAGGAGGGGAAGAAGAGGGAAAAGGAGGAGGGCGCCGCCGTCCGCCGGAGATCATCGTCGCCATCGCGTCGCCGTCGTCGTGCTGCCGGAGGACCCTGCGCATCTACTTCATCTACGCATCGTCCCCATCCCGCGATCATCGAAGCCATCGCATCTACGGTAGGATTCGTTTTTCCAATCGAATTTTAGCGACGTATTAGATCTAATAGACGTAAATTGATTTTAGTTGCACCATAATTTTATTTTCAGCAGCATTAATTCTCACTAAAACCCCCGTAAACTCGTATGAACACGTATGAACTAGTTGCATCTAATTAATAAACAACAGTAGTTAATTAATAATTGAACCTTGCATGCATGCATATCATCGCATGTTGATTAATGTGTGTGCATCATGTTGATTGTATATGTATTTTATTGTATGTGTGATCACGAGTAGATGGAAGTGCTCAAGAGATCGTGTACGAGGATTTTCAGAATCAAGACTTCGAAGCGCTTGAGCAACCCTATCCGCCGGAGCAAGGCAAGTGTCCTTGAAGCATATTGATCCTATTTTTAAAATAAATGTTTTGTTTGCAAAACTGCATGCTTGTGTCAATTTGATGGGAATCCTATGGTGGGAAGTTTACTAGATTAGTTTAACCGCCCTTGTCACCTGGAATATATGGTAGAGAGTCGGGAAGGGCTTTTTACCTTTTTGCTTCGCTTAATTAATTGGGATGGAAAAACAACACTACACATTTAATTATGCATCAATGATATTCTAGTTAATGTGAACTGGTCAATACGATGGGTGATCTAAGCAAGCCTGGTATGTGAATGGGTTGGATGTTATGGTGGTTTGCTTGCTTTAGATCTAAGGACCGGTTCATGCGAGAATAAGCCAAGACAACAGTGCCACCACAAGGCCAAGTATGGGTGCGGCATAGCTGAATAATTAGGAGCGCTGCTAGTATTGTATGGACCATTGGATGGCGCGGGGAATGGGAGTCGATGAGGATTGCCCTGGGATCCGCATGGCACACGAGGGGGCCCGTGGGTGGGAGAATAGAGATTCAATCCTGCCGGTGAAACCTTAGTGGGCTCGTACATACTAGTAGTCCCTTTTGAAAGGCTATTTTGTGATCTCTTGGCCACACACCTACGGAAGTGTGAGATGGCATAATGGAGGCTTCTTAGTCACCGAAAGGTGATGAAATCACGAACATGTGGGTAAAATGGTATAACCTCTGCAGAGTGTTAAAAACTATCATGATAGCCGTGCTCCCGGTTATGAGCACATGGATGACCTACATGATTAGAGTTGGATTTGGAATTTTGGGATGGTTGGTTTATGGTTATGCGTCGGTAATGGTTATGGATGGTTTTTGGCTTATGGTTATGGATATGAATTTGAGTTATGGTATCTGGACATGGATAATGATGATGTTGGCATTAATTGGATATGGTTTATATTTTGTTAATATGATGGTTATGATGGGATTGTTTCACATAGACATAGTATAATGCTTTTCAAATGTTTTACTGTACTTTTCAGCACTTAGCCATTATTATTGTCGTCATTTGAATCAGCCACATGTCATACTTTCCACACTTGCTGAGTACGACATGTACTCACTCTTGCAATCCCCCCCCCAACAGTTGCAGGTCAGGATTGTGAGTTTAATGGCGATAATGCGGAGTTCTAGGCCGTGTCTACCGTCAACTTTGCCTGTGGTGTTATTGGAGCTGCGCTATCCCTTTTGCTTAGTTTGCTTAGTTGCTTACTTAGTTTATTTATGCTGCATTAGTTGAACTTGTTATTAATATTCATTAGAGCTTGTATTCGAGGATATAATGAATTATGTAATAAGAGTACTTATTTAATAATTTGAGTTGTGGTAATTATCTATTTATCATTTGTCAATCACTCGTGTATGTGTGTTGAACATCCTGGGCACACATATGCGTTAGCTTGGTTCATTTTCGAAACCGGGCGTCACAATGACCCCTCGGCCACATTACACACTTCTGTTGTTGTGTGGCCAAGAGATCACAAAATAGCCTTTACAAATAGATTACTAGCCTATTTAGACCCCACTGAGGTTTCACCGGTGGCGATGCCTCCAACTGAGCACATCTTCAACCAAGGGCCCCCTCTTGAGCCATTCGGATCCCAGGGTAGTCCCACCAATCATCAACAAAACCAATCCGACTACCCCTTCCCCGAGCATCCTTAATGGTCAGAATAGCACTGGCAAAGCCCTAATTAATCAGCTACGCCGCACCCATACTTGGCCACGTGGTGGCACTGTAGTCCTGGCTTATTCTCGCATGAACCGGTCCTTAAATCTAAAGCAAGCAAACCACCATAACATCCAACCCATCCACATACCAGGCTTGCTTAGATCACCCATTAACATATCATATTAACCAGTTCATGTTAATCAAATCTCATAAATGTATAATTAAGTTAAGTGGTATAGTTGTTTTCCCATCCCAATTAATAAAGCGATGCAAAAGGTAAAAAGCCCATCCCAACTCTCTACCATAATTCCAGGTGACAAGGATGGTTAAACAACACTAGTAAACTTCCTACCATAGGATTCCCATCAATTTGACACAAGCATGCAGTTTGCAAATAAAACATTTATTTTAAAACAGGATCAATATGCTTCAAGGACACTTGCCTTGCTCTTGCGGTTGATTAGGGTCAAAGCCTTCAAACTCTTGGTGTTGTAGATCCTCCGTGGCACTCTCTAGTGCAAAACCATCTAATCCTCACAATAAACATACAAACAAGAAACACAATCAAAGAGTGCACAAATATTACTCAATATGACATGACATGTATGATTTATGCAAATGCAAGGTAGAACTTGTTAATAGATTGCTTTTAATGATCACTAACTAGTTCTAATAGATTTTAACAAGTTTATACAGGTTTGGATTTGATTAGATATACTTTTAGAATCAATGCAACACAATTTAGTCAGCAAAATCAGACTAGTCTGCGGAAGGCCGTACTAGTCCGCACTTCGCAGAACTAGTGAACTAGGGTTTTCTAGATCGACGTAAATTTGGAGATTTGGGGTCGAATTTACGTAAGGAAAAGAGAATAGAAGGTATAATAGGTGTTTAGAACTCCAATGAATGAAGGGACTTGGATGTAACACTTGGATCTTGATGATCTAGGGTTGGGGATGAACTTGGAGGTGAATCGGTGATGAAGAACGAAAGCTTGATGGAGATCTTGATCCTCTTTCGTTTCCTCCTCTTCTTCTTCTTTCTTGGGATCTCCTCCTCCCTCCTTGATGGTGGATCTCCATGAACTAGGGTTTGGGTGGGGTGGAAAAGTGGCAAATAGATGCCAAGCCAAGGGGTGGGGTTGTTTATATAGAGGTGGAGGCTAGGGTTAGAGGGATTTCGAGTTTGAGAGGAGTAGAGGCTGGTTTAGGGTCCCACATGGGCTCTAAAAGAGTTAGGCACGACGTCCCTAGGCCCACTTAACATGAAACCCAAGAAACAAGTCATAAAACAAAAGATCAACTCGGAGTTGCGAAATATCGGACAAGTCCGGAAAGGACCGGACTAGTCCGAAGTCGTCCAGAGAGAAAATCGGACAAGTCTGGCAAAAAATCAGACAAGTCCGACTTTAGTCAGAGAGGAAATCAGACAAGTCTGCTGGAACATCGGACTAGTCCGAAAAAGTCCAGGGACTTAGCAAATTTTCAAGGATTCTTGGAATATCGGACTAGTCCGCACAAAATCGGACAAGTCCGAAAGTTTCCAGAGGCAAAATCGGAATACTCCGTAGCAAAAACGGACAAGTCCGTTTTTAGTCAGAGAGAAATCGGACTAGTCCTCAGTAAAATCGGACTAGTCCGCACTTTCCTGCATTTAAGTGCAGTTTTGTTCCAAATCAATTTTAAATGCTCCAAATCAATTTTAAACTCGTTCCTCTTGTTGTGGGTTAATGTTAATGTATATGAGTGTATGCAAGGCATGATGCATGAAAATACGGTGTTACAAACCTACCCCCCTTAAAATGAATCTCGCCCTCGAGATTCGACGCGGAAGAGAAGAGATAGGGAAATTCCTTCTTGAGATCATCCTCCAATTCCCACGTTGCTTCTTTTTCTGTGTGGTGCTTCCATTGAACTTTACACCATCGAATCACCTTGTTCCTTGTGACTCTCTCCTTGGTTTCCAAGATCTTAACCGGTTGCTCGGCATAAGTCAAATCTTCCTCTAGTTCCAATTCTTCCATTGGCACTTGTTCTTCCGGTACTCTCAAGCACTTCTTGAGCTGGGAAACATAAAAGACATCATGGACATCCGGAAGATGATCTGGCATCTCCAACTTATACGCTATTTCTCCTCTTTTGTCCAAAATCTTGAATGGTCCAATATAACGAGGTGCGAGCTAGCCTCTTATGTTAAACCTCTTATGACCTCTCATCGGCGACACCTTGAGGTAAACAAAATCTCTCACTTCGAAGGCTAATTTCCTTCTCCTATTGTCCGCACATCCCTTTTGTCTTGATTGGGAAGCCCTCAAGTTTTCACGAATTATTTGGACTTGATTTTCGGCTTCTTGCAACACATCTGAACCAAATACTTGAGTTTCTCCTGCCCCATTCTAGAACAAAGGTGTCCTACACTTCCTCCCATAAAACGCTTCATATGGCGACATTTTCAAGCTTGCTTGGTAACTATTGTTGTATGAGAATTTCGCGTGTGGCAAGCTTTTGTCCCAACTTTTCCCATGCTTCAAAGCACAAGCTCTTAGCATGTCCTCTAAAATCTGATTGGTTCTCTCGGTTTGTCCATCCTTTTGAGGGTGATATGCTGAACTAAAATTCAACCTTGTTCCTAATGCTTCATGCAATTTCTGCCAAAATCTGGAGGTAAATTGAGAACCTCTGTCCGAGACTATCTTCTTCGATACTCCGTGTCGACACACAATATGCTCCACGTATATTTCGGCCAATTGTGTAGTTGTATATTTGGTCTTCACAGGGACAAAATGAGCTGACTTGGTTAAACGATCCACAATTATCCAAATTGATTCATACCTAGACTGAGTATGTGGTAACACAACTATGAAGTCCATTCCAATTTCTTCCCACTTCCATTCTAGGATCTTTAATGGTTGCAATAATCAGCTGGCCTTTGATGTTCCACCTTGACTCGTTAACACACATCACACAATGCCACATATTCAGCTATGTCCTTTTTCATGCTATCCCACCAATAGCAAGTCTTCAAGTCTTTGTACATTTTCGTGCAACCGAGGTGGATCGAGTATGGCGAGTCATGTGCCTCCTTTAGTATTGTCTCCCGAATATGATTCACATTGGGAATAACAATCCTTTTTCCGAGCCATAGGGTACCATGTTCATCCTCATCAAATCTGAATTCTCTCCCTTCTTCGGTCCTTTCCTTGATTTCCTTGATCTCCTCATCCGCGGCCTGTGCTTCTCGAATTTCTTGCTCCAGGGTTGGGTTTAACTCCATCATCTCCATCTCATTTACAAATCCAAGGTTCAACCGTTCAACCTCCTTACATAACTCGGATGGTAACTCTCGTACTGTGAGTTGATGACTTACTCCTTTTCTACTCAAAGCATCGGCCACTACATTAGCTTTCCCCGGATGATAGTTGATCCCCAAATCATAATCTTTGATGAGCTCCAACCATCTTCGTTGCCTCAAATTCAGATCTGTTTGTGTGAAAATATATTTAAGACTCTTGTGATCCGTATAAATTTCACACCTATGTCCAAGAATATAGTGCGTCCAAAGCTTCAATGCGTGTACCGCGACCGCGAGTTCTAAATCGTGCGTGGGGTAATTCTACTCATGTTTCTTCAATTGTCTTGATGCATAGGTGACCACTTGACCTTCTTGCATCAATACACATCCAAGTCCTTGTCTCGATGCGTCGCAATAAATATCAAAACTCTTGCTCACATCTGGCAATACCAAAATTGGGTCTGTTGTCAACCTCTTCTTAAACTCAAAACTATTTTGACAAGCTTGAGTCCATTGGAAAGCTTTTCCCTTCATTAGCAATTCTATCATTGGTCTGGCTATCTTGGAAAAGTCCTTGATGAACCTACGGCAATATCCAGCCATCCCAAGAAAACTCCTTATTTCCTTTACGTTTTGCGGTGGTTCCCACTTCAACACGTCTCTCACTTTTCCGGGGTCAACCGATACTCCTCCTCCTGAGATGATATGACCCAAAAACGACACCTCTTTCAACCAAAACTGACACTTGTTGAACTTGGCGTACAATTGATGCTCCCTCAATTTCTGCAATGTGAGCCTCAAGTGTTCCTCATGTTCTTTCTCATCCTTCGAGTAGATCATAATGTCATCAATAAACACCACAACGAATCTATCCAAGTACTCCATGAAGACCTTATTCATGAGGTACATAAAGTACGCAGGTGCGTTGGTCAATCCAAAGGACATCACGGTGTACTCATAAGATCCATACCGCGTCCTAAAAGCTGTCTTGGGTATGTCCGATGGTCTAATCTTCATTTGAAAATATCCCGACCTCAAATCAATCTTAGAGAAGACACAAGCACCCTTCATCTGATCAAACAAGTCTTCTATGTGTGGCAAGGTGTACTTGTTCTTGATTGTTACCTCGTTGAGAGCTCGGTGATCCACACACATCCTTTGGGTTCCATCCTTCTTGTCCACAAACAGCACGGGCGCTCCCCAAGGTGAAGAACTAGGTCAAATAAAACCTTTCTCTAGTTGCTCTTGAATTTGTTTCTTGAGCTCCGCTAATTCCATAGGAGGCATCGTATACGACCTCTTAGCTATAGGTGCAGTTCCAGGTATTAAATCAATAACAAACTCAATGTCTCGATCAAGTGGCATACCTAGCAACTCATCTGGAAAAACATCCAAAAATTCACACACCACCGGAATCTCCTCAATTGCGGCACCGTCCATATGATTCAGCTCCAATTGCTTCGGTGTGGTTTGAGATGCTTCAAATTCTACGGTGATCCCTTCCTCATTGGTCAACTTCACCGTCTTCGTGGCACACTCAATAACTCCATTGTGCTTCCTCAACCAGTCCATACCAAGTATAATGTCCAATCCTTGAGAATCCAAAACAATGAGGTTGGCAGAGAAGTCTACCCCCTTATTCTAAGGCTTACTTTTGGACATACTATATTTGTCCTCATCTCTCCTCCATGAGACTTAACCAATAGAGTAAACTTCATATGAGAGATAGGCAAACTATACTTGGCAACATACTTTGATGCAATGAATGAATGCGATGCTCCGGAATCAAATAACATAGTCGCGGGGTTGGAGATGGCAAGAAACATACCAATGACCACGTTATCCGCTTGTTGAGCATCCTCTGTGGAGACATGGTTCACATTGCCACGAGCAAAATTCTGTTGTCCATGGTTCCCTTGTGGCTGTCCTCCATTGGGTCTTGGGTTTTGCCTCGGTGCATTACTTCCTTGACCAAGGCCTGACTTAGGACATTGATGCGCAAAGTGTATAGCTTCTTCACAAGTATAGCACTTCTTAACTCCACCAGAATTATTGGGATGAGCATGGTTTTGAGCATTGGCACCAGGAAAGTTAGCATGAGGTGCATAAGACATTGGAGGCCTAGGTGCTTGCATGACAGGGTGCTGCTGCACAAACTGAGTTGGGCACGGTGCAAATCCAGGGCGTTGAGCAGGAATAGAAGAGCTGTAATATGGCGCATTAGGTGGTGCAAGGCGAGGGCGCACATTACTCCCTTATTGTTGTCCTTGATATGGAGCCTTCCTCTTGTTGTCTTGTTCCATCTCATGGACCTTGTTCTCAGCCACAATTGCTTTGTCCACAAGCTTCTGAAAGTTGGCATAATCACAGTTGAGCAATTGTACTTGGATCTCATTGTTCAAGCCCCTCATGAATAAGTATTGTTTCCGGCTGTCCCAGCTCACATCTTCAGACACATACCTTGAAAGTTGAGTGAATTTATTGAGATATTCACTCACGCTTGATCTTCCTTGCCTCAAGTTCTCAAATTCTTGACTCTTCAAAATCATAACACCTTCTGACACATAATGAGAACGGAAACTCTCCTTGAATTCCGCCCAGGTAATCCTCTATTGATTCTCATGAGCATTGCAATAAGCATCCCACCAATCCGCAGCTGCTCCAATGAGTTGACGAGAAGCAAATAGCACCTTCTCCCGGTCACTGCATTGGACAATAGCAAGTTTCTTCTCCACGGACTTGAGCCAATCATCGGCGTCCATAGGGTCAGCAGCTTGAGCAAAGGTTGGCGGCCTAGTCCTCATAAACTCTCCCAATCGGTTATGAGGAGGCGGGGGTGGCGGCGGAGGCATGTGAAGCTGATTGTTGATGTTACTGCCAGCCTACAGTTGTCCCATAGTTTGTATCATGATCTGCATGAGCTAGTTTTGCATAGCCAATAGCTGCTTAATGTTGATAGCTCCCTGAGTAGATCCTTGTCCAATGTTGCTCTGAGGTACTCCATGGTTCTCCTCCTCATCATTGTCATCCCTCTGGTTGCGAGTCCTCACCATCTGAAGAAAAGCAATAGTTAAGAATTAGAAAACGTCCCCAACTATATGCATCAAGGGATATGAAACTAGACAACTAACTAGCCTACGTGGACATGGTAATGCTAAAGCACCCCAAAATCCTCTATTAAGCACACAAGCAACCAATATATATAGCAAACAACAAGCCAACAAAATCAAATCGATTCCTGAGTGCTCCTATGTTCTCTAAAGTGTCCATTCTATCTAGGTTGCGTCCTACGGTCAACATGTGGCTCTGATATCAAGTTGTGACACTCGGTTCCGAAACGGAACCAAGTGAATGCATATGTGTGCCCAGGATGTTCAACACACATACACGAGTGCATTCACAAAAGAGTATACAGAAAATTACCACATAACAAGATTAATTATCAAATTTTATTGCATAAACCATATTATCCTCGAATACAAACTCTAATGAATATTAATGACAAGTTCAACTAATGCAGCGGAAATAAACTAAATAAGCAAACTAAACAGCTAGGCAGCATAAGCAATAGGGTATAGCGCAGCTCCAATCAACACCACAGGAAAAGCTGACGGTAGACACGGCTTAGAACTCCGCATTATCGCCATTAAACTCCCAATCCTAAGCTGCAACTGTTGGGGGGAATTGCAAGAGTGAGTACATGTCATACTCAGCAAGTGTGGAAAGTATGACATGTGGCTGATTCAAATGACGACAATAATAATGGCTAAGTGCTGAAAAGTATAGTAAAACCATTTGGAAAAGCAATGTATTACATGTATGTGAAGTAAACCCAACATAATTATAAGTAATATCATAATACCAGTCTGAATTCACTACCATCATCAATAATTCCAGATTTCACCATTTGCCAATAACCATATTCAATACCAGAAATTAATCTATAACCAACCATAACCATTACCAAACCATAACCATCCCAATACTAAGTTCCCTCTAATCATGGAAGTTGTTCAAGTGCTCATAACCGGGAGCATGGCTATCATGATAGTTTTATTAGACTCTGCAGAGTTTGTACCGCTTTACCCACGTGTTTGTGATTTCACCACCTTTCGGTGAATAAGAACCTCCCTTATGCCCATGACCCGTGGGTCACATTACTCACTTCCGTTGGTGTGTGGCCAAGAGATCACAAAATAGCCTTTACAAAGGGATTACTAGCCTATTTAGACCCCACTGAGGTTTCACCGGTGGCGATGCCTCCAACTGAGCACATCTTCAACCAAGGGCCCCCTCTTGAGCCATTCGGATCCCAGGGTAGTCCCACCAATCATCAACAAACCCAATCCGACTACCCCTTCCCCGAGCATCCTTAATGTTCCAAATAGTACTGGCAAAGCCCTAATTAATCAGCTATGCCGCACCCATACTTGACCTCGTGGTGGCACTGTAGTCCTGGCTTATTCTCGCATGAATCGGTCCTTAGATCTAAAGAAAGCAAACCACCATAACATCCAACCCATCCACATACCAGGCTTGCTTAGATCACCCATTACCATATCATATTAACCAGTTCATGTTAATAAAATCTCATAAATTTATAATTAAGTTAAGTGGTATAGTTGTTTTCCCATCCCAATTAATTAAGAGATGCAAAAGGTAAAAAGCCCATCCCAACTCTCTACCATAATTCCAGGTGACAATGGTGGTTAAACAATGCTAGTAAACTTCCTACCATAGGATTTCCATCAATTTGACACAAGCATGCAGTTTGCAAACAAAACATTTATTTTAAAACAGGATCAATATGCTTCAAGGACACTTGCCTTGCTCTTGCGGTGATTAGGGTCAAAGCCTTCAAACTCTTGGTGCTGTAGATCCTCTGCGGCACTCTCTAGCGCAAAACTGTCTAATCCGAACAATAAACATACAAACAAGAAACACAATCAAAGAGTGCACAAATATTACTCAATATAACATGACATGCATGATTTATGCAAATGCAAGGTAGAACTTGTTAATAGATTGCTTTTAATGATCATTAACTAGTTCTAATAGATTTTAACAAGTTTATACAGGTTTGGATTTGATTATATCTACTTTTAGAATCAATTCAACACAATTTAGTCAGCAAAATAGTACTAGTCTGCAGAAGACCGGACTAGTCCGCACTTCGCAGAACTAGCGAACTAGGGTTTTCTAGATCGACGTAAATTTGGAGATTTGGGGTCGAATTTACGTAAGGAAAAGAGAATAGAAAGTATACCAGGTGTTTAGAACTCCAGTGAATGAAGGGACTTGGAGGTAACACTTGGATCTTGATGATCTAGGGTTGGGGATGAACTTGGAGGTGAATCGGTGATGAAGAACGAAAGCCTGATGGAGATCTTGATCCTCTTTCGTTTCCTCCTCTTCTCCTTATTGCTTGGGATCTCCTCCTCCCTCCTTGATGGTGGCTCGGAGTTACAAAACAAGTCGTAAAACAAAAGATCAACTCGGAGTCACGAAATATCGGACAAGTCCGGAAAGGACCGGACTAGTCTGAAGTCATCCAGAGAGAAAATCGGACAAGTGTGGCAAAAAATTGGACAAGTTTGACTTTAGTCAGAGAGGAAATCAGACAAGTCCACTGGAACACCGGACTAGTCCGGAAAAGTCCAGGGACTTAGTAAATTTTCAAGGATTCATGGAATATAGGACTAGTTCGCACAAATTGAACAAGTCTGGAAGTTTCCATAGGCAAAATCGGACTAGTCTGCAGCAAAAACGGACAAGTCCGTTTTTAGTCAGAGAGAAATCGGACTAGTCCTTAGTAAAATCGGACTAGTCCACACTTTCCTGCATTTTAAGTGCGGTTTTGTTCCAAATCAATTTTAAATGCTCCAAATCAATTTTAAACTTGTTCCTCTTGTTGTGGGTTAATGTTAAACATGTATATGAGTGTATGCAAGGCATGATGCATGAGAATGAGGGTGTTACAGTTATAGATAGGAAATGGATTTTACTATTTTTCTTGACTTCAGTGTGTAAGAAAAATAAAGATCTCATGATGGTGGTTAATGAAGCCGGAGCTACCAAAGCTCTGACATCCCCTAAGGTGGCTTGTTGTCGATGTTTCAAACATTGATAGCGAGCGTCGCTGGAGCTACTAAGTTCTGGTAAAGCCAGGGGGCCAGCTGTCAACGTGAAGAAAAGATGGTGGGAAGACTCCACAGTGGGGTCTGCTGTCGACGCACCACGTGTTGACAGTGGTCGCTACCGGAGCTACCAAGCTCTGACAACCCCAGAGGACTTGCTATCAACGCTCTACGTGTTGATGGAGACTGCTGCCAGAGCTACTAAGATCCGACAACCTCAGTGGGCCTCTACTATCGAAGACTTTGGACCTACGCTCTACAAGTTCAAAGCACGCAAGTCTTCAACAACTGTTACATCCTCTTGGTACATGTTCACAATCAAATTGTGTACATCTACCAGGGGGCCAAGTGAGACAAAGATGTTGAAGACAAAAAATGAAATTCATAAAAACTTGGATTTCATTCATCTGGAGACAAGAGATTACAAAATTGGAGAAAAAGAATAGAGGATACAAGTGGGAGCTACAAAGAGATAGTCCTAGACCCTATGGAAGAACGAGGCAACCTTCTGGGCAACCTCCGACATGTTGGCTTGGGCGACTTCTCCCTCTCCGTTGATGGGGCCTTCAAGCACCGGGTCCAGTGGGAACTAAGGGTCCCGGCTTGTGTAGAACGTCAGCATGTATTCTGCGATGTTCTTCGCTAGGGATTGTCCCTCGGTTTCCAGCTGGTCCGCGATGACATCGCCCATCTCGGTGAGCTTTTTGCCTGCCGAACTCAACACCAGCAACATCTGGTCCAGCTCCAGCTCCGGATCATCCAGACGCACGTGACTAAAACCCATCAGCGTCAGCGCGTCGTTGGCTTTGCCCAAGAAGTCCCAAACTTTTTGGGACTCCGCAGCCCTTGAGCCTCGCATCTCCTCCAAGTATCTTCTGGTCGCCGCAGGCTCCGAATTCTCCCGGGCAAGGCGCTCAACCTCTTTGGCGTTCTGCTGAATCTTTTCAGCAACCTTCCTTTTGAGTTTACTGAGCTCCTCCTCCCGGAGTTGGATCTTGTTCCGGCGGTCGACTAGGTCCTTCTCCTGGCCCCGCACTTTCTTCTCCCGGGCAGCGATTTCATCCTCCCTCTTGTGGAGGTCCTGTCCTTGCTTCCAGACCTTCTTCTCCTCCTTCTCGCAGTGCTCCTCCAGCTTCTCCCGCAACTCCAGGAGTTTTTGCTCTTCATCTTCGAGCTTTCTCTCCTGCTCCTCAAGAGCCTCCCGGTGCTTGACGAGGCTGTCGTGGATGGCGTCGAGCTTCTCTTGGCGATCACTCGCTGCATTATTAGCAGCTACGTCCTATTCGTAGATGGCCCGGGACTAGTTGTCAAGGGATCGCGTCATGCTTCCCTCTCGTCCAGCAGCTGGCCCCAGTACTCCATCCGGGCCTTCTCCTTCTTCACCCACTCCCTTTCGTCAGCCAGCCTGGTTTGCGCCAGCTTGGTCTCGAATTGGAACTGGTTGCGCCACCTCCTAAGGGTTTGGCGCTCCTCCTCGAGGGCCTTGTTGTCGTGGAAGAAGGCCAGCTGCACTTGACGAAGGCTGGAGCAGGCGTTGTCGATAGACAACGATAGAGGGATCGGCTCCGGACCTGCTGGGGTCCTCTCCACTGGGTCCAGCGGGTTCTCCATAACAAAAATCGGGTCCCACTCTACAAGAGAGGTCCCCTGGGCTTCCACGGCACTAGGGCCGCCTCCGGGATAGCCTCGGTCGCCGCCGAGGAAGGTCCTGCAACAGAAGTTTCGACCGCCGGAAGTTGGCTCCGAAGGTCCCGCCGCTAGGTCATCAACAACTGGTCCCTCGGGCGGGGGGGGGCGGCAACTTCATCTTGGCACCCTGGCTCACGCGCGGGCACCTCTGGGACCACCACCTTCAAGGCAGGCATTAAAGGTTCGGTCGGAGCTGAAGCCACTTCCGGCTCCGACGCTGGCGCCTCCTCCACCGCCGGCTCAGGCGCTGACACTTCGACCGTCATGGGCTCGGGCGCCGGTGCTTCTGCACCAACCGGCTCAAGCGCCAGAACTTCTTCGACGACTGGCACAAGTGTCAGAACTTCATCAACCATCGGCTCTACCGCCGAGGCTTCATCAACACCCGGCTCTATCGGTGGGGCTTCATCAACCACCGGCTCCGCTGCCGGGGCTTCAACAACATTCGTCTCTAGGGCCAGGACTGCAGCTACCTCCGGCTCTGAGGCCGGAGCGTCAGTCATCTCAGCATCCAAACACGGAGCTTAACCTCCAGGGCTGGTGCCGTTGGTACATCTTCATTCCTGTGGTTTGGCGCTACCACGGGAGCTTCTAGGGATGAGTCGAGGTCCAGGACCACGACAGCCGGCGCCGGAGCTATCGCAGCCTCAGCCACCTCTTGAGGCGGCGCTGGGATTGGAGCCGGAGCCTCCGCCTGCATAGCCTCAGCTGCTGTTGCAGGAACCAGAGCTTCAGTCCCTTTCTTGGGCACTCTGTGGATGAAGTACGGAGAAACTTAAAACGTAGTTACAACAAAAAACAATCAACTGAGGTAAAAAATCAAACTTACCTTGGAAGGCTTCCACTCCATCTAGCGTGAAACCTCTTCCCTGGACGCTCAGGGCTGGACCCTGTCGCCACTGGCGTGGTAGCTCCGAAGGTTCCCTAGAGCTTGCTGCTACTGTCAACGTCATCCTTCTTGAGGCCCCCCTCGACCGGGAAGGACCTCCGGACCCAGAGCCTTCAGCTGGCCCTGGTATCGGAGCCACATGGCCGGAGCTAGCATCCTGGGGAGATGCCGATGCTGGAGTGGTTGCCGCCGTTGAAGACCTTCCCCTCTGGGGAGAAGGAGCCGCTGCAGAAGGAGCAGGCCTGACAGACCTCCCGTCACAGTGCTTTAGCTTTCTCTTACAGCTTGAAGGCTCGGCCAATTCTTTGCCCTTGCCCACGACTTCAACTCTCTGTCTCAGGGCGGAAGGAGGACCACCCTCAGAAGTTCCGGGGATCGCCAACCCGGTGGTCGAAAGCCTCTCAACTACACCGAGGTCGTCAAGCACCGGCATCTTTCGTCGGAGCTCCCTGCTGAACTCCGCCTCCATGTTCAGAGGGAGGAAAGCTGCCAGCCTCCATGTTCACGATACAATTGAAAAACTTCACCCTTCCAATGACAAGGGGGCCCGGGGCCACCCCGGTGATCAAGCCGAGGTCCTTACCCCAGGCGAACGATTGTCATCATGAAAGGCGGGAAGCCCGAGGGCGGTGGCCTGACAGGGCGCACGGAACCGATACGGTTTTTGTATCGGGAACCGGCGACCTTCAATTGCGTGAGATCCGCACGTTCAGATCTCACCTGCCGCATCCTGGATATGCCACGCGGCGATGGTTTAACTGAGAACTACTGCCAACGGCACATCAGAAGACCCTTGAAGACACGGCTCAAAAACTGAAAGATGGACCCACCTCCGGCAGAACGACTTCATCCTAAAGGTCTCTCCCAGAGGTGGGCCCAGGGGGCCACTGTCGGTACCCAGCGTACCATATACCCCTTGGGACTGCAAAAAGACCAAAGGAACTTCACCTGTCTGAGTGGAAGACCTGCGAAGGCCCCACGTGTCATACGAGACCGGACCTGCCTCCCATCTATGGTTAGTCCCGGTGCTGCCACGTGTATACTGCAACCGGAGCTATGTCCCACACATGGGAAAGCTCCGGGCTAAATACCAGTGTGGCACCGTCCGGACCTAACCCCCGACAGAGGGAAGCTCTGCTCCTGACACGTGTACAACTGCACCGGACCTTCCCGTCCCAGGCAGCAAGCTCCGGAGCTGCCACGTATTCAGCCGCCAGACCTTCAACTTCAACGAGCAAGACAGGAGGACCCCCAACGGCTCGGACCTTCAAGGGGCAATCAAAGACTTCAAGACCCGATTAAGTGTCATTAATACCATATTAATGACACACGATCGGAGAGTCCTTAATACCAGTAACGGCACTGTCAAGGCTCGTTACCACACTATTAAGGGTAATTAACCTCATTAATTGTGTATTAAGCATCAATAACCGCCAGGGCCACATGTCGGGCCAGGCTAGCGATGTAACGACCAGTCCTTATACTATAAAAGGATTGGTCGAGCGATACACAGGCTCTCTCTCTCTCGACTCTGAGACCTCTTCCATACTCAGCTCTGACACACCTTCACAAGTGCTCAGACGCTCAATACAATAACTACACACCCCGTGGAGTAGGGTATTACGCTTAGGCGGCCCAAACCACGTAAATCATCGTGTCAATTTGCCATCGTGCTCTGAATCTTTGCATGCCCAATACCAACTACAAACTCCGCGGGCTACCAATGGTAGTATCGGGAGAATTGCCGGAACCATACTCCGACATGGTCATTAGATTTGAATATATACATAAAAGTTCCTGATGAAATTCATGTACCGAATAGAAATGTAAATCGCAATATGTATTGTGTAAAACTTGTCAAATCCTTGTATGGATTAAAACAATCAGGAAGGATGTGCACAACAGACTAAAATAATTCCTTCTAAACAAAGGATATTCAAATGACGATGATTGTCCATGTGTATTCATTAGAAAAACAATTACTAGTTTTTGCATAATATCAATATATGTTGATGATCTAAATATTATTGGTCATGAAAAGGAAATAAATGAAGCACGCAATCATCTTAAAAAAGAATTCGAAATGAAAGATTTGGGTAGAACCAAATTTTGTTTAGGATTACAAATTGAAGATCTTCAGAAGGGTATCCTTTTGCATCAGTCTGCTTATGCCAAGAAAGTATTGGAAAATTCAATATGGACAAAACATACTCTCAAAGGACTCTAATGATAGTTCGCGCCTTGGAAAAAGATAAAGATCTGTTTAGATCGAAACAAGAAGATGAACAGGTTTTGGGAGCAGAATACCCATATCTTAGTGCTATTGGTTTATTAATGTATCTAGCAGATAATACAAGACTCGACATTGTGTTTGCGGTAAATTATTTTGCTATACACAGTGTAGCACCAACAATGCATCATTATAAATGCATTAAAAATATCTTAAGATATTTAAGTGGCATAATAGATCTTGGTTTATTCTTCCAAAGAAATCAAGAATCTGATATAGTTGGACATATTGATGTCGACTATTTATCTAATCTACATAATGGTAGATTACAAATTGGATTTGTGTTTTGACGCAATGGGAATGCTATATCATGGAAGTCTTTAAAACAGAATTTAATAGCAACATTGACTAATCACTCGGAAAATATTGCATTATACGAGGCATCAAGAGAGTGTGTCTGGTTACGCAGAGTGATTAATCATTTAGAAACATCATATGGTATAGGTGCAATAAAGTCACCTACAATTATCTATGAAGATATTGCTGCTTGTGTTGCTCAGATGCAAACGGTATATATAAAGATAAATTATACGAAACATTCTACAAAATTATTTTATCCACATGAGCTCCAAGAGCATGGAGAAATACAAAGTCTTGTAATAATCTTGCAGACTTGTTCACAAAATCATTGCCACTAGCCATATTTGACAAATGTGTCAGACGTTGGAATGAAAAGATTAAAAGATTTGCAAGGTTTAGGGGGTGAACCTCTATGAAGTATCATAATTAAGTCATCACATTATACTCTTTTTTCCTTTATGAGTTTTACAGAATTTCTTATTGAAAGGTTTTTAACGAGGCAATGTGCACACAAGTTTTATGTCTGTCTCTTGATTTTTTTTCTCAATAGGTTTTTGAAGGAAACATATAGACATGTATTATATAAAATTTACATAAATGGGCATCAACTATCCAAGAGGGATGTTAAGAATAAATAATTACAATAATGAATAGTTAAGCCCTAATGACGGTTACACTTCTTCCAGGCACGACGGCAGCTATGGCGGCGGTTCCTCTACGAACTGGTGCGACGATGGCGGCGGTTCTATCCCAATCGGGTGCCAGTGTCCATTGAACATATATATAAGAAAGACAATGATTGATGAGAAGTATAAAGAATTTATTTGTCAACTTTCTATTCTACTTTCAGTTCATTTCAACTTCATTTAAAGAATTTGTTATTAAGTGAATATCAATTGATTATTATCCATTTAGTAAATGGGTTGTGAAATGTGCAGCCGAGGTTATATTTTTTTTTTTGCACTTAATATAAAGATTATTTACAGCGCGCATTGAGAATCAATGACTGGTCTCCTCGCAGTATAAGCATGTCAGCATTCTTTAAATTCTATTTGCAGAGAACGAGTTGGGAGAGCAATTGCAACCCACAAAGTTTTATTCTTTCTCTCATATATGAAAGAGCAAGTTTAGTACTCCCTAAGTTTTGATATGGAAAACGCTGATTAGTTCAAAATTGAACTAAATAATATTACTTATTTCGATCAAGGGCTTGCTAATCTTGACATGTGTGGTACAAATTAAAAGAAAAACAATGCCGGAGTAATACCATAGTGAGTAGAGAAGACGAAAGGCCTGTTTGGATTTTTACCATTGTTTATCTTTCCAAAATTTAGTAATGCCGAAACGCGAGTAACATCATTTCGTTGGTAAATAAATGTTTGGTTTGTGACTTTAACAATGCTTGTCACAATTTTTTGTTTGACGTGGGGTCCACTTGTCATTACTTTTATTTTTCATTAAATGTAGTCAACTGATCTTATTTTGTAGATTTAATTACAAGAAGTTCAATAATGCAAACAAAATTTTAATTGGATTTGCAAACCATTTGTCCCGGAATACGTGCAACTAATGAAGTGGTGTCACCTCCTTCTTTCTTTGTTGGCTACGATGGCTGCGAGCGAGTCATTTGCTCGCCAATGGCCAGCTATTTGTACTGAAGTTGTCAAAATTTTGTTCGCATCATTAAAGTTTGGAAATAAACCAAATGGAAACCAAATTACATGAGCAAACTAAAAATTGGTAAGGTTATACTTGGAAACAAACCAAACGGCCCCGAAGTCCTTTCATGTGTCCATAGGAGATGAATCAAATAAAGATGCACGGCGGTGAAGCGAACGGTCCTGTCATTGGATCAATGATGACAAGGCTGTAAGTGCTAAATGGTAAAATTCTTGCCTAGACCGCATTGCACCGCATGTACGGTATGGCTCGAGCTTGTGTCATCATTTAGCACGGTACGGTATGGCTGATAGTGAGGAAACAAGCCCCAATGACCGCAAACACAAGCTACATCTTAGCATATGTAAATTCAAGGATATCAATAAAAAAGTAGCTAAAGTACTTAAAGCAAGTATACTATGAAAATTAAAGTGGAATCACAATTACTAATGGTTTTGAGCATTTTTAGCCATGTCTTTCAACAAATGTTGCATGCATCTTCAACCACTTGAGCCAGTAGATCTTCACTCTTGCTACTATTTTCTTCTTGTTGCTTAACCATTATTTCTGTACTTCATTGCATTCTTCTTTATCCATAAGCCTCTTTTCTTGTTACTCCCAGAATAAGTTGATAGTTTGCATTATTAGGCTTCTCATGACCTGATAAGTCGGTCAAAGTTTGGCAAAGCACTTGCTTGTTCACCATATTGTGGTCCGTCGGTGTCAAAGCCTCTTTGCTTGCCCTTCACTGTTACTACCTTGTATCCAAATCCTCTATATCATGCCATGTCGAAGTTAAGCTTTTGCTTGTATCATCGTGAATGCCAAAATAGAATTCATATTGTCTTCATGTTGTTATTATATGGCAACGACTAGAATGCAATATAAATTATAGTACAATTATGCAATCAACTATTTTATGCATTGAATGTTCATTCTATGGTGTTGCATTTTTTTCACTTAACCCCTTTCACCTCCTCCACCCGAACAGATGGAAGGAGTTAAGTGAAAAAGAGCAGTCACCGTAGAATGAACATCTGCTGATTACACCATAAACTAGATTGCATTCTAGTTGTTGTCTATATTCTTTGCTTCCACATTGACAACCTTCACACTCTTTTGATCACGATTTATTAATGTAAGGACTACTGATACTCCATATAACCATCTCTCTTTACTCCCTTCGGTTTTTAATACACGTCGAGTTAAATTGACAAGAGGATGTACATCATGCGTTGGAGCATCATTTGTCCTACATTAGAAACTGAACGTCAATTAAAAAGGACAATAATCTACATGGAAATCTTAATGACGATATTTCCCATCATCGCAAAAAAGGACATTATTTCCCATGCCCATCCTAGTCGTCCTAGTAATATTATGAGCTCGTCTAGCTTGCCCTTTAGGGTTAATCAAAATATGTGAAGTATATACTACCACCGAATACTCCATTCATAATAAATGTCGTTTCAAACAAACCCACACAACTAAAAATGAACTGCAAATAGGTATCATAACGACAATAATTTAAAACAGAGGAAGCATAATAAATCTTTACTAGAACTGATGAGAAATAGAAATAACTTTGCGAGAAACTCCTCGCTCTCACCAGACTACGTGCAATATCCAGACGGACCAAGCTCTAACCTACAGCTATCTAGTACAAGCTCTCCCCAGCTCTTTTCAGCCGTCTCGTCAACTTCGGTCAACCATTATTGTTTCTGACGACTGTTTTATCCCGTGCAAGCTTTGAGGCCTAACCTGCACAATGCCAAATCAGCTTTCTATTAAAATGTATATTACTGCAACTTCGGAGACGAAACAAAAAATTGAATTAAAATGGGTATAAATAAAACAGCATCTACAAGACAGCGAAAAGCTTACTAAATGTTCTATTTTTCCAATGTACAGCATCACATTAAATCAGGACGCCTGACTCCAGCAACTTTGTCCCACTCGTCGGCGGAGAGCATGTCAGCCATATACTTCTCCTGACCACGCCAGAGAATCTGCCAATCACCCAAGCTTAAGAATATACCAGTTCACACAAAACAAAGACCGCTATGTTTTAACACACTACAATAAAAGGGGCATTCCAGAAAGTCCACACACGCGCACACACGCACGCACACGCGCGCGCGCACACAGTGTTATCTTACAATGCTGCCTGAACAATAAATAACAATTATTTTCTCCTTGACATATGCCAATAACTGAGAATATTATGGCTACAGAATTCAGATTAAGAAAGAATAGTACCTTGTCAATGACCCCAAACTCCTTTGCCTTCAAGGAATCCATGTAAAATGGTCCTCTCATTACTTTATCTATTTTCTCTGGTGGCTGACATAAGAGTTAAGGTTCTGAGTTTTGCCTGAATGTAACGTACAAAGTACAATAAGAAAGATGAAACAAGTTCACATACATTTCCTGTATGCCTTGATAAAAGTTTGACCAAGGTGTTCCTGTTGTGCACGACCTACAAAAGGCAAACAAAGATGTCATTAATTGTGACTATAAAACTAGACTGCTCACCTTTTGCTAAACAATCAAAGCAACCATATGCAACTCTATCACATGTATGAGAACATTGAAATAGGATGCTGTTCAAGAATAGAATGAACTGGGAAATTAGATCATAGGTCATACCTCCTTCGCACGGATGACAACATCAGATGCTTGCATCATCCCATAAGAAGGAATACGTGGTTGCTGAATCAAAGCTGACATGAAAATATAATTCTGATATTAGCAGGAAACAATTAACAAAATTAACAGATTCCCATAAATCCAGCAAACAAGAAAGTTGGCAAGGTACTACCTTTGGCATGAGGAAACATATAGCGTTTCCCTTTCTTTCCTGCTGCAAGGACAAGACAAGCATGACCTGCTGCAGCTCCTATGCAAAGTGTGTGGATCTGCGAGGCAGTAACTTCACGATGAAAACCATAAATACCAAATAGGAAATTTTCAACAAAATTCACTTTGTAGATAATCACATTTATATGCTACAAAATCTTGAAGTTTAAGACATGAATCGTCAGCAAGGACTGACTTTATGACCATTCTCTTATTGAACAAATAAATGCATAAGGAAATGTGAAGATGATTGGTTTCTCTTCAGTGTTTAAAAGCTCCATCCAGTTGAAATAAATTATCAAAAGAACGCACATTAACAATCTCCAACCATAGAACTTTTCAACGAGATTTTAATGACAGAAGTTGATGCCACGAGATTAATATTGAAGTACTGAGCTACAGAAGGAAGGTGTGAAAATATAGCACCTCACTTTTCATTCGCATCATTGCATCATAGATGGCAAAACCTTCACTCTCCATGCCAACCTGATAGTAAAAAAAAAAGATTAAAACAATTTGACTAAAGGATATCATAAAAATGACCTGATGCTAGCGCATAACATCTAGCCTGACATGGATAAATCATATTGAGCAGAGTACATGCTTAATCACAACGTTGTAGAAAACATGACCGCAAGTCATCATTGTAACACAAGCTTACCGGTTCACCATCATCACGGGCTGTCCCTGTCGAGTTTATGTATATATAAACAGGGTCTTTACTGTTCATCCATTCAAGATACATCAACTGAGCAACCACAAGCTCAGTAACTGCTGGCACCAACTAAGAACGCAAAAAGAAAAAAGGAGAAAATCAAGTGGTTATGGCTATTGAAAAAAATCCAATAAATATAGGAGGCTGTACCAAAAAAATAACAAGATAAAACCGCAAGGTATAAATACACCATTTTGTTAAATATCAAACAAAAAATAGTACATGCATATATAAAATATAATTACCCGATATCAAGATCAACAACGTTTAGCGATTGTGCCACAAATATAAAGATTAGATTCATTTTGGAATTTGCCATAAAATGTGGAATCGAGACAATATTCACAAAGAACAAACTAAAGAAACTTTTCCACGGAAAAGTAAGTAAACCGTCATAAGGAACCATCATGCAAAATCATACCGGCATGCCAATGTAAACGATCCGTCCATGAAGAAGCAATGATGGTAAATCTGGAGGAGGCCTTCTAGGTCTGTGTTCACTGTAAGAACTGCTTGAACGTTCCACCTGACAATTACAAAGGATAAGAAGATGCTGTCAGGTAAAATATGCCAGAAATGCCTATGCAAAGATCAAGGAGAGTATGCGCGCTTCAACAGTTTAGAAGTAAACAACAAGCAAATGACAAGCTAAAAACGCAAACATTGATTCACAGTTGTTATATTTGTGTCATTCTGTCAGTTATCGTCTGCGGCTAGAAATACACGAACAAGCACCAGTTTGTAGGGGTCCTTTTTCCCTACTTGCTGACAGCAACATCGTACCATACAAAAGCGGATCCATTACCCACGCCACGCCCGCTAGAGCACGCTAGTCATGAGGCCACTCACCTGCGCGGGCGAGGCCATGAGCTTGGCGTTCTGGAAGATCTCCAGGAACGGGAGGTGGTCCTCTCCGCGGCGCTCGCCACCCGATGCGGCAGCCAGCTGCTCAGGAGAGGCGGCAGCGAGCGTGGACAGGAAAGGGTCTCCCCTGGGGTTGAAGAGCGGCGACGGAGCGCCCGCCGGCCCAGCAGCCGCAGCAGCCCGCGCCACGAGCACCGCGCCGCCCCGAGCCTGCCGGAGCAGGGGCATCGGGAAGGAAGGGGTAGAGGCAGAGGCGGAGAGAGAGGGCGACGGGGTGGGGAGGCGTAGCGAGAGGAAAGCGGAGGCCATGGTGGTGCTCGGCCGCCACGGCGTGCGAGCTCGGTGGAGTGGGAGGCGGAGCCGTGTGGATAGGCTCCCGGTATGAGCGGAGTGGTGTCGTTTCTTTCTCCTGGGCTTTGGAGGGAGATATTTTTGGTGGGCCTATTGTGCTTCATATGGCCCTCCGTATTAGGATATCGACCTTATTTTGACGTAGCTCACGAGACTTTCATCCCAAATTAATTGTCACCCTCTAATTATTTTTTAAACTAGAGACTGATAAGTATTTTGGAATAGAGGAAATACTATTTTGTGCTATTTTCTGCTTGCTATATATAGAGGTAGCATAAACCCGAAACAGAATAACGAATTCAAAAATTTCAGAACCCGAATCCGAAAATCGAAACCCACAATTATTTTTTGTTCACAAAACCCGATTATATTTCATGTATGGAAACACTCAATTCTGTGCAACGTGGGCCCAATAACATGATTTCCGCGGCCCAGCACCCACAAAGAGGTAAACCCTTCCGTGCCTTCAGCTGGGAATGACAATGGGTAAAATATTCACAAATAGTGTCTTTAAATACCCGTACTCATTGGATGAAAACCGAACATGTATTCGATCTATTACCCGCAACGAATACAAGTATACGTTACCCGCAGATATTTTTACCCACGAGTGCCAATTAGCCGAAGCATTACATACAAATTACATATTACTGCAATTCAATTTCATCATTGTAACGCATAAAAACATGTTCAACACATAACTTCCATAAAAGATACATTCCCATCATTCAATAAAGGCAACGACTGGTGTGCAATCTTGCATCTGGTGCAATCTTGCAATCATGCGCTCACAACTTTTGGATTCTCATCATACGGTAACTACATTTTTACACATAAATCCCTCTATCCGCCCACAAGTTGGTGGATGAATTTATGTGTAAAAGTGCAGTTATTGTAGGATGATAATCCAAAGGTTGAAAGCATATAATTACAGGATTGCACTAGATGCTAGATTGCACAACAGTAGTTGCCTTAAATAAATCTTTGTTCATATATTTTATTCAAAAATGACAAAAAATTGCTAGATCTGAAATATTCAAGAATCAATGCCCATAAAAAATTAGTTTTTTCCATATGATAATAGAAATTTGGTCTCTTATTAACCACTGCACAAATATTTATATAATATTACATGAAATCCACGTGATTATTCGGGTTTGGGTATGCAAATATGAGTATCACTTTTTTCTCATCCGATAAGAACTATCCATTGTTATATCTGTTACCCAAATCTATACCCACAGGTACAAAATCCCATCCAAATTCGTATCCGTTGGTCAGATATCCTCGGATATACGGAAAATGGATATCCATTGCCATCTCTACCTCCACCCACGCTCGCCCCTCCCTCCCCTGACCGAGGACCACATCGCTTCCCACACCTCTAGTCATGCTTGGTCCCCTGTCTCTCGAGGACCATCCGGCTAGAGACTATTCCACGACACCACTTCCACCCGACGCTTTGCCTCCCTGCGTCCTCTTCCTCCCTCCCTGCACCAGCGTCCGTTGCGGTGTTACCACCTTCTATCTCTCTAACCCACCTCTAACCACTCTGGTGCACCCATTTTTCTCTCTTTGCTTAGATCTCAGTCTAGCCCTGCTCTAAATCTTTCTGTTTCTTGGTTTTCCTAACGGGAAGTTCTTGCCTTCCTTTTCTGTGTGTGTGCAAGATATCGACACTATTCTTATAGTCAAGCTATGGGATACTAATCAATTATCAAGACAGGGGTAAGTTGATACTATGAGTAGTGTGACACACACCTAAGCAATCTATTTTAAAAGGTAAATGGGTCCTAATAGAGATTAGACTAAGAGTTAGGGAGTTGCTCCTACAATGCTTAAAAGGAAGGCAATGGAGTAAAGTAGACACTATTTTATGGTCAAGCTATGGGATACTAATCAATTATCAAGACAGGGGTAAATTGATACTATGGGTAGTGTGACACACACCTAAGCAATCTATTTTAAAAGGTAAATGAGTCCTAACGGAGATTAGACTAAGAGTTAGGAAGTTGCTCCTACAATGCTTCTAATAAACATATACATAACCTAGATACTAACGAGCATGTCAATGGTGAATACGTATGCTAAATTGTTCAACATATCGGGCGCGGGTTTACCACTGGCAATATTAGAATGACTCTCTCCAAGAGCCTGTGGCATAGCCTAACGTGGAGGATTACAAAAAACAGATAGGATTGTCACTACCTACTGCCTACCTCTTCAATCTGTGGCTCTACAAGACATAAAACGCTACTTAACTACTCTAGCACCATGCTAGCATATTAAGTAAATACCTTAGAAGCCATGACACAAGCCATCCTAAGGCAATGAACTAAACCATCGTTGAACCAATGTTGATACATAGCATAAATTATTCATATTAACATGATCATATCATAACTAATTAGACTATAGTGGGGATTGCAGTGTTTATGATGATAAATTAAGAGTGATATGACATAAAGACTACTCCTACCACATACATGGAATCCACAATCAAACAAGAAACGCTTCATCTAAATATATGAATAAAAAAAGACTAAAGATAATATCTTTATTATGCATAAAGTCACAAATATAAGAAAAGATACATGAGTCATATCTTTTCCAACTTGGACTTGGGACTAGAGGCTCTCCTCTCTATAGCCTAACTCCACTAAAGACAAAGAGAACTTGTATACAATATAATATTGATCAAGTGGTGTGTGTGTGTGTGAAGTGAGGGTAGGGGTCCTATTTATAGGTAGAGAAGGGTCACTTCGTGCTACCAAATGCGCGCGAATCAGTCATCACTAACTTCTTCAAGCCGGAGGAGCCAACACGTGGCGATCGACCGAGTTTGGCGCTAGGACCAAGTTGGCCGACTAGGGGGGCCGACTGACCCTGTCTTTGCACTGTTTCACGTGTGCTTTCTCCAGGTCACTGCTAGGTGGGTCCCATCCCTTGATATGGGTGCTACACCGTTGGATGGTCTCGGATTCTTCTGTTTGTGGACCATTTGATTCATGTACCACCACATGTCAGCGCTTGATTGGCTGGGATGATATTTTATAGGATTGCTCCTCCTCTTTTACCTCATTTCCTGCAATAATTCCCTGCATGCACTATTTCTCCAAGGACAAGTGTAAATAGGTTAAATAGAAAGGTGATGTGTGCAATAAATGATACTTCTTTCACATAATTGAGTTATATTAACAGGTGAAATTGGTATATAACAGCCGTCAACATTAAGTCAATATTTTTATAAAATGTTAAATATGTTATTTATTGAATCTGGTCTAAAAATATGAAAGATGCCATTTCAATATGTTGAATATAGTTTGTTGAGCAACCTTAGGTCAACTACCTTATATTTAGGTCCTGTTTGGATCATAGGAATGAAAATAGAGGAATGGGAAAAAACACAATAATAAAGAAAATGTAGGAATTGGAAACATGAAATAACCACATGAATTTAAAACAGAGGATTGAGAATTTCATGTGTTTAGAATGTAGGAATAGAAACATAGGATGAAAAATGACAGTTAAGTAAAATCTTGAAGCTATAGTTTAATTATATGAGTTAACATGACATTAGTAACAAGTATGATTCAATTAAATTAATTAACTCATGAGCTAAATGGATATGGGCCAACTTGTAAATCCCACATTTGAAAAAAAAACAAGAATGTAGAAATGTGGACTTGAAAATTTAAAATATTGAATTAGAAAGTCAAACTCAAAGGAATCATACTAACTAATAAATGATTCCCAAAATATGAACTTTAAAAACTTTATAAATAGTTTGAGAATATGATTAGTGTATGAGTGAAATTAAGTATAAAAATAATCAAGTTTAATAAGATTCAATGTGTTCATCATGGGAAATGAGATTCGATCCTCAACAATTTCTCGCGATATCTTCTTACGAAGTTTTGTTAGGGCATCTATAACAGCCTCTGGTTTAGGTGGACAACCCGACAAGTAGACATCCACAGGAATTAACTTATCAACTCCTCGAACCATAGGTCCTACTTCTTTCGGGTTTTAAATGTGATTCAAAATCCAAAGGCCTAGGGCATTGTTATTTAAATCAAATACACATGGGCGAAATAATCAAGCTGAAATTTAAATTATGGAATCTCTCTTTTGTTCAAAAGTTTGGTTCAACATAAGAGATTTTGAATTCAAACCAAAATCTAAATTTTAAACATAATCTAGGCCAAGAATCTAATGGGCAGCCAAACAAATGCTATTAAGGTTGTGTCTATGTTAGGTGGGACCCATATGGCAGGGACTCAAAACAGTTGCCGGCTTCCCTGTTTCACATGAGAGTGACACCACACCTCATGCAGGACAGGCACCTGCTTGCTTGCCGATGGCCTCTCTCTGCTCTTATCTCTTCTCTCTGTTTCTTCTCATCACACGAAGGTGAAACCCTAGCTGCATCTCGCTTCCCACCTTCCTATCACATAAGCACACACTCTGTTCGTGCTTCACTGCCGTACCCGTTCACTGTGTCGCTGAGTTGCTGCTGCTGCCTGCAGTTCCAGCCGAGGCCTTGCTGCGCTGCGCAAGGGCATCCTCATCCTCCCCGGTTGCTAGCAAGTGGTGTCTTCTTTAAAAGTGCATCTAGGCACCCTCCGTGTGGGTTTTGGTTGATTAATGACATGAATATTAAAAAGCTAATGTTTTGATTGAGATAAGTGCACATCAAAGTAGTTGGTGCATCCCTCAAGTTAAAAAGGAACAAGACGACGTGAAGACTGATAGTTTGTAGGTTTTTATTTTTATTGAGTCTAGGAAATGCTGCAATATCAAGAGAGACACAAAGTTTGCTTGCAACACTGAATCCTAAAGCTCAATCTCAGGGTAAAAACAAACTAAAATTAACTTAGTGAAATTCACTGGAAAACCCGGACTTGTCCTGCTTTAGGGCGGACATGTCCGGGTCCCAGATTTTTCCAGGTTATACCACGGACTTCATCACTCTGTATAGTCTGGGACAGCTATCTAAAACCCAAAGTTGTCTAGCCCCACTCCAGACATGTCTCCCGGATTTTTTCGGGTTGCACATCGGGCATAAGTTCTCTGTATAGAACTTATGCTGCCCTAGGAACCACGGACATGTTCGGGATAAACCCAGATATGTTCGACCCCTTGACTTATCCGCATTTCACTACGAACATTGACACTCTGTTTAAAACATGGTTTAACCTAGGAGGTTCAGACAAGTTCGGACCCTGTCGTGGACATGTCCGGGAATTCAAATTTGACCATTTGAAAATAGTGAGTTGGCCGGTGAAAGTGCATCTAGGCATCCCCGTGGGTTTTGGATGATTGATGATGACAAATTAAGAGGATAATAAGCTCAATTTATCTTAAACACGGGTGTGATAATTGAAATGAAAGAAAATCCCTCAAAAAGGAAAAGATTAAAACGGGCGTCGAAGACTCAAGTATAGAAATTAGAGTTTCCTATGTGTTGAGTTTAGACTAGCCTTCTATGTGTGAGGGTGTGTGTATCAAGTGCAATGAGATCATAGAAGAGGGATCAAAGTAGTGGTTGAGATAAAAAATAAGTGAGAAGCCTTGTTGAGAGTATTCCTAGGAGTCCAGACTTGTCTGGGCCTCAGGAACGGACTAGTCCGGGTTGTCCAGAGTAGTCCATTTTTGACCGAACTAAGAGATTCTGTGTGAGTTCAAAATTGTCTGTTATGGGACAGACTAGTATGTTCTACACTTGGTGAGAATTTTTGGAGCTAATTCCCGAGAGACCGGACTTGTCCGCCACACAGGTCGGACTAGTCCGGACGTCCCAGAGTAGTCCATTTTTGGTCGGACTAAAGGTTTATGTTGTACTTCGGACTTGTCTGTTGTGGGGCGGACTAGTTCGTGGTATTAAGGGAGAAGGGGTTTTTGCGGCTAAGTTGTGTTGGCCAAACTTGTCCGCCCATGTGGCCGGACTAGTCCAGTGAGTCCAGACGTGCAAGTTTTTAGGCGGATCAAGACATTCCGTTTGAGTTTAGATTAGTTCGTTGCTGGCTGGACTAGTCCAGTGTGCCAAGACTGTTTGAAATTCAAATGTTAGAGGGTACGTCACCCTCTGTAGAGTGTGACGTAGTGTGATTTCAGTAGGCCAGACTAGTCCGAGGTCCTGACCGGACTAGTCGGCACATTCAATGCAGGCAACGGTTAGATTTTTGTACCCCTATAAAAAGGGATCCCCCGACCTCTAACTGAGTACTTGTGAATCCTAGCGCCACCACAAGTTTCCTTGAGCCATCCTAAGCCTTCTACTCTTCCTACTTGCCCTCTAGAACCAAATCTTGAGGAGATTAGGGTTTGGGAAGGGGAGAGAAGGAATATCGTCTTGCTTTGGCTCTCGGTTTGATCCCTTGCACTGGTGTTGCATTTTGTAGCTTGTGGCTATTGAGCTTTGTGTGCTTATTGCTGTAAATTATTTGTGGGAGCCTCAACTTGTGAGAAGCCCCAAGAACTTGGTGATTACCCTTGTGATTAGTGGAAACCAAGCCGACCTGTTGTGGTGGCTTGGTGAGATTAGGGTCAAGTGAGACCCAGTCTTTTTGTGGACTTGTCAACATGGATGTAGGCTTCTTTGTGAAGCTAAACCACGTGATAAATCGTGTCTCGCTTGTTGCTTTACATTTCACTATTCACTAGAATTGCTTTTAGGGTTCATATCGTTTTTTATATTATTCTTTATTGAAATCTTGCAACCGATTTGCTCTCACTTGTTAATCTACGTTCTATTGGGTTGCTAGACATTGTATCTATCTTACGTCAAACTAAATCCGCAAATAACTTGTAGAAATCAAGTTTTTGGGTTTTCCCTGTGTACTACACGGACTAGTCCGACCCTGACCAGACTAGTCCGACCTCAGAGTTTTAATCTTGTTTGATTAAGCAATTTCAGGTCATATTGCCTATTCACCCCCCTCTAGGCGACTTTCAATTGGTATCAGAGCAGGTCTCTCCATCAAGAGTCTAACCACTCAGAGAGAAGATGGCTGGAAGGGGTGAAAATGAGGTCCCAGTGATCGTTGACGGTGATGACAAGACGAAGAACGTCGATGTGCTCCAAGATGATCCAAATCACGATGAAGAAGTACGCCAACTCAAGGCACGACTTCGTGAGAAGCTAGGTCTTCCCAAGGAGGAGACAAAGGCGATCAATGCAATCAACAAAGATAATGGGAGTGGTTCACAAGACTACTCCCAATATCCTTACAATTATGAGTGCCTAACTTCTAGCAATCACTATTTGTCTATTCCTATTGGGAAACCTCCCCAATTTGATGGAAATGATTACTATATGTGGAAGCATAATATGAAGATGCACCTCATTTCCTTAAACCCTAGCTTGTGGCAAATTGTTTTGACAGATGTTCATCTTCGCAAGAATGAGGAAGACGTTACCCCGGAGCAAGCTGTCCTACTTCACCGCAATGCTCAAGCGGTTGGAGTGATCACCTCCTCCTTGACTCGAGAGGATTTCAACCAAATCAATGGGTTGGAGGTGGCCAAGGACATATGGGATACGCTTAATACGGCACATGAGGGCAACTGTGTCATAAGGGAGGCCAAGATCGTTATGATCGAAGGAGAACTTGGGAGGTTCACCATCATGGATGGTGAGACCTCCCAAGACATGTACAACCGCCTCAAGGTGCTCATCAACAAGAACCGTTCCTACGAATGCACCCGACAGACAGACCACGAAGTGGTAAAGAGGATGATTCGGGCATTCATGCCTTGAAATGTCGCTCTTTGCTCCTTGATTTGGGAGAGTCTAGGTTTCTACAAGATGACTCCAGAAGAAGTGCTAGGGAGAATCATCTACCATGAGATGATGAAACAAGAGGCCATGTTGTACAACGACCTCCAAAAGCTCACCTTCTCAAAGAAGAAAGATGTTGCATTCAATGCAACATCGTCAAGATCTCAAGAACAAGAAGAAAGTGATGAAGAGAGCCTCAACATCGATGAAGAAAAGGCACTCTTCATCAACTAGTTCAAGAGGATGATGATAAGGAGGAGGGGGAGCGACCATCATGATAGCAAGAAAAAGGACAAGTCCAAGACAAGAGCAAAGAGGTCTTGTTACAATTGTGGGGAATACGGTCACTTCATTGTAGCTTGCTCACATGAAGAAAACAAGAAGAAGGAGGGAAAGTCCCAAGAGAAGAAATTCTTCAATAAGAAGAAGCAACCGGGACAAGCCCACCTTGGAATGGAGTGGGATTCAAATGAAGACTCCTCTGATGAAGAAGAAGAGAAGATGGCAACAATTGCCATGAAGAGATCAACCACGGAGAACAAGCTCTTCCCCAACTTGGAGAGCTCAAGACCAACATGCCTCATGGCCAAGGATGGAAGAAAGAAGGTTAAATCTAAATCATCTTCTTCAATTTTATCACCTGAAAATTTTAATAGTGTAGTAAAAATGAAGACATGATCAAAGATATGAGTAAGAGCACCTTGAAAAGATCGAAGTTGTTATCGGATGAGATATTTGAGAAAGAAGGGCTCATCAATCGTCAAGAGGACATGCTCATCCAACAAAAGGAGAGATATCAAGAGTTTCGGGAGCTCTTGGAGCTTGAAAGAAAAAAAAGCAATGCACTTGAGCGTGAACTCACTTTGAGCAAGGAAACTTGCTCAAATCTTGAGAAGACTACAATTGTGTTAAAGGATGAACTTGTTAGCTCGACAAAAGTTAACAAGATCCTTGAAACACAAGTGGAGTCTCTCAAGTTTGATGCACCTTCATCCTCCAAAACTCATATTCTACAAATGTAAAATCTGAAACACCTCAAGCTTGCAAGTGATCTGACTTGATCCTAAAACTAAAAGATGAGCTTAAAGTTGCACAAAACAAGCAATCACCGAAAGGTGGCATATTTGACAAATATAAGATGGCATATGCACGTAGTGCATACACCAATACAAGACATCCTCTCATCAAAGGTGGTATTAGCTATTCTAGGGGGAGGAAGCAAAATGCTAAGACTCCCAAGAATGGCAAAGACTTGATTGTTTTTGTTAAAGAAGGATTGTACCACAACAACAAAGGAAAGAACATAACTACTTCACACAACATGCCTAAAAACAAACCTCATCCATTGTTTCATGATTTTGATGCTTCCTATGTCTTATTGAGAAACAAATTTGGTAAGCCTTATGCTAGATATGTCGGTCCACTCTGCAAGAGTCCAAAACCTTGCGTGTGGGTACCCAAGTGCCTCTTGACTAACATCAAAGAACCCAACACCACTTGGGTACCTAAAACCAAGGCTTAACTCTATTTTGTAAGCATACTCCTCTGGTGGGACTAAGTGGGTCCTTGATAGTTGATGCACAAATCATATGACCGGAGAGAGGAAGATGTTTGTGGAATATGACAAAAATGAGAATCCAGGCGAGGGAATCTACTTTGGGGACAATAGCCAAGGGAAAATCCTTGACACCTGTTGGTACCCTGTGTACCGGGTACCCCACGATACCGCAAGAAAAGCCACAGAGTTCCACCTGTCCGAGTTGAGGACCTCCGATGGCTCCACGTGTCCTGCAACACTAGATCTGCCTCCCTCATTAGGGTAGCTCTAGCGCTGCCACGTGTAAAGCAAGGTCGGAACTAACTCCCTGCATAGGGAAGCTTCGGTCATGTCACGTGTCCAATGGTCCCAGACCTAACCTCTAGTAGAGGGAAGCTCCGGTGCTGCCACGTGTATAGTGGCCTCGGACCTGCCTCCTCACAGTGGGAAGCTCCAGAGCTTCCACATGTCGAGCTCCGGATCTAAGCCTGCAATGGGAAGCCACTGGATCGTCCAACGACCATGTTGAGCAACTTGCTGGACGAAATCCCTTCAACATGCAACAACCAGCTGGTGCTGTTGTCCCGACGGGCTTTATTCCACCACCACCACCAACTGCTCTCGCAAACAACGCTGGACAACAGGATGGTGTCTTCGTGTTGGTCACTACATCGATGCACAACAACCCTAAGAATGCGATCAATGCAGTGCGTATTCTTTTACAGCGTCCACCAACGCCCAGAGCACCTCAGGGTGCTATGGAGCAGTGGCGCGCTGATGTGGAGCATCTGGTTGCAGCAGCAGCTGATGCCATCAGCAACCAAGGTCCTCCCCCTTTAGAGCAGGCACTTTCCCAGCGAAGGGCCTTGTCATGCAGACTTGGTCCTCAGACGTCACAGCACCGGAGGCGTGCGCCCTGCCAGCAAGTGACGTCCCTACCCTCCGGGGCACGCCGTACTCACACGGCTTCAAGGCTTTCGACCCATGATGTGCGGTTAGAGCTTGATCGCCGTTACATGTAGCAAGATGGTCGCTTCCACATCGAGCGTGCTCGTGAAAGGCGATAAGCTCAGGAAAACCCTTCTCCTTTGGGATTAGGGGGCGGCTGTTAAGCCCTGGCCATGCACCTTCTCATGGTCCAATGGCTGCAGAAGTTCTGACCTCATCTTCTTGAGAAGTACGACAAGATTGTCAATCCTGTTGAATTCCTCCAGATATACCCCACCGCCATCCTCGCAGCGGGAGGCAGTGAGGCCGTGATGGCCAAGTACTTTCCTGTGGCTCTGACTGGGACATCCAGGTCCTGGTTCATGAGTTTTCTGCCTGACTCTATCAACAGTTGGGCAGAGCTATGCCACAATTTCACTGCCAACTTTGGGAGCTCCTACACCCGACCTGGCATAGAGCTGGATCTGTTTGCCGTACAGCAGAAGGTGAGAGAGTCGTCGCGATCATTCATCCAACGGTTTTCCCAGATACAGAACACAATTCCTTCCATCTCCAACGCATCTATCATTGTTGCATTTTGACAGGGCGTTAAAGACAAGAATATGTTGGAGAAGGTGGCAACAAAAGAAGTCCCCAGCATCACGAAACTCTTCAACCTATCTGACAAATGTGCTAGGGCTGCGTAGGGCCATGAAATGCACCCCAAGCCAGCTTCGGAGGCTGATAAAAAGTACTCCAAGGCTGAAGACACTACCTCCGGTAGTGGAAAGAAGAAGAAAAAGTCCAACAGCAAGAAGAAGCCGTCGACCGGCACGCCTACTGCTGCTGTTGCTGCAGCTCCGGGTGGCCGGGGGCCACGCCCCGAGAAACGTCCTCGACCATCATCTGAAGACGGCGACAGTCAAAAGATGTGGTGTTCAATCCACAAAATGTACACCCACAATCTTAAAGATTGTCGCGAGGTCGAAAACCTTGTCGAGCGCTTCAACAAGTGCTGAGAAGAAGCTTCGTTTTGCCAGCGGGAAGGAAAGCAGAAAGTTGACGAAGCTCCGACTGATCCGGAGCTAGGCTTCCAGGACCCCAAGAAGGTCTTGAAGGCTGTGTACAACACTATCGACAATGATTCTTTTATCTCCGACAACGAGCATCGGAAGACCCTCAATACCATATATGGAGGGTCCTGAGATATCACCTCGCGCCGCGTCCTCAAGACTATGCATCAGGAGATGGCTGCCATAATTCCTACCACCAAGGAAGAACCCATCGGAAGTGGATGTACACTCCCATCACTTTTGATTCTTCAGACTTCCCAAGAAACATGATCGGAGCTGGTCAACTGCCGTTGATGGTGTCTCCTACCATCAATAACGTCCAACTCTACCATGTCTTGGTGGATGGAGGGTCGGCACTTATCCTCCTTAGCTATGAAGTGTTCATCAAGATCCAGCTGAAACTCTCGAACCTTTGCACCTCACGTCCTTTCTCTGGGGTAGGTCCGGGGGCTATCAGTCCTCTCGGCTCAATTACACTCCGAGTGACCTTTAGGAATCGGGAGAACTACAGGACCGAGAAGCTGGTCTTCGACATGACGCACATTAATCTACCTTCAATGCCATCCTAGGCAGACCAACCCAGCATAGGTTCATGGCGGCAGCCCATTATTGCTACTTGGTGTTGAAGATGTCAACACCTTCAGGCGTTCTCCGGATCTGCAGGGATCGTACTGCAGGAGTCACTGCACTGGAAGAACTCCACGCGCTCACAACAGTGCAGGAGGAAGCATCCGGTAAGGAGATAGCTTCTCAACCTCCGAGCACTCGTCATTGAGGCTCAACCTCTACACCACGCGTGCAGCTAAGCGGCGACACCGACATCCTCGTCAAAGTCGTCCAAATTGGTTCCAATGCTGCCTAGACCACCCGTATATCGGGAGGTCCGGACAACAAATAGGAACTCACACTCATCACTTTCCTCCGGCCGAATGTCGACGTGTTTGCATGACAACTATCACAGATGCCTAGTATCCCTAGGGAGGTGATTGAGCACAGTCTAAAGATATACCCCGACGTACGACCAATACACCAGAAGCCTCAGAAGCAATCAGTCGAGCGACATAACTTCATCCGTCAAGAAATCAAGAAGCTGCTCGAAGCTGGTTTCATCTGGGAGGTTCATCATCCACGATGGCTCACAAACCTAGTCGTTGTATCCAAGGCCGCTAGGAAACTTCAGATGTGTAACGACTACACCACCTTGAATAAGGCATGTCCAAAAGACCCATTTCCACTAGCTAGGATAGACCAGATAGTGGACTCCACCTCTGGGTGCGAGCTATTGTGTTTCCTAGATGCATATTCTGGATATCATCAGATCCAAATGTCTAGAGAGGATGAAGAGCATACTGCCTTCATAACAGTAGATGGGTTGTATTGCTATACTGCCATGCCTTTTGGTCTCAAAAACGTTGCTTCAACTTTTGTGCGAGCCATGCACAAAACCTTTAGAGAGCTCATCAGGGACTTGGTGAAGGTCTACGTCGATGACATCATCGTGAAAGTGAAGAACAAGGAGTCACTCCTTGACAACTTGCAAGCCGTCTTCGACAAGCTGCGCATTACGCACACCAAGCTAAACCCGGACAAATGTGTCTTCGGAGTTAGCTTCGGGAAGCTCCTCAGATTCTTGGTGACTCACCGAGGAATTGAGGCAAACTCGATGAAGATCAAGGCCATTGAAGACATGTGGCCCCCAACCCGCATCAGGGATGTCCAGAAGCTAACTGGATGTCTAGCTGCACTCAGCCGGTTCATCTCAAGACTGGCAGAATGGGCGCTTCCCTTCTTCAAGCTATTGAGGAGGTTTGAGCAATTTCTTTGGCCCGAAGAAGCAGAGAAGGCCTTTCAAGTGCTCAAACAACTCTTTACCACACTAACAATCCTGGTAGCTCCAAACCCTGGTGAGCCTCTCTTGCTTTACATTTTGACAACTACGGTGGTTGTTAGCATGATTTTGGTCACGAAAAGACCAAAACCAACTACAGTTCAGGAGCCCAAACCCCTCTGGGAGGGTCCGGAGCTACCTGAAGGCGAGTCTGGGTCCTAGCTCCTAGGCACGGGTCTTTAAGGCAAGCTGCCCGAGGATCAACCTCTCTCATCTGAGGGAGTTCACACGGCTAAAGAAGAAGTTTCGGATCCCTCCAGGAGGGTCCGAGAAGCTCAAGAAGAAGGTCCGGACCCCTCCAAGAGGGTCCGGGTTGATGAAGAAGAAACTCCAAGATCTTCTGGGAAGGTCCGGACTGTCCAACGGCCAGTGTACTTCATTAGCGAAGTACTCCACGACACCAAGACCTGATACATTGAGGTGCATAAGTTGCTCTATGCAGTTCTTATTGCCTCAAGGAAGCTTCGTCATTACTTCCAAGCCCGCAAGATATCAGTGGTAACCTCCTATCCACTGCGTGCTATATTGCATAACCCCAACTCTACGGGAAACATTGCAAAGTGGGAAGTGGAGCTGGAAGAATTCGATCTCGAATTCTTGCCTCGACATGCTATCAAGAGTCAGACATTGGCTGACTTCATGGCGGAGTGGATCCCTTCTTCATCAAATCCAGGGGGCTTAGTGAGCAGAAGCCGGAACCCAAGGTCCCAATCTTCACTGAGCCTCACTGGACTCTTCGCTTCGACGGCTCCATGCAAAAGCAGGGGGCCGAAGCTAGAATCCTTCTCCTCGCTCCGACCGGGGAGAAGGTCAAGTACATAGTACGCCTTGATTCCATGGCAACCAACAACATGGCGGAGTATGAAGCTCTCATCTACAGTCTCAAGGTGGCGTTATCATATGGCGTCAAACATATGCTAGTGAAGGGTGATTCACAGCTCATTATCAAGCAAGTCAAAGAAGAATGCAGCTTCAACAATCCGCAACTAGCTGCTTACCTCCTTGAAGTTCAGAAGCTCCAGAAGGATTTCGACGTCTTGGACCTCTGCCATGTCTAGCATCTTAACAACGCTGAAGATCATGAACTCTCGACGAAGGCTTCAACTGAAGCTCAAGCTCCCGATGGAGTTTTTGTCAGGAGGTTGTCAAGACCTACCGCTCAACCTACCTAACTGAGTGAAGGGGGCGAGACTAGCACCTCAAAGCTGGTAGTCCTTGTGGCCATGTTACCATGGCATCCACCAAGGGTTGTAGGTGCTGCAAGAAGCTTCGAGCAACCCAGCGTGCAAGATCTAGAGGGTCAAGTTTGCTCCGTTGCATAAATCTCAGAGATCCGGAGCTACTTGAAAGACAACATCCTTTCTGAAGACGGTGCATCCACTGATCAGATTGTCAGATTGGCTAAAAGATACATGCTGGTAGAAGGGGATCTCTACCAGCGCGGTGCCAACAACGTCCTAATGCGGTGCATTGCCCGGGAAGAAGGTCATGATCTCCTCGTGGAAATCCATGGAGGCGAGTGTGGGAACCACGTGTCTTCCTGCACGTTGGTCGGTAAAGCCTTCTGGCATTGCTTTTACTGGCCTACAGCTCTCCAAGATGCAGTTGAGCTGGTAAAAAGTGTGAAGTGTGCCAGTTCCATGCGAAACAAATTCACACTCCGGCTCAGTTGCTGCAAATGATACCTCCTACATGGCCATTCGCTGTGTGGGGGATGGACATTTTGGGACCTTTCCCAAAAGCTGTCGGAGGTTATAGGTTCCTGTACGTCACCATCGACAAGTTCACCAAGTGGTCGGAAGCTACTCCAGTTGTGACTATCAACAAACAATCTGCTATCAAGTTCTTGAAGTCCATAGTCTGCGGATTTGGAGTTCCGTACAAAGTCATAACTGACAATGGAACCCAATTCACAAGTGCAACATTCCAAGAATATTGCAAAGACCTTGACATACAAGTCAGCTACGCATCGGTAGCTCACCCCGACAAGTAATGGCCAAGACGAGAGAGCAAGTGCAGAAATATTGAAAGGACTCAAGACGCACACGTATGAGCACCTAAAGAAACATGGAGCCAACTGGATTGAGGAGCTTCTGTCCGCACCGTGGGCAACCAGGACAACACCTAACTGATCAACTGGAGAGACACCATTCATCCTGGTGTACGGAGCCGAAGCGGTCCTTCCCTCGGAGATCACCATGGGGTCACTCCGGGTCCGGACCTTCGATGAAGCCACGCAGGACAACTTCAACATGAAGACCTTGACCTCGTCGAAGAGGGAAGGTGCCAAGCAGCTGTTCGGAATGCACAATATCGCCAGGTGCTCCAGTGCTATCACCAAAGGCATGTGCGCAACCAACAGCTTGAAGAAGGCGATCTGGTGCTGTGGAGAATACTAACTCGTGAAGGGATGAACAAACTGTCCCCCAGCTGGGAAGGTCCCTTCTGAGTGATCAAAGTATCCCGTCCCGGATGCGTTCGCTTGGCAATAGAGGATGGGAATCCGCTTCCCAATCCATGGAACATCGAGCACCTCTGTAAGTTTTATGCTTAGTTTCACGGAGGTGAGTCTGTAATTATACACAATATACGTTATAGAGTCTATACATAGAGTCGGGTAGGTCCTAAAGGAGAACATCCGGACCCCTCCGGGAGGGTCCAGACAGTTCAAGCCCACCTAACTTGGTCCCTGCACTAAAAGTGTGGGTTACCTACCTTGGGTTAGAACAAGATGAATAGCACACTTGGCCCGGCTTCGTACCCTAAGTGTGTCCTTGTCTCCCTGTAATTTAGACCTATAATGAAAGACATGGTTGTGTGAAAACAGACTCCATGTGCATTAATTTTGTACATGCTCATTTTATTATCTCTTTTCCTTCTTATCTATAATGAAGTTGTGCAATTCTTTTTGAGATTTAGTCCAAGTTATTCATATGATATACAAGCTATATTGTTGATCTTTTTTGGATCTTAGAATTGCTAGATGGTCTAACTGCCTAAACGCCAAAGCCAATGACAGGTCCGGAGTGCGCTATCGACTTAGACTGGTCCAGCATCCTAAGTATGTCACTCTACCTATATTCCGGCAGGCCTCAGTAGGGCAGGTCCGGAAGGCACTCGGATCTGAAGAGATTAATTCAATGTATTTGTTATCATGTTGAGTTCATTCAGATCTAAAATTCAAATAAGAATAGTAAGCCGCAAACAACTTATAGACGAGAGGGCGAATTTTACTGTTTTTCTTATCATTAATGCGCAGGAAAAATGAAAAACTCATGGCGATGGTGGATGTTGCTGGAGCTACTAAGCTCTGACAACCCCCACGGGGCCCACCATCGACGTTTTATATGTTGAATGTGGGTGTCCTCAGAGCTAACAAGCTCCGACAACACCCTTGGGGGCCAGCCACCGACGTGAAGAATAAACGAAGTAGGTGGAGAAATCACGATGAGGGGGTTCGCCATTGACGTATTATACGTTGACAAGTGGACACCGTCGAAGCCAGGAAGCTCCGACGATCCCAGGGGCCCTGCCGTCGACGCTTTACGTGTTGACAGTGGGTGTTGTTGGACCTACCAAGCTCTGACACAACCCAGGGGCCCGCCGTCGACGTTCTATGTGCTGGCAGTGGGCTCCGTCGAACCTACCAAGCTCCGACACCTCCCAGGGGGCCCGCCGTCGACGTCACAAAGGGTCCCTGGAGATGTCGGAAGTAAACTTCGAACCTAAGAGCTAAGCGTTCTAGCTACAAGTTTGAAGCGTTCCAATCCTCAAGACATTGTCAAAACCTCTTGGTACATGTTCGCAATCAAATTGAGTACATCTACCAGGGGGCCAACAAGATAAAGGACAATGCATTGAAGACAAACACAACATGGAATTCATTCAGTCAAGAAGATTGGATTTCATTCATTCAAAGGATTGGATTACAAAATGAGGATTAAAAGAGAAAAGCAGAAGAAAAAGGTCCTAGCTATTAGAGGTCCTAGGTCCTATGGAAATACGAGGCAACTTTCTGTGTAGCTTCTTAAACGCTGGCCCTGGTGACATCTTCTTCGACAATGGGCCCTTCGACCAACGGATCTAGAGATAGTTGGGGGTCCTGGCTTTTAAAACACGTCAGCACATATTCGGCGACGTTCTTGGCGAGAGACTTCCCATCTATCTCCAGTTGGTCAACGATGACGTTACCCATCGCGTCCAGCATGTTGCTGGTAGAACTCAGTGTCACCAGCGCCTTGTCCAGCTCTGACTCTAGGTCATCCGGACGTACCGGACTGAAGTCAAGTGGCTCCTGAGCTTTATTGGCATGACCCAGAAAATCCCAGACTCGCTGGGACTTGGTCGCCCACATACTCCTCAGTTCCTCTAGTGACCTCCTGGGGGCCGCAAGCTCCAAACCCTCTCGGGCGATGCGTTCGACCTCTTTGGCATGTTGCTAAATACTCTCAGCCACCTGCTTTTCACGGTCGGCAAGCTCCGACTACCGAGGTGGATGCGGTTCCAACGGTTCGCCAGGTCCTTCTCCCTGCCTTTCACCTTCTCCTCCCTAGTGGCGACATCAACTTCTCTTTTGTAGAGTTCCTGTCCCATCTTCCAATTCTTCTTCTCCTCCTGCTTGCACCGCTATTCAAATTTTTGGGTGCGATCAGCCAAGCTTTGCTCTCCCAGAGACAGCCTCTAGGAGAGCTCCTCCTCCCTCTTCAAAATGTCCTCCTGCTTCTCCAGGAGCTTCTCTTCCCTCTCATCGAGGGCCACCCGACGCTTGAAAAGCACCTCACTTAATTCATTGAGGTCGTCCTAACGATTGTCAGCAGCCTCATTGGTCTCTCGAGCATGCTCAAGAATCTCCCGGGCCTTCTCGTCGAGAGCCTTAATGGCAGCCTCCCGCTCATTCAACAAGCAGTCCATCAGTGCTAGCCGGGCCTTCTCCTTGGCCACCCATTCCTGCTAATCGGCAAGCCTTGACTACGTCAGCTTCACCTCGAAGTGAAGCATGTTGTGCCAACGCCTCAAGGTGTTGCTCTCTTCTTCGAGAGTCTTGCTTTCATAGTCGAAGGCTGACTGCACTTGGCACAGACTGGAGCAGCATTGTCGATAGACAACGCCAGAGGAATTGGCTCCGGGCCAGCCTGGATCTCTCCTGCTGGCTCGAGCAGATGTTCAAAAACATCAATTGGGTCCCAGAACACATGTGTGGTCCCCTGCGACTCTACAGCACTAGGGCCGACCTCCAGGGCTGATGAGGAAGGTCCCCCTGCTGGATCTTCGTTCATTGGCTCTGCGGGTGGAGGACCTGCCATTGACTCTTGTGGGTGCTCCAGCTCCGACATAGACGCCATCAGAGTAATCACCTCCAGGGCAAACACTGCAGCTTCATCTGGAGCTCACTCCACCCCTGACTCAGGTGCCGAGACTTCAACTTCCTCCACCTACGGCTCAGGTGCCAGAGCTTCAACTATTTCCAGCTCGAGGGCCGGAGCTTTAGTTACCTCCGGCTTAGGCGCTGGAGCTTCTGCAGTCTCTGGCACTGATGCTAGAGCTTCAACCGCCAGTGCCGAAACCATTGGCACTTCATCACGAACATCTCCCCCGTGGTCTGGCACTACCACAGGAGCTTCTGGCGTTGTCTCTGGATCCAAGTCCACGACAACTGGCGCCGGAGTTATCGTGTCATCAGCCACCACTTGGGGAGGCACCGGGATTGAAGCTGGAGTTTTAGCTTGCACAACATCAGTTGCTGCAATAGGTGTCAAAGTTTCGGCTTTCTTCTTCAACATCCTGGAAGCAAAGATCAAAAAATTCAAAACAGGAACTTAATGGAAACAACAACTCAGGGTGAGAAGACAATGCTTACCTTGGGAAGCTTCTACCCCAGTCGTCGCAGAACTTCTTCTTCTAAGGTATAGAGTCGGAGCCCACCAGACCTGGTGAGGTACAAACTTCAGACCTCGGTCGGGAGCTTACCGCAGCAGCTGGTGTCGCCTCACCCGGAACCTCCCTCGGCTGGGAAGGACCTCCGGACTTGGAGCCTGAAGCTGCCACTGGGGTCAAGGTCGATTTCCCTGAGCCACTGCCCCTTGCAGAGGCTGGCTCCGAAGAGGGCTTGGCCGGGGAGTAGGAGCTGCTAGAGATGGAGCCGACTCGAGGGAGCTCCCATCAGCATGTCTCAGCTTTCTCTTCCGACTGGAGGATTCAGCTGGCTCCTTGCCCTTGCCCTTGCTGGCACCGTCGACCTTCTGGCTTGGAGTAGTGATAGGAGCCACCCTCTCCGAAGCTCCAGGAATAACAACCCCGGAGGTCTTACATCTCTCCACCAGGTCGAGGTCGTCAAGCTCCGACATCCATCTTCGGAGATCCCTCCTAATCTCCAAAACCATGTTTAGAGGGGGGAACTCCGTCTGTGGGGTCAATGCGTCGCGTGTGATGGCCCCATGTTGAAACTTCTGGAGATGGAGCTTCAAAGCTCCATTGTCTAAGTTGGAGTGGAAACCGACTTCTATCCGGTTATGATCCATCTCACTGTTGAAAGCCCATACGAGCCATTCCCTTATCTTCAGCGGAGCCCACCTGTTCACTAGGAGTTGCCAAAGATCATCTGAGGGGTCACTCCGCCCTACGCATTGCTGAATCCTAGTTAGTATGGGCTTGTACGCTTCGGACAACTCTGGAACTGCATTCTAGGCGTCAGTGTCGACATTGGGGAGGCTCTTGGGCAACTCCAACCTTTCGTGCTCCTCCACTGCGATGATCACCCAGTCTTTCTTCCAGTTGTCCCACTTTCCGGAGAGGAAGCTCTTCAAGTACTTGAAGGGGCAGTTCTTGCGCTTCACGAAGTAGTAGAAGCCAATCAGCTCCGCCCGCTTTCCGGTAGTGTGGACCGTGAAGAAGGTCCGAAAAAGATCGATACATGGAGGCACACCCACCCACATCTCCCAAAAGTGGATGAAGGTCACAACTAGCAAGAAGGAGTGGGGGTCGAGGTGATGAAGCTGGAGGCCGTAGAAATCCAACAACATTAGCAAGAAACTCGAGAAGGGCGGGATCAGACTCACCATGGTGTACGCCGAGAAGTAGACGACCTCTCCGGTGCGCTTCTTCTTGAAGGGAAGCTTGCCGAAGAGGACATTGTTGTTGAAGGAGTCGCTGGACCACCCCATGTAGGTCTGGACCCTCGACAGATGTTCGCCGCAAGTGATCTTGCTGCAAAGAAGACCTAACTCCATCGCGGCACAGTGGAGCGAAAGTCGGGAAGGTTATGCAAAGGTGTAAAGGCTCTGAGTGCAAGTTCGAATGAAAGCGTAAGGAGTCCTCAAACTGTGCAGGCTTTCCTTCTTAAGTAAGCCTCCACAACGCTTAGATGGAAACCGCGACGGGATCAAGATCATATTTCAAAAATCTACCCCGTCAATGACAAATGGGCAAAAGAGTCAAAGTTATCACACCAGGTGAACCGTTGTCATGATGGGAAGTTGGAAGCCTGAGGGCAGCGGCCTGACAGGGTGCTCGGAACCGATACAGTTTTCGTATTGGGAACTCGCGACCTTCAATTGCGTGAAATCTGCACACCAGGATCTCACCTGCCGCATCAAGAAGAGCCACACTACGGTGGTTTAACTGCGGACCATGGCCCCAATGGCCCATGAAAACACCTTTGAAGCCACAGCGCGGGAATCAAAGATGGCCCCACCTCTCATAGAATAACTTAACCCAAAGGATTTTTTCCCAGAGGTGGGCCCGAGGGCCAATGCCGGTACCCTGCGTACTGGGTACCCCATGATACCGCAAGAAAAGCCACAGAGTTCCACCTGTCCGAGTTGAAGACCTCTGACGGCTCCACGTGTCCTGCAGCATTGGATCTGCCTCCCTCGTTAGGGTAGCTCCAGCGCTGCCATGTGTAAAGCAAGGCCGGACCTAACTCCCTGTATAGGGAAGCTCCAATCATGCCACATGTCGAGTGGTCCCAGACCTAACCCCCAGTAGAGGGAAGCTCCGGTGCTGCCACATGTATAGTGCCTCTGGACCTGCCTCCCCACAGTGGGAAGCTTAAGAGCTGCCATGTGTCGAGCCTCTGGACCTAAGCCTGCAACGGGAAGACTGCCGGATCTCCATTGGTGCAGACATTCAAGGGATAGTTAAAGCAGCCGTTACAAGACCTGATTACATGTCATTAATGCAATGCTAATGACACATGATCAGAGGGCCTTTAGTACCAGTAATGCTACCATTAAGGTGCGTTATCACACTATAAAATGTACTTAATACATACAAATTATGTATTAGGTAATAAAAGACCTTCGGGGCCACATATCGGGCCAGACTGACAATGTAATGGCCAGTCCTTAGACTATACAAGGGTTGTGCTACACGGTACAAAGGACAAGTGTAAGACCTATGTGTGCTGAATACATTGGCTTGTAGTGAATACACTTGGCTTTGATGATAAAAGTTTTAAATATCACCAAAACACCTTTTTGTCAAGGTCCGACTCTAGCTCTGAGCTACAGCAAGGTCCGACAGTAGGTCTGGCTTGGTTTGGGTAGCTCCGGTTATGTTCGAAGCTAGGTCCGGCTTCTTGGTAAGGTCCGACTAGCTTCGGTTAGCTCCGGTGTCCTTTATCTTTAGCTCCAGCATGTCTTTGATAGCTCTGACATATACTTGATAGCTCCGACATGCTTTTGCTAAGCTTCGACGTACTTTGTCTAGCTCTGGTTTTGGGTTGACTAGTTTGACTAGTTTTTGGTAAGCTCCGGTGCTAGGTTCTACTAGTTTTGGTAAGCTCCGGCAGGTGCTTCATTGTACTAGTTTTGGTAAGTTCCAGCGCTAGGTTCTACTAGCTTTTGTTAGCTCCAGCTCAAGCTCCGGGATGCTCTGGCAAGGTCCGGAACTTGACAGTAGTGCTTCTGCTTTTCATTTGCAATGTTTCGTACTTGCTTTACATTGTTGGAAAGATTGCTTAGTATTCATTTGCTAAGTTTTTGGTGCGTTTTGGATGATATGGATGATATCGTGTTACTGTGTTTTGCAACATGCTTATGTAAGGCTCTCACGTAAGGTGTTGTGTTCGAAACTAACTTGAGTCAAGTCGAGGACTTGGGCTCGTATGGATTGGTTGTTTATTCATGTGCAGGTGTTGCTTGAGTTCAAGTCATGGTTGGTGACGGGATCCATTGGACTAGTCTCAGGGAGGAGATGAGGTTCCAACAACCAAGTTCGGGAGGAACTGTGGTTGAGCTGATCAGGAGGTCGCGCAGGATGATTGAATCAAGGGCAGTGCATATAAAGGTTACTGGACGTCGAAGGAAGTTGTTCGAATGTATGCATGTGGTGCATGACGTGGCAACATGGTTCCGAAGATGGGATAAGGAAGGAAAGATTTGGTTGGAAGGATCGGATCGTAACGGTTGATGACTTTGGCTGCGGCGGAGTCGGTTATGGCTCGGTATGGAAAGTATCGAGTTGGTTATGTTAGGAATTCATGTGTGTCACGAATTTGAGTTGTTTAGGAATGTGGGATACGTTCCTAAGGTGTTTGGAAGTCTTAAGATTGCTTCTATCTGCATATAGAAGAATCTTGAGCAGTTATGAAAAGTTAGGATTCGTGATCTCAGTAGGATTGGAGTCCTAGTTGATATTGGGTTGGCCTAAGGGCTGGTTATATAAGCAAGGGAGCCCAGAGCTCGTGGTAGACGACTTTAGGGCTGTTCCTATTGTGTTCTATTGAATAAAATTCGTAGTTTGAAGGAACTTTTGTACCTTGTTCATCCGACTTGTTCCAGACAAGTTTTACTCGTCGAGTTTCTGAACAGCACTACCTTTTGTCGGTGGTTTTATCATAACTCGAGTTTTACAGATCCAATTGACGTGATTCCTTTTGGATTGTCTTCACAACTTGATTGTCTATCATCTGTCAAAATTTCACGGTCATTGGATTTGTGGTCTATGATCTACACGAGTTTCTTTGCAGCGTTCCAGAACTGTTTTTCTCGGGTAGGGCAGATTGACCTTTGTTTGATCTTTCGATCATAACTTGAGTTTTTCTCGACGGATTTGAGTGATTCTTTTTGTGTTGTCTTCGTGACTTGATTATCTATGATATCTATCACTTTTTTCATAGTGAAACACATTTAGATTAGTCGCACACACGATTTCTTTAACAGATCGTTTTTTCTACCAAAAGGGTTTGGGGTTTAATTGTTTCCGCTGCGTAAGATTTTTAAATCTACCATTCACCCCCCTCTGGTAGCTTTTCACGTGCTCTTCGATCCTACAATTGGTATCAGAGCCACGGTGCTCTAATCTTTGTGATTTGCGCGTGTTTTTGACTAATCATCATGGAAAAGTACTCCGCCAAACCGTGTGTGTTCGCTGGTATTGATTTTCAGGTTTGGAAGGCACGCATGGAGGCTTTCATCCAGGCACAATGCTTTGCAATATGGGAGAAGGTATACAAGACTTACGAAGTGCCATCAAATGATCAAGTTACAGCTGCAAATCTGAGAGATGTCGACAACAACAACAAGGCTCGGAACTTGATCATACAAGGATAACACAAAGCAACTTCGACCATGTTGCACACCTCCGATCTACATACGATGTGTGGAAAGCACTTTGTGACTACCACGAAGGATCCAACACGATCAAAAAGGGAAGGCAAGACATGTTCAAGAAAGAATACATGCGCTTCGAGATGCAACCCGGTGAGTCTATTGATGATCTTTTTGCTCGCTTTAATAAGATTCTCAGCAACTTGCGTAGTGTCAATGTTAATTTTTCAGATGCTGAAAATGCTAGGCAATTGTTAAGTGCATTAGACATGTCAATTTGGGAGATGAAAGTTACATCTATTCGTGAATCTACTGTCATGAGTACACTTACTTTAGATGTGCTATATTCCAAGCTAAAAACTCATGAAATTGACATAATCTCACGTAAGAACCCCAATAAGTCTATTGCATTTGTTTCACAACGTGATATGTCTAGCTCCGACCAATCATCATCTTGCAATACTCTTGCTTTGTTGTCCTCACTAACCCTTAAGCAGGTCGAAGAATTTCCAGAAGAGGAGCTAGCACTTCTCTCTACGAGGTTCTCAAAAGCATTGCAAAATATGAGAACTAGAAGGAGAGGAAGCTCCGAACCTCAACGATGCTTAGAATGTGGTAAGATAGGACATTTTCATTCAGATTGCCCTAACCTTTCAGGTCCTACTTCCTGGGATGAAAAGAAAACAAGAACTAAGAACTCCTCTGCAAAAGATACGAAGAAAAAGAAGGGTACCATAGGACGCAAGATGATTAACAGCTTCATCACCGCACTTTAAGAACTTAGTTCAAGTGATGTAGACTTTGAAAGTGATGAAGATGATGACGATCTGGCCAACTTATGCTTCATGGCGGGCAAAACAAGATCAAGATCAAGTCAGGAGGATGCAGAACACAACAGTGAAGACGATGAGGTATGTTCTACCTGCAATGAAATGTGTGATGCTATTTCTCGTGCCACTATTATTGTTAAGAAAAAGGACAAAAAACTTAGGGATAGTGCTGCTAAAATTGAATCACTAGAATCTGAAATCAATCGTTTAAAAACTTTGATTTCTAGTGATGATGCATGTTCCTCATGTGATTTAATATATGAACAATTGTCCTCTTTAAGAAGTGCGCACACCTCCACACTTGATAAACTTGAGTTAGAAATTGAAAAGAACAAAGAGCTTGCTGCACTTAATGATAAAAACTTGAAAGATGCTAGCTGTTCTACAATTGATTTGCATTGTTCTACTTGTGATGATCTTGATAAGAAACTACAGGATGCTATGAATGAAATTTCTATATTGAACAATGCTTTACGTTCTCATGAAGTTAAATTATGTTCATATTGCAAACTAAAAGGAAAAACTTCATGTGAAAATTGCCTTGATCTGTCCAATAAACTTGATGACATGCATAGGACATTAGATCGGTTTTGTAATGGGAATAAGAACCTAAACTTACTGCTGAATTCTTCCAAGTCTTGCAATGATAAAACTGGTTTAGGTTTTGATTCTCATGCTCATGCTAAGGCACATCCACCTAAAATTGTAAAGCCATTAGGAAGTGGTTTGATTCAAACAGTTCCTAAACAAAAAGGAGTGGTTTTCAAATCTACAGGAGTGTTGCCTCATTCGGTTTCAAATAAAAATATTGTTTGCTCATCTAGACATGAACACAAAGTTAAATTTCATTGTACCTACTGTGGTAGAGATGGTCATGTCATAGATTTTTGTTATAGACTAGCTAAACAACAGAAAAAGGAAAGAAAAATTGCTAGATCTTATAACTTTCATGCAATTAGACAAACACAACCTGCTTTAGTGATTCAGAAATTTGAAAAGGTAGCTTCCGGACCTTCTGGTAATAAATCCGCAAAAGCAGCTCCGATAGTTCCGATAGCTCCGAGAGCTCCCGGACCTTCTGTTGTTTCCTTCGGAACTTCAACTTTTGCTTCCGGAGCTTCAGCCTTGTCTTTTGGAACTGCTGCTTTTACCTCCGAAGCTACTGGTTTTTGTGCTAAAAGAGTTAAGAATAGAAAACCTCAAACTTCGACTCATAAACCTGCTGTTTTGTCTCAGCTTTCGCGTGTTTTTCCTGCTGCACGTCGCGTGACTCAGTACTGGATTCCTAAATGCCTTTTGACTAACCCCAGTATTGAGTCATCGACGTATTGTGCTTCTATGTAGGTTACACGTTTGAGGAAGGAGAACATTTGGATTGTGGATTCAGGTTGCTCACGCCACATGACCGGTAACAAAGATTGGTTCTCCTCCCTCTCTTTTGTGTCACGTGTAGAGAACGTTACTTTGGCCGATAATTCTTCAACTCCTATAATTGCTAAGGGTTCGGTTAGAGTAAATGATCACTACACCTTGAAGGATGTGGCACTTGTCAAAAATTTGAAATACAACTTGCTTTTTGTTTCACAATTGCTAGATGAAAATCTAGAAATTATTTTCAATAAAAAACTGCTGCAAAGTTGTAGGTTCAAAAAGTGAGCTTATTTTTAACACGTCTCGGTTTGGAAGAGCTTTTAAAGCTGATTTTGATATGTCTTCCTCTAAGCATAGGTGTCTAGTTGCTAATGATTCAAAGGACTTATATTTTTGGCATCGTAGACTTGGTCACGTAGGCTTTGATCACCTAACGCGTGTTAGTGCTCTTAATCGCATACGTGGGCTGCCTAAGCTTAAAGGGGACAAAGAAATTGTGTGCTCTTCTTGTAGACATGCTAAGATGGTTGCAGGTTCACATACTCCTCTCACAATGATCATGACAATTGAACCATGTCAACTTTTGCATCTTGACACCGTAGGACCTTCACGTGTTCAATCCTTCGGAGGTAAATGGTATGTTCTTGTTATTGTTGATGATTATTCTAGATACTCTTGAGTTTACTTTATGGCGTCTAAGAATGAAGCTTTTAGTCACTTTAGGACTTTATTTCTTAGATTATCAATTGATCACCCATGATCATTAAAAGCAATTAGAAGTGATAATGGAACTGAATTTAAAAATAAATCTTTTGATCACTTTTGTGCTGAAAATAGAATAGATCATCAATTTTCTTCACCATATGTACCTCAACAAAACGGTGTTGTAGAAAGAAAGAACAGAACCTTAGTTGAGATGGCTAGGACTATGCTTGATGAATATCAAACTCCTAGGAAATTTTGGGCTGATGCGTTAGCAACCGCTTGTTATGTCTCAAATCGTGTTTTCTTGCGTACTAAGCTAGGTAAAACACCATATGAGCTTCCGTTTGGACATAGGCCTAGTGTTACACACTTTCGGGTCTTTGGTTGCAAATGCTTTGTAAAGAAACATGGTAACCTTGATAAATTTGAACCTAGATCCATTGATGGCATGTTTCTTGGTTATCCATCTCATACTAGAGGCTACCATGTGCTTTTACTTGACACTAACAAAATTATGGAGACTTGTGAAGTGTCTTTTGATTAAGCTAGCCCAGGTACTAGATCCGGTGTTGCAGGACCAGATCCGTATCCTCAGGGGGAGGGTATTTTCGAAGATGAAGAAGAGCCGGTGATACTGCCTGGTAGTTCTGAAGTTGACACGTGTCCAGCTCCGGACATTGAACAAGCTCCGGCTATCACCTATGCTGGTCCTGATCGTCCACAAGTCACAAGCTCATCAATCTACAATGAACCTAATGAAGAAGAAGCTTGTGCTGTTCCCCTACGTTTTTACAAAGATCATCCCCCACAACAGATGATTGGAAGCTTGCACGAACGAGTCACACGGTCCAGGTTTTGCGATACAAACTCTCATGCTCATTCTGCTTTTGTTGCTTCTTTTGAACCCAAAGATATATCACACGCACTCACTAATGAATCTTGGATTATTGCCATGCAAGAAGAGTTAGAAAATTTTGAAAGAAATAATGTTTGGAAACTTGTACCTCCACCTCAAGGTCACACTTTAATTGGAACTAAATGGGTATATAAAAATAAACAAAGTGAGGATGGGGTTGTGGTTAGGAATAAGGCTAGGTTGGTTGCTCAAGGTTTCACTCAAGTTGAAGGTCTAGATTTTGATGAAACTTTTGCTCCTGTCGCTAGATTAGAAGCCATAAGAATTTTGTTAGCTTTTGCAGCATCTAAAGGTTTTAAGCTATTTCAAATGGATGTTAAAAGTGCTTTTCTTAATGGCTACATAGATGAGGAGGTTTATGTCAAACAACCACCAGGTTTTGAAAATCTAGATTTTCCTAATCATGTTTACAAACTGTCCAAAGCCTTATACGGTCTCAAACAAGCCCCTAGAGCATGGTATGATAGGTTAAAAACATTCTTACTTGAAAAGGGGTTTACATGGGCAAGGTTGATAAAACTCTTTTTGTGCTTAAGCATGGCAATGACTCATTATTCGTTCAAGTGTATGTGGATGATATTATCTCTGGTTGTGCTTCTCATGATCTTGTGTCCAAGTTTTCAGCAATGATGAGTTCCGAATTTGAAATGAGTATGATGGGTGAACTCACTTACTTTTTGGGGCTGCAAATCAAGCAAATCAAGGAGGGTACCTTTGTGCATCAAACGAAGTATACCAAAGACCTCCTAAGGCGCTTCAACATGGACAAAAGCAAGCCCCTTCGGACACCAATGGGAACAGCAACAACACTTGAACTTGATGAAGATGGTGAATCCGTGGATCAAAAAGAATATAGAAGCAAGATCGGATCACTTTTGTACCTCACAGCATCAAGACCGGACATACAATTCAGCGTATGTCTTTGTGCACGGTTTCAAGCTTCCCCACGTGTTTCACATCGTCAAGCCGTCAAAAGGATTCTCAGGTACTTACATGGAACTCAAGAATTTGGCATTTTTCTTCCTTCTTCCTCAACCGTTACTTTGAAAGCTTTTTCGGATGCTGATTTTGGGGGTTGTAGGATTGATAGGAAAAGTACTTCTGGTGCTTGTCATTTTCTTGGTAATTCTCTTGTTGCTTGGTCCTCTAGAAAACAAAATTCAGTTGCACAATCCACAGCCGAATCTGAATATGTAGCTGCTGCTAGTGCTTGCTCACAAATTCTTTGGATTGTTCAAACACTTAAGGACTATGGGGTTGATCTAGATAGTGTTCCACTATTTTGTGATAACACTAGTGCCATTTGCATTGCCAAAAACCCCGTGCAACATTCTAGAACTAAGCACATTGATATTAGGTATCACTTTCTCCGAGATAACGTTGAAAAAGGAAACATTGTGCTTCACCATGTAGATACCGAACAACAATTGGCTGACATTTTTACAAAACCTTTGGATTTCACTCATTTTTGTTACATTCGTGTGAAATAGGGGTTATGCATCCTCATGGCTTAAATTGAGGGGGAGTTTTTGAAACTTGGGAAGTCTATGTGTGAATCTGAAATTAAAATAATATGAGCATAGTATTTCATACATATATGACTTTGTGATTCCTTTTACATGCTGAAAGTTCTTACTACATTACTCGTGTTATACATTTTGTAGTTTTTGCCATGTCTAGTAATTGGAATAATTACTTACACTAAATCTGGTCATGGTCGAACTTTCTTGCTGTTTTGAACTTGTTGCATGCTCACAAATGCTTTTAATCATTAAGAATTCATCAAGTAATCAACTCACATGTTGAGCTTTTATGAACAAATATAAATTGAGAAAAGATCAGGAGAATATGCATGCACCGCACTTCTTCTTTTGAGATGGCTTGTCATTGCACTTAGATATGAACTTGGAAGAAGTTGTGTATGACTAAAACCATGTCCTTAGGCTTCTGATTGTCAAATGACATAGGCTTGGCTTGGTTGGTTAGAATAAGGCAGATGCACATATAATCTCTTGCAAATATCATATGATCTAAATTTATGCTTTGAAAAATAATAAAATGCAGCAACTAGTGTCATGCTCTCAGGTTTTGAGATAGTTAAGTTTGTGAGATCATGACTTGCTTAAATTGAAAATTACATATGATCTCTAGCATGGCTTACACTACTTTATGTATTTCATTGATGTGATAGTGTAAGTTACTTGATAGTATGACTTGGATGAGCTTTGTTTATATGTATATGTTATAATATGCTCATAACAACTAAAGTTGGAGAGAGAATATGACTTGCTGAATACATTGTCAAAGGGGGAGAGATAAGCATGAAGAGAAAGAGAATATGTGCATAAGGAGAGATAATAAAGGGGGAGAGATAATATGGGATAATTTTTCTTCTCATTTTACTTTTGATTTACAAATGGGGAGAAATTTTCTTCAAAATTTTTAATGAGAATAAGCCAATGTTCGGATTTTAAATGGTGTCGCCAATGCATTCATCAAGGGGGAGATTGTAAGACCTATGTGTGCTGAACACATTGGCTTGTAGTGAATACACTTGGCTTTGATGATAAAAGTTTTAAATATCACCAAAACACCTTTTTGTCAAGGTCCGACTCTAGCTCTGAGCTACAGCAAGGTCCGACAGTAGGTCCGGCTTGGTTTGGGTAGCTCCGGTTATGTTCGAAGCTAGGTCCGACTTCTTGGTAAGGTCCGACTAGCTTTGGTTAGCTCCGGTGTCCTTTATCTTTAGCTCCGGCATGTCTTTGATAGCTCCGGCATATACTTGATAGCTCCGGCATGCTTTTGCTAAGCTCCGACGTACTTTGTCTAGCTCTGGTTTTGGGTTGACTAGTTTGACTAGTTTTTGGTAAGCTCCGGTGCTAGGTTCTACTAGTTTTGGTAAGCTCCAGCAGGTGCTTCATTGTACTAGTTTTGGTAAGCTCCGGCGCTAGGTTCTACTATCTTTTGTTAGCTCCGGCTCAAGCTCCGGGATGCTCTGGCAAGGTCCGGAACTTGACCGTAGTGCTTCTGCTTTTCATTTGCAATGTTTTGTACTTGCTTTACATTGTTGGAAAGATTGCTTAGTATTCATTTGCTAAGTTTTTGGTGCGTTTTGGATGATATGGATGATATCGTGTTACTGTGGTTTTGCAACATGCTTATGTGAGGCTCTCACGTAAGGTGTTGTGTTCGGAACTAACTTGAGTCAAGTCGAGGACTTGGGCTCGTATGGATTGGTTGTTTATTCATGTGCAGGTGTTGCTTGAGTTCAAGTCATGGATGGTGACGAGATCCATTGGACTAGTCTCAGGGAGGAGATGAGGTTCCAACAACCAAGTTCGAGAGGAACTGTGGTTGAGCTGATCAGGAGGTCGCGCAGGATGATTGAATCAAGGGCAGTGCATATGAAGGTTACTGGACGTCGAAGGAAGTTGTTCGCATGTATGCATGTGGTGCATGACATGGCAACATGGTTCCGAAGATGGGATAAGGAAGGAAAGATTTGGTTGGAAGGATCGGATCGTAACGGTTGATGACTTTGGCTGCGGCGGAGTCGGTTATGGCTCGGTATGGAAAGTATCGAGTTGGTTATGTTAGGAATTCGTGTGTGTCACAAATTTGAGTTGTTTAGGAATGTGGGATACGTTCCTAAGGTGTTTGGAAGTCTTAAGATTGCTTCTATCTGCGTATAGAAGAATCTTGAGCAGTTATGGAAAGTTAGGATTCGTGATCTGAGTAGGATTGGAGTCCTAGTTGATATTGGGTTGGCCTAAGGGCTGGTTATATAAGCAAGGGAGCCCAGAGCTCGTGGTATACGACTTTGGGGCTGTTCCTCTTGTGTTCTATTGAATAAAATTCGTAGTTTGAAGGAACTTTGGTGCCTTGTTCGTCCGACTTGTTCCAGACAAGTTTTACTCGTCGAGTTTCTGGACAGCACTACCTTTCGTCGGTGGTTTTATCATAACTCGAGTTTTACAGATCCAATTGACGTGATTCCTTTTGGATTGTCTTCATAACTTGATTGTCTATCATCTGTCAAAATTTCACGGTCATTGGATTTGTGGTCTATGATCTACACGAGTTTCTTTGCAGCATTCCATAACTGTTTTTCTCGGGTAGGGCAGATTGACGTTTGTTTGATCTTTCGATCATAACTTGAGTTTTTCTCGACGGATTTGAGTGATTCTTTTTGTGTTGTCTTCGTGACTTGATTCTCTCTGATATCTATCACTTTTGTCACAGTGAAACACGTTTAGATTAGTCGCACACACGATTTCTTTAATAGATCGTTTTTTTCTGCCAAAAGGGTTTGGGGTTTAATTGTTTCCGCTGCGTAAGATTTTTAAATCTACCATTCACCCCCCCTCTGGTAGCTTTTCACGTGCTCTTCGATCCTACAACAAGTCCAATCAAGTGCTCACACACACACACACTCATACAGACAATAACCATCCAGGGAGTAGGGTATTACGCTCAGGCGGCCCGAACCACGTAAAAATCCCTTGTGTCACTATCTTGTTCATAATCTCACGCTCGCTCCAACCAATTACGAACCTCCGCAGACTATGATCTAGTAGTACCGGGGGAAGTGTTGATCGCACACTTCGATAACACCGATAAAATTGCTATATCCCCCGATCATACTCTTTCAAATGTTTTACATGTCGATTCACTTGATTATAACCTATTGTCCATATCACAACTATGTGACAAATGTTATAATTGTCTTTTCACTAATGAGGGTGTGACCGTCACAATAAGGAGCAATGACTCAATTGCTTTAAAGGGTGTCCTCAAGGGAAATCTCTATCATGTGGATTTCTCGGGGGATAAAGCCCAATTTGACATATGCTTAACTGCAAAAACCAATATGGGATGACTTTGGCATAGAAGACTAGCCCATGTTGGGATGAGGAATTTACAAAAACTTTTAAGAGCGAGCACATCCGTAGTTTAAAGAATGTTGTTTTTGAATAGGATAGTCCATGTAGCGCATGTCAAGCTAGAAAGCAAGTTGGAGCTCAACATCTATCCAAGAACATCATGACTACAACAAGACCATTGGAGCTTGTAACACCCCCATTTTCATCCATAATGCATTGCATACATTCTAATACATGTCTAACATTGAGCAACATAAAAAGGAACAAGTTTAAAATGAATTTAGAGCAAAACCATACTTAAGAATTCTAGAAAGTGTGGACTAGTTCGATTTTGGTGCGGACTAGTCCAATTTCTCTCTGACTTCGATCGGACTTGTCCGTTTTGCTGCAGACTAGTCTGTTTTTCCCTTTGGACATTTTCGGACTTGTCATGCCCATAGAGGACTAGTCCGGTATTTCAAATTGCTTGAAATTTTGCTAAGTCCCTGGACTTGTCCGGACTAGTCCGATATTCCAGCGGACTTGTCCATTTTCCCCTCTGAGTAAAGTCGGACTTGTCCAATTTTTTGCCAGACTTGTCTGTTTTTTCCCTCTGGATAAGTTTGGACTTGTCCGATGTCCAGTCTGGACTTGTCCGATTTCTCTTTGTCTGACTTCAGACTGGTCTGGACCTTTTGCAGACTTGTCCGATAAACCACAACTCCGAGTTGATCTTTTGTTTAATGACTTATTTCTTGGGTTTTATGTTAAGTGGGCCTAGGGACGTCGTGCCTAGCTCTTTTAAAGCCCATGTGGGACTCTAAATTGTACCCTACTCATCTCAAACTCGAAATCCATCCAACCCTATTCTCCACCTCTATATAAACAACCCGACCCCTTGGCTTGACATCTATTTGCCACTTTTCCACCGCACCCAAACCCTAGCTCGTGAATAGCCGCCGCCAAGGAGGGAGAAGGAGGTCCCAAGCAAGAAGAAGAAGAGGAAACGAAAGAGGGTCAAGATCTCCATCAAATTTTCGTTCTCCATCGCCAATTCACCATCAAGTTCTTCATCAACCCTAGATCATCATCCAAGTGTTGCCTCCAGGATCCTTGATTCATTGGAGTTCTAAACACCCGGTATACCTTCTATTCTCTTTTCCTTACGTGAATTCGACCCCAAATCTCCAAATTCACGACGGTCTAGAAAACCCTAATCTGTTGTTCCTGCAAAGTGCAGACTTGTCCGGTTCCTAGCGGACTAGTCCGATTTTCTTGGTTATTTTCTGTTGAATTGAATCTAAATTGTTTCAAATCAACTCCAAACCTGTATAAACTTGTTAGAAACTATTAGAACTACTTAGTGATCATCATTAAAAACTCATTAACAAGTTCCACCTTGCATTTGCATTAATCATGCATGTCATGTCATATTGAGTAATATTTGTGCACTCTCTGATTTGTTCTTGTCTTGTATGTTTATTGTGCAGTTTAGGTGGATTTGCACTAGAGAGTGCCGCGGAGGATCTCCAACACCATGAGTTTGAAGTATTTGACCCTAATTGAAAGTGCACCTAGGTATCCTTTGTAAGTTTTGGTTGATTTATGACAAACAAATGAGATCCTAACCATATTGTTGAGATGAGCGCATGTTTTAATGAAAACATGGAGTAAGCGCAAAAAGAAAGGAGAGAGAGGAATCATGCTGGATAGAGCTCAAGAGATGAAAAGGATAATACTTGTGTGTGTGGAATGTGTTGGAAAAACACATCCCAAGAGCTCAAGCACTTTTAATCACTCTCATTGCACAAATTTATACAGGTCCAGACAAGTCCGATATACCCCGGACTAGTCCGATAATCCCTCTGTTCAAAATCGGACAAGTCCTCCCAGTGCAGACTTGTCTGCACAGTCCAGGTTTACACAGACCGGATGTAAAATCCCAGTTTTTCCCTTAATATGAAGTTCAACTATCAGTTTGTTTTCAACCATAATGAATATCAAATGTGGTTGTGCATTTGAACTTGAGATCATTAATATTTTTTCTTTCACCCATTCTTAAATTTTATTAACATAAGGGGTGAACTTCACTAATGACCTTAGAACAATTTAAGTGAGCTTTCTACAAGTTTTGGAATTTATTGAATAAAAATTTTTCAGTGCAAATTACTATGCAGTACTAATTATATTCAAATTCATTTGAATAAAGCACTATACAATTAGGCCCTGCCAAAATATTCAAATCTCAGGCCATAACTTTTTCCATGTTCTCATAATATTCCAAATAGACTTCCTGCCAAATTTCAAGATTTTTGAAGTCCATTTGCTATTTTATTTGAGACGCTTAGCCAATTCAAGCCATATTTAGAGTTCAAATTTTGAATTGTGTTCAAATTATTTGAACATCAAGATTTGAACACACCATCATTTTCAGCATCACTTGCTTGACTTATTCCCAAAGTTTCACAATTTTTGAAACTTTTTTGCTATTTAATTCAGTGACCCCATTGAATTTCATTCAATTTCGAATTCAAATTTGAAATTCATAGGAAACTTGTTCCAATTCGAAATCCAATTTAAGAATCAAGTTCCAGATATTTAATTGAGCCTCTCCACTAAAATCTGGAATTTTTGGATCAAGTTTGGTAGGAGAATTGATGTTGCAGAGAAGGGAAGAGGATAAGAGAAGGTGGGACCCACTGTCAGCCTGACAAACTCGAGTGAACTGACGGAATGCTCTGTATCCGGCTGTTCCCGCCGATCAACGCTGGCAATGCTCGACACCGCGACGCGGCATGCAAGCCACCGAGCTACCTGCTTGCTTGCGCCGTGGCGAGCTCCTCTCGTCCCTCTATGCCTATAAATACCACCCTCTGGCCGTCACCGTCAAACTCCATCTCTGTTCGCACCATAGCTGTCGCCTCTGTTCTTCAAGCTTTTGGCCGGAGATTGAAGCCGTTTCTGACCGAACTCTAAGTAGATAAAAGTATTGTCACAACCTCCTCTACGTATTCTATTTGGTCATTGGTCGTGATATAGCTTCTACTGGAGGTATTTCGATGTTTTCCGGTCGCCATCGAGGAAGCCGCCGGGAACCTTCACTGCCTCACCGTCGAGCTCCGGTTCTAGGCCGTTTCCAGTCTCAACCCTTTAAGCAAAAAGATTCACAATCCTCTCTAGTTTGAGCTCACCAAATTTAAGCCCATGACTTGAACTATAGCTCGAGTTTTTATTCGATAACCGAATCATTGTTCGATAGAACAACAAGGTTTCATGCCTAAATTTATTTCATTCTTGCAATCATTCTTTAATCTGGTTAGAACATAGCTCCTATATATCCTAGCGCAACTCTCTGCCCAAGGACCACAAAAGTTATCAACCGAGCACCTTAGATTTCGAAATTTCTCGGCCGCCGGTTGAAAAAACGTACTTTGCTGTCTAGCTCATATCTCGCGGCCGTTTCCTCTCTTCCCTAGTCCAGATCCTTGACCTTGAGGTCCCAGGAAGCTTTTGGAGTAGTTCCCGAGCTCTTTGAGCTTGGGTTGAGTGAGTTCAAGCAGGCCCGAGCTATCATCGTTGCTACTGCCGTCACACGCATTATTCCGGTCCGTTTCAGCCGATGCCGACCTCACCGCCGTGCTCAGCGCCCCCAAAAACCCCCAGGCGGCGAGTCTTGGCGAGTTTGGCATAGCAGTTTGGCCGGCGGCGAGATCGCCGATGAGCTACCACCGCGGGCACCGCCGCGCGCGGGCGCCGACCCGAGGTTGAAGACTACCATGGACCCCACGTGTCAGTCGCTGCAGGATCTAGGTGTGGCCAGGAATGTGGCGTGACTGCGCGGGTTAACCCTGTGGCCCCCGTGCGGCCCTGCTGCGATTGGTTGGTTTTAAACCAGTGGGCCCGGCTGAATTATTTAAGTGTTTCCCTTTTGAAAATAATTCTAGGAATTAACCAAACTTGGAAAATCCATAACTTCCAGTAGAATTGTCCAAAAATTTCGAAATAAATTTTGTTAAAACCAGAATGAGGAATAATTTCCATTGGTGCACTTGGACTTGTATGAAAATCCATAGAAATTTCTCCATAATTCAGATAAGCAAAATGCTTATAGAATTCATTCCTACAGTTCTGTTTATTGGAAAATTCCCAATTTTGGTCAGAACACTATTATTAATATTCTTGATCTCCAGTAAAAATTTCAAGTTCATTGGACTTCAATTACTAGGTTGATCAGTGTTCCAAATCTCTATGTAGTTATAAATTTAGAAAAATACAAAATCAATTTTAGAAATTTCCCCAAACTTGTAAAATCAGTTTATCCCTGCAGGAAGCTTAGAAAATAGTGAAACAAATTTTTCCTAGAACCAATGAGACCCCCTATACATGGTACAACCACTGGTAGCCATGATAGGTCTCCAAAATTTCAACCAAAATTTAGAGAAGATTATTGCTTACCATAATTTTTAAGAACAACAAACTTCCTTGATCATCTCCTGTTCTTTGCAAGAGTCATCACTATAGTCACTAGTATCTACCATAAAAGTCCCAAAGCCAATTAAGATCATTATCTTATTTTGATCCTAAGATATTAAATTATAACCTTAAGCATATTAATTATTTTCAAAGTCATTTATATATAGTATATGCATATCGTGTAGTAGCTGAAATCGAGGAGCAGCCAGAAGCTTTGGAAGTTCAGCTGCCAAAAACTAACGTAGACTCAAACTCGCATTCAGGCAAGTCCTGGTTTGCATTTAAGTTCCTTACAGTGTATTTGCATTCAAACTGATAGTTGAACTTCATATTAAGCCACATTTACGTAGGTACTGCTGTAAGTACTCGCTGACATTTCCGAAAGTGCATATGTGTCATGTTGTTCCGGGTATGTCCTGATTGCAATCACCGTCTCTCGCGGTAATAGAGTACCAGTTGTTCACTGCGTTGTGACGTAGTAAATACTGAAGAAGTCAGGAGAATACGATGTATTGAATTATCATTGTTTTGCAACCTTGTATGGCTTAGAGATAGTACAATTAAAAGTTTACAGTTTCCCCATACTTTACCTATAATAGCATTATGTGCTTTGTGCATGTCATATTATCGGCAAAGTGTTTCTTGTTTGATTGTGGAGTCTATGATGTGCCGTTCCTCAAGAATGTCATGTGCTACTTAAAATATGAATATAAGGATCCACTTGTAGGCAAGTCCTTTATGCTATTCCTTACCTATGCTTATTATTCACTCTACATATGTCTAGTGAGACGGGTTAGTCTTGCCAAGCCTTAAGCTCACATTTGCAGTTGAAAAGTTTTTGCAGATTATACGACTGATGACGGGTTCGATGACGAGGTTGCACCCCCTCCAGGGTTTACAGCCGAGTGGGAACCCTGCACGCCACCGTAAGTTGGGTGTTGCTAGTGCAAAGTATCCAGTGCATGGATGACTTTGCTTTTGCATAGCTTGTGTCGAGAGCGTAGCTATGATGTATAGTTCTCTTTCCTTTCGTTTAGTATTGTAAAACTTCCGCTGTGCTTTTAAATAAAGACTTGGTATTGTAATTTTTTCTCGTTCTTTTCTTGCATACTGTTGGGTGTCACATCACACAACACCACAAGTCTGATATTTCTGAGAACTTAGGGTTTACTACACACCGCACACCAGACTAGTCCGGACTCCACCACGGACTAGTCTGAACCCTCGAAACCCTAATGGTAACTTTTGGAAACACCCTATAAATAGAAGTGCACGACCCTACTTTCATAACTCTTGACTCCCAGCACTGTCACACCCTCCAAGAGCTTAGAAAACACATCTCTCCACGCAATCCAATGCAAGAAATATCAAATTCTTGATGATTAACTTTGGATCAAAGGAGAGACACGATTCCACACGTTTGAGCTCTTGGGTTTGATTCTCTAACACACTCCTGTTGTTTCATTGTTGATCTTAAGAGTGTGTTCTTGGTGGTTTTTGAATTGTAATCTTGGGGAGCCCTCAACTTGTGAGAAGACCCCTTGAACTTGGTGATTTACCCTTTGTGATAGTGGAAGAAAATTGGCCTTCTTGGCGATTCGACGAGGTTAGGGTCAGTGAAGACCTGGTCCTTTCGTGGGCTCCTCAACGTGGATGTAGGTTGCCTTTATGGGAATCGAACCACGAGATAAATTTTGTGTCAAACTTGTTCTTAAGTTTTTCATATCATATTCTAGGGTTTACTTGATCTTGTCCATCTTACGTTAAAACGTTGAAATCAAAGTTAGTTTGTGCTGCACTTAATTTCATTGACTCAGTACTTTCAAGTTACATACTATATTCCGCTGCGTACCGTGCTTGTATTGAAATCATTGATCTAACTTGATCAATCTAGTTCGTATGCACCGGACTAGTCCGCACTCTACCGGACTAGTCCGATTTCCTGGTATTTGATCAAGTTGCTAAGTGTTGCAAGTTCTGACTAAAAATAAAAAAGGCCTATTCACCCCCCTCTAGGACACATTCAATTGGTATCAGAGCAGGACTCTTCACAAGAGACTAATCACTCGAAGAGAACATGTCGGACATGAAGGATGTGCACAAGCGTCTCAACCAAGAGAAGGTTGAAGATGAAAAAGCTCAAAAATTGGAGAAGCTCCTCAACGCTAGAGGATGACGAAGAGGATACGCTTGAACTCAGGGCACTCCTAAGGAAGAAAGCCCTCTCCAAAGGGAAAGTGAACATCGAGGGCAAGAAGAAGGGGAGTAGTCACACCGACTACTCCCGATATCCTTTCAACTACAATCGTCTAAATTCTAACAATAGACATTATTTTTCTATTCCTCTAGGAAAAGCCCCACACTTTGACGGCAATGATTACTCAATGTGGAGGCAAAACATGAAAATGCACTTAACCTCACTCAATCCCAGCTTGTGGCATATTGTGTGTACAGGAATAGATATCCCTGACGACGATGAAGAGCTTACACCAAGCCAAGAGCAAGCAATTCATCGAAATGCTCAAGCTGCAGCAGTCATCACATGTTCACTAAGTCAGGACGAGTTCACCAAGGTGGATGGACTCGAGATTGCAAAGGAAATCTGGGACACATTGACAACTGCACACGAAGGCGATCGTCATGTGCGAGAGGCGAAGATTGAAATGATTGAAGGCGAATTGGGAAGATTCGCCATAGAAGAAGATAAGTCGCCATAGGACATGTACAACCAGTTAAAGACTCTCATCAACAAGGTTTGAGCATACAGAAGTAAGAAGTGGAATGATCACGAGGTAGTGAAGCTCATCCTTAGAGCTTTCATGCCTCGCAATGTTACCCTATGCTCAATGATTAGAGAGAGTCTCGGGTACAAGAAAATGACCCTGGACGAATTGCTTGGGAAGATCATCAATTTCGAAATGATAGAAAAGCAAGCTAAACATGTCAAGGAAATTGCCGACCTCACCTCAGCAAAGAAGAAAGGGGTCGCCTTGAAGTGCACTTGCAAGCCCTTGTCAAAAGAAGCTCGAGAAGCTCAACAAGAAGAGGATATCAATGACGAGAGCAGCGATATTGACGGAGAGGACATGATCCTCTTTATGAAGAGATTCAAGAGAATGATGAAGAGAAGACAAGGGGCCAAGTTAAGTGAAGGAAAACATAAAGAAAAGTCAAGACCGAAGCTGAGGCGGATGTGCTAAACTTGTGGTGAATATGACCACTTTATAGTTGATTGCCCATATGAAGAAAACAAGAAGAAGACCAAGGAAACAAAGCCTCAACACAAGAAATTCTTCAAGAAGAAGAAGCAAGCTGGACAAGCACACCTAGGAAAGGAGTGGGACTAAAATGATGAGTCCTCATCCGAAGAGGAAGAGGATATGGCTAGCATAGCCATCGAGAAGACAACTAAGAAGTCCACCCTCTTCCCAACTCTCAGTGCATGGAAGGGCAACGACACTTGCCTCATGGCGAAGGAAGGTAAACGAAAGATAACAACAAAATCCACCTCTTCGCGTTCTTTTGATAGTGATAGTGACAACTATAGTGATGATGAGGATATGCTAGTTGGCTTAGACAAGAAAACAGCTGCCAAAATGAAATTCTTGATGGATAAGCTTGTTGATAGGTAGGGGATGATTGATCGTCAAGAAGATATGATCATCCTCCAAAAGGAAGAGTATCTCAAGATCAATGAGCTCCTTGAACTTGAAAAGGAGCGAAGCAAATCACTTGAACTTGAGTTAGCTTCAAGCAAGGAAGCTTGTTTGAAGTTAAGCGGCTCAAATCCAATCACCAGGGAAGAACTTGTTAACTTGACCAAAGTTAACAAGATCCTTGAAGTGAAAGTTGAGTCACTCAAACAAAGTGACCCTTCATCCTCTTCAAGCTCGCCCTCTCAACCCCTTGAAACTGAAACTACTTCTACTTGTGCATGTGGTAAAATTGACACTAGCTTGAAAGACAAGTCAACCTCTACCAAGGACAAGCATCCTTCCCAAAGTGGCATATTTGACAAGGAGAAGGTCAAATATGCACGTAGTGCATACTTGGCCACAATACCTCCTAATGTCAAATATGGCATTGGGTATCCCTATGGTGAAAAGCAAAATGCTAGAAACCATAAGAATAACAAGGAGCACATTGCCTTTGTGAGGGAAAACTCCTCTCAAGCTAGAAAGACTAATGATGTTAATATGTCCAGGCTAGTTAACACATATGAACACCGGGCTAGTCCGGTCCTCCGGACAAATCCAGTTTCTCTAACTAGTTCTGTTCATGAACAACAACAACAACAACTATTGTTTAGAACATTCGATGCATCATATGTTCTTATGAAAAGTTTTGGTAAAGTTTATGCTCATTATGTTGGTCCACGCTATGGGAACACCAAGTCTCATGTGTGGGTGCCCAAATCTCTTGTAACTAACCTCAAAGGACCCAAGCAAGCTTGGGTACCTAAAACCAAGGCATAATTTGATTTTGCAGGCCTATTCCTATGGTGGATCGAAATGGGTGATAGACAGTGGATGCACCAACCATATGACCGAAGAAAGAATGATGTTCGTTGAGTATAAAGAAAATGAGGATCCAAGCGAGGGCATCTATTTTGGAGACAATAGTCAAGGAAAAGTGCTCGGTACCGGTAAAATTGCAATATCATCTCAACATACTCTTTCTCACATTTTACATGTCAATTCCTTAGATTATAACCTGCTGTCCATATCCCAATTATGTGACAAAGGTTACGATTGCTTGTTTACTAATGAGGGTGTGACTGTCTCTAGAAGGAGTGATGACTTGGTTGCATTCAAGGGTGTGTTGAAGGGAAAACCTTATCTTGTTGACTTCAACAAAGATAAAGCCGAACTTGACACATGCTTGATTGCAAAGACCAACATGGGTTGGCTGTGGTATAGACGGCTAGCACATGTTGGTATGAGGAATCTTCAAAAACTCCTTAAGGGCGATCACATTCGAGGCTTAAAGGATGTTATTTTTGAGAAAGACAGGCCTTGTAGCGCGTGCCAAGCCGGGAAGCAAGTAGGAGCACCTCATCCCACGAAGAACGTCATGACTACAACAAGACCGCTCGAGCTACATCACATGGACCTATTCGGTCCAATTGCTTACATAAGCATCAGCGGTAACAAATATGGATTAGTAATTGTTGATGACTTTTCACGCTTCACTTGGGTTTTCTTTTTGCACGATAAGACAAAAACTCAAGGAACCCTCAAGAAGTTCTTCAAGCGTGCCCAAAATGAGTTCTCATTGAAGATCAAGAACATACGAAGTGACAACGGCGTGGAGTTCAAGAACACTCAAGTTGAGGAGTACCTAGACGAAGAGGGCATCAAACATGAATTTTCAGCACCGTACTCACCTCAACAAAACAGAGTAGCCGAAAGGAAGAACTGAACCCTCATAGAGATGACGAGAACAATGCTCAATGAATACAAGACCTCAGATTGGTTTTGGGCGGGAGCGGTTAACACCGCTTGCCACGCCATAAACCGACTCTATCTTCATCGACTACTCAAGAAGACATCATATGAACTACTCACCGGTAACAAGTCTAATATTTTGTATTTTTGAGTTTTCGGTTCTAAGTGCTATATTTTGAACAAGAAGCCTAGGAATTCAAAGTTCACTTCAAAGTCCGATGACAGTTTCTTGCTTGGTTATGATTCGAACTCTTACGCCTATCGTATCTTCAACAAGACCTCCGGACTCGTTGAAGTAGTACGTGACATAGTGTTCGATGAAACTAACGGCTCTTTAGAAGAGCAAGTTGATCCATGTGTTCTAGATAGAGAAGAAGCTCCATGTCAAGCATTGAGAAAAATGGTGTTGGATGATGTTTGACTACAAGCGCCACCTCCAAATGCAAATGAAGAAGATGAACCACAAGTGGAGGTAAACGATCAAGGGGGAGCTTCCCCACAAGATCAACATCAAGAAGATGAAGATGATCAACAAGTCAATGAGGGCAACCATCTAGTGGGAGAAGAAGATGACCATGAAAATTCAACACCTCAAGTGCCACATCCAAGAGTACACCAATGCGTCCAGAGAGATCACCCAGTCGACAACATAATAGGTGACATCCAAAAGAGAGTAACAACTAGATCTCGAATTTCTAATTTCTGTGAACACTACTCCTTTGTATCCTTCTTGGAACCGCGCAGGATTGAGGATGCATTGAAGGATCTGGATTGGGTGGTGGCGATGCATGAAGAACTTAACAACTTCAAACGGAATGAAGTGTGCAAACTCGTCGAAAGACCCAAGTTCAACGTCGTCGACACCATATGGGTCTTCCACAACAAACAAGACAAACACGGGGTGGTTACAAGGAACAAGGCGCGACTTGTGGCCAAAGGGTATTCACAAGTCGAAGCGCCTTCCTCAACGGACCAATCAAGGAGGAGGTGTATGTGGAGCAACCCCCCGGATTTGAAGATGAAGAGTTCCCCGATCACGTCTTTAAATTGCGTAAGGCTCTCTACGGCCTCAAACAAGCTCCAAGAGCTTGGTATGAGTGTCTTAGAGATTTCTTAATTGAAAATGGTTTTAAAATTGGCAAAGCTGATTATACATTATTCACGAAGCATTTTGATAATTATCTCTTTGTTTGCCAAATTTATGTTGATGATATCATTTTTGGTTTAACTAACAATTCCTTCTGTGAAGAATTTAGTAAGATTATGACAGATAGGTTCGAGATGTCTACGATGGGAGAGCTGAAATACTTATTGGGATTCCAAGTGAGGCAACAAAAGGAAGGGACATTCATAAGCCAAACCAAGTATACTCAAGACATACTCAAGAAGTTTGGAATGGACAAGGCAAAGCCTATAAAGACTCCCATGACAACAAATGGACACTTGGATCTCAACGAAGACGGACCAAGAATGGATCAAAAGGTATATCGCTCCATGATTGGATCCCTACTTTACTTATGTGCATCTAGGCCAGATATTATATTGAGTGTATGTTTGTGTGCAACATTTCAAGCCAACCCAAAAGAGTGTCATTTAACAGCCGTAAAGAGAATCTTGTGGTATTTAGTTCATACATCCAACCTAGGTCTTTGTTATCCTAAAGGTTCCAAGTTCAATCTCATTGGATACTCCGATCCAGATTATGCCGGATGCAAAGTAGATAGAAAAAGCACCTCCGATACATGCCAATTTCTAGGTAGATCCCTAGTTTCTTGGTCCTCCAAGAAACAAAACTCCATTGCCTTATCCATGGCCGAAGCGAAGTATGTTGCAGCCGGGAGTTGTTGTGCACAACTCCTTTGGATGCGACAAACTCTAAGGGATTACAGTTACAATATGAGCCGTATTCCACTTCTTTGTGATAATGAGAGTGTAATTAAAATTGCCCATAATCTCATTGAGCACTCTAGGACCAAACACATTGACATCTGACACCACTTTTTGAGAGACCACTCCATGAAAGGAGACATAGCCATTTCCCATGTCAACACCGAAAAACAGCTAGCGGATATATTCACCAAGCCACTTGATGAAAAACGTTTTTGCGAGCTCCAGAATGAACTAAACATCCTTGATGCTTGGAATGTGGCTTGAAAACTTGCATACTTGTATGGCTTCTTAAAATATGTTGATTGTGTTGCGAAAATCATCTCTCTCAATTTTCTCTAAAAAACTATTTCAACTACTTGATCTTGATGAATTATGGTCATTGCTTGATTGTTGTATGCTTACTGGTCATATTCATCAAGATTACTTGATTGTTTTGGCCCCTATTTTCTCTATAAGAACCTTCGAATATATACGAATGGGCAAATTATATTTTTTCTGGTGACCACGGACTAGTCGGTGGTTATCCGAACTAGTCCGCACACTGCAGACTAGTCCGCAGAGGTCCGGTAGATCACGGACTAGTCCGATTTTTCGACTCCAAAACCCTAGCCGCCGCCAAAATCTAATCTCCTTCATCCTCACAACTCACCTCACACTCTCTCTCCTCGCTCGAGTGCTCCCAAGGCGATTTCCGTCATTCTCCATTAAATCCCTCCGAGTTTGGGTGGAAATCGATCTTCATTGCATAGGGATTGAAGAACACAGACTTGCCCTCACCTTCAACTCCTCCATCTCCAAGAATCGAGGAATTTCGGTAAAATTTCCTCCCAAACCCTAGAAATCATGATTTTCTTCGTTGTTGACCAAATAGCCTAGTTCCTTCCAGTTAATACATGCCTCCTTGCTGTATTACATTTACCATGAACTAGTTTTGCATTGAGAATCACCATTGGTCGTCTAGTTAGGGTTTGAGGTGATGAACACCAGACTAGTCCGGTCCATGTACGGACAAGTCTGGTCCCCCGGACTAGACCGTACTTGTACACTAGAAAAGTCCGATTTTTAACTGAACTCAACCCTAATATCTCATTCCTCAATGCACTTCCTTATTCTCATCCATAAATTGTGTAATCCCTTCTCAGGACAATGTCGAGCTCCAATGATGAAATCTCTGACTATGAGGCTGAGTTGGACCAAGACTCCTTGCTTCGGTCCTCGATGGGCCAAGGAAAGAAGAGGCAAGAGCGTCTCTCCGAGCCTGCACCTTCCCCCACCTCAGGTGTGATGCAAAGTGCTAGCTAAGAAGCCTGCGTCCAAAGTCAAGGATGCAGCTGGCTCTAGCTCGACGGTCTCTCGCCAAGCTAAGGGCAAAGGGAAAAGGATAGTCTCGAGCTCAATAGGCCCTCTCAAGATGAATGCTCCGAGGCAGGGGAACAGGGATCCCTCCGAGGAGAAGTTCAACGGCAAGGGAAGCGATACGGCTTCCAAGCTCAGATTTGTAGATTTCTACAACCGACCCAAGAAGGCAGCCGATGCCAGGTTTTGGAGCAATTTTCATGCAGACTTTTACAGCTCCGTGTACCTTACCATGAAGACTCCGGTGATCCGCAGCCACTGGATCGACTGGAATCACTTTGAGAGAAAGAGCTGTGGAGCCTTTGATCAAGTGGTGGAAGCTGCAGCTAGGCATGGACTGAAGGACCTGTTTGCCTTCAGATTTAATTGGAATGATGAGATTATTGCTCAGTTCTATGCCACATGCTTCTTTGCTAGTGATGAGGAGGAGAGAGTGACTTGGATGACACATGGATCCAAGTACACTATCACTTATGATTATTTTGCAAGACTCCTTCACCTAGAAGACACCGGCAACAATGAGATGACTATCTACAACATTGGTGTCTTGGAAAAAGACAAGATGGACTTTCTCTATGACACTAGCCTGAAGTACAACCCCCTTTGACTAAGAACATGAAGCCCTTCTTCATGGTTCTTAACAGAGTGCTGAGGAAGACCATAACACCAAAAGATGGGGATGCGGGAAGTGTCCAAGGATACTTGAGGACCTTGATGAAAGTAATAAGCAAGAACAATAAAGTTTGATATCTTTGACTATATCTGGAATGATATGGTCAACATCTCCTGCACACCAAACAGATCTTGTGGCTATGCCCCTTACTTGATGTTCATGATTGAGAAGCTCACAGGAATCGAGTTTGTGAAGGATGTGGAGCACACTCCTTTGAGGCCTCAAAAGCCTCCCCAAGCCACCATCGAAGCTGCTCCATCTCCAGTGTCTAGTGAAGAGGCACCAAGGAGAGCTAGAGGAGATGAGAGGACTGCTCCCACCACTAGGGGCCCTCCCCAAAAAGGGTCTCCTAGTGGAATCTTGAAGTACTTGGCAACCATTTTTGGCTCATGCAAGAAGGCTGAAGTAAAGCTTCACAAGATGAACAAGGCAAGGAAGGTAGATATGAGATATGTCAAAGAAAATGTCAAACATATTTGCCAGAAGCTGGAGAACGAGCCCATTGGATCCCTAGTCATCTCTGAAGATTCAGCATCTGATTTCACTGAGCTCGGACCTTTGACCCCACCCACGCTTGCTTACTTTGGCATTGGGGGCACTTCGAGTGGATCCGCTCCTCCTCCTCCTACCGAACCTGAAGATGAAGATGAAGATGAGGAAAGGACCGACAGCAAGAAATGAGCCACTAGATCCCTCCTCCTCCTTCTTTTTGGTGTCTTGATGCCAAAGGGGGAGAGATTGAGGGGGAGTCACTAGATCCTAGCTGTAGGTTGAGAGATGAGAGCTTCATTTGTGTATCTTTTTGTGTCTCTCTTTTGGGCTGTAAAACTTTAATTCTGTTATCTTTACCTTTAGTATTATGGTGTGATAAAATGACTATGTTTATGCTTATATTATGAAATTTGTGATTTTGCTTTGGAATTGACATATATGCTTGATATTGGTATTTTCATGTCAATCACTTCATTCTCATCACGATTATTGCTCACACTCATATAGTTTTACACCCCACCATAAAGAGTGCACATATGACCTATGTTTTCATTGCTTAACTTGTACCTAACTCATGTCTGCACACTTTATGAAAATTCTGTATTTTTATCATATTTTGTGAAATCTCAATTGGTTGTCATCAATCACCAAAAAGGGGGAGATTGAAAGTGCATCTAGGTATCCCTTGTGGGTTTTAGTTGATTTATGACAAACAAATGAGATCCTAAACATATTGTTGAGATGAGCGCATGTTTTAATGAAAACATGGAGTAAGCGCAAAAAGAAAGGAGAGTGAGGAATCAAGCTGGATAGAGCTCAAGAGACGAAAAGGATAAAACTTGTGTGTGTGGAATGTGTTGGAAAAACACATCCCAAGAGCTCAAGCACTTTTAACCACTCTCACTGCACAAATTTATATAGGTCCGGACTAGTCCAATATACCCCGGACTAGTCCGATAATCCCTTTGTTCAAATTGGACAAGTCCTCCCAGTGCGGACTTGTCTGCACAGTCCAGGTTTACACAGACCGGACTAGTCCGATATCACCACAGACTAGTCTGATATCTCTCTGACTAAGATCGGACTACTCCTCCCCAGTGCAGACTAGTCCTCAACACTTCACAACTTTGCACGACATCAGACAAGATCGATAATAGTCGGACTAGCCCGATAACCTCTCTAACTAAAATCGAAAAAGTCCTCCAAGTGCGGACTTATCCTCAATTCACTAGTGGGTTCATCACAGCTGGACAAGTCCGATAATGACCGGACTAGTCCAAACTTTTCTAGGGCCCAAATTGGACTAGTCCGCCCAAGGCCGGACAAGTCCGATATTCCTGAGAACTTAGGGTTTCCTACACGCCGCACACCAGACTAGTCCGGACTCCACCACGAACTAGTCCGGACCCTCAAAACCCTAACGATAACTTTCGGAAACACCCTATAAATAGATGTGCACGGCCCTACTTTCATAACTCTCGACTCCTAGCGCCACCACACACTCCAAGAGCTTAGAAAACACATCTCTCAACGCAATCCAACACAAGAAAGATCAAATTCATCAGGATTCACTTTGGATCAAAGGAGAGACACGATTCCACACGTTTGAGCTCTTGGGTTTGATTCTCTAACACACTCCTGTTGTTTCATTGTTGATCTTAAGAGTGTGTTCTTGGTGGTGTTTGAATTGTAATCTTGGGGAGCCCTCAACTTGTGAGAAGGCCCCTTGAATTTGGTGATTTACCCTTTGTGATAGTGGAAGAGAATTTGCCTTCGTGGAGATTCGACGAGGTTAGGTTCAGTGAAGACCCGGTCCTTTCATGGGCTCCTCAACGTGGACGTAGGTTGCCTTTGTGGGAACCGAACCACGAGATAAAGTCTTGTGTCAAACTTGTTCTTAAGTTTTTCATATCATATTCTAGGGTTTACTTGATCTTATCCATCTTACGCTAAAACATTGAAATCAGTTAGTTTGTGCTACACTTAATTTCATTGACTCAATACTTTCAAGTTACATACTATATTTCACTGCGTACCGTGCTTGTTTTGAAATCATTTATCTAACTTGATCAATCTAGTCCACACGCATCGGACTAGTCTGCACTCTACCGGGCTAGTCCGATTTCCTGGTATTTGATCAAGTTGCTATGTGTTGCAGGTTCCGACTAAAAATCAAAAAGACCTATTCACCCCCCCTCTAGGCCACATTCACTAATCAAGACCAAGAGCAAGGCAAGTGTCCTTGAAGCATATTGATCCCGTTTTGAAATAAATGTTTTGTTTGCAAATTGCATGCTTGTGTCAATTTGATGGGAACCCTATGATAGGAAGTTTACTAGATTTGTTTACCACCCTTGTCACCTGGTATTTATGGTAGAGATTCGGGAAGGGCTTTTTACCTTTTTGCTTTGCTTAATTAATTGGGATGAGACCACAACTATACCACTTAACTTAATCATGCATTTATGAGATTATGGTTAATATGAACTGGTTAATATGATGTGGTAATGGGTGATCTAAGCAAGCATGGTATGTGGATGGGTTGGAAGTTATGGTGGTTTTGCTTGCTTTAGATCTAAGGACAAGTTCGTGGAGCGACCATTCAAGATTTACAGTGCCACCACGAGGCCAAGTATGGGTGCGGCATAGCTAATTAATTAGGGCTTTGCTAGTGCTATTTGGACCATTAAGGATGCTCAGGAAGGGGTAGTCGGTTTGGGTTTGTTGATAATTGGTGGGACTACCCTCGGATCCGAATGGCTCAAGAGGGGGGCCCTTGGTTGAAGATGTGCTCAGTTGGAGATATTGCCACCGGTGAAACCTCAATGGGGTCTAAATAGGCTAGTAATCCCTTTGTAAAAGCTATTTTGTGATCTCTTGGCCACACACCAACGGAAGTGTGAGATGGCATACTTGAGATTCTAGTCACTGAAATGTGATGAAATCACAAACACGTGGGTAAAGTGGTACAACCTCTGCAGAGTGTCTTAAAACTATCATGATAGCCGTGCTCCCGGTTATGAGAACCTGGACCCTCACATGATTAGAGGAAACTTGGTATTGGAATGGTTTGGGATGGTTATGGTCAATATTATGGTTATGGCTAGTTATGAATTAAATTCTGATATTGATTTTGGTTTTTGGTAATGAGAAATCTGGAATACGGATGATGGTAATGAAATATGGAATGGCAATACGACGATTACATGGCTTATGATGGGTTTACTTCACATTCATATAATATATACTACTTTTCAAATGTTTTAATGTACTTTTCAGCACTTAGCCTTTATTATATTCGTCATTTGAATCAGCTACATGTTATATTTTCCACACTTGCTGAGTACAACATGTACTCACTCTTGCAATTCCATTACCAATTGTTGCAGGTCAGGATTGGGAGTATAATGATGATAATGCGGAGTTCTAGGCCGTGTCTACCGTCAGCTTTGCCAGTGGAGTGTTGGAGCTGCGTTATACCTTTTGCTTAGTTGCATAGTTTGCTTAATTAGTTTATTTCTGCTGCATTAGTTGAAACTTGTCATTAATATTCATTAGACCTTGTATTCAAAGATATTGTGAATTATGTAATAAAAGTGCTTAATAAATCTTGTTCTGTGGTAATTTTCTATATATCCTTTTGTGAATGCACACGTGTATGTGTGTTGAACGTCCTAGGCACACATATGCGTTCACTTAGTTCATTTTCGGAACTGGGTGTCACAAATTGGTATCAGAGCCACATGTTGACCTTAGGATGCAACCTAGATAGAATGGACACTTTAGAGCACATAGGAGCACTCAGGAATCGAGGTGTTTTTGTTTGGCGTGTTGTTTGCTGTATATTGTTTGCTTGTGTGCTTAATTGAGGATTTTGGGATGCTTTAGCATTGCCATGTCCATGTAGGCTAGATTTTGGAATGCTTGATGCATATAGTTGGGAACGTCTTCTAAATTCTTATCTCTTGCTTTTCTTCAGATGGTGAGGACTCGCAACCAGAGTTATGGCAATAATGTGGAGGAGAACAATGAAGCGCCTCAAAACAATAGTGGACAAGGACCTGCTCAGGGAGCTATCAACATTGAGCAGCTTTTGACCATGCAAAACCAGCTCTTGCAGACCTTGATACAGACTATCGGACAGCTGCATGCTGGTAACAACAACAATCAGCCCCACATGCCTCCACCGCCACCCCCGCCTCCTGATAACCGGTTGGGAGAGTTTATGAGGACTAGGACACCGACTTTTGCTCAAGCCACTGACCCTATGGATGCTGATGATTGGCTCAAGTCTTTGGAGAAGAAACTTGCGATAGTCCGATGCAGTGACCGGAAGAAGGTGCTATTTGCGTCTCATCAACTAGTTGGAGCAGCTGCGGATTGGTGGGATGCTTATTGCAATGCTCATGAGAATCAGGAGAGGATCACCTGGGTGGAATTCAAGGAGAGCTC